>OX621250.1:28142500-29392500 GCA_951640165.1 Pseudoips prasinana | reverse complement strand
AACTGGACTCAGGGCTTCATTTTTTGCGGTTTACCACAACCGAGTACTGAAAGACCAACGAACCAGACAAGACTTTTATATATAAACGATTGTTCAATATGTAGGTAACTTTGTTTTGACAGGACACCGGGTTTTAAAGTAATTACCATATTAACCCATTTTTTCAGTACCCAAGTGAAGGCAGTTTTATTCAAATGTAGGTAAAAGTTATACGCTACGACTTTCAGTCCAACAAAGACGTCTTCCACGTAATGTAAGATAATAATGTATTATCCCATTGTCTATTTTACAAAAGACATCTTTCATGACTAAACAAAGGCTTATAAAAGCCCTTACATTTCTTAGAAAAAGCTCTATCCACGCGTCTTGTTTCTTGTTATTGTATCATGTAATCCAATGTTTTAGTTTTAATTTAACCGACCTCAAAAAGTAGGCGGTTATCAATTGGACTGAATATTTTTCATTGCAACCGACACAATTACTTCGTTGTGGACCGATTTATAGAATTCTTTTAGTTTTTTGGATTGACTATTTCTGACGCCAAATAAATTACAATTACATTAAAATTATCTCGTAATAATGTACAAAAACGCAGTCTTATCGCTATCTTAGTATATAGTTATAAGCAGTCTTAGAATAGACAAGATTATAATATTATTACCAATTTTTTGTACCCATTTCAACGAAAATTGCGTCGATAGAGGAATATGAAATTTGGAACAGTTAAAGTTCAAATGGACCTTCTCCTTATGAACTTTAAACTTCAAGGAATATTTTATATAATAGGCATTAGAAGTAAATTATTTTAATAAAAAATACATTACACACACTACTATGCTTTTGTCACACTGACAAACTGTAAAGAGATGTCAAACTAAGTGTCAAAACTGAGAACAGATTCATGTTATTTGTCTTTAATGTCTATAGTCTTTGACAATAGAACCTTAATGGTCGAATTTCGAACTAGTGCGATCTATAGTTTGTATAAAATGAAAAAAGATTATAAACAGGTAACAATTAGCAAAAAAAGAACGATGTATATGACTTGGATGCCTTAAGACAGAAAATATGTAGTAGTTAATATAGAAACTCTCATCCCAATATTTTTCTAAATTTAACCTTATTACTTTATTAGTAAGAATTAATGAAAAATTAATTGGTTGGGTGGTTAGAACATTCTAGAAGTAAACGAGAACTAGGTCAGATTATTGACTAGTTTATTATTAGTGCAGAGCTACAATGCACTTGTTAGTTTGTTTATACAGTATGTAGGTAGATGGCCTCGAGGGAGGGAGGTATTAGTTGGGTATAATAGACTTCGAGATACTACTTTATGGGCATTCAATTTACGAGATAAGTAGATAAGATACAAGTTTTAATACTTATAGAAGTTTATTCGACACAAGAACAATACTGTTGGGGTTTTATGAAGTTATAACTTTAGTCGTATTTGTATTAACTTTTCCATCTAACCTGGAAGTTAGAACTCTAAGTTTATCATGTCAGCCCAATGACGTCCACAGCTGGACAAAGGCCTCACCAAAAGATTTGCACAATGGAGTTGTGTCCATTATATGGAGTTACATGCCATAATCGCCACGCTTGGCAGAGACGCTGCTGCCCGTTCTCAGGGAGATATGCCCTCGGGACGACTTCTATGCCCCCCACGGGATCTGATGGCGATACTGTATGCCATCAGCCACACAGCAACTTTAAGTTACTTATTGGTAACCAATGTTATTCACATATGATCTTTTCTAAGTCAATTTGTTTTGTTTCCCAGTCGGACTACTCATAATACCTACTATACTATACTTACGGTTTTATTGTAACATAACGTTAAGAGTTAGCCTAAGAGGCTTTCACTGCTGCACTAGACAATAAACGCGAGCGTGGGCTCAAGCTATCCAGCCAAATACGACTATAAACATACTTAACCCGGGACGACCTTGACTCTGGGCGGTTACAGACGTGAGGTTGTATGAGAGGGTTGGCAGTTTTAGGGACCTGTTGTATCGCTCTACGTTACACTTTGATTCATTAAGTTCGGATAAAGAATTTGCTTGCGTATCATAAGCGTATCATAAGTAAAACAATATATTTAAATACATATAACATAATATATCAATTAAATCATGTATCCTGTCGTCATTATCCAAAAATAGATATTCCAACAGCGTGGTACAGTTCCCACCCTGTTATTAGATGCCACCCATACGTGTATATGTTTAACTACAATGTGTACATTGAACCGCGAAATTAATTAACGCCAAAACATGCCAGAATAATCATATTAGCAGCCGATAGTAGGTACGTTGAATATGTATGATAAGCTAACGTGTTTCCAGTTTAGTGGTCCGATTGAGTTGATGTGTACTTTAGTTGCTGTATCGGTGGAAAATTGTATCAAAGTAGTTATTATCTAAGCCAAGATTTCTACAAAATAAAGCGAAATCAAATCAGTCTTAAATTAATTAAAGACAGTCATCTATTTCTGAATACTAGATATCGCACTTCTTCTATATTCGACCATTAAGGTTATATTGTCTAAGACTATAGACATTAAAGATAAATAACATTAATCTGTTCTTAGTTTTGACACTCAGTTTGTCATCTCTTATCAGTTTGTCAGTGTGTCAAAAGCATGGTAGTGTGTGTAATGTTTTTTATTAAAATAATTTACTTCTTATGGTTAATAGACATCACCTCCATGTATGTTCTGCGATTTTGCATTTTTTTTGATACTTTGAACATTTGTGAGTCCTGTATAAGTCAGTTCTGCAATGATTAGATAAACCATACTTTTTAGGGTGTTAGGTTAAACTTTGCTAATTACATATCACAAAAAACTGAACCAGAAGTGTTCAATAGAACGAGAAAAAAGTCGAAAACTGATGTTAGGTGAAATTGACGAAAAAAATTATATCTCAAAATCGTAGAACATACATGGGGGTCATTCGGATACTCCTCATCATAATCATTTGAACGTCAACTCCTCGACCAGCCTGTATATTAAAATATTAGTTTTTTGCACTCTGTCTCCATATGAACTTTAACTGTTCCATATTTCATACTTCTTGGTCAGCGCAATTTCCGTAAAAAAGGTCGTCGTCGTTCACGTATTAATATTGTAATCATCACCAACATTTCCGCTCCATATTAATGTTCCTTTATTGCATTCCTTTCTCAATAAAAAGCTTTATAAAATTTGGTTCACAAACAACAGAAATAATGCGTTACAAACATACAAAAAATCAAGCTGTCGAATTGATAACCTCCTTCTTTAAAAGACAGTAAATAAAAATTACAAGATACCAGTTAAAACAAAGTTAGATTGCTTTAATATTTGTGATAGAAGATTTTATGAAGTAATTAACAATCCTAAAGTGAGGAATTCCAAATTCATCTCTGCAGCAATGCGAAATTATTTGTTGAAAACAAGCCCTAAAGCAAGTGAAATTAATTGCTTCCGCATTTTTCTGATAAAAGGAAAGGAAACCGTGCTCTGAACGTGAATAGAAATGAAAAAATGATTTGGAAATGTAACGTAAGACTGTTATTTGTCATATGGGGAAGGTACCATTCTTTATACTGACTTTATAAATTGGTAGGTAATTTCGTCATCCTACTTCTACTGATATTATAAACGCGAATGTTGGTGAGTAAGAATGTTTGTTACTCTTACACGCAAAATCTAAGGGACGAATGTTGATGAAACTTTGTAGTAATAGAGCTCATATAACCGAATTGGCACCTTTGGAGAGACCTCAGCACGGCCCAGGTTTCGATAGAATCAAAAACTTTCTCATAGTCCACCAACGCTAAGCACCTTTTATATTCTTTGGTCTTCTGTGTTACTTTCCGCAGCGTGTGTATGTGGTCTATGCAGCTAAAGCCTTTTCGGAAACCGGCTTCTTCGAGAGGCTAGAAGTCGTTAAACCAGCGCGCGAGACGATTCGTAATGGCCCTCGAAAACAACGTGTAAATATGGCTCAAGCAGTGTTATGGGTATATAATTCTTCAATAGGCTTTCGTCGCCCTTTTTAAAGAGCATCATCACACTTCTGTGCCATGCTTGTGGCGTTTGCCCATCTAGTATGACGGCGTTAAAGAACTTGGGCCCGTAGGATTGGTGGACCACCCGCCTTCAGAGGCTCTGCTGTAACTCCATCGTCACCAGGCAGGCGCCTTGTTGTTCTTAAGTTGTTTGAGAGTCATTCTTATCTCGTACAAGTTGACTTACTTATCATAATAACATAGTTATACATTTTTAAAAAGTATGTATATATTCGCATCCAGCTGTTTCCAGCGTCCCGCACGTGATCATCGGTCCATCTTGTAGGGGGCCTGCCCACGCTGCATCTTCCGGTTCGTGGTCGCCACTCAAGAACCTTTCTGCCCCAACGGCCATCGGTTCTACGAGCTATGTGCCCCGCCCACTGCCACTTCAGTTGTGCAATTCTTCGGGCTGGATGCGAATAGCGCAAGACCGGAAATTGTGGAGATCTTTGGGGGAGGCCTTTGTCCAGCAGTGGACGTCTTTCGGCTGATATGATGATGATGATGTATATATTATAGATACTTATATTACACACAGACACGGAACAAATTTTGGAATTTTCCGTAAAGAAATTTTTTCAGTATCAGCCAGAAGTCTGGGAGTTGGTGGCATTAAACCTCAGTTCCTCGGAGAGCATGTAAAGCCGTAGCTCCTGTACCTGACTATTTTCCGGTCGTGTCGCTAGTTATCCCATCTGTACACGAGAGTAATTTGTGTTTGCGCACACACTTGTGCACTATAATATGTCCTGCGCAGTTGGCTAGTCTCCATTGAGACTGGCCGCCTGGCGGACATTGTTATAGAACTATGTAAACAAACACAGAGAAAATGGATTTTTAACATCATAAACCACCGTCTTTACTATTCATTATCTTAATCAAATCAATAATATAGATATCCATAATTAATGCATCCAATCACATATATTATCTGATTGGGTATTACATCAGAACAATATTTGTATACAGCATGTTGTAGTGCTAAATCATCAAACCGTTTGTATTGTTTGTCTACTCTGTTATTCTGGGTATATTAATATAAATAGCCTCATTAAGATTGTTTTGATAAATGTTCGGAAAAGATTAATTTGATGGGTTATTGCTATGTTCACTATTAAATAAATATAATAAAGTCTAAAAACAAGTATGAAGCCCATATGGTGGAATCTAGTATTATATAGACTAGCTTTCAGTTGCTTACAAGTGTCACTTACGGACCCAGCCCAAATCTATACCCTCTATACTGTAGTCTCTTGGGAAAACAACGACTGAAATTTCATTCACACCCACGACATATGGAGGAGGAAGTTACTTACTAAAACCGCACAATACATTTTTTTATTGCCTTAGGAAGCAGACGCGCTAGCGGCCCACCTGATGGTAAGTGGTAACCGCTGGTCATGGACATTCGCAGTGCCAGGGGGCACAGCAAACCGCTGCCTACCGTGATATTAATACTCTTTTTAAACCTCGTTTGAAGAAGGACATGTCGTAGCGCTGGGGAAACACCGCAGCAGGTAATTCATTCCAGAGCCGGCACGTACGTGGGATGTATGAACGCTGAAAGCGAACCGTGCTTGACGAGATCGCTTCCAGGTGATACGGATGAACCTTACTGCGAGTGCGCGTGGTCCGATGATAAAAAGGGGACGGTGGCACCAGCTCAAATAGTTCCTCAGAGCATTCCCCGTGAAAGAGACGGTAGAACACGCAGAGAAATCCAAAGTCTCTCCGCTGGTCTAGCGACTCAAATCTGTCCGTAAGATTGGAATCCCCAACGATTCTAATAGCACGCCTTTGGAGGGAGTCAAGTGGGTCGAGCTGGTATTTAGGGGCTCCTGCCCAGATATGTGAGCGTACGTTGTACGGTTTTAGAGACAATAAAACAATATTGACCATATTGAATACTTCGTGTGCGGAAGTAGTCTTAGTAGGTAGTCGATAAGGGAATCAAACTAAATAATCTTTCCGAACACAATCTTTCTATGGCAGTCTCCTTTACATGTGAAAACCACACGCTTAAACACTACGTACCTACAAGCTGATATCGCATTGTTAATTTACTACTGTGCAATGTAATATGTCATCAATTCATTGCACATTAAGTAACAATCCTTATTGTAGATAGCTAGATATAAGTTTATACGTTCTACTCTCGAATAATAACTTACACACAACATCTTACCCATAAGCAAACACACGCTGAGGTTGCATAGATTGCAATGTGTTCGAAATGCCTGAAGTTCTTCGGTAATAGCTATCTACTAAATCAAGTTATAAGAGCCTCTCAAACTTGTGACAGGTATCGATAATTGGCGAGACCAACTACACGCAAACTTTAATGTACTCGGAATCTTAGATCTCAAGAAGTTTTTACCTTGTAAGTCCTGGAGGCATCAGTACTTTGGAAATCTTACCTGTAACAAAAAGCATTGAATTAGTAAATTGAGAACGTTCAGTTAAAAATAAAAATAAGAATAAGTAATCTGTTTGAATGAATAAATCATTCAACAAGACCATATGCATGATAGTATCGCATATTATGATATGATCGATCATATCCTACTAATATTATAAACGCAAAAGTTTGTAACTATGGATGGATGGATGTTTGTTACTCTTTCACGTAAAAACTACTGCATGGATTTCAATGAAACTTTACAATAATATAGCTTACACATCAGGATAACACATAGGGTATAATTTATAAAGTTTAACGCGGGTAAAACCGCGGGGCACAGCTAGTCTAAGTACTCCATGTATATCGGATCTGTGGAGAAAAGAAGAACAAATAAAGTTTATTACGAAAAAAAGGCACATAGAACTAGTAAGTAAGACACTTTGGTACAACGTTCAACTGTTGTATTTCTTTTTTAAATAATAATATCTGGGGATAATGTCACACAGATCATCCTAGCCCCAAACTAAGCAAAGCTTGTACTATGGGTACCAGGCGACAATATAAATACTTAAATACATAGAAAACATTCATGACTCAGAAACAAATATTCGTACTCATCACAAAAATATTTGCACTTACCGGGATTCGAACCCAGGACCACCAGCTTCGTAGGCAGGAGCACTACCAACTAGGCTACGGTGACCGTCAAATGTATCGCTGATAATTCTGTTAGTTCAGTAGAATAACCCTTAATCGTTAATAGCGTATGTTTATAATTATTGGTTTAAGCTCTTATTACAACAGAATAAGGATTAAATTAAGGTGGTGACTATTACATCATTGTCCGACTAATGCCCGGTTCCTTTATTTTACGATCCGTCATTGGACCAACGTTACCATCCGTAATTCAGCTACCGATACCGATGCAAAACTAGTGTTCCACAATGCCCTACCTGCGACGAACATCCGTAGTTTAAACCACCTACGACTCGTTCGGCGATGAACCTCTCGCTCCTCTTCACGATTAGTTATAACAAAACGTCTACGTCAATTATGCAACTAAAATCATTTATTATTCTGTAATATTATGTGAGTAATAGTACAAATTACTGTACTTATAGTTACAGTAATAATTTAATTTGCGTTTTAGGTTTAAAATATTTATAAATCATTAGTATTGAAAATTTGATGTTACGAGTGCATGGTGTGAACAAAACGCGTAACATGAAAGCGCATGGCGCTTGCGTCTGTCGTCTGACGTCTGACCAGGAGTATTTCATGGTTTCTAAATAAGTTTTTAAATTGAGTATTTAATCTAAGGTTTGTGGTTATGAAATCTTAGAAGATAGAAAAATAATCAACCCTTTCTAACGGAAAACAAAGCCGTGAATTCTCTATCAGTTTCAGAGCTAGACATCACGGAAATCTCCTCAAACACTATGTTAACTACCAAAATAAAATACAAACGACTGGTAAACCGACCGAATTCGACTAGTAATCAAAGCAGTAACGCCTCGTTATTTTGACAGTTCCGTGACAGTAGAAAATATTTATAGGAACACTTTCGAACGCATCTCCATACAATAAGCTTACTAACGTCCTCCCATCCGTTAGTAACCAGACGTTGGTTATTTGGATAACGACTAGTATTTTTTAGGAACGGTTTTGCGTTACGGCTGGTAGAAATTCTAACTATTCGTAGTAGAAACGATTCGTTTTTGGAATATAGGAACCGGGCGTAAGAAATAACCAAAATATTAGCCATATATTACCGCGTCTGTAGGCTTCAGCTCCATTGATCCTGGGTATTGCTAAAAGGCAGCATCTAAGTAATATAAGTGGTTCAGGGTTCTGAGTAAGGGCTTTGACTTCGCCACGCGGATGTGTTGCAAGCGTCACAGGCTACGGTAACCGCTTGCCATCAGTTGGGTCGTAAACTCGTTGGCAACCTTACAAAAAAATGGTTAAGGAAAGGTCGTAATCATTAAACAGAACCTGTTACCCAATATTAATTACCCTTTCAGGCCCGTCCTAAACGATTTCAATCTATGAAATACAAATCTGCATAATCTGCATGATTGTACAAGGAAAAATGTAGTCCGCAAACAAAACCTAGGTAGATAATAAAAGCAACACTGTGAACCCTGTAACTATAAACTGTAAATTCTTTAAGGAGACAATTCCAACTACATAGTCCGCTGAACTCATCCAGCAAGATAAACAGGAAATACATCTTGTTTTTCTCCTCGGCCGACAATATTAATATCAAGTTAATCTGCATAAACAGGAGCATTTTCATCTCAAGCCGGGCGGTTATTTCATAACGTCTTAATAGAGTTCCTACTTTCCTAGTTTGAACCCGTAACTCGGCTAATGGGTACAGCGTAATATTCTATAATTCCATTAATGAAAATTCAATTTTGAAGGCGAGGCTATTTGATGGCTAGGTATCTCTTAACGACTACAGTTTTAAATTTGACGGGCCTGTTGGCGTAGTTGCAAATGCTTGTTTTCACGCCGGAGGTCGTGGGTTCGATTCCCACAGATATTTGTGTGCATGAACATGTCTGTTTGTCCTGAGTCTGGGTGTAATTATCTATGTATTTAAGTAATGTATTTACAAAAGCGAAGATGTATATGTAGTATATCAGTTATTGGGTATCCATAGTACAGCTCTGCTTAGTTTGGGATCAGATGGGCGTGTGTATATAATGTGTGTTGACGGTCACTGTAGCCTAGTTGGTAGAGCTCCTGCCTACGAAGTTGGTGGTCCTGGGTTCGAATCCAGGTAAGTGCAAATATTTGTGTGGTGAGCACGAATATTTGTTTCTGAATCATGGATGTTTTCTATGTATATAAGATAAATAAGTATTTATCTATCTATATAAGTATGTATATCGTCGCCTGGTACCCATAGTACAAGCTTTGCTTAGTTAGGGGCTAGAATGATCTGTGTGATTTTGTCCCTATATATTATTATAAAAAAAAAAAATGTTCCACCACACATTATAAAAAAATTACGAATAATACATGAAAATATGCAAGGGTTATCCTTGGAAATGGCAACTTACTTGCAGCGAATAATATGAACGAAACCATTGCAAATTCTAATTCGATGGGAACGCAATCTATCGGACTAAAAGAAATGTCTGTGCGGAGACCGAAGCCGAAACACGAGGACGCTGAGGTAGAAGCGAGGCTACCTCCTTCAGCATTGCTCGGCACGAACAGAACAAAATAGTCGTGCTCATCACCCAAAGATTTGTCCAGAGTGGGCATCAAACCCATGACCTCTAGCTTAGCAGTCCAGGTCACTAACCACTAGACCAGCAGGCCAGTCAGATGTATTTATGACTAAGACAAACAACTACAAGAGAAATGGCCAGGAATAAGTTTAAAAGGACTATAAAAACCAAATTGTGTAGCCGGTCTTACTACAAACTTCTGATTATTTAAGTGACAAAATGGCATGGGATTGAGTCTCTTTAAATTAACACATTTAAGTGGAGTACCATTATTTTATATTTAGAAATAAATATTTAAAAAAGGATTCCTACTGAGTTTTCTCGCAGTGTTTCTCAACAGATGCCACGTCATGCACTGCACGGTAGGGTAAAAAAATGACGATTCCACACAAATGTAATATTTTAACGGAATAAATGACTTATGAATTTGGAATTCACAGGTTAATCAATGCCTACATATAGTTATAAATAAGGGTAGTAATATATACCCGGCTATACAAATAAAAAATGGTACTTAATGGAAAACAACACGGATTGAAACACAATTACAAGTAACGTAACTGACGGTTACCGCTGTTGTTACTATGTAATTATAATAGCGATGTCATCAATTAGAACTTTCGTGATTCAATATTATGCATGTTTTAACATGAGCTATTTACAATATTTTTTAATGTTGATTAATTTGATTTTGATTGCATGAACGCTTTATTCAACATGGTCTTTATAAGTGTACACTAAGTACTCATATCTATAAAAAAATAAGAAACATCTCAACATTATAAATCTTAACTCACAAGCACTAAAATCTAAAGTAACAGAATGGCTGCTCCTTAAGGAATATTCTTACACGGAGTCTTTACTCACCTATCTTGTATAATACACTCACAGACACACACACACACACACACACACACCACTCACACACGCAAACACACAGCATACAATTCTACCCTTGTATACCATACAGCAGAATGACACAGTCCACTTACTATATGAGTTTTAATTATAAGTTTTTGTAGATAAGTTTTGTCGTGTTAAGAGGTTATTTCCAAACCAAATATTAAGCTGTATTTGAAACTCTGTATGTGTTTTGGATAAATAAAGATTATTATTAATATACTAAAATATCACCAAAAGATTATATAATAGGAATTAAAAAAATCTTAAAACCAAATTCGTCAATTTTATATGGGGCACCTTCTTGAATTGCCAGTTTAAAAAATATGGATTTTTTCCCCATACATAATTATGCTAATTAACCTTTTATTTTTGGAAAATTAATTTAATTTTTTTTTGTATAATTAGCTATTAGCTAGTTAATGATTCACGCGTTGCCACGTTGTTCATATTCATAGACCCATTAAGCTTCATACATTTTTCCACATTGTATAAAAGAAGGAACGTTTATATAAAAAAAGCATTGTAATTTGTTCAATTGTCTGGGAGCTAGGTTTACACAAACATCGCTCCAGTTTATATTTACAACTAAGAAAACCGTTTTACACAATCGTAGACACATAAAATTAGTAACACGCACCAACCTAATCTATTCAAGCGTCCTAAATAAAACCTTCAAATCATAAACGGTTGCGTAATGCCTCTTTACAAACCTCGTAACTTCAAACTTCAAACAATAGCAGATGAACTGTCGTAATTCTAAATACTTTTCACTTTTCCACAGCCTAAACTTCTTCATTTCACAGCACGCTAAATCGTGGAGATTTATAAAACGGCCAGAAATGGTAAAATTTTCAGTTTTCCTTCGATATAGCGAACATTCACGAACATAAACCTTTGGTGATTGGAGTTTTTACGAGTGACGGCTGTAACTCGGTGCTTTACGATTGGAGCCGGGTAACCAGCTAGGGTTGTCGCTGGAAAACAGCTTTCTTATACAACTTATGACAAGTGCAAGCCCTAAAGCAAAAAATCATGAAGCTATAGCAATATGTTCAAGTAATTTACATATAATTATTTTAAAGACAGGCAGACAAATAAAACGATAAAAGCATGCGTATGACCATAACAGCGCGTTGAACCGCTGCTAGATAGGTGGGTCATGTAGTTGATGATAGTATATAAAATATAACCCCCCTTTTCCATAGTCAGGTAAAAAAAGCGAGTGCGATCGGAAGAGCCCAGCCATGAACCAAGTAACCATGAACAAACAGGTTTTAACTACCTAAAATTCCACGTGTACAGTGTCGAGATTACACAATCGGCCGCGCACAATGCTCGTCTGCTGTAATCTCATTACACGCACGCACACAAATACTAGAAAACGACATAGATAGAAAGTTTCACAGAGGGTGCATAACGCTTTTCCTTAGCAGGTGAGACCTACCGCTTTAACGAACTTCATTTTAATAAAAACCTCCGCTATATTTGACGTAAGGGACATCGGTCTTCAATTCGATTAGCTAAGAATTTAATACTAAAGTCGTAGAATATAGTATGATAAAATTAATTTAAATAGGTTATTGGAGTCGTTTGAAAAATAATTTAAACAAAAGAAGGTCACGGATTAGTCTGAAACTTTTAATTGGATTTAAGTACCTAATATGGTTTCTTTGTGGTTAGTAAACCGATTTTCTGAAATTTTGTTTACTTTAGTTGTCAGAAGTAACGTTGAAGTCGGTTTGATGTTTTTTAAAACAGTAATTTTAGTTGTCCTGTCCTGTATCTGTAAAGTTCATGTTAAAAGAACAAAAAATACATAATTTTAGTGACCTCCCTACGTATCTGCTCATTTTAGATACGTGTACCATTCGCAACCGAGATAACAAAACGTACACAATGGTGGTAAAGATTAGGGTTGTTCTAATTTCGTACACCAATTAAAACTGCCCGCATTCCCTTTCCATTCAAGATGAAATAACAAAGGGTAATATTTTTGGAATTATCCGAGCGTCTTGTTGTGTTTGTGGAATAGCCTTAGAGGGAGACAAAACAGAACTGTAGTTGCGGTATCGGGTACACCAAACTACCACAAACAGAACGAAAGGTTACATTACTGAAGTTGAATAACTTTTCTCTAAGTAGTCTACTATCTGGTGTTTGAATACTTTTAGTCGAAAACTGTACTTTAACGATATGGGATCTATTGTACAAACGCCAGCACATCAAGCTACCCCAATCTGTCAAATTTCCCCAATTGAAAGTGAACCTTATGCTTTTGTGATAAAGTTGAAAATTTATAAAAGGAATTTGACAGATTGGTAGCTTGGTAGCTGGATGCGCTGGCATCTGTACTATGTTTAAATTCTGAAATATTCGAAAGACACACTCCAAGAGCAGGAGTCTACAATTTCTGTTTTTTTGGGTATCCCTTTAACAGGACGTTAATATATTTTCCAACCAGTGCGTCGGTTGTACATGGTGTTTCATAGTGACTTAGCGCTTATACGGAGAACAAGTTGAACTTAAGGAACACTTGAGTGATTTCACACGCAGATATTTAATGGACTTCAAAGTAAGCTTAGCTTCAAAGTGCCATGTGGGCTTTTACAAATCGTATTTAAAATGAAAAATATGTACGAGCCCAATTGACTGAAGGTGGCGAAGCCACTTCGTGTCCTGGGCTCTATTCCCGCACAACACAAGTATTAGTGTGACCCATAACCAATTGTTCTGAGTCTGGATGTACTTTGTGGCCGTCAATTATACAGAAATCCAATACCTACATGACATCTAGCAAACCAAAAATAATAAAATAATAATTCCAATTTCCGTCTAACTAACCATAGTCCATAAATTGGTTGTCCAGTTTCCCACGTTTCCTGAAAGGAAGCCAGCATTCTTGTTTATCTCAACGTCCTAGATATAGGAAAAGAAAAAAAAATCTATGACAAAATAAAGTCCGATCAGAGCCATTGTAGGCTATTAATTTTTTCTGTTTCTTCTCACATGTTTTTTTGTAGTATTGTGGGCGATGGAAATGTATCTATACATATAATAAAATCGTAGGAAAGTCAAAACTGTACATTGAATATTTTTTTAAAGGATACTTGCGGCGTGAGCTATCATCGATATCGAAACCAAAAATATAGTTTTTAGAATTTTTGTCTGTTTGTCTGTATGTATGCCGGGCTAAACTCAAAAAAGTACGGCATGGATTTACTTCAAATTTTGCATGAATATTACTAAGAGGTCGAGTCAACATATAGGCTACATATTATCACGCTATCACCTACGGGGGAGGAACTGTGATAATTAACAAAATTTTACGCGGGTAAAGCCGCGGGGCACAGCTATTTCAAATATAAAAGCGCCACACATGTCATGTAAAAGAGTCTTGTTTCCCCAATATCACAACTCGCCAAAGGAACAAAACCGTCAACAATAAACCTGCACACAAAATTCATATATCTCGCGCAAAACAAATAGCGCTTCCACCTGTCACTCGGAATAGAGAATGGAAATTCGATATGTAGGTAAAATATGCGGTACACCTTAATAATGTGGGGAGTACGCGTCGAGTATTACAGCACCAGTATTACAGGTACTGTCAACAAAAGAAACACATACACAAACATATAGGGTTGTATACCATATACAGATAATGAATGAAATATATCCTATAGAAATAATTGTGCCCCATTTCCCTGGTACCTCGGCAATTGCAAAATGTAGAAATGTTGTATATATATAGATGTAATTGTGTTGTATCTATTTTTAGCAGTTTAAGCAGTCGTTTTTCCAACAACAAAGACCGATTAGCAATAATTGAATACATAGTTTAAGTGGTTAAGGGGTTGATAACATCCATTTTTATTGTATCACGTAAACCTTGCCCGAATAAGATCTCTAACTAGGATTCAAATTCTGAAACATCCGGACAACTTTAACATGGATAATAGCAATAACAAGAACGAAATATCAGGTGATGTGGACGTATAAATGTAGAAATAGACTAGTCTCTTCAGTTGATAGAGAAGATTGCTAAATATAAACGTGAAGGAACACCTACAGTGCGTAGGTTTGATAAATACAAACCAAATATCCTGGGACAATATTCACACACTGCCATCTGATCCCAAACGAAGCAGAGCTTGTAGTGTTGAAACCAGATAACTGATATGTTATATATACAATTTTTTATTTGTAAACACATACTCGCTGTCGCTGGAAGTCGCTGGATGCGGTTAGCGCAAGACCGGCAATTGTGAAGATCTTTGAGGGAGGCCTTTGTCCAGCAGTGGACGTCTTTCGGCTAATATGATGATGAAACACATACTTATATAAGTATGTATATAATTACACCTAGACTCGTTCATAAATGAGTTGGCCGTGTGTGAATTATGATATGTCTAAACATTTTACAGTTATAAATAAAAACTAGAATAATTTTGATATATGTTACATCATATTATACAAACAGAAAAATGTTTTATTAAGATGCATTTTGTATTCAGCAGTTTGTGTTTATAAATTAGCAACGCAAGGTGTAAGGTTATTTAGCATCCAGTTTGTTATGCTAAATGCTCCTCAGGTTAAACGTATGAAGTTCTGACCGGCGACCAACCGCACATTATTCTAGCCGTTTAAACTTACTCCGCAGCTTGGACTAACATTGTGTATATTGCAGTATGCAGTTACCAGTATATACAATTATCGTAGACCAAAATAGCTTTAGTAAAAAACATAAAATTTTGTTGTAATTTATTTTTATATCGTCATTATAATATACTAGCTGGTGCCCGCGACTTTGTCCGCGACAATTTTGTATGATGACCAATGTAACTACTTACTTCTAGCTTAATCTAAAAAATATAACTTTTAAAACAAATATCAAATTCGTTTTATTTTCGGTTTGAAGAAATATGATCACGTTTCCAATTTCCGGATCTCAAGTGGCTCCCGATCCGTCTTCGCAGGAATACTCGTCTATTGTGTATCCTATTTAATATACTACTTAATCCTTCATCTCCATCCTACTTACGGGAGCGTTTTTCCTACTCTCGTGTTCCTAATGCCCCCTGTAGGTCACACCTTAAACACCTTCTTAAATTCCCATTGCATAAAACAGATTTCTATTCTCATTCCTTCACAGTTCAGGCAGTCAGATTGTGGAATTCTCTCCCTCCTAACATCCGTAATTCCAAAACACTATCTCTTTTTAAGAAGCAAGTGAAAAATTACTATCTCTCCTCTTCATCCTAGTTATGTACATATTTATGTATATGTAGTTTATGCATATGGTTGCCCCATTATAAGTATCTGTGTATTTTAGTATGTAGTTTATGTAATGATATTATAAACCTACGCACATGCCTATTGTACTTTAATATCTCCTCTTTCAAATTTCTTTTGAAATAAGCAGCACCCATGTACTACCTGTCTCTTCTTCATTTAATTTGCTTTTATTATTTCTGTGTGTACAAAATCATAAAAAATAAGCAACTTAAATTGAATAAAACCTAACCTATAAATAACCTTACTAAGAAATAAATGAAAGACTATAACAGTAGCAAACTGTTATTTACAAAAAGGACCCGATATCATCAAGCAAAAATCAAATAATACATATCAATTGTCCTTAAGTATAGTCCGTAAGTGAAATAAAGTAAAATAATAATCAACGATGCGTTAATCACAAACTTTCATACGAACTTACATCGCCTATTCTAGTCGTCCTTAGGGATGGAATTTCCAAAAATCCTGAAATATATATTTATAATTTTTAAATGAAAGGCCATATACCAATTTTCATGCGTTTACCTCAAAATTGTCACATTTTTCATACAAACTTACATCTCCTATTTGTCACCCTTAGGGGTGGAATTCTCGGAAATCCTGAAATAAATATTTTTTAATTTTTAACTGAAAGGCCAAATACCAATTTTCATGGGTTTAACTTCAAAAATGTCACATTTTTCATACAAACTTATATGCCCTATTTCACGCCATAAGGGGTGGAATTCCCAAAAATCCTGAAGTATATATTTTTAATTTTTAACTGAAATGCTAAGTACCAATTTTCATGCGTTTAACTTCAAGTCGCAGTTTACATAGAAACTTACGTACCCTACTTTACGCCCTTAGGGGGGGGGGGGGGGGGGAATTCTCAAATATTCTGAAATATATTTTTAATTTTTAACTGAAAAGCCAAATAACAATTTTCATGCGTTTAACTTAAAACTTTTTACATTTTTCATACAAACTTACATCTCCAATTTTACGCCCTTGGGGGTGGAATTTTCAAAAACCCTTCTTTAGTGGATGCCTACGTCATAAAAGGTACCTTCTGTCAAAATTTCAAGTCTTTAACTCCAGCCGTTTAGGCTGTGCGTTGATATGTCAGTCAGTATATACTTACATGACTTATTTTATGCCCTTTGGGGTGGAATTTTCAAAAATCCTGGAATACATATTTTTATTTTTAACTGAAAGGCCAAATACCAATTTTCATGGATTTAACTTCAAAAAAGTCGCAATTTTCATACAAACTTACATGCCCTATTTTACGCCCTAAGGGGTGGAATTCCCAAAAATCCTGAAATATATTTTTTAATTTTTAACTGATATGCCTAATACCAATTTTCATGCGTTTAACTTAAAAATTGTCACATTTTTCATACAAACTTACACCCCCTATTTTACGCTCTTGGGGCTGGAATTTCCAAAATTGCTGAAATATATATTTTTTATTTTTAACTAAAAGGCCAAATACTAATTTTCATGCGTTTAACTTAAAAAAATTCACATTTTCCATACAAACTTCCATCCCCTATTTTTCGCCCTTTGGTGTGGAATTTCCAAAAAACCCTGAAATACGTGATTTTTTATTTTTAATTGGAAGGCCAAATACTAATTTTTATGCCTTAAACTTCAAAAACGGCAAAGTTTCATACTAACTTAGCGCCCCTGTTTTACCCCCTTAGGGGTTGAATTTCAAAAAATCCTTCCTTAATCCTTGTCTACATTATAAAGCAAACATTTGTGCAAAATTTCAGCTTTCTATGTCCAAGGGTTTGGGCTGGGCGTTGATGAGTCAGTCAGTCAGTCAGGACTTGTCTTTTTATTTATATAGACAAATGCAATCTCAATCTACTACTGCATTTCCTGTGTCCTATATAATACGATGGTATATATAAACATGTTTTTACATGCAACCCTGTTACGCGATTTCCCCGGCGGTATTTTTTTATTTGTTAATACGTTTTAACCGACTTCAAAAGGAGGAGGTTCTCAAGTTAATCGGTATTTTTATGTATGTATACAGATTATTTAAAAAAATACGCTGCAGAGTTTATTCATAAATAAATATCTTGGTACATTAACATTCAACATCTGATCCCAAACTAGGCAGAGCCTGTACTACGGCAATTAGCCAACTTATTAACATATACTTATACCTATATTTCAAATATATACATGCACACACGAACAGAATCCTTAATCCTAAAATATTAACGATTTCATAGTTTAGAAACTTTGTAGATTCCATATCAATTATTTTCAAAATTCTTTAATATACCAGCTGTCTTGATGATATAGAAAATAATAATAATAATAATGTCCTCCTAGCCGAATTTCGGACATGGCGGCCAGTCTCAACAGAGATTAGCCATTTGCGCGGGACATATTATAGTGCTCAAGTGTGTGCGCAAACACAGGAGCACTTTATATTCCATCACTCTCATGATCCGATGGGACGCCTAGCGACACGACGGGAAAGAGGTCAGGTACAGGATCGACGGCTTTACGTGCTCTCCGTGGCACGGGGGTATAATACCGCCAACTCTCAGATGGCTGATGGTGTGTAATTTTTCTTTTTACAGAAAAGTCCCAAAACCACTTTTTGGCCCGACCCGGGATTTGAACCCAGGGCCTCATTTTCTGCGGGTGAACACGCTGCCGCTAGACCAACGTGGGTGTCAAAATAAAAAATATTACATTGACGTATGTTTTTGGAATAGTAATTAATAAGTCGTAAGTTACGTACCTATATGTTTAAGTAGGTGTTGACCGCGGTAATCATGTGGCTCTATCAACCTAAACCACTCCACATTGTTCAGTGGTTTCCAGTCAAACAGGTCACGACCACTACCATTATAGCATTGTACCCAATCCCCAATATCATCTGCAATACTAACGCGGCAATAATGCGGTGTTTTGCATCGACAGCCGCACTGCGCATTACATGGTACATTCACCAAGAATAACGGACTTGCATACAAACAAGTAAATTAGGTACTAGCTACATTCGGCGCGATATCTATGGAATCACTTGCACTATAGAAATGACCCTTATTGCTTACGTCATAAACACTGAAGTGTACCATGGGAGTTATGTATGTACAGACGAGTAGACCTCAGCACATCAAGCTACCCCTATATGTCAAATTTTAATTAATGCTTATGTGATAAAGTTGAAAATCCATAAAAGAAATTTGACAGATTGGGGTAACTGGATGTGCTGGCGTCTGTACCTATTTATGACACCAGTCGTATTTGTATTTACTCTAAAAATTATTTTGCATACCACGCGACAACGCCTTGGTTCTAGTTTAGGTAATTAGGTACTAGATAATGGTGGGCTTTTACAACCAATAATCATATCGTACCTTTTAACACCTTCAAAAAGGCCATTATTATTTGGTAAAAGCATTATCCATCGAATAAAAATATCTATAAAAATTGTAACATATATATAAAAAATACAGTTGAATTATATGTCCTCTGTTATATGTAAGTTGGACGAAAGTTCTAAATATTCAAAATGTAGTCAGGCGACCGACTAATATGACATCTGATTAAAAAGCGGAAAGTGAGTATGGGCTGTTACATTGTGCGTGCAACATTCACAACAGGTCTGCTTAAAGGCAACTGGCTGATTCTAGCTAAACGAAGAAAAAACCAGAGTATTGCGAATCGGACTCGCACATGAAGGTTTTCGTAGCCTCGTATTGTTAAGGTCCAAAGCAGCAAGTTTCTTGTATTAAAAACAAAGAGTGCCTCTTTTATTTTTAGTTTAATTTTCTTTTTTTATGACTGATATAATCACTATGTCGCGGAGTACTTTACAAACATAATTATTAATAAATAATATCTAGGGACAATGTCACACAGATCATCCTAGCCCCAAACTAAGCAAAGCTTGTACTATGGGTACCAGGCGACGATATACATACTTATATAGATAGATAAATACTTATATACATAGAAAACATCCATGACTCAGAAACAAATATTCGTGCTCATCCACAAATATTTGCACTTACCGGAATTCGAACCCAGGACCACCAGCTTAGTAGGCAGGATCACTACCAACTAGGCTGCGGTGACCGTCAAACGGACAAATTAACGGACACAAAGTACATCCACTCTCCTAACAACTATTTATGGTCACATAAATAGCTGTAATGCGCGGGAACCGATCCCAGGGACAAGAATTGACGAGCCAACTGTCTTAACCAATGCGCTACACGTGCAGTGCATTATTATTATTTTAGTTACAATGGAAATTGATAATGAAATAATGAAATTTATTCAGCACTTGGGTATTTACACACACTTGTACTTGTCAAGCTCACAATGTATTACATAAACACAATAATTAAAGCAACAAAATATTTTGAATTAGTCCGTCCGTGCGGTCTGCATCGTCACATATATTTTTAATATCCTTAAATAAATAATAAATAGCAAGTTACTTAGCTATTATTGTTACATTTAGCAATTGTATATTAAAATTAAAGAATTGAAAACAACGAGCAGTTGGCAGTAGCTTAATTTAAGCGACTAATACCTGAGGCCACCCTTATGGGGTTCGGGCCACAGCTCAGGCGGCCGCTGAAGTAAAAAGATGGAATTCGAATTGGGGGTCAGATCACTTGCACGGGATTAATACTCTTAAAAACGGACGAAAGATAAAATACGTCTAAGACGTATAAGAGGCTTAGTAATAGGGGTCAACCTATGGGCACAGTATCCTAAAAACAAAACATAGCGCATAGATCGAGGGATGACAAGTTTATATGTGAAGCACGTAAATTTGGCGTTGAAAAATGCTTTAAGAATTAAAATTAAGTAATAATGTATCGCACGTTATATCTGAAAGAGGTGTTCCAGTGAAGGTGCATTCACATTGCAGTATTGTGATTTATAATAGCATGCTCGTTATCGAGCCATACGTAATGCTGGAACCTTACCAAGAAGCGATAGCAAAAAAGGCAATATATGTATTATATGGACACTTTTCTTTTTTAATTAAATACGAATTTAACTGAAAGATCAATATGAAGTTTATTTACATCCTACTAATATTATGTTTCGATGTTTGTTACGCAAAAAATAGCTAAATGGAATAGATTTTTTGTAGAAAAATAACTTATACTAAGACTACTTATACTTAGAACTAAGACAGATCACAAAGAAGGGATCTTTGTGATCAGTCAGTTCCACTTTCAGGCGGAAGGATTTGGACGAAGGCGCGTAAAGGTAAAAAAAGGTTTAAAGAACATTTATTCTCAAAAGAACAATTACAGTTCAAAAAAAAAAACACACATTCAACATTTCAGCACTAGTTATTACTAGAACTTCAATTTTATCATTTAATATATTTTATGTTTCTATGAAGATATATATTATAATAATATCCTGAGACATTATGCACACAGCCCTCTGATCCCAAGCTAAGTAAATGTAAAAAGAAACCAGATTACTGATATACTACATATACTTCTTTTAGTTTGTAAATACATTCTTATATAGATAATTACACCCAGACTCAGGACATAAAGACATGTTCTTGCACACAAATATCTGTCCTGGGTGGGAATCGAACCCATGAACTGCGGCGTGAAAAGCAAGCATTTACTACCCACGCCAACCCGCCCGTCAGTTACATATGTTTACCAGAAAAATCTCATCTTTAAGTATATACCCGAAAAGATTAATAGATATTTCGTATAAAATTACAATAGACTTAAGACGTATGGCGCTGACATCTCCTGTAAACAACTTACCTGCCAAATTTCAGCTTCAAAGGTCAAGTTGTTTCCAAGATTTCGTGTTTAGTCTGTGAGTAAAAGCCTAACTAAAACCTTTCGCTTTGTGTAGTTAGTAGGATAAGATATATCTGTGTTTATGTAATATATAATGCTTTCGCGAAATACGCAAACTATTTTACTTTTTAAATTAAGTAATAAGAGCCTATTTTGTTCTGTAATATACATACTACATATTAATATTTGAACGACTCCTACATGAAAGATAACATGAATAATTAGGGTACACCCTATAAAGTTATTTATAAACTTAAATCATTATTTTGACATACTTCTTGTAACCCTAAATAATTAACCGCCTACGCTTTATTTGTATGAAAAATATTTTTGCGCTTCGTAATTTTTTTAATATATTATATGTACGTCAGTTTTTTATCGCTAAAAGCAGGCCACCAATTGCATAATAAGTTTATTTCCTTGTTTGTAACCAATGTTTTTTTTACTTATTTTTGCAATGAAGTGTACTTCTTCTTTTTCTTCTATGTATCTGTAGCCCGAATTTCAGACTACCTACTCTAGACACAAAACTTACAAATCATAAATTAATTCAACCGGAAATGAAATTGGAAAATCGAGCCTGTATCTTCAACTAATATTTTTTTTATTTATTATAATATAGACAGAACTATTCAGACATTATGTAGTGAAATATAGCTAAAACTATAAATTTCGATAATAAAACCTATACACGATCTGTTTGACTACTTATTATTATAAAATAAATTTTATTCTAAATATTCTGATACAATCCGTGTACCTAAATACTGCACCTGTGACGCAGCGGCTAAGACAGTCGCCTCGCCGCTTCGTGTCCCGGGTTCGGCTCCCTGTGACCCATAAATAATTATTCTGAGTCTGGATGTAATTTGTATCCGTCTATTATATATAATTATGTTTGTGAATTTGGGTGTTGCCTTTTATATATATATATACGATGAAACTATTAACATGTTTTCTAAACCTATGTATATACAAGTATAGATTTGAGTTTAAATGTACTTGAATAACCAAATGAAGGCGAAATAAAATCCTAAATGGTATTTTCGGACAACTTATCCAACTGCTGGCGCTGCTTCTGTTCCGGATGGAGTATTTAAGTAAATCCCACGGGCCGGATTTTTACGTCAGGTTTTATTAGCACCTCAGAAATCCGCTCACAACACGAAGTTTGCCTATCCTTCTGTGTTCTTGAATCACAAAAAATACGGAATAAGAAATTTTAAACGATATATTATAAAAGACTGTGCTCATAACAAATAAAATAGAATATAAAGGGCATTGTACTTTGCTTATAATTATCATGACTCAAAACAATTACCAGTGAATGACGTATATAACTTTTTTAATTTTATTGATCTACACACGGCTTAAACATCTTGTGATAGCCCGAAACTAAAGCATACGGAGAACAATTGGTGGAGATGTGCAGAGTTTTAACAGGACGTGGTACATTATCCAAAAAATCCTATCCATCAAAATTGATGTCAGAAAAAAATATAATAACAATAATGGGATATTATTTACATACGGCCATCTGATCAGATCAGACTCAGGGCATACAGATATGTTCATGTGGATCGAACCCACGACCTCCGGCGTGACAAATAAGCATTTGCCAACCACGCCAACAGGCCCATCAATAATTAACTGAAGCATTTGTTCCGTATGCATCCTCGAGTCCCTGGCTAACCTGTAGGTTTAATATTTCGAACGGTACTTGCGCGCTGATTAAAAGACACTCGCTCTTAAGAGAGTACGCGAAGTAAGTGCCACTTAAATTAAGAACTCGTTGTAAAGTTAGCTCTCAGTAAGAAATCTTTTATATTTGTTTTGTTCCTATTTTCTGCCAATACATCTCTATCAGCTCGGTGTCATAATAATAATGTCCTCCTAGCCGAGATCCGGCCACGGCGGCCAGTCTTAAAGGAGACTAGCCGTCTGCGCGGGAAACTTTATAGTGCACAAGTGTGTGCGCAAACACAGGAGCACTTTCTATTCCATCACTCTCATGATCCGATGGGACGACTAGCGACACGACCGGAACGAGGTCAGGTACAGGATCGACGGCTTTACGTGCTCTCCGAGGCACGGGGTTATAATACCGCCAACTCCCAGACTTCGGGTTGATATTAAGATTACTTCGTTTTACAGAAAAATCCCAAAATCACTTTCGGCCCGAGCCAGGATTTGAACCCAGGACCTCGTTATCTGCGGTTGAACACGCTACCGCTAGACCAACGAGGCAGGCTCGGTGTCATACAGCTGCTGCAACGTTACTGTTACGTCGATGTATGCCATGTATTTTACTAATTTAAACAGCTCAAACTATATAACATTAACCTGCTTGTTTCTAGACTACTTTAAAAGAAATAGTACTAGCTAAAGAATACATATGTTGCCCGTACTGTCTGGGTTATGCATCGTAGAGAGATCTCACTATAGGGAAAGGTGGTCACTCTTCCTCCTATCAGCCGAAAGACGCCTACTACTGTACAAAGGCCTCCAAAGATCTCCATAAATGCTGGTGTTGCGCTACCCGCATCCAACGGCATCCAGCGACTATCACAAGATCATCGGTCCATCTTGTAGGGACCTGAACACTGCGTCTTCCGGTTTTAGGTCACTATAGCCCCTTAACTAACCCGCTTGTTGATGCTGCCCATAATGTCTGGGTTAAATTGGCAGCTGATATACAATATTCAAATAATACTGGTACCCAAATATTCTTTTTCTTATTATATACAGAGGGATCTCGAGTTGAGGCGCAATGCTTTCTAAAATACGCAAGCGTAAAAATTTTACATCTACTCCGGTCACTGAGCTAATACTGAGAAGGCTTCCCAATTAAATTTAAATAATTACTTTTGAGTGCATTGCCCCGCTAGACCGTCGAAGCAGTATTTTCAATTAAATTAACAAAACATCACTCAGGATGTAAGAGATAGCAATTAGCATGATGAGATAAAACCATCAATCCAGCACTTCATTACTTATGTAACTAAATAAAAAAACAAAGTGGCACATTAGTATGTACTGGTCTTGATCTTGTCATCAATTTACGCTTGTACTACGAAAACCAAGCACGTGATTCACACAAAGTTTACAGTTAACTTATGAAGCTTTCACTGCTTCACCGGTTTTTGGGGACTCTTGGTGCAACTGGAACTATGTTTATACGTGAGAACGCGGGTCGCTTGTTCGATCCAAGATTGGAGGGAAAATATCTTCGTTGCGAATGCAAATTAAGAGTCATAGAGGGTCATGGTCGTATGGCGCATTTACGGTCACACTGTCAGCCTGCGAGTACGTTATATCGGATTGTGTACAGTCACGAGAGTTTCAGTAAAAACGCTATAATTTTCACGTGTATCGTGTACCGACGTGACATCAGCTATATCTATCTCACTCATGTAGTCATTTCAAGGGACACGTTAAAAAAAAGCCATAAACTTACTACCAGCCATCTCCGTCCGCAATATCGATATATATTCCATCAAGTAGGTGAAGAACTTGGGCAAAAACTTACGAATTGGAGCCGCTCTTTTTGTTGGTCGGATAACGAAGAGGCGGGGTTTGATGATGGCGATGGATAGATCAATACTTGAAAATAGATTTGGGGGAAGACGGGGTTAGTGTAAGGCTTTAACTTTGAGCCTAAAAACAGAAACATGCCGCAACACGTGATGGCCTAAACGATTTTTTGCCACGATTACGGCTAAAGGGGCTTTGGAATTAAGAATCCCATTATTGTTCTTTATTAAAATACTAGCAGTGCCCCGCGGTTTTACCCGCGTTAAACTTTATAAATTATCACAGCTCCTCCCCCTTAGGTGATAGCGTGATAACATGTAGCCTATATGATGACCTGACCTCTTAGTAATATTCATGCAACATTTGAAGTAAATCCATGCAGTACTTTTTGAGTTTAGCCCGGACATACAAGCAGACAAAGAGATAAACAGACAAAAATTGGAAATACTATATTTTGGTTTCGATATCGATTATGGTTCACGCTCCAAGTATCCTTTTAAAAAATATTCAATGTACAGTTTTGACTTTTCTACGATTTTATTATATGTATAGATTTTACATTATCTATATATATAAAAATCAATGCCACTTTTCGTTGTAATGTTATAACTCAACAACGCCTTTACCGATTTGGCTAATTTTGGTCTTGAATTATTCGTGGAAGTCCAGGGATGGTTTGTACGTAGAGAAAATGTACAAAAAGTATTAACCTTACACGTAGCGAAGTCCTCCATATCGATTTCGATAACGGCGACTCTTCGTAACCACTTTAGTGTGCCCTTAGATGGCTAGCTAGACCGAACTTGGTTTTAAATAGGTACTCACTCGGTCACACCTAGAACAATAAAGTTGGCCTGCCATGTTCTAAGTATACGTGTTAGTGGGCTTAGGCTTCCCTTTGCGTATTTGGCGTTTCAGTTATAGATTGGCGGCGCTTTTTTATGCTTTTGTGAACAGTAGAGCGCCAAGACGATCTGTGTAAAGCGAACCTCTCCTTGCGTCTATTGTCACCTAGAAAACAGTAATAAGTATATTTGTCTTCTTAGTTTATTTACATGTATATTCAACGAGGCTTATACCAGTCAAAATTGAAAATATGCCTCTATTCGGTCGCTCCAACCTATATGATTTCATTTTTAACCAACTTCAAAAAAGGAGAAATTCGCATCACTAATTCTTCGATTGTATATTTTTTGTATAGGTAGATGTAAAGTTATTTTTTCTGGTGGCTGATGGCACCAGTACGCATTGCTGGTGGCAGTTTTAATCATTATTATTTAGGATATACCTCAGAGTTGTTTTCATATACAATTTGTGGAAAACGGAATACATATGTACATAGAATTTATAGAGAAATAATTGATAGGTGTGTGTGTGTGTGTATGTCTGTAGGTGACGTCGTAGCTGTCAACGGATACAGATTATTCATATGAAAGCCAATTTAATAACGATAGTTCTTAGCTATATTTAAAGCAATTCTGATGACTGCTGTACAGTCTTACCTGTAATCAAACATGCTCGTTAAGTGAGTTATAACATTATTGATGTGAAACATCTATAGCCGCACGTAAAACTGATTTCTGGTGTGGCGACGCATGCCGTGGCGACGCGTCGCCACGCTATACAATAGTAGTGTGTACGGTGTGGCGACGCGTCGCCATGCGCGATCGACTTTTTATTTTATCATTATGACATATTTAGTTCCTATCACAATATGTTCTTTTCTGCATATTACTTTTACAAAATAATGTCGATGTTTCACAACTGCCAGGCGTCCCGTGACGGCTCACATTTTTTATGTTAGGTAGAAGTGTTAATATCCCAGAGGAACTAACAGCCGCGTACTTAATGGGCAAGTTTAAGTACTTAGACCGACCATAAATAGGTAGCCAAAGTGGTTTAATATCTGAAGAAGGTTCATCTGTCGGACTCGGTTGAACCTAATATTAAGAGAACCATGACAGATACCGATTGGAAGACCAGAACTCTAATTCTTCGAATAAAATAATATTCAACACGAAATCGTATCCCTACGTTTTAATAGAAATTGCATTAGGTTAGAAGATTATATTAAAAGGTCCTAAGAGGTTCCTTTTGGAACGCTTGGTGTATGAATGATAAGGAAATGTGTACCTGAATCAAGTAATCTGTTGGACCTTTTTGTGGGCACGTATAGGGGATAAAAGGGGTTATTGGAAACGAGTGTGTGTGAGCGTTGAGTAGATATCTATAATTCTATGGACACTTTAAGGAGGTCGAGATTACAGGCAGGTATTTTAGTGTAATATTATTAGTTACGAATAGGCAAAAAATAATGGAGTTATCTCATTGAGGATATTGTTTCAATACAATATTGTAAGAACGAAAAAAAGAAAATTAGACTTACGGTCTAGATTGTTTAAATATTGGTTTCAAGCTCTCCATTTTTGTGGCTTTTAAATTTATCTCGCGTCGTAAATATTACGTGCTGTCATATACGCGATAAAGTGGAATATGGACTAGCTGTGTAACGACGAATTTTTTTAACGAGTCCTAAAGTACCTAGTAAATAAGTAAGTCGGAAATATTAGTTGTACTTTTTTACACAAATATTGCTAAAAGAAGAAATATAAACCTAAGCTAGGGAAACGAAAAGCGACATATATCGGCGGAAATATAGTTGATGGCACCTAAAGTTATGATGAAATAGATTTATTCAGACAGAAATAAATAATATTAATTAATAATACATACATACATAGACACACTACTGTTCCCCAGAGTGCTGGGCAGAGACAAGGGATTTCCATTTGTGTTTTACATACCACCTTTATACATGCTCGTCGTCGTGAGTGTTTGAGTGTGTATGTTTGTTACTTCTTCACGTCTAAACGACTAGCGCGAATTTAATAAACTTTGGTATGGAGTTATTTGACATCCTAGATTAACACATAGGCTATAATTAATGAAGTTTAACGCGGGTAAAACCGCGGGGCATAACAAATAATCTTTGTAGATGTATTTCAACTTCTTTCTATATTTTGATTTAGCATTAAAAATAAGAAGCAAAATGGCCTCAAAATTGTTCCATGAAAAATAATATGTAAAAGTTACAAAATTGTCAACGTAAGTAGTGTTGCGAATAGTACTTCGGACAGATGTCGTCAGTGTCGCAATATCGCGGCAAACTTATCTAATATGAGAACTGTAGAACCACCAAATGAGACAGCTTAGCGAGGAAGATAGGGATATAGTATTATAAATTGAATTTCCGTTTAGGTAACCCATCCGATACTATTAGATACTTAGGTATATATATATTTTCAAGTGTTTCAGTTCATCATCATCATCATCATCATATCAGCCGAAAGACATCCACTGCTGGACAAGGACCGGCTATTGGGGAGGCCTTTCTTCTTTTTTTTTTTTACAATGTCACACAGATCATCCTAACTCCAAACTAAGCAAATCTTGTACTATGGGTACCAGGCGACGATATACATATTTATATAGATAGATAAATACTTAAATACATAGAAAACATCCATGACTCAGAAACGAATATTCGTGCTCATCATACAAATATTTGCACTTACCGGGATTCGAACCCAGGACCACCAGCTTCGTAGGCAGGAGCACTACCAACTAGGCTACGGTGACTACAGTGACGGCCTTGTTTCAGTTAATTAAAAATAAATTACTATATATACAAATATATATATATATACTATATATATAAATATCTTGGTACAACTAACACACTGCCAGCTGAACCCAAACTAGACAGAGCTATGGCAGCCAGACAACCGATAAACATACTGTTATATATTTCTAAATCACACTAATATTATACAGGCGAAAGTTTGTGAGTGTGTATGTTTGTTACTCTTTCACGTAAAAGCTACCGAACGGATTTTGATGAAACTTTGTAGGATAAATAGCTTAGGTATATATCCGGATAACACATCGGCTATATTTCATAAAGTGTAACGCGGGTAAAATCGCGGGGCACAGCTAGTTATAGATAAATTACACCCAGACACTAATAATCATGCTCATCACACAAAGTCCTATATATATGTCCTGGGTGGGAATCGAACCCATCACATACGGCGTGCATGGCAAGCACCAACCACGCCACAGGCCCGTCGGGGTATACATATAATATCTTTATCAGTTTGAACCTTAAACTGAACATATAAATGGCCTATATATTTTAAAGAAACTTAAATATTTCTTGTTAGAGAGGTAGGAATATTGAAAATTGATTATTCAACTCGATAAGTCCTTGGGGTCCGAGCTCCGCCAGTTTTGCTGATTTCCTATATATATATGTGTGCTTTAACTAAATCAATTTTCTCTTCCAAAACAACTGATTTAGCCCACGTCCTTCCCCAGGGTACAATCTATCTCGTTGCCAAGTTTTATCGTGATCTATTTAGCGTTAAAGAAGAGGCAGTATAGTGGTACAGAGTTTTAACAATTAGTGTCGCAGCTTCAAATTGATTAATCAGAAACCTTATTAGATAGCTATATTATAACTACAAACATGTATTTTTGTCGTGAGTCTGGATGTAATTATCTATATAAGTATGTATTAACAAAAGAAAAGTAGTATATCAGCTATATGATTTCTTAGTACAAGCTCAGTTTAATTTGGTATAAGATGGCCGTATATGAATAATGTCCCAGTATTCATAGACAATGTTAGTTTAACTTCTCTAAAGAACTGTTCAACACTAAACTAATACCTACTTAAAAACTAGCAACATGTTTTATACCGTAAAACAGGTGCATATCCAGTTTCTAACAAAGTGCAGTACAAAATCCTTTAGAACACTTTCTAACAAACTGCAGTATAAAATCCTTTGGAACACTTTTTAAATATAGAACAAAGTAGGGATAATATTGCATACAATGATGATGGATGCTCGAGTTGCTGGCGGTCGAGATAAGCGTCAATGTAATATGGAACTTTATGTCGCCATGCTCGGGAGGCACAAAACCGCTAATATCAAGGAATAAGGGATTATGCAAGGTGATGACGTGTGAGCTTGTGTTTTGGTAAATTGGGTTAGTGATATGAGTTTCGGGCTTAATTTAAGTTTATTTATTTATTTATACAACCTTACACTATCATTATAGGTGTACACCCAATGCGATAATGTCATTATCTTTCATTACTTTATAAATCGAGAATCAGGTCACGAATTCCGCCAGTGAACGATTAAGTATAGCTATACCTTTGTAAGGTACCCACTGTTTATTAACCGTATAGCTCTTACGACCAGTGCGTATTTGTTAGTGCGAACCACTGAGATGCCGAACCGCTGACGCGCCACGCGATCCATCTATAATCTGACCGCGCGCTTACGTACTTAACCTTGCAATCTTTTATGATCTGATGTATTTGGATACGACCACATAAGAGTTAGATGTCGTAGTAAATGAGTATGTAAGTAGCCATTGTTGGCTGAACTAAATTAAGTAGGGTAAAATAAATTTATCCTCTGATGGTCAAAACATCGGTGTTGAATGGATGCCTGATGACGGATACCAGATGGAAATGTAAATTTTACTACTGGTAATAAAAATCATTACCAAAGTTAAATATTGCATTCTCACAAAAAGACGTATACGCGATTAAGAGGCTTTAATTGCTTCAGTTGACAATAGAGGGAAGCTGCTTCGCAAATAAAACTACAGCCGCACGCGCCACTAGGCACCATCACACAGGTAATAATGATAAATGCAGAAAGAACTTCATAGTGATAAATACAATTACTACACTACATACTAAACTACCACTTCTTTAAAACTGACGTCAAGACAACGTACCTATAACGTCTGAACCATAAAGTGAAGGCATCCAATCAATTCTCAGTTGTCTTGGATTTCTAGATGAAACTCAAATACTTTTCAAAACCTAATAAAATCACACATTATACCCAATAAATAACTTGTTACAAAGGCATTCACATTCTGAACATTTATTTTTATACCTGTTACAAAATATGTCATGATACCACTCCAAATGATAAGTTTAACTTCTGTGGACAAGCGGAAAACTTACCAAAGACAACCTTACCAAAGAGTATGATTAAAACACATAAACAAGAAACTTACCCAAGTACAAACTAAAACTATTCGAGTTACAACGCAGAATCATCTTTGTGGAGCATTTGAGGGAATATTAAAAAACTTATTCCCAAGTTACATTTAAGCTAGAACAAACGGAAAGTTTCGCAGACAAACGTAAACGCGTAGTGGAGGTAACAGTCTTGACATTGTTTACAATAGCTATTGGAAGGATTTAGGTATATAAATAAACAAAAGAGTTTGCCAAAGAATTTATTGGAATACGTACTTTCTTTACCTATTTGTTTGAAAGTAACATAATCACAAGTTTTTAAAAATATGCAATTTATATGTAAGCGTTAGACAAGGTTAACAACGCCTATTAATGTATGGCAGGTCATACCGTCAAGATGCTTAAATACATCTGCCAACTAAACTATACCATCCCGATGTTTTAATACTTCTGCCACGCAGGCCATACTGCCGCTAAACTTGAATACATCTGCCAACTAGGCCATACCGTCACGATGCTTGAATACATCTGCCAACTAGGCCATATCATCGAGATGCTTAAATACATCTGCCAACTAGGCCATATCATCGAGATGCTTAAATACACCTGCCAACTATGCCATACCATCACGATGCTTGAGTACATCGGCCAACTAGGCGATACTGTCACGATGCTTGAATACATCTGCCAACTAGGCCATATCGTCGAGATGCTTAAATACATCTGCCAACTAGGCCATACCGTCACGATGCTTGAATACATCTGCCAACTGAGCATATCATCGAGATGCTTAAATACATCTGCCAACTAGGCCATATCATCACGATGCTTAAATACATCTGCCAACTAGGCCATACCGTCACGATGCTTGAATACATCTGCCAACTAGGCCATATCATCGAGATGCTTAAATACATGTGCCAACTAGGCCATACCATCATCATCATCATCATCATCATATCAGCCGAAAGACGTCCACTGCTGGACAAAGGCCTCCCCCAAAGATCTCCACAATTGCCGGTCTTGCGCTATCCGCATCCAGCGATTTCCAGCGACCCGCACAAGATCATCGGTCCATCTTGTAGGGGGCCTGCCCACGCTGCGTCTTCCGGTTCGTGGTCGCCACTCGAGAACCTTTCTGCCCCAACGGCCGTCGGCTCTACGAGCTATGTGCCCTGCCCACTGCCACTTCAGCTTGGCAATTCTTCGGGCTATGTGGGTGACTTTGGTTCGCCTGCGGATTTCGACATTTCTGATGCGATCCCGCAGGGAAACTCCGAGCATAGCCCTCTCCATTGCTCTTTGGGTGACCTTGAGCCTTCTAATAAGGCCCATAGTGAGCGACCACGTCTCTGTTCCGTATGTCATCACTGGCAACACACACTGGTCGAAGACTTTCGACTTGAGACACTGCGGTATTTTGGACGAGAAGATGTTACGTAGCTTCCCGAACGCTGCCCATCCGAGTTGGATTCTACGATTGACCTCCTTCTCGAAGTTGGACCTACCTAGTTGGATGGTCTGTCCTAGGTAAATATAGTTCTCTACAACTTCGAGTGCAGAGTCACCAACTTTCAATTGAGTGGGTGCAACATGGACGTTTGACATGATTTTCGTCTTATCCATGTTCATTTTCAGACCCACTTGTTGAGAGACTCTGCTGAGGTCATCGAGCATTGTACCGAGGTCTTCCATGGTCTCAGCCATGACTACGATATCATCGGCAAATCGAAGGTGAGTGATGTACTCGCCATTGACATTGATGCCAAAGCCTTTCCAGTCCAGAAGCTTGAAGACGTCTTCCAATGCAGCGGTAAACAGTTTCGGAGATATAACATCTCCCTGTCTCACGCCTCGCTGCAAGTGGATAGGTTTCGAGATCTGGTCCTGGAGTCGCACTGACATAGTGGCGTTTTCATACAAACACTTTATCACCTCGATATACCGGTAGTCAATTTGGCACCTTATGAGAGACCTCAGCACGGCCCATGTTTCGATAGAATCAAAGGCTTTCTCATAGTCCACAAACGCTAAGCACAGTGGCTTGTTATACTCTTCGGTCTTCTGTATAACTTGCCGCAGCGTATGTATGTGGTCTATGGTGCTAAAGCCTTTTCGGAAACCGGCTTGTTCGGGAGGCTGGAAGTCGTCAAACCTGCGCGCGAGACGGTTCGTAACGACCCTCGAAAACAACTTGTAAACATGGCTCAGCAGTGTGATGGGTCTATAATTCTTCAATAGGGTTTTTTTTCGCCCTTTTTGAAGAAGAGCACCACCACACTTCTGTGCCATGCTTGTGGCGTTTGACCATCTAGTATGACGGAGTTAAATAACTTCTGAAGGGCCCGTAGGATTGGTGTACCACCCGCCTTCAGAAGCTCTGCTGTAACTCCATCATCACCAGGCGCCTTGTTGTTCTTGAGTTGTTTGAGAGCCATTCTAATCTCGTACAGGCTGACGTCCGGGATGTCTTCGGTGTAATGTCGGGTTAGTCGTGCTCTGGGATCTGAGGCATGACTTTTGACAGGTGGCTGTGTTGTCGTATATAACTGTCCGTAGAACTTCTCGATCTCTCCCAGCAACTCAGGTTTAGACGTGACGATTCTACCATCCTCAGTCTTCAGCTTCGTCAGTTGGCTCTGTCCAACAGACAGAGCTCTTGCGAACACTTTGGAGCCTTTGTTCCGCTCAATGGCCTCTTTAATACTAATTGTATTAAATTGCCGCGTGTCGCGAGTCAAAGACTTTGAGATCTGTCTGTTGAGCTGCCGATATCTGGTAGCATCATCTGAGGATGTCAGAACCATTTTCCGTCTATCTTCCATAAGTTGCAGGGTAAAGTCAGAGATCTTTTTAGTTCTGTTTGTACGGCGGGCCTTGAAGACCTTAGACCCAGCCGTATGGACAGCTTCTACGAGCCTGTCATAGTATGAGTCCACTTCCTCGCAGTCTGCTAGGCATTCGAAACGGTTTTGCAGTTCGAGATGAAATGGTTCGGGGTTTTGGACGTGGATAGGTAAAGGTCGGAGCGTAGACTTTATCAGTCGGGACCTCTGGAGTTTGACATTAAGGTTCAATGAGCCTCTGACCAGTCTGTGATCGCTCCCGGTTTTAACCGCATTGATCACGGAGACATCATTGAACATCTGTCGTCTCGTCGACAAGATAAAGTCTATCTCATTTTTAGTTTTACCATCCGGGCTCACCCAGGTCCATTTGCGGTGATCCGGCTTCCTGAAGAAGGAATTCATCATAAAGAGTCCCTCCTTCTCCATGAAGTCGGCCAACACTTGGCCCCGGGGGTTCCGGTCACCAGTTCCAAATTGCCCCACTCTCAGCTCATTACCGAATCGTTTGCCCAGCTTCGCGTTAAAGTCCCCCATGACCACAGTGAAATAGGAGTTAGAGGTATGTATGGCTCTGGATATGTCCTCATACATAACCTCGACTTCATCGTCGGAGTGTGTCGAAGTGGGTGCGTATACCTGTATAACCTTCAACGAATACCGCTTGGTGATTCTGAGTATAAGGTACGCAACCCTCGTCGACACACTCTCGATTTTCACTAGGTTGTTCACGAGGGACTTGTGGACTATGAACCCGACACCACCTTGGGATATTTGGTCACCCTCCCGGTAATAGAGCAGGTTTCCAGATTTCAGTATTATCGAGTCCTCCCCCTCTCTTCGGACTTCAGATAATCCTACAATATCCCAATGTAACCTGCTCAATTCTTCCTCCAGTTCGGTTATCTCCTCGTCGGACCGCAGTGTACGTGTGTTATATGTTGCCAGGGCCAGAGGTCGTCGGTGTTGGTAACGCGGAATCTGCCGGGGATTCTTAGCACCCCCTGCCCTGCCGTAACCATCACGACCATACCATCACGATGCTTGAATACATTTACCAACCAGGCCATACCGTCACGATATGATAAAATATATTATAGGAATACATTTTTTACACACATTATATTGGAAGTAAAAGTTTTACATTCAACTGTCTAAACTAATTATTTAAAAAGTATAATATTGGTATGGCGTCTCTTTAGAGTTGAGGAATCTACCTATGAAACTACTCGTAGAAAATCGAAGCAAAGCCAAGTTCTGAATTACGATGTAAAAGTTACGTACGATATACAAGATTATCGTATTTTTTTTATTGCAATATAATAGTTAGATTACAAGTTGTAATTTTATCTATTTATATCTAGAATCAACAATGAAATAATTTAATTTAAAGAAATCTAACTATGGTTTATGGTATTGCTGACCATACAAGGTGTTAGTTGTAAGAGCCATAAATGTATTCCTAATTTATTTAATAACTGGTTCCCTCAGTTTCCACCGGGTTCATCATATCAGCCGAAAGACGCCCACTGCTGGACAACGCGTTAAATTCAATTAATTATAGCCTATGTGTATTACCAGAAAGTTTCATAAAAATCTGTTCCGCAGTTTTTGCGTGAATTAGTAACAAGTCGATATTCACAAATTCTTTATATCGAGCGAGACCCGTGTCCATAATATATAAAAAACATATTCACAAACTTTCGCATTTTAAATTTTAGCAGGGTATTGGAAATTCCAATTTAGAATCTGTAAAAAAATTATTCCCACAAATGTTTTACCCATTCATCAGTCATACAATGTAAAAACCGTTCGTTAGGTATCGTTTATAAAACTATTTGTTAGCGACTAGAATTGTATTCTACTATGTCAGCTTCAATATAATCTACGTAAACCAAGACCAATGTTTTAGTGTATTTCAAAGACCTATTTTAATATAAATATACATATATAATTTCCTTTATACCTTTACCATGCAAAACTAAACAAGCACCGTGTATTATAATCCGATTCTCCATATAAGAAATCTGAACCAAATACCGACTCACAAATTTAATACATAGTCAACATATTTCTATCATGCCAAGATTATATTCAAATAATACCACACAGATAATAACATCATCTGTACACAGAAAAACGACGAGCAATGTCTCAGATATGATTGATCATTCAATATCGACAACTAAGCAGGATGACAGAAAAACTAGTATCATTATACCATCTAACCATTTGGTAGTTCCCGGGATTTGACGTATCCCGGGATTACGTCATTTCCCGGTACAAATACGGCTCGTGTTTTATTTGGGTCAACATTGTACCTATCTCTATAGAATGTCAATGTCTTAAAAGGTTTTGCCTCAAAAAGTTCTCGACAGTAGTTAGAGGAGGTGGAGAAAATTGGTACCAGAACCTTTTTGGAATAAATATGGAATAGACGGAAATGTGGTGATTCAAAATATAGCGCATACGAAAGGATTATTTAATTTGTATTTGAATAGTACTCCTTGAGACATGATCTCTTTCATCTAAATATGTTAACACTTTTGCAGCCACGTTATGAACCCGGTAGTGGGTGCTGGGCTTGCCAATGTGTCTTCAACCCTCTAGGCGGGTACTACATTGGTGAAGACTATATAGATGCGTGACACCGTGCTTGAAAGTGCATGCATAACTGGTGGGCTGTAATGATCAGGGAACAGAAGTAAAGTCATGTCAGAGGCTTTCTATGCGGCGTAAACTACTTTGATATTAAATAACGTAACCAATAAATACCCGATTAAGTTCTAACTAAAAAGAAACTGGATAGGTAATTCTCTATAGTTCGACTGTAAAGATTTTTAAATATTCGCTGTCGCGGTATTTAACTGCTGACAAACAATATCAATAAATCAAAAAACTGATGTGGAATTTAAAATTCAAATCGTTTATGGGTACGAATGGCGATATTTTTCTAATCGTTCTAATAAGATCTACAAAGTCCAACACGACTATTAAAGAGTTTGAAGTGCTAGAACCCCCAAGTGCCTGTAAAGTGTTCGTATCGAGTGCCAGTTTTGCGTAAGGGTCGTAAGTGTCGATAACGGGGTCTAGTGCAGTACCTTCTGGTTTTAATATATCATTCCGAATCGGTGTGAGAGATATATCTTAATGCTAATTTTAAAATGTTTCGTTAATGTGTAACATATTTTTAAATATTTAGCAGATTATAGGCGTTTTAATGGTATCCTATTTTATTGATCAAATTTCAAATTTCATCAAAAATTATCAAATTATATTACACAGTTTTTTTTTAAATTTGGAGTCACTTATTCCATATATATCACTGCAATATTTGCCCAAAGATTGATCCTTGTAAAACATGCTTTGTAACATGATTCATAAATAAGTAGCTATCTCGGGACAACTAACACACTGTTATCTGATCCCAAAATACATATGCAGAGCCTATACTATGGCAATTAGACAACTGATAAACGTACATATATATTTCTATAATATGTAATATATAATTGAACCCACGTGGGTCACTGTTTTGTCGTATCCCACTGGATGTCGCAACGGTGACCCAACCGTTATCTCTAGTATTATTTTCCTTGGTCCTATTTAGAGTCTGTACTTACTAATATAGTGGTAAGTTTTACTAACAATCTTGTCGAGTCTTGGTTACTCCAATAAACAAAAATACTATTCTAGTTATATTACGTTGTATGCGAAACGCTTTTAATGCTCAATTAAGATTGTACCATATATATAACGCTTTTAATCGAATTACAAACGTAGCATTTAAAAAATTAAAGCCCATTTATATATTTTTAAATTTATAAGACACACAGACAAACACATTTATTAATATAATCCAAATGATTTATTATGCTCTGACTCGATAATGAATCGCAATAAAAGCCATGCTTGCATTCTATGTTCCAGTATTACTTTTTGAATTTTATGTAATTATTACAAATCTTAAGGCATTAATGCACATCAAAATTATTCTCTGGATTATTTTTAACAAAAAATTTACCCATCACGCCGGACCTAACAAGGTTTCGGAAAAAGCGATCGGTATTGATTACATTTGCTTTGAACTTAAGCATCGTAAAAAGTTATATTCAATAATACCTTTTACCCGGTAAAGTGGTAAAAATTTAATTATTCGGTCATCGACGCACACTCAATTACTTCGCTCAAAAATGTTTACGTCCGCAACCATCAAATTTTACAAGCTGTTGGCTCTTTCTTACCGTGTTTGCCATTACCACCGCTTTTAACCCTTCGCTTAATAATTACGCCGATTTTCGTCCACTAATTAGGTATCCCATTCCGTCCCAATAGGGCACGAGGCGCGGTTCGGTGTTCCAATTTCCCCCGCACTCCCCAGAAAACCTACTCATTAATTCTTCACCGAATAATTCCCTCGCAATTTGAGATAGCATTTTACGGGTTTGGCCTTCCCTCTGTGATTTTATTGTTTTATAATTTTCCCTCTCAATTGTTCCAATAAAGTATTTCAAACTTTTATTGTTATTAATGAATTCTTGGGACGCTTTGTTTCGAGTTATTTCGGTATGATGTTAGCTGAATATTTTTGCCATTGAGTTATTTCTGTAACCTTTTGTCCTTTGTCTAAATTACACGTGGATGGTGGACAGAGACATTGTTTAGATAAGTTACGCAACTTTTATAATGAGTTTAAGGTATTTATTAACAATCAACATAAAAGCGTAGAAATATAAGTATCTAATAATAAATTGATCTTTTGGAAAGGGAATTTGATATATTTATATACAAGGTTCAGGTTCTCGAGAGGAACACGCAGATTGACACACATGGACAGATGATCTTGTTTGGGTCGCTGGAAACTGCTGGATGCGAATAGCACAAGACCTATGTCTAGCAGTGAGCGACTTTCGGCTGATATGATGATATACTTAACGTGTAATTTTTCAGAATTCGCTCATGAACTGCAGTAAGGTATATTGTAAAGCGGTCTATAGATAAATAACCGCAGTAGAGCGTTAATTCATGAGTTTCCACGTTTCGGAAAGCATATTAAGCTATCGGTCTTGGTCATAAGATAACAGTAGTTAAAAGTTTACTAGGTGGATTTATCAACATTGGGGTACCCATTGCCCAATAATATTAAAACAATGTGAGTGATAAATAAACAACACTATCTAAGGAGCACTATTATTACTTTATTGAATACCCCTTTCTGAGCCAGCACACCGTTTAGCAAATTTATAATATAAATTTATTGTTCGTAATAGAGCGATAAATCGCCGTCGGTCGCCACTCTCTATTATTAATTTCAGCGGGCAGCGCGCGCGAATTTACATTATTTTATCAAATAATGAAGAGCCAGTAAAAAAGGGAAAAAATAATGAGTGCGGTGAGACAAAGAAGGGGACAATTAGGCTTCAGTGGAGAGTGGGCTGGATACGGGCAATTTGCAAACTCATTTGTGCTATTAATAAGTCGCGTCCGAGTGGTTATAGACGGCCCCTGAATAAATGACCCAGTTGTATTAGGCGACCACTACAAGTGACGAGTTGACCCATTTCAAAGTACAATTGTAATTATAATGATAAAAAATACCGTTATATGATGGAGGCCTAATTTCTGTTTGGGTTATCCATAGAGTACTTACTGTAAATGAGACAGTTTAAACTGACTCGTTGGAGTAGCGGTAACATGTTAATTGTACATGCCATTAAATGTAAGATATATATTTTTAAATCTGTTTTTATGTCACTAAAACTTTTTTTTTTTCAGTATTACTTACTGCCATCTGAATCCAAATTAATCAGAGATTGTATTATCGAAACCAGATAGATGATATATTAGACATGCAGCGTGAAAGGCAAACTCTATATAGCTATCTATAATAATATAGCTCTAGTATAGCTCTAGCAATTTACCAACCACGCCAATCAGCCCGTCAACCTCCAGTTTACAGAACACACTTCAGGTGGTAATTCTGAACGTGTGTTAAAACGTGCAAATCATGAGTTCACTATCACCCACTCACAGGCATGGAATCGGGGCCCAAACGTGACTCAATCGCCTTATCACATCAGTTTTAAGATCCAATGAATAGCAGCCCGATAACAACCATGAGCCAACAGGTGGCGCTGCCTTTTAAAAACATTTATAAGAAGTCAAATATATATTCTTGAGCTCATATCTTCACTTCTTAAACATAATAAAAACAACAAGCATAGGAAGCTTTCTTTTGTGTGCCTTTAAATTTAATTTCACTATCACCATTTACAAGCACGAAACAGAACTCAACGTCACTCATTCACCTTATCGGACCAGTTTAAAGACTCATTGAATGGCGGTCCGATAACAGTCGTCGTCCAACAGGTGGCGTTGTCCTTCAGAAACGTTGAATAGTTTTTTCACCATCGAGGCCAAAGATAAAATAAAGGGAAGCTTTCTTTCATTCACACAATTCAAAGAGCAAACAGAGCGAGGTCTTTAGAAGCTTTTCCTTGTAATGTCCTTAATATTTCGTAAATGATGCCATTGTTGGAGGCTGTCGGATGAATAATGTTGGCAGTCGGACCCAAATGCTGAGGATCTTTTGTGACAACGTTTTGCTTGTGTAAGTGTAAGTTAGTCGCCAAGGTCTCAATTTTAATTTTTTCTTATTTAAAGCTGTGGCTGCAAATTATTTAAGTAAAAGCTTTCTCACAAATATATTAAAACTGCTTGTCTAAGTAAACCTTTACTATGAAACTAATTCAAACGAAAGGAATATCATAACGTTTCTAAATAAATTATAATGGACAAGAATTTATTTAAGAGTCATGCAAACAGAACAACGAATTGCTACGGGCTACGAGAGTACGTAGCAAAGCTAGGCGTAGTAGTGCTACAGCGCTGCGTAGTTAATTTTCATAACCTCTAGTTTCGTGCGGCGATCGTCCTAACGTATTTATACGGAAAACATTTTTGTGAAAACGACATCCTTAGCTTAGTCAAGTTTATATAGTTTTGCCGCGTAACACTAAGGAGAAATAAGCGACATGTTAGACTCGGTGGTGAAATATTCACTCTGGACAAGCAGGTTTATGTTTGCCTTACCCTTTCTATGCGTGCTTTAATAGTAAAAGATATAATGAATTCTAGATTCGTATAGTAAATTATTGCTTTGTTTTCTAAGTTGAATCTTTTTGCATATGTCTGCGCCGAGCAAACTAGCTGCCAAAGGTATTCTATACCAGTCAACCATGAGGTGATGCAGAGATAATGTAGTAGAAACCCCAACATCGACTTTTAATTACATAGCATGTACACTAGATAATTAAACATAATCTCTTGACAATAACTTGATACGAGCTAGCTAAATATCATTTCTGTAATAAAATAAATTTTATAAATGTTTTCATACAAGATGTACCTAAATATCTATGTTACTAGAAATAATATCTAATGTATACAACTATATTACTACAAACATGTTCTGACTATTTACAAGCGCTTTTTTAAAGTCTACGTGAATAAAAACCTTTTTTATTTATTTTATTTTTTATTTATTTATAGACGTATCGTAATCTACCTAATTTCAGTAACATAGCTAGTTTGCTATGGTACTAAAATTAGGTAGATTTTAGCCCCGCGGTTTTACCCGCGTTAACTTTCAAAATTATTGCCTATGCTTTATTCGCTATATAACTACAAAGTTTCATCAAAACCAGTTCAGTAGCTATTGCGAGTAAAAATAACAACCATCCATACATCCAAACTCACAAACTTCCGCATACATAATATTAGTACGAAGTACGATAGGGAAATATTTACATATTCCACAAATTCATCTCTGAAAATACACATTACAACAACAAATAAAAATTAATATTTACAAAGAGAGACCGCCCGAATAGTAAAATAAAATAAAGAACATTATTTCAAGTACTATCTACATAAAATGTTAAGAGGAATGCAAAAACGCTCTCGTAATTACACGAAACCTAGAATTTGTCGAGGATGAAAACCAAATATTTTTGAATGCTGCTCAGATTTTCTAATGATATGAGTCCTCCTTCATTTCATCTTTGTCACTAGTCTTTTCAGCGGTATATTTGTGTTTATCTTCTTCATCGCAAGATAGTCCGAGAGTAATCACAGCTAGTGACATGCTCGCCCATTAATAAAACCGTTTAGTATACTTTAAAAAAACTGTATGGACTTATTTGACTTACCCTAATTACTATTTTAAAACATATAACCAACTTTAACTTCTCTTCATGACCATGAATTTAAAAAGAGATTAGCCGCAATACAGTAAAAAATCCCGGTAAGTGCAAATATTTGTGTGATGAGCACGAATATTTGTTTCTGAGTCATGGATGTTTTCTGTGTGTTTAAGTATTTATCTATCTATATAAGTATGTATATCTTCGCCTGATACCCATAGTACAAGCTTTGCTTAGTTTGGGGCTAGGATGATCTGTGTGACATTGTCCCTAGATATTATTATTATTATAGGCATGCTTTCATATCCTAACATTACCTTGTATGTACATTTTCGATGTTGCTCTATATGTAGAGCAAAACATAGAACTTTTTACAATGGCGTAAGAGATGTATCCACGAAATACAAGAAATTGAAATAGACTTGTAATGCCATTTTTTTTTATCTAGCTACAATGTCACACAGATCATCCTAGCCCCAAACTAAGCAAAGCTAGTACTATGGGTACCAGGCGACGGTATACGTACTTATATAGATAGATACATACTTAAATACATAGAAAACATCCATGACTCAGAAACAAATATTCGTGCTCATCACACAAATATTTGCACTTACCAGGATTTGAACCCAGGACCACCAGCTTTGTAGGCAGGAGCGTTACCAACTAGGCTACGGTGACCGTAATTTAAAACCGAGACCACGCTACACTCCATGAACTGCTACGCTATGAGTGCCAAATATTTAATGCAAAGACAGACAGATCTAAAATATTGCCGGTTGTATCCGAAAAGATTAAGGGGCTTCCAGAACAAACTTATTATTCTATAAATTTAATTCTTGATAAGGAACAAAAATTCATAATTACTACATTTTATTTTGACTATCATACTTCTTTTAATGACATTTTTATCATTTTGATTGTATAACGACTAAATTATAGTATAATTATAGTAGCAACTATATATAGTGATTTAATATTAATTTGTATTTTCCCCAAATCATGCAAATACGCATGATTTGGGCTAAATGTGAGGCCTTTAAACTAATATGTTACATCAATATGTAACCATATCTTTTGGGAAATAAAGTGAATTGAATTGCATTAAGTATAATTTTGACAATATAGACACTCAAATTTTATTGATTTGTATATCTTATACATATCGAAAATCTGAAACAAAACATTTGTTACTTTTCTACTACAAAATCACGCCTAAACGCGTGAAAAATCTGTTGCTTTTATAAGAAAGATGTCACAACGGAAAAAACATCTCTACGAGTAAACAAAACATCAATCTACGTAAGCGTTGCGTAGTTCGATGGTTACAGATATATTTCAACTTCTGACAGTCTCTGCAAACATGACGGCTTAACTATCAATAAATTATGGACACATATCATAATGTGTCGGTTTCAGTAATGCCCGTATGCATAATTAAATTAACCAATATCGGTCTCCAAACTGTATGTTAGTAGTTTGTTTTATTATTGACAGGCATAAATATTGAACATAAATGTATATGGTTTCGTTTGTATTGTTCATCACTCACAAGTCCTTTATACATAGATAATTTTTTTTAAAAATAACAATATTCTGGGACATTATTTACACACGGTCATCTGATCCCAAACTAAGAATAGCTTGTACTATGGAAAACAGATAACTGATATACTGCACATACTACATTTCTTTTGTAAATACATACTTATATAGATAATTACACCCCGACTGAGGCTGAGGTTAAACAGACATGTTCATGCACACAAATATCTGCCCTGGGTGGGAACCAAACCCACGACCTGCGGCGTGAAAGGCAAGTATCTACCAACCACGCCAACCGACATAACTTAATTTGCCAAGAAGAAAAATACATCAAAAAAGAACTTCTTATACAAGAATAACGATCAGCTGATAAATTTCTTATGGGTAGCAAAAATATATTTCTGCTAAGATTAATTTGTTCAGCTTCTTAGCTAGATAACGATCTTGTACATATGGTCTAGCCAGACTATTTTGCTGAAGTAGTCATAAATAGTTGTTCTCACCTCTCTGTAAGTAATCGGTAAGGTTAAGCAGGCACGCGATCAAGCTTTAGATGAGTGCGTGCGTAATTTTATAGATACTTGTGACAAATGGCTAATGTTATAAGGAGGATGTACCAGCTAAAATAACGATTACGACGGTCGAATAATTAAAGCAGATCGAAATCCATAAAATAAGTAATATTATTGTACAGAATGTACATGAAGATTTTCTACATTTCAGCCTTTCTGGAAAAACAAAATAATGATGTATTAAAAGTGACCATGCCTAGTCTGCCAGGCTCGATTCTGCTATTAGGCTGTCATATATGACAGGCTAATAGCAGGGTATAAATGTCACTGGAGCATGGTTTAGTGGCTTTATGCCTGAACGCGCATAATTATCCTTAGCTTATTCCGTTAGGATGTCCTTTGAGCCGTCTATTTCGTAGTCAGCTACAAAGTGTTAGGAAAATAATAATGGCGTAATTTTAATATCTAAGTCATAAAAGTAAATCAACCTAACAATTCAATGCTTCCTTGCATTCAATTGAATAGAAAGAAACTATTCTTCTGAAATGATTTATTCTTGTAACTTTGATCAGCTGCTACTTGTATATGCTAAGTCAAACAATTTATATCATTAATTATTTAATATTTTAAAGTAATGTTTAAAGTATGTAGTTTTAACATAAAATTGCATGCTGTGTTCACTACTTTAGGGCATACAAGTTGTATAATATTATTTAATGTAAGTTTCTTTTGATTGTTATATTGTATTGTCCGATTTGTGAACCAATATAAAAAAGAAATGCCAATTATTACTCAAGTTTAAAATACCACTTTAAACAGTGAGTTATCAGGCAAACATTTTAAAATGAATTTGCGATTTCTATACGATTGATTCGTCCCGTTGTGTATGTCCGAACCGAATGCCTAAAGGCAAAGGATATCACCACTGCATTGCATCCAGACGGAGTATCTCCCAGAGACGGGGCAGCGTCTCGTTGTTTTCTATGACCATCATACTGCGATATCGTGCATGCATGTCTTTCCAAATGATGGACACATCTCCATTGTGGAAATATTTTACGGAGGTCTTTGTCCAGCAATTTTTATTATATTGCGACTATCAATTATTATCATGTTGAAATGTTAACAGGCTTTACATAATAGATGTATAATACATTTAACAATTGGTAACATTGAGTCATGGATAACAATGACAGCTTGACATGTGGTATTCACCTATAAAAATGTCAGCCATGAAAATTCATGATAATTATACACACCGGCATAATTTTCGATGTTATCAGAGCGACTGTTTTTGGTAATAATACTAACCTAGGACATTATTCACACACCGCCATCTGATCCCAAACTAAACAGAGCTTGTACTATGGATGGAAACCAGATAAGTGATATATTACATATACTACTTTTCTTTTGTAAATTTATACTTACATAATACAGTTATACCCAGACTCAGGACAAACAGACATATTCATGCGCGAGCCCACGAGCTGCGGCGGGAAAGGCAAGCATTTACCAACCACGCCAATGGCTCGTTGGTATGATCTAAATGTGACTAGGGTAAGTAAATTATTATAAGACTAGACTTGCTTACGAGACTAGACCAGCACTTTCAAACGGAATTATTTTAGCGCGACCCAGGTGAGGCTATTTCAAATTTACGTTAAAACGTCATTACCGCCACGTAAACATCTCATGAGAGCGAACACCATTGGGGGTTACATTTTCGCTTCAATTATTATCTTAACAGGAAAACATGCTCACACAAACAAAGGAATCATTGAAAATTCAATGAAATGCAGTCAAGTGACGAAAGTCTTATTTCGCGTAGCATTCTCATAAATCAAAGTCGATATTCGCTTGACATATTTCGCATTGTTAATTGAAGTAATTGATGACCTTGTGCTTAAGCTAATGATTTCAAATGAAATATCACGTTTCTCAGGAGGCTTTCCTTTGTATTCCTTTAATATCCATCCTCTGATAATAATAAATTATTATCTGTAAAAGTAACCTTAATAACGAGAAATTATAAAACAAGTCAGTAAATTTATTTATATTTATTAGTAAGTATTTCTTCTGTAGGGTTCTTATGAATACATAAGTAATTGTATGGTTTCATCTCCCAAGTACCTATACCCTTGCACTAGAAAAAAAAATCGCGTAAGCGGTGTATGTAGGTAACACCACTTACCACGAACCAGCCAGTCTCCATGGAGACTAGTCATCTGTGCGGAACATCCTATAGTGCACAAACACAGATTCACGTTCTATTCTTTCACTCTCATGAACCCATAGAACAGCCAGCTGAGACGATCGGGAAAAGGCCAGGTACAGGACCGACGGCTTTGCGTGCTCTCCGAGACACGGGGGTGTAACACCGCCAATATAGTATATATATAAAATGGATAGGGCGGTTTGGATTACTGGTGTTTCTAAGAAAAACTTTTACTCTTTGTTGCTAAGTCTACTTTACCATTTCTTTAAAAACTATTTTAAAGAAATGTAGAAAAGACTTAGCAACAAAGAGAATAAGAAGGTTTATTCATAGTTAACATGCAACATCCAAAATTACCAGATTTTTAAAAGCTTGCTACGTGTTCCACTAAACAAATTTCGCCTACTGCAAGTACAGATTTTCATGGACGATAAAGTCCTTGTTCATATCCATAGAGCTTCCCCGTATCAGCAATATGTATTAAAGAACCGATGACACGTAGCTTTATTAAGTTAATATGATAATATTAGTTCTGCGTGGTGATGACTACGACTATCATTACACCACCTCATCCAGGGGGGACGTACGCGTAAGGACAGCAGCGTGTCTCTAGGTACTAATGGCCATCATAACACGATCGTCCAACTGCCTACCAAGCGTGGTATACTAGCTAGGTCCCGCGGTTTCACCCGCGTTAAAGAAGTGTTGGCGTAAAAGAGTAACAAACTTCCACCCATACATCTATACTCAAAAACTTTCACATTTATAATATTAGTAGGATGTGTTCCTCTAGCGGTTTTGGCAGTGCACGCCGAAATAGTTCCCATATGGTAGATTTTTTTTCTACTTACTTGACACTTATCGTCATATTTTGGACAATTCACACAATATATTTATAAATTGTAGCCTATGTGTTATACTCATGTATAAGCTATATTATTGTAAAGTTTCATTAAAATCCATTCAGTAGTTTTGACGTGAAAGAGTAACAAACATCCATCCATACTTACAAACTTTCACGTTTATAATATTAGTAAGATAACCGTCAAGTGAAGCCTTTGGGGAGACTTGTGTCCAGCAGTGGACGTCTTATGGCTGATGATGACTTGAGACTTAAGAGTACCTGCAATATTTCGCTCAGAAACTAAATTTATCTTAGTATATCGAAACAAATTGATAGGTAAAGTTCGTATTATGTAGGCATTATAAGAATATAAGAGAATAAACAAAGTTGGCAAGTTACCTCGGGAGTTTAATAGGAAAATGTATCGTGACGTGTTCGTTGAAAACGATCGCCAAGTCTCCTCTGTACACCGGAAATGAGGTGGCGCGAGGTGCAACTTACACTTCTCATAGTTTAACACAGTATAAGAACACGTACAGTTGTTATTCATCGATATTATTACGGGTAACACAGTTTAATATATATAGATGAAATATGTATATCAGATCATCATATCAACCGAAAGACGTCCACGGCTGGACAAAAGCCTCCCCTAAGATGCCTCCTCAATGGTCCATCTTGTGTTGCCCGCATCCAGCGGCTTTCCGCGACCTTTGCAATTTCTTCGGTCCACCTTATACCTACCCACTAATACTAAAGTTCTCGAAATTTTAAATGAAATAAACCACATGTTTAAGTTACGCGCATGGCGTTTCATAGTGAAATTTCACGACTAATGACATATTTGACAGATATTGATTTTTCAAGATGGTCGCTATGCGCTGTCAAAGTTCGGACTTCCTATTGAAAAACCTTTCAAATAGATATAGTTTGAAAGTGTAGAATGGCACATCGTGATGGGAAGTTTCAAATTAATGAGTAGTTCTCCTGCAACCAGAACATAAGTATACCAGACATACTCACAACCACTAGACTAAACCTACGAAGAGGTTGTAAACTGATCACGAACTCGCTTTCATAGAACGGAAATGAAGCGGCGCGGCGTGAGGTACAACTCGCACGGATGCACGGTGCACATAGTTTTCTAGTTTAACTTAGTTTCAATGCGCATTTTGTACTGCAAATGTTGTTGGCTGGCAAAATGTAAGTATACCTACCTACGTTTCAAGAAATATTATTAAAACGGTTTTAATATACTTATATATATATATTCAAACCTGAGAATCGTGGGATCGCTACTGCGGCTACTAGCAATATGGGTTTCCGGACATGTATACCGCATTGACAGAGAGGCCGTAGTAAATCAAACTGATTTTGATAATAATAGTGGAAAGGGAATGATTTCAGAATTGTCCCATTTGCAAGGAAAAAAAAGGGTATAACAACATAGTTATATCAAACATCATATAACTTGTCATTAGAATTACGCAGAATATACGTTAACAATAAAAGGAACTAAGATTGAACATACAAAATATCACATATTAAGTGATTCTAAACATTAAATAAAATCGCAAATCTAAATATCCATCTGCACTTAGCATTACCTACTTATGTTTAGTTAACTTGTAAAACTAAAACAATATGTTCTAACTATTTATAAACTCAAAAAATCTTCGGTATCGTATTCTTTTTATCTTGATATAGCGGATGATAAATGTTTTGGATTTGATTTGGTTTTACCTCATTCATATAACACATTGTTTACTAAAAAATAATAAAAGAATTTTTATAACAACGGTGTACATCACTTTTAGTCTAAATTAATACGAGCAACTTTTATTGCCTATAAAAATATGTTGGATTATAAACCTTATGTAGTGTTAAATTGAAAATAAAGTGAATTTGCATTGATGTACAATATCTTCTACTCCTTAAACAAATATCATAATGTGAATTGGATTTTATTTTCACCACATAAAGCTTACTTAGCCATGTCTACACAGGTATTTTACGCTCTATAAAATATATCTTATGCGAATGGTGATTAAATAAATGTTGTTCCGATTAAGCACAATCATTACATAGTCTAAATTATTAGTTTCTGTCTAACCTAGAAAGTTTCAACCTAGTTGATAGTTAGCTTGAGCCCTAGTTCGTCTCATTTGTTTCGAGAAAGAGAGAAAGCCTTACGCTAACGGTTCAAAGTCACGGGATCAATAAATCAAATCCTTATTCAAGCTATACTCAGAAATGGATTTCCATACAAAATGTATATGAAAACGAATCTACATATATTCTCCGATGCAGCGCAGAGACAGGTCCAAGAAACCAAAAATGATAGAAAGCAGTCCAGCCGTTCATGAGTTATAAATGCTGTAACTAACCCCGCTATACCTCATATAAAGCTTCATATAATACATCATGTAAGCACGAATATTTGTTTCTGAGCCATGAATGTTTTCTATGTATATAAGTATTTATCTATCTATATAAGTATGTATATCGTCACCTGGTACCCATGGTACAAGCTTTACTTAGTTTGGGGCTAGGATGATCTGTGTGACATTGTCCCTAGATATATTATTATATACCTACAGAGTTTATAAATGTTTATTGAAATAATTATGAAATAATGAAATTTATTCAGCACTTGGGTATTTACATACACTTGTACTTGTAAAGCTCACAATGCAATACATAAACATAATTTAATACAGTAATTAAAGCAACAACAATATTTTGAATTAGTCCGTCCGTGCGGTCTGTTGCGTCACATATATTCTTATTAAATCCTGAAATAAATAATAAATAGCAATTTACTAACCTATTATTGTTACATTTAGCAATAGTATATTAAATTTAAAGAATTGAAAACAACGAACAGTTGGCTAGCGCAAAAGGCTCTTAACTAGTAGCTTTTAAAAAAACGTCTTATTCCTTTACGTTACGAAGTTTTCCTCGTCCAAACATACCGACACAATAGCGCTATTACCTACAGAAGGAGGCAATATTTAGCAAGCATACAGCTGAAGTATAATCACAAAGCTGCACCTTACAACCGCTCTGGTATCGAGCGATTCGCACAACCGTTTTTAACTCGGATCGAAGAGCGAAGTAGGGCAGTGGTGCGACGTTGATTGGCGACACCTAGTGTGGAACTATTCAAACGCATTTTGTGACGGCATTTAAAAGCGCTTTTAAAATGACTCAATATATATATAAACATTCATAACAAGCGAATAACTACGTGGAAATATCTAATCAACCAGTTCATATAATTATATGTAAGTACGTCAGATGTCCGTATTATGTTTTAGACATGAAATCTTCTACAGCTTTAAGCGAACCATGCAAAGGAATATTTAAATCCAAAAAAAATATGTGACTGACAAGATGCCATTATTAAATTTCTTGAATAAAAACCAGCCAAGTGCGAGTCGGAACCGGTTCCGTACCATCAAGAGTTACAGTCATTTTGTGAAACTCTTCAAGTATCTACCCATTACGGTTCAAAATATAGTCAATATTAAGATAAAACAGAAAACACAAAAACAGAAGTTTATTGTATGGATACGCAATTTTATTTTATTTTTCTTACTTTGTCACTTTTGTTTCATACTTGCGAAGTTAATAATCTTTACCTTTATTAGTTGATATAGTGGCAATCGAAATACTCACCTCTGAATTTCTACGACTTGGCTATTAAGGTTCATGCATGAGATGTCGTTCGCTGACAGACTTACCAGTGAAGAATATCTGTTCTTAAATAATCTGCTCATCTATCTAAATTAATATTATATGTTTCAAAATTTCGACCAGGGGCAGGAGGGCCTGCCCCTGGTCGAAATTTTGGCCATGGCCGCCAGTCTCAATGGAAACTATCTGCGCGGGATATCACGTCCAAAAATGTGGTCATTTTCTTTACAGATAAAATATTCTTATAGTATTTGGCCCGACACAGGAACCCGCTACCGCTACAATAACGAGGCAAGAAATTCATATTATAACTATGTATACGAAATAAATAACTTTTGAACAGTTTCAGCAACGGCGAAACTATTTCTAAAGTACTTGAAAACTACTCCATAAACTCTAAGAGCTCTTTAATTAACAGAAGTGTAGTTATTTAGTTGAATAACTTAATTTTTTCTTTACCTCCAACTGATTGAAGTTTCATAATTAAAGGGTGTGGTTGGCTAAAAGTTACCATAATTTTAGTTACCAGTTACCATTTGGCATATTAATATTAGATTACATTAAGATGTAGTCTGTTCCCAAAGCACAGTCTATTTATTAACTGAGGACGATTAATGAGACGAATGCCGTGACTCCATTTGTAGTGTACTTGCGTTCCAAAGGTTGCGGGTTTGACCCTCGCACAAGACAAATATTTGTGTTCATGAACATGTCTTTCTATGTTTAGGTGTAGGTGTTTTTGTGTATTGTATGTCTATAAAACATAAGTATATCTATCCGTACTCTAGTAGTAGATGGCGGTATGTAATACGTCCCGGATATTTATTTAATACTAGTGGCCCGGTACGTGCTTCGCTATGTATAAGGCATAGTAATAAAAAATGATTATTAAGTTCATTTACTCAAACAAAAAAATATTTTAAATTGCTAGCTAGTAAAAATACGATTTTACACTTTTCAAGACTTTTTTTAAATTTTCTCTACGTATAAACCTTCCCTGGACTTCCACGAATAATTCAAGACTTTACGACAAGACAAAATTAGCCAAATCGGTAAAGGCGTTGTTGAGTTATAACATTACAACGAAAAGTGGCATTGATTTTTATATATATAGATTATATGAATGTAAACAAAAACCATTCTACCTACATTGGTTGGATACGTGATTTAAAAAAATATATATCCTTTATTGTAGTTGTGAAATTACCTTTACGAATTATATAAACTAAAAATTATGTACAGAAGCCTGCTTCACTCCATATACGTTTTCTTCCAGCAAACCTACGACACAATGCAACGAGTAATACTGTTTGCGGGTTCACGGGTCTGGTGGCGTGGTAGGTAAATAGCTGCTTTCCACAACGCAGGTCGTGGGTTCGATTTCCACCCAGGACAAATATTTGTGTGCATGAACATGTCTGTTTGTTCTGAATCTGGGTGCAATTATCCTTACAAGTATGTATTTACAAAAGAAAATATATAGCCGTGTGTGAAAAATTTCCTAGGATATTGTTTAATATTTAATATAATAAAGATAAATTATAGGGTCAATATAGTGAATATCAAATATTAGTTAATTACATCTATATAATATCTACGTACTAATATTACACACTATAAATAAATAAAATCACACGTCAGTTACTAAAACAGTTAACTTGAGCGGGGATCAAACCCGAAACACAATTGCACCAAATTAGTAGCCAAGCGAAAACCTTAACCACCGCACCACATGTGCAGTCAGAGGAAAATCTCGTTTGATAAAATTTCAGTTCTATTATTATTTATTTATTTTGTATTTGTTGCTATTGGTTTTCCAAATAAATTAATAAAAAAAAAAGAATCATAACATCCTTACTTCTCAGTTCCTCTATCTTATTTAGTTACTTTGACAGTTCCTAACGGAGTAAATACACACGAGAAAGGTTACAAAGACACTTTTAATTAAAAGTCTGTTTCGAATTGAAAATTTGTTGAAGTACCGTTAACCAAATACTTAAACTATTACCTATCAGCTTTTATTAATAAGACACTCACAATAGAAAATCCGTAAAAAGTCGAAGGGCATTCTTGCATCGAAAACAATAGATATGCATTGTTTTCGTCAGAATGAAGAAATGCATTGTTATAAAAAAACCATTCGCCTATTGTATACTAATGGCTTGATCTAGATTGAGACTTCAAGTCTGTGGTTCTTACAGAAGCACTCGTTTCTGTACGGTTTTTATTGTTATTTGAACATTAACAATTTTAAAGAAAATTATTCCGTTAAGACCTTATATGCAGTGCGGAACTATCTCGTCCGGTTTCAGATGTTTTATAGGATATAAAATTACTCTGTAACACACGTCCAAAGAATATGTATTTTAACTAAAAGGTTTGAGAGCATCCAGTAAACACATCTTTGTATATAAATGTGTGGTGTGGGCTATAAAAGCGTTTCTTAGTAAGATATTGTAAATTGAGGCTAAGAATTAGTTGTAAGTTCAATCTTGTGTTGTACATGATAAAAATTTTGTAACACACGACTAAAACATAAATATTTCAACTTAAATACTAAGGTTTGTGGGCATCCATTAAACACATCTTTGTAGGTATATAAATGTGTGGTGTGGGTTATAAGAGTGTGTGTCTCTTTGTAAGATATTGTAAGTTGAATCTAAAAAATAATTGTACTACACTTCAAAAAAATGTACTTTAACTTAATTACTGAGGTTTGAGGGCATCATTTTAGGCTTAATGTATCTATGTATTTCAGCGCTATCTCTTAGCAATCAATTGCTTCGTATTTCTTTACTTACAAATTTTATATAGCTTTGAGATGCGCATAAGAAATTGGTGCCATCAAATTTTAAACAGCAGCGGTGAACCCAGCCGTATAATCAACAGCTGGCTCCATGACTTGATACGCGTTGAAAAATTATATATGGACAACGAATGGTGTTACTGCCGTAATATATGAGGTTTAAAAGATCTCATACCGGATATAGATATATAATATAGATACAGAAAATATATTTGAAAATTGCTCACATTTGGTTTTTCTATAATAATATAATAACAAGTTAAACCCATATCTCGTTAGTGGACATGCCGACAGGTATAAGTTCGAACAATTCCTCAGAACACTCGCCATGGTATTTTTTTTATCAACATTTTAGCTAAATTAAGTAATCAACTTCAGTTAGCTTATGGTATTAATGTTTGACGTTATTCCTAAACAAAACATTAAAATCCGCTTCAAATATTAAAACCAACAGCAAAATCGCGTTAAAATCCATACAATCATACAAAGCCAGTCGTTAAACTGGAAACCTATTATTTATTCACTTCCTCAGCGTTCATGGAAAAAATTTGAGCTCAATTGACTGTAAAACAATATTAATTAACCGGAAAGATACCTCAAATGGAAATAACGCTGAACATTGAAAAAACCTTCAACATTTTTATACTAAATAATGAATTTTGCTGCGAAAACGGTTTATAGTGTCAAACGCTTCCAAGGTATTTGTCTGTCATCGAGTTACGTTGCTCTAAATTTGCCATGGAAGTAAGTTATGCGAAAAGTTAACAAGTGTCCTCAGAATTGGTGAGATCTTAAATAATGTCACAGTCGACGCAACGCCATTGTATACATTTGAATAACGAAAACCGCCCTTACTGCATACGCAATAAAATAAGGTGTTTTACGTTCAATGTGTCCACTGACATGGCGGCAACCGTACCTACATATTTTTAGTCAACATCAATAATGATTTAAAAATAAAAGAAAATAAAGGATTGATAATTTTTAACAAAGACGAACGAGATACAGTACCTGAATGCAACGCAAATTAATCCTACCTATTATTATTTGGCCATGTGATTTCCGGCCGAGAAAAAAATACTGTACGGATGGCGCAGCGTCAAAGACGGTCGCCTCGCCGCTTCGTGTCCCGGGTCGATTCCCACGTCGGACAACTATTTGTGTGACCCATAAATAGTTGATCTCAGCCTGGATGCAATTTGTGCCTGTCTGTTATATATTTGTAATGTACCCAGCGACACAGAGATTAGTATGCGTAGTGCAGGCTAGGCGTTGTCTTTTAATAAAGAAAGAAAAAGAATAATATATAGCTATTTGTGTGCATGATCATGTCTGTTTGTCCTGATTCTGGGTATAAGTATTAATTTTTTTAAACTTTCGCGATTTGTACACATTTTTTATATACTGTGGACACGGGTCTCATCGCGATAAATATTTAGGTAAATCATTACCTTGGTAACCCGACGTTTCGGCATGGATTGCACCAGCCGTGGTCACGGGTCGACTGGTGTGGCTCGGCAGCGTCGTCTCCGTGAAGCTCGGGTTTCGGTATCTACCCTCGCCTGGTCTTGATATTTTTCATTTTCGTTTATGAAACTGTCGGTACACACGACACTAATGACATCAGCGCCCGGGCGCACTACGTTGGTTACGCGACGATGGCACTTCGTTATTACAGGATTCCAAGATGGTGAGAGGCGGTATCCGTCTTCCCGGTTGAAATTTATATGTTTCTTTATTTCAACCGGTGCTCTGCTTACTTCCAGCTGCTATATGTGCCAAAGAACATATCGCAGATGTCCGGAACCGACAGGTTAATAAATCAGCAATAGCTGAGCACGTAGTCGACAGAGGATCTCAACACTGGATTACAAATTTACACAAGCCACAGGTCCTCTCCACCGATCGTCACTATTACTCCAGAATAGTACGTGAAGCGGTTGAAATAAAGAAACATATAAATTTCAACCGGAAAGACGGATACCGCCTCTCACCATCTTGGAATCCTGTAATAACGAAGTGCCATCGTCGCGTAACCAACGTAGTGCGCCCGGGCGCTGATGTCATTAGTGTCGTGTGTACCGACAGTTTCATAAACGAAAATGAAAAATTTCAAGACCAGGCGAGGGTAGATACCGAAACCCGAGCTTCATGGAGACGACGCTGCCGAGCCACACCAGTCGACCGGTGACCACGGCTGGTGCAATCCATGCCGAAACGTCGGGTAACCAAGGTAATGATTTACCTAAATATTTATCGCGATGAGACCCGTGTCCACAGTATATAAAAAATATATATAAGTATGTTTTACAAAAGAAAAGTAGTAGTACATGTACTTCTAAATATCAGTTATCTGGTTTCCATAGTACAAGGTCTGCTTAGTTTGGGAACAGGTGGCCGTGTGTGAATAATATCTCAGGATATTATTAGTATTATGATTTTCCTCAGTTTGAGTTTCATATATTAATTTAATCACAGTATTATTATCAACGCTCACATCATCACGACATTTTTAGGTACAGTTGTGAGCAAAAACCAGATTCAGTTGAAATCATGTATATTTCGGGTAGCTGTTTCAATATTTAATACGTCCTTCCGCGAAAACGAGAAAGACCCGAACTTAAATAAACCTTACGGCAAATGGGATTCTGTTTTTTTTATATACAGTGACGTTACAGGGGTTTTTAGTGCGGGCGCTATGTAAATAAATAGCTGTATTGCAGAAACTCTACAAACATTTACGTAATGGACTTCACACACAAGCTGAACAGTTATGAGTTACAAATATTCCTGTGCATGAATCGAACTTAAAACACATGCAAGGTACCACGTGCAATCATATAGGAGTGCAATAGTATAATAATATATGTAAATATAATACAAAAGGGGTATGGACTAACTTTTTTATATCTTTTTAGATAAAGAACCCGCATACTAACATATGACGTCACTTGTCGTAAAGCCATAGAATCTCCTCACTAATAGTCGTATTGCGAGAACGGGACAGAGCATCCCCATTTTATCCCCGCCAAGAACTTTAAACGCTTATATCTAGAAAGATAATCAACCAATTATTACTATTTTTTGGCGTTCTGAATTATATTTGTGACTGGGACAGTCAAGTATTGATTAAGTTTCCAAATTCAAAAACAAAAGTAGAGTGTTTTTATCGTTGTTATTAATTTACCGTGCAATTATAGTGCTCGTGGCCGATCTCAACGGAAATAAGCCATCTACATAGGACATATTATAGTACGGGAGTGTGTGCGCAAACACAAGAAAATACACTTCTCCCTCTCTATTGTAATCAGATATGACAGCTATTTGACACCACCGAGGAGAGCTAAAGCTTTACTATCTGAGCTGTTTTCTGAGGCATAGGCGTATGGCATTGTTTGCCTTGTCCGAAAAATCTCAATAACCCTTTTTGGCACGGCGTAGGATTTGAAACCAGGACGCCATTATCTACAGTTTAACACGCAACCGCTATACCAAGGCAGCAGACATAAAGTAGTTAAAATTTCCCAATTTCTATTAAGTTAAGTGCTTCTATGAGGACCTAACGTAATGATAATATATCACGTCTTCAACATTTTGCTACGCGAAAAGCGGTTATAGACTAATGGAAGTCCATTACCGCAGCCAAGATGCATTAAAATGCATTTTAGAACAATAACGAAATTTATTATCGCTGGATAGTGTACAAGAGGCTATATAGCATTAAGTTAAATAGATGAATGTTTCTCTGTTGCTTGTATCTTGATTTTATGTAAAGAAATATAAAAAAAAACATACGGGGCAGTAATTGAGGACTGCCGATAGAAGTGAAACTATTTCATTTTTCATACTCGTAAAGAAGTGTTTAATTGATCCGAGTAGCGAGTGGAAGATGCTACTTCCCACTCTTGGGCTGTAAAGACTCATAGTAATTGCTTCCCTCCCCATACATACATACATACATAGACTCACGCCTGTTTCCCAGAGGGGTAGGCAGAGACAACGGATTTCCATTTGTCACGATCTTTGCATACTTCTTTTGCCTCGATTACTGACATTATATTCTTCATACATGCTCGCCGGTTTAGGGTACTTCTGACCTGCCCTTTCTTGAGAACATCTCCAATTTGGTCAGAGAATGTTCGACGTGGTCTTCCCCTTCCGGTTGTCCCATTCACACAGGCCAGGTATACTTCTTTTGTCAATCTTCTTTCATTCATCCTTTCTAAATGGCCAAACCATCTCAGCATGCCTTTTTCAATCTTTGTGACTACATCCTCTTTCACACCACAAGGTGGGAATAAATTTTAAAAATAGAACTTAATTTGTTAAGGTACTGTGCTACAAACTTATCTGGCCCGGTGGCCAAAAGTAGAACTAATGACGCCAGTTTGAAATGTCAATCCATGACATTCCTGCCATTGATTGTTTGTTGCGCGTATTTATTTTTCTCTTTGTGGTTTTTAATTGTGAAAAATGCCGAAAGCTTTAAACATTGATGCGGGGAACGTTATATTACAAGTATTGAATTATATGAAGGAAGAATAACGCCTTCAGGCACCAATTATACCCTTCAATAAGTTGTATGAATGCGTAGCTGCTGCTACAGGTTAGTGTTGTCAGCTTCTGAAAAAATACGAAATTCCCCCTCGCTCTTTAAATTAAAATACATATTTTAAAATATTCATTATTTATTTAATTTTTGCTGTTTCCTTTGTAGGTGTCTGGGAGTGATGTGTAAGAAAACTTGTGAAAGAAAAAGAGCATGGTAGATAGAATTCTGAAATCCTATCATTCATTGCAGAAGCTTTTGATAAAATAATAGTCAATGAATGGCAAAAGCATTGCAATAATGTACAAAAATATTGAAAATGTGTATCGAAAAAGGGATGGATACTTAGACGAGCCTTTCATCATTCATGGTAGTGATAGTGAAAGTGAAAGCAGTGATTGCGATAATGATGATGATGAAATGACTTCTGAATTAAACCATTCCGGTCACATAATAATACCTGGAGCATCTCCGTTAGAGAACACATAGCATACATTTTATGTAAATGATCATAATTATTGTATAAAAATATAAAGATGTTATAAAGATTAGTAATGACAGTATTTGTTTGCTTTTTAGTGAAGTAACATTTACGTTACCATGTGCATATTATTTTTACCCACTTTATTGCAAAAAATATTTACTAGCAACACTAAATGCGATAACAGCGACGCTGCCACCGGGTCAGAAAATTTTGCGGGACTGTACATAATCGGGTGTAAAAAATCTAACATAATTAAGAAAAAAATGCTGCGGTCATGTGAGTGTATAAACAGCCAGTGTGAATTAAAAAAAAAGACCGTCAGTCTGACGAATATTGTCAGGTGGCCGAACGCGAGTTTGACATTTTTCACCCATCCCAAAAAAGTGCACGACGCTTCTAAAGAAGTTTTGGCTTCAAAAAGGTTTTTATTCACGTCGACTTTAAAAACCGCTTGTCAGAACAAACTAATAATATAGCTTATTAAATTTCATATAATTATAGGTACATTTAGACACGGGGGAGCCCATGTAGCAGTGAGGTGACCACCTTAACCACCGCACCACATGGGTTCTGAATTGACATTAAATTGGTATAAAGAGTGCCTATATTAATTTGCTGTGTAACTGTATATGTATATTTCCACCCCATCTAACCCCGTCAGGCCGCCTACAAGTCATCCCGAAAGAATCATATACATAGAACGTGCGGCTCAAGGTCACCCAAAGAGGAATATGCTCGGAGTTTCCTTGCGGGATCGAATCAAAAATGTCGAAATCCGCAGGCGAACCAAAGTCACCGACCATAGCCCGAAGAATTGCAAAACTAAAGTGGCAGTGGGCGGGGCACATAGCTCGTAGAACCGATGGCCGTTGGGGCAGAAAGGTTCTTGAGTGGCGACCACGAACCGGAAGACGCAGCGTGGGCAGGCCCCCTACAAGATGGACCGATGATCTTGTGCGGGCGCTGGAAACCGCAAGACCGGCAATTGTGGAGATCTTTGGGGGAGGCCTTTGTCCAGCAGTGGACGTCTCTCGGCTAATATGATGATGATGATGATGAGAACGTGCAGCAGCGTTTTAGTAGCCAGTAGTATTTTGTAGTAGTTTTCTTTGTAACAAAAATTATGAGTACACAGCAACTCGGTAAGTAGATCCTTTAGAATAAGTATGTTTATTTATTTATTTTAAACTTTATGCACATATAGGTACAAAGGCGGACTTAATGCCTAAGGCATTTTCTCCCAGTCAACCTTAAGGTGGTGCAGAGATAATTAGATAGGTGCATTAGGTACAGATATAGGAGATCGATATAAGATACGTTAACAATAGAAAAACATTGTTATCTTGACATTTTCTTTTATTTGTAGCTTCGTTGAGAGCAAGTGATGTGGAGAGCTGCACCCGATCCCTCCTCAACTTGAGTGTATTGACTTACTGCGATCGCACTCGCTACGTGACTCTGGAGATAGTTGCTACTTTATGTACTTATTATTTTACTGGATTCAATGCCCGACCCTCGGAGAGCTCCTGACCTCTTTCCGGTCGTGGCTTTCAACCCATACCGTCAGATAATCAGTGTGAGTCTTGTTGCAATATAATAAAAAAATAACTCGGGACGAGTAACACACTACCATCTGAACCCAAACTAGGCAGAGCTTGTACCATAGCAACTAAACAACTGATAAACATACTTACATATTTCTAAATACATACATATTTATATATATATTATTTAAGAATAAGAAGACTAAATCATTTTTTTAATTCAAACTACGATACCAACTCATCTTCGCAGCGTAGTATATTAGGTCAATTGCCCTCACATCTATTCTGCACAGGAATTTTATAGAAGAAATGCTTAGCATGCGCTTAAACGTAGACAACAAGCTTAACAAGCAAGTTTAATTAGAACATGTAGAATTGTTTTATTGACGCATCACGTCACATACGTTTGTCTGCCAAATACATATATGAAATTTTTATCAAAACACAAAGTCCGCACTGGCGAAATATGTTAATGTATCGCGGGGGGCTTTACTAACTTGCAATAAACGGACACAAAGCTGGGTGTCCTAGAGTCTCAGGACAATCATTTATGAGTGGGACAAATAGTTGTCCTGTGCAGGGACCGAACTGGACCATTGGCGCGGAACCACCACAATCATAGTGGACCTGTTTATAATAATAATATTACCCTGGGACATTATTTACACACGGCCACCTGATCCCATACAAAGCAGAGCTTGTACTGTGGAAACCAGATAACTGATATACTACATATATTATTTTTCTTTTGTACATACATACTTATATAGATAATTACACACAGACACAGGACGAACAGACATGTTCATGCACACATATATCTGTCCTGACCTCCGGCGTGAAAAGCAAGCATTTGCCAACCACGCCATCAGACCCTTTATAGGCCGAATGAGTTATAATTCTACCCCACTGCCCATTGCTAAGGTCAAGGCCTGTGCTAAGGGACGCGGCAGCGTTCTATCCCCATATTTGTTGATTGGGGACGATGACAACAGCTTCTTATATTATCATCATATCAGCAGAAAGATGTCCAAAGTTGGACCAAGGTCTCCCAAACATGTCCACATTGCGGGTCTTACGCTATCCGAATCCAGCCGTTTCTATCGACCCTCACAAGATTATCATTCAATCTTGTAGGAGCCTGCCCAAGCTACGTCTTCAAGTCAGTGGCCGTCACTCAAGGACTAAGGCTGTCGGTTCTACCACTGCCACTTTAGTTTAGCAATCTTTATATAACTGCTTATAATTAAAAAATAACTCGCAAAATGTTTTATAAAATAAAGCGCACGACACACTTTTAAACTGAACCGTCACTAGTTTTATTTCCCTAAACTAGGATCGTAACAGAAGTAGTTGGAGCGTAATTTGGCAGCACCAGCCGTCCACTCTTCCAAAATCTTGTTAAACAGTTTGGCGCGTGTGGTGCCCTGTTTTTGTTTGTCAACTCTATATAAAATACTATTTATTATAAGTAAATGAAGAAAATTAAGTAAGGAACGTTTTAGGTATACAACAGTACGTACATGTTAAATTTGAGTTTTATAGCATTATTCGCAATGCAAAGCGTTAATCTAATCTCAATAATGAGAAATCATAAATTTAATCGTCCGGCGCGTCTCGAACCAGCACCAAATACCAATCCAGGCGCTCTGCGTTAAGCTACGAACGATACACAAAGGCAAATCAAATTTAAGGCAATGGATAACACCAAGATCCTCCGGAAGGGTGTTATCCTAAATTTTAGTAAACAAGTATGGGTATTGCGCGACGGTAATATAGGTCCATATGATTACAGTTAATAATACTGCTTAGATGTTTGTATCTCGACAACAGTGCCCAGTATCAATAAAGACTAGCTAAATAGGCAGAACATATTATAGTTCAGGAGTGTTTGCGCAAACAGAGGTACGAGGCTCGGGAATGGAACCCGATACACGAAGTGATGAGGCGATTATCTTAACCACTACGCACGCACGTGCTGTCAAAATACTTATTATTATTAATATTTATTTCGTCCAAAAACTCTTCCATAGTCGAACTTAACACATTCACAAAACCTCAATGAATTGTATTTAATCTGAAAGTTGACGGTCACCGTAGCCTAGTTGGTAGGTCTCCTGCCTACGAAGCTGGTGGTCCTGGGTTCGAATCCCGGTAAGTGCAAATATTTGTGTGATGAGCACGAATATTTGTTTCTAAGTCATGGATGTTTTCTTCTATATAAGTATGTATATCGTCACCTGGTACCCATAGTACAAGCTTTGCTTAGTTTGGGGCTAGGATGATCTGTGTGACATTGTCCCGAGATATTATTATTATATTATCTTAAGATAGTTCCATCGTAAGTAGAGCGCTGTGAGCTAGTGAATAATATCGTCCAGTGAGTGTTATATTCGCGAAATGAAATCGAATCCTCCTTCAAATGTAATCAGAGACGCTGTGGCATTCTGCCAGAACTGGCTACATCCAAAGACTTACTGGCACCGAACACTATACATAATTATAAAAACAAAACAAAAGAACGGATGTTTGCTACAGCTGAAAATTTAATTTAAATAAACGATGTTCCGTTTATAGGGAAATGGGACTCGTTATGTATTCCAGGAGAATTGGAAAATACAGAATTTTAACACAAAATTTAAAATCACTGGAAACTAAACTCAAGAGTTTTCCTTTAAAGATGTACAAGCCGTAAGTAGTGGAGGAAATTTATCTAAGTACCTAAATATGCCATCTAAATATATAGGCACTATTTATAATGTATCTTTCTAAATATCTTTGCTTTCATTTGTCCGTACATTTTATAATAAACCGCTCATTGTATACTTTTAAGTGTTTTGTTTATTTGTCATTATTTGTGTGTACAATAAAGAGTTTATCAAATCACGGACCATACTAAGGGTTGCGAACTCTTCAAGTGCTCTAATTTCATAAAAACATTCGTCATAAAATAGGGCGCATTCGAGTACTCGTCGATTTAGCATCACTCGAGAATGGTCCGTGGATGGACTGCAACACGTGGTGGGATCATACTTTGCTTGTTTATATTGCCATGTCATCGTCTTAAGATGTTGAGAATATTGATACAACAAGACACATTAGGGGAGGAAACGTAAACGGAAGGAGATTAGTTTGGGGTCTAGTTAGTTGAGGGACCCCCATCCATGACACAGAAAGCACGTTAAACACTCAGTCTCGGTTATCAGTCTCCGTTACTAGTCAGAAGCCCTATAGAATCTGACACCTGCTCTTACCATTCCAGTTCTTCGCATTATTAGTTGTAATTTTCTCAAAAATTCTGGTAGTTAGCATCAACGGGTTAGACTGGGACCCGACACCAATAGAATTGGGAAAAACAAGGAAGTAAAATAATCATAGGCAAAGCTATGTTTGTTACAAACCCATTCTATCCACATTTATTTTAAGTCTTAAATGTAAAAGATAATTCCTGTACAAGGATTATATGTATAAAATACTGTGTCAGAAGGTTATGCAGATCTTACACGCTCCGTCACTATGATGGATGACGCACGTTTACACTTTCGTATTGAAAAAAAGGGCCAACGTTTTCATTATTTCGAGAACATTTTTAGATGATAAACGACTTACCTTTTTTGCTGTCTGTCTATTTTTAGAGCCGCACGGATTTCGTCCGAGAATAATTTATTTCTGGACTTACCTAGAACAATAAATAAAATTGTTAGTTACAACAATTTTAGACATAAATCTTAAACTATTATTATATTATAACATTTGCCGGAAATTTTATTTTCATAACCCATTTTATTTCATGATCCATTTTCAAAACCATTACTTAATAGGAAAATATAATCGTCATCCTTAAGTCATCTGGAAGACGTCCAGTGCTGAACAAAGGCCACTGCCTTGAACCGCCACAATGCCCGGTCTTGCGCTAACCGCATTCAGCGGCTTACAGCGACCCTCACAATTTTTTTTTCTTTAAAAAGACAACGCCCGCATTAGGGATTTTAATCCTTGTGTCGCGGGGTACTTTACAAACATATAATAGACGGACACAAATTAAATCCAGACTCAGAACAACTATTTATGGGTCACACAAATAGTTGTCCGGCGCGGGATTTGAACCCGCGACACGAAGCGGCGAGGCAACTGTCTAAGCCGCTGCGCCATACGTATTATATATAGGCCCAAAGTGACATCGTGGACTACATACAAAGTAGTATTAAGTGAAGTAGCTCATAGCTCTCACCAGTCCGTAAGTGATCGGCGAGGTTAATCAACTAGGATTCCGGTCAGTCCATAGATGGGTGACCACCAAAGTTGTTTAATTTCTGAGCGTGTCCTTGCTTCGGAGGGTACGTTAAGGTCGACACCTTAACGTACCCTCCGAAGCAAATCCCGGTTTTAGTCATTAGACAACAGTCGTTAAGGCATGTCAGAAGCATATTGGGCGGCTTGAACAACTATGACACCAGGGTAACCACTGGCCATAGGATAAGTCTGTTAGTTTGTAAACATTTCTTTAACATGTAGTTAGTTATCCTAGCTCCACCGGACGAACGTTGTTTGTAGGACGTTTACAATAACTTAAGAATACTAAGCTAACTTTAAGCTATTTATTTATAGGTACATACTTGGAATTATGGCTCCTGGTCATATAATAGAAATAAAAAAAAACCAACCATATATGCGCAACATATTAGTTTATAAATAAATAAATATCTTGGGAAACTACACAGACATACTAATCTGAACCCAAACAACACAGAGCCTGCACTATTGCAACCAGAAATTGAGAAACATACTTAAATGTTTCTAAATACAAAATAAATAATCGTGCTAAAAACACACAGATTTATCCTGAGAGGGGATCCAACCCACGACCTCTGGCTTACAGCCAGGGACACTAACCAATAGACTAATAAGACAATCTTAATTTATTATACAAGTGTGTGCGTAACACTCTTTATTCCATCTTTAAAACAAAAAACCGGCCGTATGATTGTTTGCTGACGTGGTATCATACAAAATTTAAGTGTCCTACTTAATTTTTGTATGATACCACGTCAGCCACCAATTATTCGGCCGGTTTTTTGTATTGATAGGTCCTGCGGTAGCATATTCTATAGTACACAGAGAGAGAGAGAGAGAGAGAGAGAGAGAGAGAGAGAGAGAGAGAGAACAGATAATACGGTCCCTAACCACCAAACAATGTTGTTAGGATTTATCTGTCGGGTGAGTTTTCGGTGTTATTCACCCTCGTCCCTGGGACATCAGGTAAAGCCGTGTCGGCTTGCCCGTCCCATCGCATTGCGTAAGCGATGGAATAAACGTTTGACGGGCCGGTTGGCGTGGATGGTAGATACTTTCCGTTCACGCCGCAGGTCGTGGGTTCGATGCCCACCCAGGACAGAAATTTGTGTACATGAACATGTCTGTTTGTCCTGAGTCGGGGTGTAGTTCTCGATATAAGTAAGTATTCTATCAACCTGGAGGACTCTTAATAGATTACGACCCAGGTTGTTAGATCCAAAGAAAACATGTGCAAATGGGGTTAAATTCCCAAATCGCAAAACATCTGCGAGTGCGGTGTGTCACCCCAAAGTGTCGCACATGTTCCCTTCAAGAGTTGTATGACGCTTTAGCCAAAGCGGTCAGTGTTGCCCAATTTTGGGCAGATATAATTTAATACTTACCATTGACACGATAAGAAGTATTTACAAAATAAAATTTAAAAGTAGTTTATGTAGAATATCAGTTATCTAGTTATAATATAATAAATAATAATAATACATTTTATTTAAGAAAAAATGTGTCCAAAATTATATCTATTTATATTAAAAATAATTAATACGAAACCGATGCCACAGGCGTTCTAACGGCTTAAAAAGTATACTTATCCTTTATTAAAAACTTAAACAATATTTAATTATACAAATTCAAAAACCTAAAACCATAGTACAAGCTCCGCTTAGTTTGGGATCAGATAGCCGTGTGTGAATAATGTCCCAGGATATTATTATTAGTACAACTGCAGGTGGGTTGTACTAAGTAAACGGTAACCTAAGTTTATGTCACTTACCGTACATAGATAGATAGAGGATAGCGCTTACATTCGCTTCAAATAAAAATCTTTTAAATTCACCTCAACACAAAATTCTCCAGAGTATACTGGCACTCTATGACCCTAATTGTCAGTGAAGAGTCTCAACATTTTTGCTTTGACATCGCCCATCTCATCAGGGACAAGGGGTAGAAATTACAGAGTGGCATAACATTACAAACTGCAAGGAAAAGGTTAACAGGGGGGGACTTTTGCGAGCGAAAATAAAATAAGCGTTTCATGTTTCCTTCAGAGTCCGTGTAAAAAGGTCCACGTCTGATATAAGATAAATAAAATGGCATTTCCCCGCTCCAGGGTTATCTTTAACAGCTCTGCCGTGGAAAAACATTCGACTTGGAATAGGATATTTTTATGTGAGTACCGTTTTGAAAGCCTTTTTTTAGGTAGGTACGGTCTTAAATATGTTTTGTTCTAAGTTAGTATTTTTATACAATACTAAATGAGTATTTTCACTGTTGTTCCGTATATACTAATATTTCCTAGAGGGTCTGTCCATCTCTCACTATACGCTACAAATTACGTAAAGCCGCTAACGTAAGGTCACTAGAGCTAATAAGCAAAGTTACATATGCACAAATTTAACAATCGATTTAACTCAACCACATATGTATGCGGTCCCACTGTAGATAGGTGACCGCTATATTTTAATAATGCCCAACGGATTCTGTCCTTTGGAAAGTACATTGAGAGTAATCCTTACTATCGAGACTGTGTGTCTCATCATGCATGCGTGTGAGCAAATATTAAATCCGACTTAATCGAGTTCCCTCCCTCCTACACTGAACCACATACAAAAAGACTTAATTCGAAGTCCCGCCACGGTCACGACTATATACTCGTACGGCATACCGTGGCATGCGGGACACATTTTACTTTGACATCCAAAAAATGACTGTAGCTGTCAAAGGTTACATTTGTGTGAGAAAATTGCAGCTATGAATGAGCCTTAAGCTATCAATTCCACTTCTAGTCATTAGACAACAGTCCTTAAACAATGCCACAAATCAACCAACTCCAAAATACGTATTAATTTGTAAACAAACTAGCTATGTTGTTCTCTAAAAGTTATTCTTCTATGCCTCAGGAACAATTATTTATCCTGGAAGAAAGGTACCCTATATCCTTTTCTAGACACATAATAACGCGTGTGCAAAATTTAATGAGGATTGCTTGAAGAAACGACGAAGTACTAACAAATAAACCATAGAGGAGCATTCTTCATTAAAATTCATAACGTTTTTCGGTATATCGCGAAAGTTGGAGAATGTTCCACCGAATTTTGTTACTCTTTAACTAGCAATTACCGTTAAAACTAGCACTTGGGTTAGCGTGCCGCTTCTACGAAACTTCTACGTCGAAAATTATCCGTATGCAGTTTGTAACCAAACAACACAACATAAAAAGTTTTAGTAGTTATATTCCTCAAAACAATTTGTTTCTGGGGAACTTTTATGTAGAAAGATACTGCTCAGACTGTCGGCCTGACACAATTATATCAACACTAGCTGTGCCCCGCGGTTTTCCCCGCGTTAAAACTTTATCAATTATAGCCTATGTGTTAATCGATGGTGTCAGCTAACTTCACACCAAATTTTATTAAAATCGCTCCAGTCGTTTAGACGTGAAGATGTGACACACTCACAGACTCACAAACTTTCGGCTTTATAATATTAGTGTGATGCATCTATAGCGTGTTCTACCGCAGATAATATCTTAGGCTCAAATCGGTGCCATACAGCGTTATAAGGATTTTTGTGACAAGAGATCACCCAGCAGCAGTGTGTGGAGATTGGCTGGCGTGGAGTATTGGCCTCGAAAATATATTTTAAGTAGAATTTTACTTCACAAAAATCTTATCGCCCTAGTTTAATTTAACGAATGAATATCCAGCTATTTTTCATTTCGCATTTTATTATCTTACGAACTGCCAGAAAAGTAGCTTACGTTAGAACTGCGACCCCAACAGCGCTAGCTGAGTGAAAACTAGTTTGTAGTAATCCGTGCACATACACGTATTCCTATTTATTTTCCTAATTATTATTCCTATTCCTAATTTATATCCTAATCAAAGATCAAGTAAACAGACTGTTTAATTAAAAAAATCGTTCATGATTTTACAAATGATTTGAAATGATAGTTACTAGTTATTTAGACCAGTTGTCAAACATTAGATTCATTGCAGTTTTTTCATATTTTAAAAGTCCCCGCAATATAAAATTATTATTTCTGTTAAAAAAACCAATCAAGTTGGGACCCTCCTCCTTTATGAAGTCGGTTAAAATAATGTACTTTTGACGCCACTTTACTGGATTAACTTGACAGCGTCTTTATGGAAGCGGTAAGAACAAATTTCGTAGTGTCGATTGTATTTGGGAACCGGGCAGCACACCCGTATTCCCGGGGCACCCCCCACCAGGCGCTAAGAGAAGTCCACGGCAGGTTAGGCTTAGTCGGTGCAAGTCCGACATACCAACCCGCAGACACTATTTGCGGGTGGCACACGAAAGCACACCCTTTTTAAAAAAATGTGTCGAGTGAAGAAACTACATAACGATTAGATAAAACTAGCTTTAAGCTTTTAGGTACATTTATATTTTTCGTGAGCATAAACCACACTCGGGGGGCGTTCCAAATTTTTTCCTTTTACCAACAGCAATTGCAAAGTTAACGTTACTTTGAAGAGTTTTTCCAGATATTCGGTAAAGCATACTTGGAAGTCGTCTGCTTTGCGTGTAAATGTTTTGAATATACTTGGGGATATAACGAGAGGTGTATTTTAAGTATACATTAAGTATATAGGCACTTGTGTTGTTATTATATTGTTAGAGTATTTTTAAGTAGACTGCGCCTTGTACAATGGGTTATGTTCTGGGTTAGTGGTTAGTGGATGGTTAGTGGGATAGGGTCCCTGGGTCCAAATCCTGGGTCGAGCCAAAAAGTAATATTGGGGCTTTTCTGTTACGCATAGTCCTAGTAACAGACTGGAATCTGGAAAATGGCTGTATTAAACCCCCGTGCCTCGGAGAGCACGTAAAGCTGCCAGTCCTGCACCTTAACTCTTTCCGGTTGTGTCGCTAGACGTGCTATAGGAGCGCATTGCTGATACACTTTTGCACTATAATATGTCTCGCGCAGATGGATAGTCCCCATTGACATTATTAGATGCCATTTAATTTTACCTACTAAGCAGCCAACCTTGTAGATGAGAGGCATACTGGCATTACTCTCAACTAAACATAATGAAAGACATCTTGCAGAACGCATTTTACAAAATTGAAGAGCTTTCACTGTGAAATGCGGGTATTCAAAGAGCCTGATGGCAGTCAAATGGAAACGACTTATTTCTTTATTTCCAAAGAATTGGAAGCTGTTGAAAGTGCCAAGACATTCCCTTGGCAAACCGTTCGAGCGTCAGCGCTCAACACTCCGGTATTACAGGTTTCTTTTTTTAACATCTCGGCGAGTTAGCACGAAGTGTAAAATTCAACTCTTGTATCGAAGTGTCTACTGCTGGATACTCTTAGTATAGGATTTAAATAGAAGCAGAATTTTGTCTTTGTGGAGATAAATTGGTTTAAGTAATGGGCAATTTATAATAAAATATTTACTTTTTAAAACTAAAGTTTTTAGATGTGAGTAATGCGGGGTAGCTGTCAATTATGCCTTTTTAAAGGAGTTAAATTTAATGTGTGAATACATTTATGAAAGAAGGTAGTTTGTATCGTAGTAAATATATGGTAAGGGGGCTGTTATGTATTTTCTTTCCGTTTGGATTTTGGTTAGTTATTTATTTTGAATGTTACCATTTTAATATTTTATACGTAGCTAATGTTATGTATTGAAATGAGTTCGACAAGAACAGCCATTTGTCGTAGAACTCTAGGGATATTATTTCAAAGTCAAATATACTGTGATTATGCACGCAAATTTGCAAAGTATAGCTAAAATTAAGCTCTCGTCAGACCGCAGTTAAGTATTGATCCAATAGTGGGTGTTGCTCGCGTAAAGGTTTAATGACATAATAAAAAAAATCAAGAAAATATTCCGCAGTATTTTAAATTTCAATAGCTTCGGTGTTGATAAAATCAATTATGATAAACAAAGAAGTGATAATAAGACTAAAATGCATGTATATATATCTATCTATACAGTTTTCTAATTGTACAGACGCCAGCACATCCAGCTACTCCAATCTATCAAATTTATTTTATAGATTTTCAACATTATCACTTAAGCATAAGGTTCATCTTCAATTGAAAAAATTTACAGATTGGGGTAGCTCGATGTACTGGCGTCTGTACAACACAAATAGAAAATAATTAAGAATAGAGACGATTCTACTAAAGCAAAGAAAAAATATATGTTATTTATATATAATAGCAATAAAAATACACGCTCTGAGTGAATTTTAACTGTTGTTCATCTTTACGGTACAGATAGGTACAGACGCCAGCACATCAAGCTACCCCAATCTGTCAAATTTCTTTTATAGATTTTCAACTTTATCCCATCAGCATAAGGTTCACTTTCAATTGGGGAAATTTGTACATCCTGCTAAGAACGGACAGTAGCCTACAGACGCTTCGTAATCATTTTTACCTTGCCACTCTGTGAGTACGAAATCTTAAAAAGAATATCCAACAACTTTAGAGCACTTCGCAAATTGATGTTCTTCAAGCATTTCAGTGTCATATATGTTACACGTTGTACGCCCGACAATATAATCGTAGATAAGTATATTATTCACTTTTCTGCTTTCTCAATCCACTTGAGGAAGGTAAAATTCACATCTTGGCCGGATCGAGTGAATTAAACATTTATTCAAGCCGGAGAGATATTTGCGCAAGTAATTTGAATTTGAGGTTAACTCGAGGAAAGACGTCCACAATTCTCTCAAGGTTTACTTGGTTATTTTTTCTTAAGTATAGATGCCAGCACATTATGCTACCCCAATCCGTCAAATTTCTTTTATAGATTTTCTACTTTATCACATAAGCATAAGGTTCACTTTCAATTGGGGAAATTTAACAGATTGGGGTAGCTTGATGTGCTGGCGTCTGTACGTGAAAGCGATCATGTTAAAGCATTAATGGCGTTGGATCAGTTGAATATGTTCGTGTGCAAGATTTTAGTTTAGTTAATCAAGGAGCAGTAAAAAACAACATCATATGACATTAACGCAAGAGTCATTGGGCAGGAGTTAATAGTAAAAAAAAAACTTTATTTTTAACCGACTGCAAACAAGGAGAGGGTTCCTAGGAGTTCCTAGGAGTCTAAACTCACAATATCTTAGAGCATTATTCAGACACGCCCATCTGATCCCAAACTAAGCAGAGCTTGTACTATGGAAACCAGATAACTGATATATTACATAGGTACACTACTTTTTAATGTAAATACATACGAATATATAACACCCAGACTCAGGACAAACAGACATGTTCATGTACACAAACATCGAACCCACGACCTGCGACGTGAAAGGCAAGCATTTACCAACCACCCCGACTGACCCGTAGTTGTTAAGAAAGAACAAGAATTACCCAGGAAATAACGAAACTGTAAAGTAAATTAATTCTTCTACAGTAATAACCTTTTCATTATGACGAGACAAGTTCTTAGTTAAAAATTGAATTAAACTTGTCTAGAGGTATTATTACGGCACTTAAGTCGACTTGAAAGATAGATTGTGTTAAGAAGGATCCGAATACATTTACATATTAAAAAGGCAGATTTATACACTAATCCGGAAGAAACTTTAGCGAAGTTTTACGATAGATTCGGTTGGGGTATTCCAAGCTTTAGTTGCAGTTTCGAGTGGAATGTATCAGATTGTGAATAAATATTTGGAAGATTTCCAGAAGATTTTACGCTACTGGCTTACATTTCACAGCGGCTGGTTGTTTTGTGAAAATAAGTACTACAATGTAATTTAATAAATTTTAAGAGACATCAAAAGAAGATATATCCATTTTGTGCAAATCGGTTGTTTTAAAGTAAAATTGAAGTCGGTTGATTGTTTCTTTAAGCAGGCATCAGGCTTATAGCATCTAGCCATGAAGTGCTCATAGCTAGACGCTCTCACCAGTTCGTAAGTGATCGGCGAGGTTAAGCAAATGCGCTCGCGGTCAGTCTATAAATGGGTGACCACCAAAGTGGTTTAATTTCTGAGCATCCCCGTGCTTCGGAGAGCAAGACCTGTCGGTCCCGGTTGTAGTCATAAGACAACAGTGGTTAAGCCATATCAGAGGCCTACTTGGCGGCTTGATCAACTCTGACACTAAGGTAACCACTGCCTATACGATAAGTAATTAGTAATTATTTTAACATTTTGGAGATAAGAAAATATCGGCTAAGACCTTAAGCGTTGATTGATGCTAAGATTATCTTGGGTCTTAAATAAAAGACGCACATCTATTACGAACAATATGAATTAAATCCTATTCATGAATAATTTCAACGTAAAGCACTTAACCAGTATTAGAAATAAAAAACTATTTTGCGGATGATAGGGAATTTTCGTCATATATTATACACTAACTGCGGCCTTACCCTGCGGGTTCCCCACAATATTGCAAATTTATTCTAACCCTATGTGTTTACAATACTCTTCAATATATCAACTGTTTTTGTACCTTTCTTTGACATTAGGAACAGCCAAAATTCATGCACTATAGGTTGTCCTAATGGCAAAGAAAGCTTAAAAAAACGTCCTTAAAACGGTCAATAAAAAAGACCCTGATCTAATAATGGGCATGTTTTTACCCTTGACGTATTATCCTATATTTATGTTTAATTAGCTGCTAAGCATGATTTGCAACTGATTGTGGTCTATGCAACCACATAGACCACAATCAGTTGCATATAATATAATAATATAATATAATATCTAGGGACAATGTCACACAGATCATCCTGGCCCCAAACTAAGCAAAGCTTGTACTATGGGTACCAGGTGACGATATGCATACTTATATAGATAGATAAATACTTATATACATAGAAAACATCCATGACTCAGAAACAAATATTCGTGCTCATCACACAAATATTTGCAGTTACCGGGATTCGAACCCAGGACCACCAGCTTCATAGGCAGGAGCACTACCTTGGCTACGGTGACCGTATATAACTGCATAACCATGCTGGGACTGTCCTGACCTGCCTTTATTGCAAATTCATAATAAATTTTTTCAGCTGTTTTTGCGCGACGTACTAATAAAGTTTCACATTTCTAATATTAGTAGTATTTTCAAAAGCTATAAACTATGACCCATGTATGTTGTAAATACATATATAGATGCCTGTTTCCCAAAGGGGTAGGCAGAGACAAGGGATTTTCATTTTTCACGATCATTACACACTTCGTTTATTGTCATTATGTTTTCCATACACGCTCGCCGGTTTAGGCTACTTCTGACCTGGCCTTTCTTGAGAACATCTCCGATTTGGTCAGAGAATGAGGAGATGTATGTTGTGTTCATTAGCAATAGTACACTTAGTTTAAATCTTACATATTACGAGGATAAAGCTTTATATAAATTTAAATAACGGTTGCCTCTTTGCTTTAGCGGTAGCTTTTTAACCACAGACAATGAAATCCTTGAAGTACAAAAGAGAGAAATGATGTATCTATCAAGAAAACGTCACATGTAAGAGCATATAAAACTGTCGGCTTGCATTTGATTTCCCCTGGTTTAGAATTATGAGTTTAAGTCTAGTTTGCGTACACATTTGAAAAAAACGGGACGGGACAAAACTTTTTTATTTCTCAACAACTTTTAAAATAATAACATATCCTGCGTAGTTGGTTAGTATCTGTGAATATGACTGCCGTAGCCCAAGTAAATATATAAAAAATATCTTTGGATCTGACATCTGATCCCAAACTACGCAGAGCCTCTACTAGGGTATCGTGACAACTGATAAACATGCCTATATATTGCTAAATACGTATATATCGTAGTAATATTATAAAGCCTGTGTGTGTTAGGACACCCTGGATTAACACATAGGCTATAATTTATAAAGTTTAACGCAGGTAAAACCGCGGGGCACAACAAGTAATGGATAAATTACACCCAGACACAGAATAAATAATTGTCCTCATTACACAAAGATTTGTCCTCGGTGGGGATCGAAACTATGACCTCTGACTAAGCAGTCAGGGTCACTACAACAAAATGCAAAGCCAGCCAAAATTGAACCATAATCACTTTTACTATTAATACTGATTGATATAAATGTCCAGTTACTGCTCACTTAATTCTCTGGGTAATTTAGCCCACCATTACTGAATACTTTATTAGATTAAATGTAAACACATTTGAGTACACCATCAAAACTTTTAATGACTCCATTGTCAAACAAAATGTTAGAAAATAAATTTCTCTATTTATTTTTTAATAGCGTGACGTAAGTAATACACACTATATTATTATCCCATAATTAGTACGTATTTCTTTTATTAAGGTTCTCGAGTGGCGACCTCTAAGACGTAGCTTGGGCAGGCCTGTAACAAGATGGACCGATGATCTTGTGAGAGTCCATACCCCAGCTTTGGTACAAAGATTTCTCCCAACGCAACGATTGAACCCATACTACTTACACCGCTATACCGACAAAAGTTCAGTAAGTTTTGTATTTTAAAATTCAAGTAATAAAGTCCACTTCAAATACTCCCATTAGCAACCATTAGTACAATCAAACACCATATATCAACATTCGTACTCACCAGCCCACAGAACACCAGATTACGGCTAATTAACTAATTAAAGCGCATCCAACCGTATGAATTGCAAACCGTCGGGGACACAAGCTGGTCTCTAATTGTGGTCAGTAATATATTGAATATTTCTTCGTACAACTGATAATTTAACATATTCAATAACTTCCCTTGTGTCACAGTGGGGTAGGCAGAACCGATTTTTACTTTCTATCTTCTTTGCTTGGTGTATGTTTTGCCTCCTTTACTGTACAATCCGGCTGTACTGTAGGCAACCAGATGGTCCTGGTGGCAGATATGGAATCGGTCACCAGGAGTGGTAGTAAGCTGCAACCAAGGAACAGAACTTGGCAATATTACACCCACCGCAATGATCCAGACACCGGGTTGTTACTGGATGTTTAAGTTCACAGGCGCTCATAGCTACATGCTCTCACCGGACCGTAAGCGATTGGCGAGGTTAAGCAACCAGGCTTGCGGTCAGTCCATAGATGGGTGACCACCAAAGTGGTTTAACCCTTTCCCGGGCAGTGGGAATATAGTTACCACCACATTTTGAAATCTATTACCTTACAAAAAGGCCCAAAACCAATAAATTAGAAATATACCTACTGCCTTGTAAAGGGTTAAGTTCTGAGCGTCTCCGTGCTTCGGAGGGCACGTTAAGCTGTCGCTCCCGGCTGTAGTCATTAGACAACAGTCGTTACCATGTCAGAGGCCTACTGGGCGGCTTGAACAACTCTGACTCTAGGGTGACCACCAGCCACACGATACGTAAGTTGACAGAAAAAAACTAAATAAAACTTTTCGGCTCGATTCAAGATATGAACCACAGATAATGAGGTGCTGCATTATCTGTGTTTGAGTAGGCTACTGACAGACCAACGTACAGTATTATGCCATCATTATGTATCCGATAATCCATACTCAGAATACAGCAACGTATATAACAGGTTAACACAATAACGAATGTTCAATAGCTACCACAAACGAACAGCAACGCAAACAAACCTAATTTCCACCAAAACCTAACAACATCTAGTTCAAACGCACAGTTTATAATGAAATGGGATGTTGGAACTCTCGCGGTTTCCAATTTGGTATACATTTTGTTACATGAATTGTAAATAGCGTTTTTAGTTATAGTGGTTTTGGCATTTGGAAAGGATGAATGAAAGAAGATTGACAAAACAAGTATACCTGGCCTGTGTTAATGGGACAACCGGAAGGGGAAGACCTCGTAGAACATTCTCTGACCAAATCGGAGACGTTCTCAAGAAAGGCCAGGTTAGAAGTACCCAAAACCGGCGAACATGTATGAAAAATATAATGACAGTGAACGAGGCAAAAGAGGTGTGCAAAGATCGTGACAAATGGAAATCCGTTGTCTCTGCCTACCCCTCTGGGAAACAGGCGTGAGTCTTTGTATGTATGTTTTTAGTTAATGAATGTATAATTTTAAGGCTATAGTTTCAACTTTTATCTACATACACGTCTACACGTATCCTGCGCAGTGGTTGTGGAGGAAGTAAAGGTATCAGGTGAATTATGTTTAATAATTCTTGAAATCAATTTCAACGTGTATCTATCGATGTGGATTCGACTACAGGACCAGTTATTTTAAACGCAAAGTGAATTTAGTTAACATAGCAAAGAGAAAGTCAGTCTATTTCGTTGTATCGAATAAACTGCATTCTCATTCGTTAACAATGTTAACCTAACTTTAAAGCTCCAAACAGTTAGGAATTGTTCAGCGTAAGTGATGTATTTTGTGGGAATGTTATGTGGAACTTTATATAGAAGAACAAAGTTTATAAGTTCAAGGGAAAGAGAAGAAAATCATGTATAACTCGAAAAACAATGTCATCGATCGTCAAAAAACAGACGATAAGGAGTTTTTGTTTTATAACATGCTGGGCTTTATGTTCATATGATTCTTTGTGTGTTATATTTTTGTTGTCTGTGCAATGTTTCCTGAATAAATCTTTTTCTTTCTTTCTTTATTTGTTGTTATTGTTATATAATATATGTTTATATGTGTTTTGTATCATTGGATACCTTATACATTGGGTAAAGATCAGGTCACAATCAAGTGAAAAAAGAAGTTTACATTTTATTTTTTAATTTATTGGGGTCGAAAGCTACCTCTCCCGAATATTTCAGCTCCTAAACCCTACACGTAATACGGGGGTTGTGCTCAACCATAACATTATATAATTAGTTACATAATGTTATGGTTTATCACTGATATGCTTTGGATTTATTGCTGGAAGCTTTTTTACGGTGACCGCTATGCACTCTTATAGATTAGTACCCATTATCGCTTTGGACAATACACTGTAGGTAACGGCATTATTAAGCTGTGATAAATGTTACCGGATCCCCAGAGAGAGGGCCATCATAGGCTACGTAAAGCACTTATACAGATATTTTCTACTAGTATCTAGTAGAAAATATCTATATCGCTGGTCTTGTATAAGCTATTGAGTGTCTGGCTTATATACTAGGCCTTTGTTGGCAATTCAGCAACGTCTTCATCATATCGCTGTCATATATTGCATTATGATCCATTTGGAGCATTGCCAGGCATTTGTTAATATATTCAAAATGTCCTGACTCGCACAACAATAGTCATCGCCGCTTGATATGCGCGATCCGTTGTAATCAAAGCTTAGAAGTATCACTTATGGTACAAACATGAATATAAACAGGCTAAGTATATTGCAACTTATGATTACCGTTTGTACCATTAAGGTGGCATGTTATACTGAATATTCGGTTCGTCAGTTAAATCAAGTCTGAAAAAAAGAATGATGTAGCCTATGATGGCCCTCTCTCTGGGGATCCGGTAACATTTAGGTTCTTCAGTGCGGAAGTGTTTATCTCAAAATCTCTCTTTTTTAAGTAAAGTCAACCATTTTTTGACTCATTTTTGCTATTCTAATTTGATATGTTTTTTTTATACACAACTTTTTCATCTGTGTTTTTCAGTATCTGCCAAAGTCGCCAAGCACTGCATTGTAGGCTAAAACTGTCACAGTTATAGATTTAATAAAATGTTACTTATTAGTTATTACCGAATAAAATATATATGACTATGACCATGTCATCACTATGTCAGTAACCGCCCTGAGCCAAACCCCAAACGGTCGGAACCCCGCTCGTCTATATTGTCCGGTGCAGCAGTGAAAGCCTCCTAGGCTAAGTATAAACGTCGAGTAAAAAAAGTCTATTAAATGGAAGGTAATGCATATAACCTTATTTTATCAACCCGTAGTTTGAATTCAAACAGAAATATGTCTATGAAGTAAATAGTCTAATAAATCCAAAGTGAAAACTTGACATGTATGTATAATGCAAGAATCTTAAGTGATGATGATGTCTTCCCGGCCGAATTTCGGCCACGGCGGCCATTCTCAATGGAGATTAGCCAATTGCGCAGGACATATTATAGTGCACAAGTGTGTGCGCAAACACAGGGGCACTTTCTATTCCATCACTCTCATGATCCGATGGGACGCCTAGCGACACGACCGGAAAGAGATCAGGCACAGGACCGACGGCTTTACGTGCTCTCCGAAGCACGGGGGTGTAATACCGTCAACTTCCAGACTTCGGGCTGATACTAAGAAATTTCTTTTTACGGAAAAATCACAAAATCACTTTTTGGCCCGACCCGGGATTTGAACCCAGGACCTCATTTTCTGCGGTTGAACACGCTACCGCTAGACCAACGAGGCAGTCAAATCTTAAGTATTATGTAAGCATATAGATTAAGTTTCTGCAAGTAAGGAATCACTTCATTCCGCTTTGAAAGCCTTCGGGATTTTAAGTATTACGTCTCAATATATTTATTCTTACTTAGCTTGACAGTTAACTACGCCCTAGAGGAGCTATTCTAAGATTTTCTTTAGTCTTTAAGGTAATAAATCTTGGTTCAAGTTGTTACTTCGTAGATAAATCCCGTATCGACGCCAATGGATGGTAGAAAGTAATGTTAGTTGAAATTGGGAAGAGAATTACGGAGATAGTTAGAAAAAGCTTCTTCTGGTGTAGCATAATCTTACTAATATATATGCGGAAGTTTGTGAGTATGGATGTTTGTAACACTTTCACGCAAAAACTACCGAACGGATTTTAATTAAACTTCGTAGTAATCATCATAACATCTGTAAGAATTCCACTGCTAGACAAAAGCCTTCCCCAAGAAATATCTTGGGGATATGCAATAATCGCCACGCTTGGCAGACGGGTTGGCGGTCGCAGTATAATGGTCTTAGTACTCAGAAAGAAGCGGCTGCCTGTCCTCTGGTGATATTACTTCGGGTCGACTTCTACGCCCCACACAAGATACGATGGGTTCATGATATTCTGATATTCGGCGCCTTCACCACACAGCACTAATTTATAGTACCTAATATAGCTTATATATCCGAATAACACATATATGGCCTTTGCGTCTGTTACAGACAGCTTTTGCCAGCTACAGTAGTCAATTTTAAAAGCGGCCATATCCCGCTTGGTGCTGTCTTTAAAAAGCGAAGCAGAGGTCTACCGACATCGCGCTTCGCATTAGCTACCGCACCTAACAGAACACATCGTGGTATTCGAGTGGGTTCCATTCTGTGCACATGTCCCAACCAACGTAAACGCTTCTGTTTAAGAAACGCTGTCAGGCTAGAATAACACATAGGCTATTTTTATTCATACAGTTTAACGCGGGTAAAACCTCAGGGCACATACAGTTACCAATAAGTTAAAGTTATATAATGATAGTAATCGAGGCAAAAGAGGTGTGCAAAGATCGTGACAAATGGAAACCCGTTGTCTATGCCTACCCCTCTGGGAAGCAGGCGTGAGTGTATGTAATGTGTGTGTATGCGTGTATGTAAGTTAAAGTTATTACATATTAATTCCTTTTTTCAAGGACGAACCGAAGAAATCAGGTAATATTTTCTTGAGGAAGCCACTTTTGTCCTTGTTATCAATGGAACCTCCACCAAAAACGCTTCTTCTTGATATAATCCCACATCAACTTTCGCTTTAACTTGATCCAGTTATCCTTGGTCTGCCCCTTCCCTGTTCTTCCACTTTATCTTCCATAATGGTATACAGGTAATATGATAAATATAATTTTAATCAAATCCGTTTCACATTTAAAGCCAATTGATAAACGATTGAATTATCACTCGGCAATGCGGGTGACATTTCTATAGAGCCGCATCGCATTATTCGTGCCTTTTCGGATCGTTCCATTCATTTTGATCATTTGAACAAAAACGTTAGCCAATTCGCGCCGATATTGTTTACGTGTCAATAGAGATGCTAAATAGAGTGCAGAAGAACGGCAAATACGAGTACTAAAGCTTACAGAAAGTAGACGAGGAAAAATTATTGAACATTTCATCAACATCATAGAAGGAAAAAATGAGGCAAGTAAAAAGAGAGGCATACCGAGACGTAAATATATGGACCAGGTGAAGGAAGTTGTGAAATGGAGGTTTACAAAGAAGATAGAGAAGGCTGGAAACTGCTACAACGACAAGTGCACAACACTTAAGTTAAAGAAGAAGATGAGATGCTAGCACATGTTATTGTTCAACTGGCTGTTATCCGCGACTACTTCCATATGTAATTTACGAATTGTAAAGTGTATTTACGACGGCCGATTAATTTACGCGTGTCACGGTGCGGGCAGAAGCTATATATTATACTACACATTATGAAATCAAAACTCTGCCGTTAAGAATCATTTCAAAATCAGTCAAACTGTTTCGGGCAATCGGGACAACCAGACAGACAAATTTTCATATATGTCTTAATTTTATGCCTAATTTGTAGGCTTTCCAAGGTACGGGGGTGGATTTCCGCCAGCCTCAGACTTCGGGCTGACGCTGGGAAATTTTCTCTTCTTTACGTACAGAAAAGCCTTTTTCGAAATTTGAACCCAAGATCTCGTTGCGCCTGATCGAATTTCAACCACGGCACTTGAGACTGCGCCCGTGTTCGAAATTCTACCAAGAGGATATGATTATAACATATTATTATAACTTGTTCATCATCACTCATCACCCGGATTGTATACGACGTTCCCAGGACGACGGTGCTTAAGCGACAGGACTCATTTGTTGTCGCGACCCCCAAAGGCCTAGGATGGTACGTGGTTAAATCGAAAAAGCGTTTAGATGCTTGGTCCATCCAATATGCTTGATGTTGAAAACTAATTCACGAGAACCGTGATTAATTAATTTGTTAATGGCTGCCAATTAAGGGAAAGCGTGTTCTCCAGTTATGTTTTAGCATTAAATTCGCTAGAGATATTATTAAATGTTTGTTTCAATGGTTCGAAAATGTTGTCTTTAAAAGCATTGCCTTTGACTCCCAGTTTAATTAAACGCTTCTTTCAGTCGTTATAAATGTTAACTGATGCGGGGTCCAATGAAATGTATTTTCATTTTACAGCTTCATTTTTCATGAATTATTGAAACGAAACCTTAGTAGCATATTCGAAACATAAACAAATTACGTCCCCCATTAAGGGGTTCAACAAATTGTGACATAGTATAAGGGAGTCATAAGCTTTGTGACGTCAATTTGCAGTAGGTATTCAATATCAACTCCAAAAGAAAAGTCTTTATCTATGGTACAGACAGCAGCACATCAAGCTACCCAATCTGTCAAATATCCCCATTTGAAAGTGAACCTTATGTTTATGTGATAAAGTTGAAAATCTATGACGGTCACCGTAGCCTAGTTGGTAGTGGTCCTGCCTACGAAGCTGGTGGTCCTGGGTTCGAATCCCGGTAAGTGCAAATATTTGTGTGATGAGCTCGAATATCTGTTTCTGAGTCATGGATGTTCTCTATGTATATAAGTATTTATCTATCTATATAAGTATGTATATCGTCGCCTGGTACCCATAGTACAAGCTTTGCCAGGTTTGGGGCTAGGATGATCTGTGTGACATTGTCCCTAGATATTATAGATATAATTATTATAAAATAACTTTGACAGATAGGGGTAGCTGGATGTGCTGGCTTCTGTACAAAGACATCCACCATTGAATGTTTAACTAAACTTTTTTGTTTGGTAACGTAAATGGGTGCCAATTTCAGCATTAGCTACTGCAAGATTTGCGGCAGCACTGTTATTCTAGTTGTCCCCTGTTACTGACGTCATACATATTATGATGCAGCCCACTGCAGTGCAAAGCCATAGTCCACCGCGCTGGCATTGTGTGGGTTTATAGACTTCACTTGATGATATGTAAAGTCTATCTTTTTTGTGAACTTTCTGGCACACAGATTTCTTTACGATATTTTGCTTCACCGTTTTTGCCAGTGTGAACTGCGAGTTAATTAATTTCCTACACGCTCAGGTAACTGACAGTCAGTTATCTGAGACAACTGACTCCACAATCTAACAGTGCGATTTTTCAAATTTAAAATTAATTTATTCGGTAAAAAGTTTACATTTCTGTGGCATCGTCATTTTTATCCTACCGTACAGTGCATGACGTGGCAAATAAAAGCATAATTGTGTTAGTGCTGTATTCCTGAGTGTAAGTCAGGTCACTCGAACTTGATGGGGCGAAAGAGATGCCATATGCGTTTCAAACGTCATAGTTTACGGCAGCAGTTTAACACCAGGTGGGCCTATGCGTCTTAGGCGATTTAGTAATATATAAGTACACCAGTTAAATATTATATACAATTATCTTCGCATTTCAATGTTTTAAGTACCTACGCTTACTTTACTTGCGACCGAAAGAAATAAACCAAGATTAAAACATACCAAATCCGTCGCTAACCAAATACATTTACTGCCCGATACAAATTCTGCTTATCGTCGTGAATATTTAAACCGGATGTCGGTAATCGCTTATTGCTTAGCGACGTTAACATATAGAGCTTAGCCGTTGCTTACCGAAGCTTTGGGTATTTATATAATTATTATTCGTTCCTCGTTTTGCTAACTGTAAGGCTTAAGGGGCATCCCTAGTACCGTGACTGGCACTCGCTCATGTATTCATGAAAGGTTCTTAGTTCGTCTACTGTATTTAAAAAATGTTAATGGCTCCTTGGTCTATCAGTAGCGCGTTCAACCGCAGATAATCAGGTCCTGCGTTCAAATCCCGGGTAAGACCCAAAGTAATTTTGGGATTTTTCCGTAGAAAAAGTTTCAGTATTAGCCCAAAGTCTAGGTATTACACCCCCGTAACGCCGAGAGCACGATAAGCCTTTAGTCCTGTACCTGATGTCTTTCCAGTCGTATCGCTAGTCATCCCATTGGATCATTTGGGTGATGGAATAGAAAGTGCCCCTGTGTTTGCGCGCACACTTGTGCACTATAATATGTCCTGCGCAATTGGCTAATCTCCATTGAGACTGGCCGCCGAGGCCGAAATTCAGTTTTAGTTTTAGTTTTAACACGACATTATTAGTAAATGTCGTGTTAGAACTATTCAAATGAGTATTTGTGGTGGCGATGCAACGCATGAGAAGTAGCTTTAGCAACTGTTTAAAATAATTAAAGTCCTCTTCAACTACAATCCTAGAACTCCTACACTAAAAATATATAAAGACACTAAATTTATGAAAATATCACAAATATACAAATACAATACCTGTATACTTATACGTAAAATTTTGAATAAAAATATACACACCCAAATAAAGTTTATATAAAAAGCAGATGTACAAAATCGACACATTTTAACTAGACAAGCAAATAACCTGGTGCTTCAAGCTTATTTACTTAATTACGATATTCATTACGATACGCTTAATTAATTACGATAAAAGTACTATTGTATATGAGGGAGCACAGATTTACGATAGATTACCAAAGATCAGAAATCTATGTACAATTTCAAAAAGGCCTTGAAAAAGCACGTCTCAGAGGAAGTTAAACATTAAAATTCGTTCGTCGTACAGTTCGTCGTACGCTACCCGTCTAGGACAACACTTTGTCAGTTTGCTCCGCATAAATCTCTCTAAATTATAGTTTAAAGCTATTCGTCTTCAAAACAAATATCACAAACATCAGGGTGAAACAACAAGAAATATAGTGGTGAAAACAGTTTCTCAAAAGTCCATCGCATTTCGAAGTTATCATCAAATATATATTGTGGAATTATAACACTTCGACCGTTATACCTGACCTACGACAACCCGGGCGTCGCGTCGCCTGAGTCATATCATCGGTACCGATCGTGCCCTGTTCGGGCATACTCGACTCGACTCCACTTGCGCGATCTATGCGCATGCGCACGGCCCACCTTTCACTTCATGCGACGTGAATCACCGCGCTTCTTACAACTACAACAATCTACGGTGAATCGTAACGAGTCTCAAGATGCCAACCTGTGTAGCTTGCGGTAAGACTGTTAAATATACTAATTACATGGAATGCTCTAAGTGTAAAGGAAGTTATGACCTACAATGCGTTAATATTAAAAAAGAAACCTTTGCTAACTTGACTCCCAGTTTCAAACAAACTTGGCTATGTCCGCAATGTCTATGCGCTTTACCAAAAAAGGGAAATTACAACACTCCAATCCGCAACTCGGCTATAACCAATTATGAATCCCCCAGCGACAATGTCAACACTATTCGTGGTTCACGTAATAACTATACTTCAGATTCGGAGACATCACTTGGAGAAGTACTTACAGAAATTCTTGATCTCAAAAACGAAGTAAAACAATTACGTGAGCAAAATAACGATCTAAGTCTGTTAACGGAAAATGTACAAGAATTAAAAAACCAACTTTCCGCCCTCAGTCCAGCTTTCCAACGACTCTCGGAACTACATGATATTATTTCAGAAAAAGATAAAGAAATCAATAGCTTGAAGTTATCTTTGTCACTTTGTCAAGCGACCGTTACTCGTTTGGAAAATAACGCCTTAAAAAACGAGTTGGAGATTTGTGGAATTCCCGAAACTAGCGAAGAAAATCTCACGCACATTGCGTTGACATTGTCAAACAAACTAAACTTAGAACTTAAGGAGACGGACATAGTGGACATTATCAGGGCTGGTCCTAAACAGAAGGGTCACGAAGCTAAGGCCAAACACCGACCCATTGTAATTAAACTAGTCAGGAAAGCCAAACGAGACGATTTTCTGAAGGCAGCGAAATACCGAAAATCTCTGACAACTGAAAATATTGTTAGTGGTACTGTGGCGTCCAGAATATACATAAACGAACGTCTGACAAAAGAAAAGAGATTGTTATTTCGGGATGCTAGAGCGCGGTCTCAAAAACTTGGGTTTCGTTTTTGTTGGCTACGAAATGGCACAATCTACGTCAGAAAACGGGAAAACACGGAAGAACGCAAGTATCCTGCTATTCAAATTCATACCATTGAAGACCTGGATAAACTCACAGGACCAACATCATCATCAGACATTCAAGAAAACATTATCTAATTTGCCCTTGTACCTATTGTCAAAATATAGCTACACTCAGTTTATTTTGTTGTATTCCGTTGTATTTGATTATTCTCTGAGCATTGTTCGTTATTACCCTGTTAATTATGTTAAGGAAACTTCACCTTATTTTGCCGAATATAGACAATTTATTAGATACTCACACCACACTACTAATACTCACGCTCTATGTCAACATTGGACTGATTCATATTACAAAATACACTACAACTACACATTGACTGCACAACCCATTCTATGGATCGCAAAGCCATTTGGTACCACACATGACAGCTTGTCCTATAAGTATAGAGTGGCATTAATAACAATTTTCTACTTATTCAACTTATACATACAAATTATATATCTAAATGGCTACACTTGACGTAATGCTAGGTATTGATAACGCGTTTACTACTAAATGCCACTCTGTGAATATAGCCGAAAATTGTTATGATATTATTCAACACCATAGATTTAAATCTCTCACTTTAAATATTCGTAGTCTTATGCATAATTTCGATGACTTACAGGTTATCCTTAAGCGACTGAAGATTGATTTTGATGCCCTAATATTAACAGAGTGCTGGCTAAAGGAGAACCAGGTAGTCCCTCAAATTCTAAAATATAGAGCCTATCACACAACAAAATATATTAATAAAGCCGGTGGAGTCGTTGTGTACATAAAAGACAATTGGTCGCCCCAGGTACAGGAACCAGCTATTGAGGACTCAAACTGCTTAGTTGTTACCATCCCAAACATAATAACCATATTGGGTATCTATAGGTCGCCTTCATTTAGGAAAGCTGACTGCTTCATTAATTCTCTTTATGACATAGTTAACCAACTAAATATAAATCCATGTATCCTTCTTACCGGTGATATCAATATTAATATAATTAGCTCTGACACTGCTGACAGCACGTCTTATCTATGCTGCCTGGCAGAATTGGGTTTAAGGCCAGCTGTGGATATACCGACCAGAAATGGTGCCTGCCTTGATCATGTCTTCTTTAAAGGATATGTCGACGTAGAGACAGTCGTGTGCACATCCTCTATAACCGACCATGACTTAGTCATTACTGGTATAACAAGTCAAGAACGGTGCCAACCTGTCCCATTGAGACACAAGCTACGCATGAACTATGACTCAATCGCGCAAGAGCTCAGTAATGTGGACTGGACGCGTTTAAATTGTATAAAAAATGTAGCTGAGCAGACAATTTTTTTTACGAATCTAGTAACAAATATAATAGAGGTTAATTCTAAAGTTATTGTTCTAAGTCGTTCCAAAGTCATCTTAAAGCCCTGGATGACTATAGGCTTATTAAAATGTTCGCGTCTACGCGATAAACTCCACTTAGATGCCAGAAAAAAGCCTATAGGTGACATAAAATGGATAATTTACACCAGATATCGTAATTTTTATGTAACTCTATTACGTAAACTTAAAAATGAACATGATAGAAATATGTTAGAAACGTTCAAAAAAGTACCGCGTAAACTTTGGCAAACAGTAAATCGAATTTCCAACAGAAAAGTTAAATTAAACTACCTAGCCTCGGATCTTCTGGCTTTAAATGACTGTCCACAATACGCCGTCAATTATTGTAACGAGTTTTTCTCATCGGTGGGTCAAAGTTATGCAAATAAAATACTAGATAAGCTAAACACAACCCAAAAATCTCTAGCACAAAAAAGTTATAGCTCAAACTCACCTCTAAATTCTTTCTTTTTCGAGCCAACCGACTGCAAAGAGGTTGAGGATATTATAGCTAGCTTGAAAAACAATAGCTCATCGGGAATAGATGGTATTTCTAACCTACTGCTTAAAAATATTAGTAATTACATTGTACAGCCTCTAGTGACAATAATAAATCAAAGTTTATCGACTGGTACTGTCCCACCTGACTGGAAAACTGCGGTTATAATCCCGATACACAAAGGAGGCGACTCTTCCCTACCCAATAATTTTCGCCCAATATCTTTGCTTCCTGCTTTTTCAAAGATTTTGGAGAGAGTGGTCAATCGACGCCTTGTAAAATATCTTGAGGAGAATCATTTACTATCTGACGCCCAGTTTGGTTTCCGAAAAAATAAGTCAACAGAAGACGCCGTGAACCTAATAACAAATGAAATTGTGTCACATCTAGATAGTGGCCGGGCATGCATTGGTGTATTTCTCGATCTTGCTAAGGCGTTCGACACCGTCTCCATTCCAATCCTTTTACAGAGACTAGAGAACATCGGTATTAGGGGAGTGGTGTTAGAATGGTTCCGCAGCTACCTTACTAATAGAAAACAGATTGTCAGAGTCGATTCATGGCAAAGTACTACTCAAGAAACCTCTTTCGGCGTTCCGCAAGGCAGCGTCTTAGGCCCAACGTTATTTCTGCTCTATATCAATGAGCTCTCGTCCCTACCATTGCATAATGCTAAAATAATCTGTTATGCTGATGACACTGCAGTAATATTTTACGATACTTCTTGGATTAAATGTAGTTCTAATGCTTCTCGAGGTATGGGAATAATTGCCAAATGGCTTAGTGGTAACCTGCTCACACTCAATACAAGTAAAACGAAATTCATATGTTTCCATAAAACTAGTGCATCTGCACCCTCTTGCTGCCCACATATACAGATACACACTTGTAATATCGAAAACAGCACTTGCGGATGTAACGTGGTTCAAAGAACACAGTCCATAAAATATCTCGGCATAACACTCGATGAGAAACTCACATTCCGAAGCCATATTATGGCGTTATCTGCTAGAGCCAGGAAGCTTATTTACGCTGTAAGGCAACTTAGAGATGTTGCAGATAAAGATCTACTGAAATCCATTTATATATCACTCTGTCAGTCGATCCTCACCTACTGCATTGACGTATGGGGAGGCGCTTACACTTCACATATGATTAGTGTTGAAAGAGCACAGAGGTCGATTCTCAAAGTTATGCTTAAGAAACCCATGAGATTCCCTACTACAGAATTGTATAAGCAAGCTGGTGTCCTCAGCATTCGTAAATTGTATCTACTGAATGCAGCCATGTGCACACATAAATCTGTAAAAACCTCATCGAATTACCATAACATGGTTTTTTCTAGAACATTTAAAGTCCCGAAATGTAAAACCAAAACTTCATTTGCTAAAAGATTCCAAAAGCATATGTTCCCCTTTATATACAATAAACTCGTCTCCAAATGTGACATCAGGTTAAGCACACAAAGAGAAGCTCAAATAAAGATAAAAAACTATATCGCAAATTTTGACTATAACGAAACTGAGCAATTTCTGAGAACATTAATTTGACATAACTTACCAGTCTACTCGATTTGCGCAGTCTGCACTCACGCACACACACATACACACACACATACACACACACACATACACACACACACATACACACACACACACACATTACATGTATACGTTTCGGCAAATATAATATAATTTTAATTCATTTATTTATTGCTATATTATTTATTAAATCATTTGTAATTATCCTTATAACCTAAATTAATCAATTTTTAATTAATTTTATGTTATTATAATGTCTAATTGTTCCAATATTTTATTATAGTCTATTTTAAGTCCTAGCTATTAATCGTATCACATCGACAGCCTCGATACAGGCTTTGCCTAGTGAGGCTATCACTGTAAATCAAATTGTATAATTACTCGACTGCTAATAAATGATATTTTATTTTTTATTTATTTATTTTTAAAATCCTCTACAACTATTTCCACTATATTCATGTGTATTTTCGTAACACTGTTTAAGTTAAGTTTAAGCATGATAGCGTAACAATAATAATGTATAAGTTTAATTTACTACTATGTAACTAACCGTAACTTCTTAAAATTAATTAGATAATTTTTTTTTCTCATATAAGTGAATGTAATTACGTAAAACACCTTAAACCGTAACTGTCGAAGCCCGATTTGGAGGACCTGTGGGGAAGAAAATGAAACAATGCTGCATATACTATGTAAATGCGTTGCTTTGGCAAGAAACAGAATAGCCATCCTGGGGCTGGCATATCCAGAACCAGGAGACTACAAGGAAACCTAACAAGCGTTCTGAAGTATGTACATACTGCTTTCAGGGCTCTAGAGATAGAATAAAAAGTAATGGGGGGTGAGTACACCAGATCCTTAAGGGTCGAAGTACAGCACTTCGACCCTTAAGATACTATACGCTTGTACACACCACGACAAGACAAGCTTCAGCAAAGGAAGTTAAAAGTCGTAGTTCTACAAGCCTGAGCTAGAATATAGTAAAAAACCGCCAGAGTACGAGTCGGACTCGCGCACGAAGGGTTCCGTACCATTATCTATAAAAACGAGCAAAAGAATCACGTTTGTTGTATGGGAACCCCTTAAATATTTATTTTGTTTTTTAGTATTTGTTGTTATAGCGGCAACAGAAATACATCATCTGTGAAAATTTCAACTGTCTAACTATAACGGTTCCTGAGATACAGCCTGATGACAGATGGGCAGACAGACAGACAGCGATGTCTTAGTAACAGGGTCCCATTTTACCCTTTGGGTACGGAACCCTAAAAATTTTATAAAATCTAGAGTAAGACTCTTTCCCTTATGTCTGTAATTTACAAATTAACATTCAGCTTTATTGAAACCGCAGTCATGTTTGGATATTGCGCACAAAATAATATTGTACAATTCCTATCAATTACAACTTCACTGGAAATTGATTGGACACCGATTGCGATGATTGAACGTTAATGTGACAGCCGAAAATATGGTAATTGCATTTGAACACTGCGTTTATCTTGTATGTATGTATTTAATAATATTGTTTATTATATCCGTGTAGTTTGACGGTCACCGTAGCCTAGTTGGTAGTGCTCCTACCTACAAAGCTGGTGCTCCTGGGTTCGAATCCCGGTAAGTGCCATTATTTGTTTGATGAGCACGAATATTTGTTTCTGAGTCATGTATTTGTTTTCTATGTATTTAAGTATTTATCTATCTATATATATATCTATCTGTACATGAGGCGCCCCTGACGCGTGCTCTCCGTACTCTTTACCTTATAGCAGCTGATACTGACCTATTTGTGTGTTCTCTGAGTGAGTTCACGAGAAGTGCATTATGTATAATTAGTTATAAGTAAAATTTGTTTAGTGGTATAAAGTTGTATTATACTTAGATAAGCGTACTCTATCGCATTGGACTTATACCTTAAAGATAGATGTAAGAGGAAAAAAAAAAATAAAAAAAAAAAATATAAGTATGTATATCGTCGCCGGTACCCATAGTACAAGTTTTGCTTAGTTTGGGGCTAGTAGATCTGTGTGACAATGGCTCTAAAAAAAAAAAATTCCAGCCTAAAAAGAATAACAGGGCCACCTCATACCATCCCGTGGGTGTCGCAAAAGCCGACAAAGGGATACACCAGGCAGTCAAGCAGCAGCGGCACCTGTGTACTAGCTACCACCAATTTTTTTTTTTTATTACTACGGTCGCCAAATGGTAACGTTTTAGAAACCTTTGCGGGAGACCTATATCCACCGGTATACGATATCCGGCTGATGATGATTAATTCAATGTATTTTCAACTAGCTGTGCCCCGCGGTTTTACCCGCGTTAACCTTTATAAATTATCACAGCTCCTCACTAGTAGGTGATAGCGTGATAATATGTAGCCTATATGTTGACCCGATCTTTTAGTAATATTCATGCAAAAATTCTAAAAACTATATTTTTGGCTTCGATGTCGATTGAAGATATAAAATAAATTTGGATGAATAACAAACATTTTGTATATTATTGATCTTTTCCCGGTACTTTCTTGACAGAGTAGTACTTGTGTATATACAAATTATAGACAAGTTACACCCAGACACCGAACCAGTGATCGTGCTCATCACACAAATATTTTCCCTGGGTGGGGATCGAACCCACGACTCTGATGTAACACTAGACCAACAAGCTAGTAATAAGATCTAAAATTTCCAATCAAAAATAACTTTACCTAAACAGCTGGACATTACCATTACTTCGAATTTTAAGTACAAACTTTAGCGAAACTGCAACTTCACAAAAGCACTTACAGGAAACGACGGTATTACCTTTTAACAAGAACAAAAGGTCCCATCTAATTTCCAACATACAGTTACGTTTATTTTTAAAGTTGGACTGGAAAATGTCATGGAGAAAAGAATAGAGACACAAGAAAGTAGTTGGGTATCCTCTTTATTCTACAGTTGATCGAGTTTGATCCTGGTCTTGCTAATAATACTTCGAGTAATTTGACTTCGCGTGTGGCGCAGCGGCTAAGACAGTCGCCTCGCCGCTTTCTGTCGCGGGTTCTAGTCCCGCACCGGACAACTATTTGTGTGACCCATAAATAGTTGTTCTGAGTTTGAATCGTTGTTGTTGTGTGTAATGTTTCCGTCTATTATATGTTTGAGAAGCACCCCGCGACACAGGGGTTAGATTCTCTAGTGCAGGAGTGGTTAAAATAAACAAGAAAAAGAAATCACCAAGGTGTAAGGTGAGGCACAAATCGGAGTACGGTACGAGTATCGGAGTGATATATTGTAGTCGCTGTCCAAGCGAGTACCGCGAATCGCTCTCTATGACGCCGGCTGGCGTGGTTAAAGATGCTTGCCTTTCACGGTCGTAGGTTCGATTTCCACCCAGAACAGATATTTATGTGCATGAACATGTATGTTTGTCCTGGGACTGGGTGTAATTATCTAAGAAAGATAGTGTATCAGTATTCTGGTTTCCATAGTACAAGCTCTGCTTAGTTTGGGATCGGATGGCCGTGTGTGAATAATGCCCCAGGATATTATTATTATTTGCAATCGTATCAATGAAATACCCCTTCAGATCCTCAATCAAAGAGAAGCCCTCGTCTTCACGTATTGATGTAGATCGACAAAACCAACCCCCTCCAGTATCTCCACGTCAGTAACCACTCTGAGACGGGGTTCGAAACCCAATAGGGGTGCTTTACGGAGCGGGTCACTTAGTGTAGTAACTTGAGCACCCTTACGTCTGTATTGCCCAGTGACCACTGCGTCATTCTAAATATTATGCAAAAAAAAAACAACACATTTAAGTTCCGGACGTCTGTCGAAAAGTTCCATATAACTCTTTTTTAATAAACTGGTACACAGACGGGGGATAAAAGATTAACAATTTCCAGGCACTGATAGCCAGGTTTACCGGTCTGTAAGAGATAGTTTTGATTATGCACCTTTTGCGGCTGTGACAGAATGACCACCAAATGCTTTCAGCCGCTTCAACGTGATCAACTAACTGCAACTATTTGTGTGACCCATAAATACCTAGTTGTTCTTAGTCAGGATGTAATTTGTGTTCGTCAATTATATGTTTGTAAACTACCCCGCACACAGGGCTTATTTTCCCAAGTGCGGAGGCTGTCTTAAAAAGAAAACATCCAAATAAACCAACTTTCACATTAATAATAAGACATTGACGACACTAATACGTCAGCAACAAAACCAACACATATACACCGTTTACTTCATCTATGAATCACATCTCAATTCATGACACATCTCATAAGGGATTCCATCTATCAAATAGTGTGTAGTTGGGCGGGGTTGAGAATTACCTGTGTAATCCGGCGCCTGGGGTACCATCGCGATAACACCGTAGATTACATACCCGTGTTCACCGCCACGTGACGTCATATCCGTCAATCATTAATAACGCCCGGCTTGCTGAGATACGGACGAATTGGCCCCGGCGGTGGGAGGGAGAGGGGTCAAGGTTGTTTCGTGTAACATTAAATAAGATATGTTTCGTGTAACATTAAATAAGATATGTATGTCGGCTGAAATATTCACAGCATTTGCTGTTTACGATGTTGCGGCTAATAAATCTAACAGTATGGAGTAAATATGCTTTAGACCAACTGTTTTATAGTCTAGAGGTAGCGTATTCAATACCAGAGAATAGGTTCAAATCCCGAACCGAACCAGTAGATAGCTACTCAGAGTTAGGAAGTTGTAGGTATTACAACCTCGTGCTTCGTAGAGCACGAAAACCATATGTCCTTAATTTCCGGACGATTCGGTTAGACCATTCCATCAGATAAAGAGAGTAAGAAAATAGAAAGTGTGCCAGCGTTTGCACACACGCTTGTGCACTATAGTGTTTCGCGCAATCGACTCATATATAAATAAATATCTTGAGACAACTAACACATTTCCATCTCATCTGAAACTAGGTACAGCCTGTACTAAAAGGGGAGCACCGGAACAGCATACCCGCGTTCCCATCAGGCGCCAAGAGAAGTCCACGGCAGGTTCGGTTTAGTCGGTGTGAGTCCGACATACCCACCCGCAGACACTTTTTGCGGGTGGCATGAGTAGGCATTTCCCCTGCCTTAAAAAAATTAATAAAAAGGTAGATATTGTACTATGGCAACCAAGCAACTGGTAAACATACTTATACATTTTTAAATGCATAAACATAATATATAATAAATAAACTAGCTGACCCGGCACACGTTGTTTTACCCTATAATCTATTTCTAGTGAATATTTTGGTAGTTAAATAAAAAATAACTAACTTATTGTGTGTGGGGATGTGGTATAGGAATGGAGCGCTGTGGACGATATAAAGAAAAAAGAAGCGGTATCCGGAAGGGGTAAGGCTGAAACCTACGGACGTGGTAGGACCCCCAAAAATGGATTGACATGGAATTCAACGCACAGATGTTTTATTGGACATAATAATTATAAGTACTTTAGAAGAAAATATGTGATCATGTGAGATTAATATACCAAAATATACGCAATAAGATTTATTATTTAAATATAAATGTATATTTGTACTAATATTTTGGGATATAAGAAAGAATATCAATGTTACAGTTCTAGTTTATTCATTGGTTGTCATTTACCAATAAGGCCACCATTTGTACAAACGCTAGCACATCAACCTACCCCAATCTGTCAAATTTCACCAATTGAAAGTGAACCTTATATTTTTGTGATAAAATTGAAAATCTATAAAAGTAATTTGACAGATTGGGGTAGCTGGATGTGCTGCTACTTATTATTGCTTGTACGTATTGTGTGTTAAATAAAGCGTTATTTATCTATCTATTCAGTGTCAAAATATGACCGAGGTGGTTTTTATACTCAAAAGTAATGCAAACAAGCAAGCGGGTCACCTGATGGTAAGTGATTACCACCACCCATTAACACCCGCAACAGCAGAGGAGCCGCAAGTGCGTTGCCGGCCTTTGAGAAAAGAATAGGCTCTCTTCCTACTGGATCGGCAATACCTCCGCAGTTAACTGGTCATGCGCAGTAAAAAGGTCCTTGTGAAGGCCACAGTGGCAGATTTCTTTGCAGAGTTCAAACTATTTTTTTTTTTGAAGTTATACTTCTTTTGGCGCGATGGAGAAAAATGATGAGAGTGAATTTTTACGATGCGCGCGCACACCGACACCAAAAAATTTAACAGCTTGACGTTAGTTCTAGGTGGTATGAAAATTGATAACTATGTTCAAGTTGTATATTAAGAAGTATAACTTCTAACGCGTGTACATAAGTACACACAAGTTTTTTTAATTTCATATAATATCTTAATACGTGTGCGAGACGCGCGCAATACGCGCTATGTTCTGGGCCAATAAGCGCTCAGTCCGCAATATCTTAGCACTCAAGCCACACGCTAAGGGCACCGCCCGGTTTACATATTGCGGACGTAACCCGCAGTTAATAGGCGGGTAATTTGTTGTGTCCCACCACTAAGAGGTACACAGGTTATCTATCGCCTCTCGATTAGTTATTAGCCCTAATATACTGTAACCTCAAGTCACAAGATAGTTAAGAGCAGTGGCGAACGTTTCATGTAACATGATTACTTTCAGCCTACCTCTGATTCGCACCCATAATGTTCTCCGGACACTAGCTAAATAAACTGCACGGGGTTTATTATAGTGCACAAGTATTGTGTATTGTATTCACATGGGGCAGGTCTGGACTAAGCGGGTCCGAAGCGCTCTCTGAGAGACAAAGGTGAATCACCTCCAACTTTCAGACTCGAGGCTAATACTAAGAACTATACTTAACAAAATAACTCCAATATAGTTTTTTAGTCCCAACGATTTAAACGTTATCATATACAACATGTAACTTAATTAACGCACACCCTGAAAATAGTTTGTTCAGAATCGTTTACTGAATCGATTTATATCATTTTTATTATAGGTAATTTTTTATTCCAAAATGAATAAAACTACGGAAATTATTTTCATATTAACCCTGTACAGTCAAAACAAATTGAAATGGACCGTAAGTCAAAGTAATAAGATTTTTAAATCGCAATTTTATTTGTATTCATACAAATTCCATCATTCAATACAAAATAAAGAAAAATAAACTTTATTCCAAGAAACTAATTTAGTAAATAACAATGCAGATACATGTTAAATAAAAAATTCAGTGTATGTATTATGATTACAACATAATATTCTAATTGGGGTGTTTGAGGGTGTGCGTTAATTACGTTACATGTTGTATATTGATTGATTGATTTTTGACGTTCACCGTAGCCTAGTTGGTAGTGCTTCTGCCTACGAAGCTGGTGGTCCTGGGTTCGAATCCCGGTAAGTGCAAATATTGGTGTGATAAGCACGAATATTTGTTTCTGAGTCATGGATGTTTTCTATGTATTTATCTATCTATATAAGTATGTATATCGTCGCCTGGCACCCATAGTAGAAGCTTTGCTTAATTTGGGGCTAGGATGGTCTGTGTGTCACTGTCCCCAGATATTATTATATTATTATTATTTTTAAAAGTCTTTATTTATACCACTTTATATAAGAACATTTTCATACATGATCTGATTCTAAACGTAAATATAACATTTATCGCTTTCCTTTGATTAGGCTACGACTCCTTTGCAAACATAACACACTTATATAATACAATTTTTATTTTATTTGTTTTATGTTACATGTAAATCATTCATTAAACAAAACTGTCAGAGACAAAAACCATTCCTATTATAAATTATGAAAAAAAAATACCAATTAAAAGTCGGAATTAGTCCAAATAGGAAAGCGTACATAAAATTAAACGTCATTATTTGAATATAAGAAAAATCATATCATCAATTGGAATTATAACGAAGAGATCAATCTAATACACATTCCGCTTGACGTGAAAGTAATGACTTCCATTTCCTCAGAAAAAACGGGTAGGTAAATCATATTCCTTATTCAAACATCGTTTTACCATAAAAATTCGATAACACGTATAGAAACTGAACGGAGAGGGCTTAAATTTGGAAATAATGGAAAGATAAAATTTCATCTATCTTCATCTGTACATATAATGAAATCGGAAAGGAGTAAAAACTTCACGTTGAACATTTTCTTAATGTATCCCTAGTTAGGACAAGTGAATGTTCGTTTTGATTAACATTTTTAATAATAATATACTATTTCCCCCTAATCCAAGCCGTGTGGTTTCCAACTCAAAAATAATAAGAGGCCACCCTATATCATCCCGTGGGTATCGTAATAGGCGAATAAGGGATACACCACATAATCGGGTAGCAGCTCCTCCTATGTACTAACTAACTGCGGTCACCAACTCATGTGACAAGCGCGGTGACTACGGCAAGCTCATTCAAATGGCAACGTTATAGCTTTGGGGGAGGCTTATGTCTAGCAGTGGACGACGTCGGGCTGATGATGATACATATTGTAGGGGGCAGTGTGGGGAGGTCCCTTACAAGATGGACCGATGATCTTGTGAGGGTCGCTAGACGGCGATGAACGCGGGTAGCGCTGGACCGGCAATCGTGGAGGTCTTTGGGAGGAAACCTTTGTCCAGGTGTAATATAATAATAGAACCAAATTATTTTCTCAATACAAACAAGGTTGATATGATAGGTACATACAATCTAATAACAACGCAATTGGCAACCTTGTGAGATACTGATGCCTGATGAAGGTTTAATAAGGTATTACAGATTAACAAGGCTTGATTTTAGGAAAGATTAATATTGTTGCTGGTCTAAATTGTTTTTAACAAATTCATTTTCATAAGGAGAGGCACACTTTATTCCAAACAAATAAACTAGTATAATATAACAAATAATACAAACAAATATGATAGATCATAGTGATTACGATAAGATTCAAACTTATAGCGCAAAAGGTTGCTTCCGGACTACCGTTTTGCATTGGATGCACCGGAGTGGCAAGGAATCAGATGAATAATAGATGGTGCTCTAAGTGCAAGGAAAATATTAATTCAAAATATTTACCTACGCTTGTAAAATTTTGCGCTGTTACCAAGTGGAAAGGAGAGGCAAGGAAAGGCTGGCGATATATTTTTTTTTATTATTTTACACAAATTTAATCCATTTCCGTCTGATGTTCTATTTCCAAGATCACTTCAGCATTGTCTTATCGAGAATCGAGAGGCATTGAATATGCAGATTATTAGCACTCACGCCTCCGAGAACAACCATCTCGAAGGGAAATATTATTAGTAGGAATTCTTTGAACTTTTAACTTGCTTGAGATAACTATTTGTAGAGTTCAATTTGAATACTTGCTGAGTTCCTATAAAGGTATTTATGTTGCTACCATAAGACTACTCTAAAAAGAGTTACTTTCTCCATTTTTCTTTGATGAAATTCTCAACATACATACATTAGGGAATTATAGATGAAATGAGCTAACGCCATTCGTCTGTGAAGAACCAAAGTAACATCCGCATTTCCACACTTTACGTACCACAAAAGTAAAAATATTTCTTAACCCTGCGGGTATTTAAAGAGGGGAAAATGTTTAAGTAAGACTCAAAGTACACAAGTATTTTCTCACGAAATCTTAGCCCTACAGTAGATAAATACTATTTGTTGGCGTAAAAATCGTGTAAAACTCTGAGATGTACAAAATATATTGCTGTGATATGGAAAATACCGTAAAGTAGTATTGTGTAGATTTGTCATTTCAATGTTTAATACACAGTGCTTGTTATGGGTTCTCTTTGTAAGCAGAAACTACAAATATAATCGTCGCAAAAAATGTCTACTTTGGAAACGTATGCCCACTATGGTATCATATAATAGGCCGAACATTCAATCTATATTCTTCATTGAAATGTAGAGCCTGAGAATAAATAATGTTTAACATCGTTCCAAAGATGAAACAACAGGCAAATCGTCTAATAAATTCAAGAAATGAAAAAAATATCGAAAGCACCATCGTATCGTATCATTTTACAGTCGAATTTCTTATTAAGCCAGTATAGGCATGGCAACCTTAACATTAATTAGTAGTATTCAATATTTTTCTAGTGGAGGGTAGTTTCGACCACCAGTCGACCCGTGACCACGGCTGGTGCAACCCATGCCGAAACGTCGGGTAACCTAAAGGTAATGATTTGGCTTAAAATGTTATCGCGATTGCGACCCGTGTCCACAATATAAAAATCATCAAAATGAACAAAACCGTAATATTTGAAGACGTGGGCCCTTCTTCAATTATGTATGAGACACTGAATTTAATTATAGACATAAAATTTTGTCTAAATATTGTATTACTTTATAATTGGCTTTGAAGACGGTGTATAGTTTTTGGAACAGTTTTTATAATATGATTTAATCTGTTTCAAAAGTATCGTAAATTCCATGATAAGTCTAAAATTTCAATTCAAAATGACAATAATTTTTACAAATCTTAAGTTATAAACAAAATAAATATATAATGCAATAATTTATAAAAATACATAAAAAAAATTATTTGTTTAAATCTTGAATATCTGCCATTCTGAAGTCCCTTAACACATTACAATACTATTAACATAGCTACTACTATCAGTAGCTCCTGCTACAGCTGTATACCAGTAGCTGTACCGAATGATCCAGTAGCAAACGAGTTAACTTCGTTTATTTCATTCAGTGGGGAATTACGTGATTAAACACACCTATACCACTAGGCATTTAAGCATTCACGTGAATTCAGGGCACGTACACTCGCGGGAGAAAGCCAGAGAGATTGGCTCGTAAAGGCACGACGTGGCTACCCCTCTAATTATAATCCGTTAATTGTGAAAAATCACAACCCGCCCACCGGGGAGATAAAAAGGAGAACTGGAAGAAGTACTGCCAAACTTCGCAAAGGTTAGGGTTCATTCGCAATTATAATGTTAAGGTTAAATTCTTTGCGGACTGTTTGGAATTTTTTACCCTTTTTAATTGTAAGATTTTACGTAAATGCGCTTAAGGAGTTTCTCATTTCATAGTCCACAGCGTGTTAAGGGGATACGTCGTAAATGTTGTGAGATTTCCATTCAAAACATTATTATTTTCTTTTTATAAATTAGGTAATTGATTTACTAGTATTGTCAATATTTAGTCATAAAAATTAAACTATTTACGAAAAAGAATAATCCTTTTGGGAGATATCAGATATGATTATTATACTTTAGTATAAAAAATAACTCGCGTTTATTAAGAATTTATGGTATGCCGCTCTGATCATATAATAATCCTTTTGCGTGATATCGAAATATCCCCGAATATAATTGATTTAATTCGTAAATAGTTTATGTTTATAAATAAAAATGTTATTTCCGAAAATTAGCGCACTTTGGAGTTACCCAGTATCTCACAACACGCATTCATAAAGAATTTATATTATGTGGCTCAGAGCAGGTCGTGCACATGCCCCATAATATCGAATAGGCCCTTAAATTCTTACTCCCAAAGAAGCAGTTGCCAAGTTTGATGAAATGCTTCATTTTCATATTTTAAAGATTCCCCTTTTATTACGCAGATGGTTCGTATTTTTTGCGATGAAAATCCTGATTTGGAAATTGAACAACGTTTTACAAACGGAAAGGTAATTTATATATAAAAGCGGAAAAATAAATATCACAATGCCAGCATTTACGTAGATAATTCAATATACTTTTTCGAGGATAATGTTACCTAACCACAATTAGGATAGAGGTTTATTTCGGCGGTAGGGATGTTATATCTGAGGAACAGTAATGATACGCAATCTTTAGGCGGTACGTAGTTATCGGAAAAGAAATAAACTTTTATGATAACCGCTCCAAAACTATAACTCTGAATGTTGCTATAGAAATAAAACTCGTCAGTTACATACGAAATGTGCTTACGGTATTGGAAATCGAAAACACCCGATTTTTCTAAATGATAATTCTGAAATAGACATAGACCTATTATTCTAACCGCATGCGTCTGACTGCAAACTACAAGCAGCATTTAGTAAACCGTAAGATTTATCGATACGATTTAAGTTACGACACACAAATTATTTCTACAACTCAAGTAACACGATCTCTTAGCAATTAATAAAACAACTATTCAAGCGCACATTGACGTTCGATAACATGTATCTTCTGGAATGTTCTTTACGATTGTAAAGAACATTCCAGAAGATACATGTTATCGAAGTGGTGAGATGGAATAAATACGTTAAGCCGCGGTGTGACAGTTCTAAATTAAAATACAGCGCTACAACATGAAGTGAAACGAGAAGATAAGCGGTTAATATTTGTAAATGGTGAAAATATGATTACAAGCGGTTAATATTTGTAAATCGTGAGTGATTTGGTTGTTTTTGATAGATTTATAAATGGCGATTATGGCGTATACCTCCAAATGATGAACACAACTCCATCATGGAAATCTTTTGCGAAAGCTTTAGTCCAGCAGTATGTCATTCGGCTGATATGATATTAGATCTTACAACTTCCAGTTCTAAGATAAATAATAGCGTCATAAAATTACTATTTCAATCACCATTTACAAATCTTAACCGTGTAATCTTATCGTCGTAGTAATGTGTAATCTTATCGTCGCTTTAATATTTTATTATGTTATTTTTTTTTCGATGATCTTGTGCGGGTCGCTGGAAATCGATGGATGCGGATAGCGCAAGACCGGTAATTGTGGAGATCTTTGGGGGAGGCCTTTGTCCAGCAGTGGACGTCTTTCGGCTGATATGATGATAATGATGATTTTTATTGAGAACACAACAATCGTGTAATAGGTTTAGGAGACATATTTAGTTTTATTTATTCGTATAGGCATTGATTACCTTTCTATAAGAGGTCATCGAATAACCTAATAGATCTGAAATGGTTTAAACACTGTTGTCTTATGCTACAGTTTAACATAACCACCGTAGAACGGATATCACTGTAGTACTTACTATGGTCCTCATCAGAAGGCTCAAGGACACCCAAAGAGCAATGGAGAGGGCTAGGCTCGGAGTATCCCTGCGCGATCGTATCAAAAACATCTAAATCCGCAGGGAACCAAAGTAGCCGACATAGCCCAAAAATTTCCAAACTGAAGTGGCATTGGGTAGGGCCCATAGCTCGTAGAACCGACGGCCGGTGGGGCAGAAAGGTTCTCGAGTGGCGAACCACGAACCAGAGGACGCAGCGTGGGCAGGCCTCCTACAAGGTGGACCGACGATCTTGCAAGAGTCGCGGGAAGTTGGTAGTGCTCCTGCCTACGAAGCTGGTGGTCCTGGGTTCGAATCCCGGTAAGAGCAAATATTTGTGTGATGAACACGAATATTTGTTTCTGAGTCATGGATGTTTTCTATGTATTTAAGTATGTATCTATCTATATAAGTATGTATATCGTCGCCTGGTACCCATAGTACAAGCTTTGCTTAGTTTGGGGCTAGGAAGATCTGTGTGACATTGTTAAAAAAAAAAAAAAAAAAAAAGTCGCTAGATGCGGACCGGCTATTGTGGAAACCCTTGGGGGAGGCATTTGGCCTGCAGTGGAGGTCCTCGGCTGATATGATGATGACTTACCCTTGAATTTTCCTAACCATCCAATTAGGAATTTCTATTTAGGGTATCCCAATAATTTTTTATCTTTAGTCATCGCCACCTAGACACTCGAGTGTTGTGAGTGCCCCACAACACTCGAGGTATGTTTATTTTATAGTACTAGCTGAATACCAAACAGATAATCCCTGTTAAAACCGAGGTAAGTAGCTCGATATCTAATCACCCCCTCGACAACTAAATTATAGAACTTTATGGTAAATACTTTAATTGGTCGTTTAAGGAAAGGAGTAACGTAAATTAAATTTTATTATATCTATATAAAACGACATTGCCAAGTGTCACAATAATGTTTAAGTGAAATTATTAGAGTATTTAATATTGATTATGAGATACTTTATTAAGATATTATTATAGAGATAACTTTAAAAGATGATGGCTGTATTGTGATTTATAATTATAATCAGAAATCATAAACCTTTATTTCATTTGGGTACACTTAATACACTACAAAATTTTAATAAATAAAAAACTATTAAAAAGAAAACAAAAAACTGAATAAATACAATGGATACAATTGAATTAATTTTTTTTTAATTTTTATTTATTTATTAACCAACTTACATTAACGGTTAGACCAAACATATAAGTTATGGGTTACATATCTAACATTTACAACTTATACTATAATTAATAGTTATATTTTTACATTAAACATGAGAATAGAATAATATTTAAATAAACATTTTGCGGTAACGTTGCGTAAAATGGAATACTCGTATGTGTACAAATTAGACAAATTGCACAAGTCACAAAGCGCGACCGTCGTTACAAACACAATAAATTCAATATTATTGAATTCTTATAATAATGTAGACTTTTCCATTCAGTCAAGACCTAGTAAAATATACCTAAAACTATAAGTTCAAGTATCAAGTGAAAGTTGTAAAATAAATCGCAAAAATTTAGCCCCTCATGCACCTTTCACGTCAGAAACCATTTTGAACGAGGACAGAACCCTCAGGATGGTTACTGAGACATGAAGATAGAGGGGAGCCGGATTTAATGGATTTTCGTGCAACTGTGGCTCTACGTTAATAGGGGACATGGGCTCCTCGAGACGCGGCATCTCATCGATATGAATTTACAAAGAAGTTACATATAAACGATAAGCAAACTATAAGTTAAAACCTAATTGCAGTTCGCATTCCAACTCAGAACTTCCAAATTAGATTTTAATAAGTTTCCCAGATATTTCCAATTTAATTTGAAGTCTAACCTAAAGTCAAAAGGTTGAGAATTGTAAATAATCTGTCTATCAGGTCAACCTTTAAGATATTTTATTAAGAGAAATAGTAACTGCGTCGGATCTCCACAATTTCGTTTAATTTTTTCCGACGTCGTTTGTTACTGGATAATGGACTTCATTGTGAATAGTTATAAGGATATTTTTATTTAGAACTAGTTATTGGTAGTTCAATTGAAGCAATCATTGGCGTTACGTAAAATAGAATATGACCACAGCAGGATTCATGCAACCTAAATGGTTTCAATTCGCAGACTCTTGATGATTTTAAATTGCAATGTTAAATGAGACGGTCAATTTATTTACAGTTAAATTAATTTTGAATTATAATCAATTTGTCATAATAATTCACTGCTTTCACACACACAGTGTGGTGGTTAGTGAATGCAACCTCTAAACCAGAGTTCGTGGGTTCGATCATCCATAAAAAATCTTTGTATGATAAGCACGATTATCATTCTTATTCCGTGTCTGGGTATAATTTTTAAATACTGTACCGGGTTATTTGTAAAAGACCAACAATTTACAAAGAACAACATTTGTTCTACGACTTTTTAAAAACAGGCAAAATAATCGACTTTTCATAGAAACTGTTCGGACAGAATATAATAATAATAATATCCTGGGACATTATGGGACACGGCCAGCTGATCCCAAAATAAGCAGAATGCACTATGGAAACCACATAACTGATATATTACATATACTACTTTTCTTTTGTAAATACATACTTATATGTGCATGAACATGTTCATTCAAACAAATATCTGTCCTGGGTGGGAATCGAACCCACCACCTCCGGCGTGAAAAGCAAGCTTTTGCCAACCACTCCAACAGGCCCGTCATATGCATGGAGAGTTCAATTTTTATTGTCTGTTTTCGGAAAATTCGTAGAACAAATGTTGTAATTTATGATGTTAGTAATAGTAATTCTTAGTCTTTTATAAAAAAAACCCTGTATATGTATTAAGAAATATATAATACGTTTATCAGTTGTCTGTATGCTATATATAGTACACGCTCTGCCTAGTTTGGGATAGGATAGTAGATTTTATCGTCAAAAAAAAAAAAGCAGAAATGTTTTACATTTACAGGTAATCCTAACACCGAGATGGTGTTTTTCTCCAGGGTCTTTTCCAACATGTCATTTAGTTGTCCCATCGGATCTTAAGACTGAGGGTACGAAAGTGCCTCATCATCATCATCATCATATCAGCCGAAAGACGTCCACTGCTGGACAAAGGCCTCCCCCAAAGATCTCCACAATTGCCGGTCTTGCGCTATCCGCATCCAGCGATTTCCAGCGACCCGCACAAGATCATCGGTCCATCTTGTAGGGGGCCTGCCCACGCTGCGTCTTCCGGTTCGTGGTCGCCACTCGAGAACCTTTCTGCCCCAACGGCCGTCGGCTGTACGAGCTATGTGCCCTGCCCACTGCCACTTCAGCTTGGCAATTCTTCGGGCTATGTCGGTGACTTTGGTTCGCCTGCGGATTTCGACATTTCTGATGCGATCCCGCAGGGAAATTCCGAGCATAGCCCTCTCCATTGCTCTTTGGGTGACCTTGAGCCTTCTAATAAGGCCCATAGTGAGCGACCACGTCTCTGTTCCGTATGTCATCACTGGCAACACACACTGGTCGAAGACTTTCGACTTGAGACACTGCGGTATTTTGGACGAGAAGATGTTACGTAGCTTCCCGAACGCTGCCCATCCGAGTTGGATTCTACGATTGACCTCCTTCTCGAAGTTGGACCTACCTAGTTGGATGGTCTGTCCTAGGTAAATATAGTTCTCTACAACTTCGAGTGCAGAGTCACCAACTTTCAATTGAGTGGGTGTAACATGGACGTTTGACATGATTTTCGTCTTATCCATGTTCATTTTCAGACCCACTTGTTGAGAGACTCTGCTGAGGTCATCGAGCATTGTACCGAGGTCTTCCATGGTCTCAGCCATGACTACGATATCATCGGCAAATCGAAGGTGAGTGATGTACTCGCCATTGACATTGATGCCAAAGCCTTTCCAGTCCAGAAGCTTGAAGACGTCTTCCAATGCAGCGGTGAACAGTTTCGGAGATATAACATCTCCCTGTCTCACGCCTCGCTGCAAGTGGATAGGTTTCGAGATCTGGTCCTGGAGTCGCACTGACATAGTGGCGTTTTCATACAAACACTTTATCACCTCGATATACCGGTAGTCAATTTGGCACCTTATGAGAGACCTCAGCACGGCCCATGTTTCGATAGAATCAAAGGCTTTCTCATAGTCCACAAACGCTAAGCACAGTGTCTTGTTATACTCTTCGGTCTTCTGTATAACTTGCCGCAGCGTATGTATGTGGTCTATGGTGCTAAAGCCTTTTCGGAAACCGGCTTGTTCGGGAGGCTGGAAGTCGTCAAACCTGCGCGCGAGACGGTTCGTAACGACCCTCGAAAACAACTTGTAAACATGGCTCAGCAGTGTGATGGGTCTATAATTCTTCAATAGGGTTTTGTCGCCCTTTTTGAAGAAGAGCACCACCACACTTCTGTGCCATGCTTGTGGCGTTTGACCATCTAGTATGACGGAGTTAGATAACTTCTGACGGGCCCGTAGGATTGGTGTACCACCCGCCTTCAGAAGCTCTGCTGTGACTCCATCATCACCAGGCGCCTTGTTGTTCTTGAGTTGTTTGAGAGCCATTCTAATCTCGTACAGGCTGACGTCCGGGATGTCTTCGGTGTAATGTCGGGTTAGTCGTGCTCTGGGATCTGAGGCATGACTTTTGACAGGTGGCTGTGTTGTCGTATATAACTGTCCGTAGAACTTCTCGATCTCTCCCAGCAACTCAGGTTTAGACGTGACGATTCTACCATCCTCAGTCTTCAGCTTCGTCAGTTGGCTCTGTCCAACAGACAGAGCTCTTGCGAACACTTTAGAGCCTTTGTTTCGCTCGATGGCCTCTTTAATACTAATTGTATTAAATTGCCGCGTGTCGCGAGTCAAAGACTTTGAGATCTGTCTGTTGAGCTGCCGATATCTGGTAGCATCATCTGAGGATGTCAGAACCATTTTCCGTCTATCTTCCATAAGTTGCGGGGTAAAGTCAGAGATCTTTTTAGTTCTGTTTGTACGGCGGGCCTTGAAGACCTTAGACCCAGCCGTATGGACAGCTTCTACGAGCCTGTCATAGTATGAGTCCACTTCCTCGCAGTCTGCTAGGCATTCGAAACGGTTTTGCAGTTCGAGCTGAAATGGTTCGGGGTTTTGGACGTGGATAGGTAAAGGTCGGAGCGTAGACTTTATCAGTCGGGACCTCTGGAGTTTGACATTAAGGTTCAATGAGCCTCTGACCAGTCTGTGATCGCTCCCGGTTTTAACCGCATTGATCACGGAGACATCATTGAACATCTGTCGTCTCGTCGACAAGATAAAGTCTATCTCATTTTTAGTTTTACCATCCGGGCTCACCCAGGTCCATTTGCGGTGATCCGGCTTCCTGAAGAAGGAATTCATCATAAAGAGTCCCTCCTTCTCCATGAAGTCGGCCAACATTTGGCCCCGGGGGTTCCGGTCACCAGTTCCAAATTGCCCCACTCTCAGCTCATTACCGAATCGTTTGCCCAGCTTCGCATTAAAGTCCCCCATGACCACAGTGAAATAGGAGTTAGAGGTATGTATGGCTCTGGATATGTCCTCATACATAACCTCGACCTCATCGTCGGAGTGTGTTGAAGTGGGTGCGTATACCTGTATAACCTTCAACGAATACCGCTTGGTGATTCTGAGTATAAGGTACGCAACCCTCGTCGACACACTCTCGATTTTCACTAGGTTGTTCACGAGGGACTTGTGGACTATGAACCCGACACCACCTTGGGATATTTGGTCACCCTCCCGGTAATAGAGCAGGTTTCCGGATTTCAGTATTATCGAGTCCTCCCCCTCTCTTCGGACTTCAGATAATCCTACAATATCCCAATGTAACCTGCTCAATTCTTCCTCCAGTTCGGTTATCTTCTCGTCGGACCGCAGTGTACGTGTGTTATATGTTGCCAGGGCCAGAGGTCGTCGGTGTTGGTAACGCGGAATCTGCCGGGGATTCTTAGCACCCCCTGCCCTGCCGTAACCATGCCTGTTACCACCGCTGGGACTAGCAGGGCTGCCGGGGACTGGGGGCCGCGGTTTGGTTGTGTCCATCATTTGAGGGGGTTTGCCATAATCGCCACGCTTGGCAGACGGGTTGGCGATCGCAGTAAGGTGGACATGGTACTCAGGAGAACGCTGCTGCCCGTTCTCTGGTATATATTCCCTCGGGACGACTTTTACGTCCCCCCACGGGATGAGAGGGGGTGGTGATATTCTTAGGCCGTCACCACACAGCAGAAAGTGCCTGTGTACATATTACTGTGTTTGTGTACATATTATATCGTCCTACGAATATGGCTATTTTCCATTGAGACTGACCTCCATGACCAAAATTTAACCAAGAGGACAATGGAGAATATAGAAGTCAATATTCGATGGAGGCGGTCATAGCCACCTGCTCTCACCGGTCTGTAAGTTATTGGCGAGGTTAAGCAACTAGGATGGTGGTCAGTCCATAGATGGGTGACCGCCAAAGTAGTTTAATTTCTGAGCGTCTTGGTGCTTCGGAAGGCACGTTAAGCCGTCGTTCCCGGTTATAGGCATTAGGCAATAGTCGTTAAGCCATTTCAAAGGCCTAATGGGCGCCTTGAACAACTCCGACATAAGGTAACCGCTGCCCATACGATAAGTAATATTAAATGTATTCTATACCTACTTTTGCTTAATAAAATCGCTTTCCTAGTATATTTAACCGTAAAATGACAAAGGTTCACGCGAGCGTAGTAAATAAGTAAAGTAAATCATCTCCACATGTGACGTTAATATTTCATACAAAATTTATCAATCCGCACCCCCTGCGGCTACTAGATATATTGCGATGCCAACAGATTTCATGTTTTTGTTTTGATATCCTACCCACCTATGGGTACCTTACATATTTGTAGGTGAATGTTACGTTAAGCGAATAAAACATGTTGGACTGGTATTGGGACTTTTCTAATGTCATCAATGACAAAACATAGCGCTACATCTAATTATTTAAGACCTTGACATGTATGATTAATGTATGTGTTCTACACCTATGTTTTACCAATAAACTAATCTTCCGGTGAAAATTAAACATGCACACATTTCGTCACTTATGTAAATTATACCCATTAGCGTGTTAAATTGGTAATGAAAGTAAATTTGTCAATTTCAAAGTAAGAAATGCATAATAGATAGGCACATAAAATCAATGCGGAAAATATGCTAGTTAGTACGTACATACATACATATACTCACGCCTGTTTCCCAGAGAGAAGGACAATGAAAACAGATGTCCATTAGTCAAGATCCTTGGACACCTCTTTTGCCTCGTTTACTCTACTATATCTTAATATATATAACTCAAAGGTGACTGACTGACTGACTGACATAGTGATCTATCAACGCACAGCCCAAACCACTGGACGGATCGGGCTGAAATTTGGCATGCAGGTAGATGTTATGACGTGAGCATCCGCTAAGAAAGGATTTTGATTAATTCTACCCCCAAGGGGATAAAATAGGGGATGAAAGTTTGTATGAAACTTTTTCAAGTTTTTACCGATCGGGCTGATATTTTGCATGCATAACGCTACTAAGACGTAGGCATCGCCGCGGGCAAAAGCTAGTTCTTCATATTTGCTCACCTTTTAGTTATTAATTAAGTATTGTTAATATCTTGGGACTAGTGACACACTGCCACTAGGATTAGCCTGTACTATATCAACCAGTCAACTGAATAAATACATACATATTATAGGTAAATTGATTTGATCGTATTACACGAAAGTTGTATTATAATATTCAGCAGCAAATTATTCAAATAGTTTGAAATTCTTTAGGCTGTTCTGAACACATAGAAAACAGTTATCTTCCAAAAGTTACACCAATAAATATGTCCTTGTCACGTCAGGACCGAGCCTATGGGAAGCTATAAAGCATTTCAGTACAACATTGGCCAATAAATGTTTATGTTAATTAAAAACATAAAGATCGCCCACGGGGATTGACACGAACACGCTACGTAGTGTTATTTTGTAACTATTTTATAGGAACGACCTGAATAAACTATATACCTAGTATAATGCAGTAGCTATGTTTCAAATTGATTGGTTTTGAACTCTATTACAAGTTGATAGAGTTCGATCTACGGTGGTTACAGACTACTTATATCGAGTAGCAGGACTACTCGATATGATTAGACGAGAGTAGACACAGGAAACTTACATTTCTGACCTTCAAAAGAAGGGGGCTATCAAGTCTAGTCATGTTTTTATGTATGTTTGTAACGCTCATTCACCTTTATATATGAACCGATTTTAATATTTTTATGAATCGATAGGGTATGCGTTTGTGGTGGTTGCGTATAAATAATATCTCATTTTTTTCGATACGATAGGTTGAAGTCAGTTTCAAGTGTTTCACTTAAAAGTAATAACCATTACTGTATCATCGGTTACACAAATTGGTTAATTTTGTCAGTAACTTACCCTTACACACTGATTGCCTCGAGAGGTAGTTCGTTCTCATTTGCTCGAATGTAAAATCACATTAAAATGGCATAGAAATAACGTCTAACAAGCCTGTGTCTCCATATGTTTTAGCATACACGGTTTAATTGACATATACAGATATACTCTGAATAATTACTAGTTCACATGATTATTAAGAATCATTAATTAATTTAAATATATATTTTTAACAATTAATATATTAAAATAGTAAGGTGACATATATTTAATTGTTGTTCTTTTTTTCATTCACTTGTCCATTTAACATATATATTAGTCATATCAAATCCATTCAGTTAATATGGCGTTGAAAGACATTGCCAAAACTTTCTTCTTATCGTTTCTTTCATTTTTTCAAAAGTCGATCTTAACCTGTTGTAGCTACTTACTAGAACTAATCGGGCAACTGGCATCATACCTCGAAACTCACAAAGACCTTGTAACCGAGATGGTTACACCAAGTTTCAGATTCTATTGGGATGTTTCTATTAGGAATATCGCACATTATCCCAAAGACGGTGGGCAGTCCCTTAACCAACTAGACCACGAGACAACTCTTCATTTTTACACTTTTTTCCCGAGCAGGAATCGAACCCGCGACCCTAGCATAAATGTACGAGCAGACAGCCCACCACTCGGATAATGGGATCGTCTAGTATACATAAATAAATAAATAAGTTATGAATGAATGAGCTGGGGGTACAAGTAGCATAGCTACTACTTGTACCCCAAGCTCATTCCCCTACCGTACTTAGGAACAGTCTCGTATGAAAATAACTACTTTTCAACTAATGAGAATATAGTACAAAAGGCTTTTAGTTCAAGGGCGAGCGGTAAGGCTTTAGCACCGTAAACAAACTGTGATGTATAGTTATGTAAGGTTGATTCTCAGTTTCATATTAAAGAACACTGTAAAAACAAAAAAAAAAAACACACCGCTATTAAACGAAGAATATCACACTAATATTATGAAGGCGAAAGTTTATGAGTGTGTTGTGTGTATGTTTGTTACTTCTTCACGCCTAAACGGCTGGAGTGATTTTAATAAAATTTGGTACGGAATTACGCGGGTAAAACCGCAGGGCACAGCTAGTATGAATATAATTATGTCTATGTTAATTTACAGAATACTGATACAAGGCAATGAAATGATGTCAGGCATTGAAAGAATAAGCAAGATCAGGTTTTTTAGAGTTATTATGCGTGTAGGGCGGTATCATTTGGCAGTGGCTACCATAGTCTCGGAGTGTTAAAGTCACCCAGTAGGCCCCTGACTTGGCTTAACGATATCTCTATGCCCTCGGAAGCACGTGGATGCTCATTAAACAACTTTGGCGGACTAGGCACCCATATACATAGACGGTCGCCGTAGCCTAGTTGGTAGTGCTCCTGCCTACGTAGCTGGTGGTCCTGGGTTCGAATCCCGGTAATTGCAATTATTTGTGTGATGACGAATATTTGTTTCTGAGTCATGGATGTTTTCTATGTATTTAAGTATTTATCTATCTATATAAGTATGTATATCGTCGCCTGGTACCCATAGTACAAGCTTTGCTTAGATTGGGGTTAGGATGATCTGTGTGACATTGTCCCTAAATATTATTATTATATACAAAAAGCCTGTACAGGTTATTGACCTCGCTGATGACTTACGGACCGGTGAGAGCACTGGCTAAGAGCACCTTCTTAACTACGACCTTAAATCAATGACATTGCATCATCATATCATCCGAAACACGTCCACTGCTGGACAAAGGCCTTCCCCAAAGATCTCCACAATGGCCGATCTTGCGCTATCCGCATCCCGCGATTTCCAACGACCCGCAAAAGATCATCGGTCCATCTTGTAGGGGGCCTTCCCACGCTGCGTCTTCCGGTTCTTGACATTGCATAAACTTTCAATTTTTTTTTCTTTTTTTAAAGACAACGCCCGCACTAGGTAATCTAATCCCTGTGTCACGGGGTACTTTACAAACATATAATAGACGGACACAAATTACATCCAGACTCAGAACAACTATTTCTGGGTCACACAAATAGTTGTCCCGCGCGGGACTCGAGCCCGCGAGACGAAGCGGCGAGGCAACTGTCTTAGCCGCTGCGCCACACGTGCAGTCTAAAAATAGGACGCTAAAAAAATATGTGTAACAGACGCAAGCACATCCAGCTACCCCAAACTGTCAAATTTCTTTTACAGATTTTCAACTTTACCACGTAAATATAAGGTTAACTTTCAATTCGGGAAATTTGACAGTTTCGAGTAGCTTCTGTCTGTCTGTACATGAACATTTCTGAAAATAACTGCGTTAAAATTACAGGATTCGAAATGCTGACGCCTATATTCGATCTTGAAATATCGATTTAGTATAATCGAGATTTCTGAGAAAACTCATTTTGGCAAACCATATTGCCGTAACGATATTTTGTCAGTATACGTTGTATGCTGTAAACCGATTACGTTGAAATTCTGTACATATATGAATCTTTAACATCAAAACACGGCAGTGTTACGCGAATGATTGAATTTTGTATAAGGGGGCACTTCAGACAGGGAAATTAATATAAAAGAGTTACGCAAACTGTACCCCGCGATTTATTAAATGAAAAGGCTTGTTGTGAGGGTCCCAAAATATATATATTAATACATTGTTTACCAGTTGCGCCCTGCGGTGTACCCGCAATCAAGGAACTTATTGCAGCCTGTTTTAATTATAACCTACCTCCATTTTTAAATTAATTCAAATACATTCAGTTGTTTTTGAGCGATCAAACACTTAAACATCTAGACATAGAAACTTTAACTTTGATAATGTTAAGAACGATAATTTTGTAATAAATATGCTGTTTCAACATAATTTATTCGTACGGAACCGGATCCTGTTTTAATTATAACCTACCTCTATTTTTAAATTAATTCAAATACATGCAGTTGTTTTTAAGCGATCAAACACTCAAACAACTCTAACTTTGAAATAAATATGCTGTTTCAACATAATTTATTCGTACGGAACCAACTCCACGTGAGTTTAACTCGCACTTACCCAGATATTTTGTATAAGGGGTACAAAAAGAGTAGCAAACAATATTTAAACGAAAGTATTACGAAATGAAGATGCTACTACGAATAAAAAACAAAAGAGTCCACTATTGTAGTATAAAGTAAACCAAAGCTTTACTTCACTATATTTACTTAAATTATGATAAAACTGCACTATATAAGTATACTATAAACTCGTATAACCAAGCAGTTGCAAGAGGTGACTCATAATTAAATTGATGTAAACATATAGGAACGTACATATATCTTTATTTCCAGCGCGACAAAAAATATAAAACACACATTCAACTTACAGACGCCAGAACATCCAACTACCACAATCTGTCAAATTGCTCTTATAGATTTTCAACTTTATCACATAAGCATAAGGTTAACTTTCAATTGGGGAAATTTGACAGATTGGGGTAGCTTGATGTGCTGGCGTCTGTACATAAATATGCACAGATACTCATAAATTGTGATTATAGTTGAACGAATGACATGAACGTTGTGAAACTTGTGGGGTATAATTACATTCGGTCTAGCATTCTTGACGTTTTCATTCACTCGTTCCTATCGCCGCGGCTCGTTTATATTTTTGAAACTATATATGATGATGTATGGTAGCCATTATTTTAAGGTTTATGCGACATTTATGGCCAATGATGCATATTGTTGATAAAGGCTCCCGAAAATATTGGTGTTTGTTGTTTATGGGATGGTAAATACAAAATACGACTACCTATGTAGTTCAGGGAGTTATTCATCTGACGGTTATGCTTTTCCCTAGAGGTGGTGGGGCATCGATATCCGCACCGGGAAAAATCTTAACATACTTATAAATTAACAAAAAGAAACCGGGGGTCTGGTTGTTTTCGGGAATAATTTATATAGTTCGGTAACCCGATATATTCTAAGTTCAGCCGCATTGGCTCCGGCCATCAACATCATAATAATATCAGCCGAAAAACGTCCACTGCTGGACAAAGGCCTCCTCCAAAGATCTCCACAACTGCCGATCTTGCGTTGCCCGCATACATCGGCATCCCGCGACCCTTGTAAGATCGTTGGTCCACTTAGAGGAGACCTGCCCACGCTGCGTCTTCCGGTTCGTGGTCGCTACTCTAGAACTTTTCTGTCTCAGCGGCCGTCAGTTCTACGAGCTATGTGTCCCGCCCACTGCCACTTCAAATTGGGAAAATTCTTCGGGCTATGACGGTTACTTTAGTTCGCCTGCGGATTTCGAGATATCTGATTCGATCGCGCAGGGATACTCCGAGCATAGCCCTCTCCATTGCCCTTTGGGTGATCTTGAGTCTTCTTATGAGGCCCATATTAACCAGTCACGTCAAGTAACGTTCCGTAAGTCAGCACTAGCAACAGACACTGCGGTATTTGAGACGAGAAGACATTGCAGAACATCCCCAACGCTGCCCAGCCGAGTTGTATTCTACGAATGACCTCTTGGCTCCGGTATGAATATAAAATACGACCATTGTCATACATATGCACAGACGCCAGCACATCCAGCTACCCCAATCTGTCAAATTAATTTTATAGATTTTCAACTGTATCACAAAAGCATAAGGTTCACTTTCAATTGGGGGAATTTGACAGCTTGGGGTAGCTTGATGTGCTGGCGTCTGTACGTGGTCCGTCTCGATAAAGGTTGAACAAAACAGACTCATGAAATGAATACACCTACCTTATTAAATTAACGATGAACGAAATCGCAGGTGTACCTAATCCAGAAATATATAATTTCTGGATTAGGTACACCAGCGATTTGGTTCCTCATAGCAATTTTCTATAAATAGCTTCACTTTTAAAGGTTTTATGTAATTTTTTAAAATTAATACAGGTATTTGATTAAAAGAGTAACGATAAGTTAAATATGAAGAAAAGTTAAGCTTTATTAAGATAACATAATAGCTTCACAAAGGTATTACATAAAAACATTGGAAATCGTAACATCGTCACAAAACAACGCTCTCTATCGATCCGGGGTAGGCGATCTCCCTATAAGCTATAAACGATACGCACCGGCTGAACAAAGTCAGGATTATCTTGTTAAGTCCCTTGTGAAGGCTATCCATGAGCTTATATTTACAAGATAGTACAAGGTTTATAAGTAGGTAGGCATTCATAAATTCTTAGACAATGAATTAAATGAGTAAACTGCATGAAGTAAATACTACCAGTATTTACTTCATGCAACGTAAACGACTCATAATTACTATTTGGACCGACCCGGGATTTGAACCCAGGATCTCAATATATGCGGTTGAACACTGTACCGCTGGACCAACGAGTTAGTTCACAGTACCTATATGACCTGTTGGTGTAGTGGTGAATGATCGTGACTGCTAATCACAAAGGGGTAGGTTTAATCCCCACCCAGGGCAAATCTTTGAGAGATAAGTACGATTATTAGTTCTGTATCTGGTTGTAATTTAGCAGTTTACTGGTTGTCATAGTACAGGTTCTGATTTCTCAATAAAAGACACAAACTAACCAAAGTCTAGAAGGCATTACTTTACTTTATAGACGAGACTACTCAACATCAAGCAGTACGCAAAAACCTCAAGTTGACAATAATTTTCATAAAACCCCTCGACAATACGTTCAAAAATAGACAAAGTACTACAAAAGACATAAATTATACGATAATAAATATTTGTTGCGGATCCCTATCGTATAATATTATAAAGAGCAAAGTTTTCTTGTTTGTAAGGCTCACGTAAAAACTTTTGCTTTGGGGATATAAATGAAAACTTTGGTATTGGGTGGCCAGATTGTCAAAGGGTATATAAAATGGCGGAAACGAAGTATACGGACTCACTAAAATTGAATAAAGCACCAAGGGGAGGTTTCGGACGCAGTTCATTTGGAAATTTGTTGAAAAACATATGGAGCGGGATCATTTTTATCCAGACGTAATAGTGCTCCTGGCCGAACGGCCAATCTCAATGGAGACTAGCCAACTTTCCAGGTAGTGCAGGTGTGTTGGCGTAAACAGATGTGAACTCTCTTACCTTTACTTTCACTATCAGATGGTACAGAATTCCGACTCAACCAGAGATCAGGCGCAGGACTGATAAGATGAGTTTCTCGTGCTCTCCGAGACACGGGCATATAACACATTCAAAGCTAAATAATATTTTGACTACTTGAGTAATCGTGCTCACAGTCAAGCCCACTGAAGGTCGTGGACTAAGTCTCCCACCAGGTCAAATATAAGTGCACAAGCTGTAATTTGGGTGTCATTAGTTGTGGAGGCCTTGGTTGTTTTAAAAACATCTAAAACAAATTTCACACATAGATAATCCTGTTCTTAAAAATCTGACGTCGGATGGTAATTTCGGGTAGCTAGCCAAAACAATATGACCGCCAGAGGCTCAGTGTCAGTTCACTGTATGCCACTATTCATCTTGGCTTATAGGAGTTGCATAATAAGAGGGGGGATTAGTCCTCAAATCCAGGAATAGATGCGATTATGGAAAATTGACGGACCTGTTGGCGTGGTTGGCAAATGCTTCGTTTCACGCCGGAGGTCGTGGTTTCGATTCCCATCCAGAACAGAATTTGTGTGCATGAACATGTCTGTTTATCCTGAGTCAAGTTTCCAAAAGAAAAGTAGTATTATGTAGTATATCAGGTGGTTTCTATTGTACAAGCTCTGCTTAGTTTGGGATCGTCGGCTGTGTGTCAATAATGTCCCAGGATATGATTATTATTATTTATTACCGCTAGTCAGAAATTTCATTCAGTAAGACATTAAATAGGATCAAAATGCAGTTATCATGAGACCCACTAAAACAACACTGTTACAATTGAATAGATGCTCACACCTCATTAAGGACACAATTCCCAATTATACATTCGATAGAACCATAAGGCGCAGTCGATAATTAGGTCCAAACTGAACACAGCTCTGACATGTTAACTATTTAGAAACACAAATACCTACAAAGGCAAATGTAGTGGATGATTTTGATAATTTCATTTGTGAAGAACGATTTATATAAAATCGGGAAAATATTTTATTGCAATGTCCACTCGTGAACAACATAGTGAAAATCGAGAGTGTGTCGACGAGGGTTGCGTACCTTATACTCAGAATCACCAAGCGGTATTCGTTGAAGGTTATACAGGTATACGCACCCACTTCGACACACTCCGACGATGAGGTCGAGGTTATGTATGAGGACATATCCAGAGCCATACATACCTCTAACTCCTATTTCACTGTGGTCATGGGGGACTTTAACGCGAAGCTGGGCAAACGATTCGGTAATGAGCTGAGAGTGGGGCAATTTGGAACTGGTGACCGGAACCCCCGGGGCCAAATGTTGGCCAACTTTATGGAGAAGGAGGGACTTTTTATGATGAATTCCTTCTTCAGGAAGCCGGATCACCGCAAATGGACCTGGGTGAGCCCGGATGGTAAAACTAAAAATGAGATAGACTTTATCTTGTCGACGAGACGACAGATGTTCAATGATGTCTCCGTGATCAATGCGGTTAAAACCGGGAGCGATCACAGACTGGTCAGAGGCTCATTGAACCTTAATGTCAAACTCCAGAGGTCCCGACTGATAAAGTCTACGCTCCGACCTTTACCTATCCACGTCCAAAACCCCGAACCATTTCAGCTCGAACTGCAAAACCGTTTCGAATGCCTAGCAGACTGCGAGGAAGTGGACTCATACTATGACAGGCTCGTAGAAGCTGTCCATACGGCTGGGTCTAAGGTCTTCAAGGCCCGCCGTACAAACAGAACTAAAAAGATCTCTGACTTTACCCTGCAACTTATGGAAGATAGACGGAAAATGGTTCTGACATCCTCAGATGATGCTACCAGATATCGGCAGCTCAACAGACAGATCTCAAAGTCTTTGACTCGCGACACGCGGCAATTTAATACAATTAGTATTAAAGAGGCCATCGAGCGAAACAAAGGCTCTAAAGTGTTCGCAAGAGCTCTGTCTGTTGGACAGAGCCAACTGACGAAGCTGAAGACTGAGGATGGTAGAATCGTCACGTCTAAACCTGAGTTGCTGGGAGAGATCGAGAAGTTCTACGGACAGTTATATACGACAACACAGCCACCTGTCAAAAGTCATGCCTCAGATCCCAGAGCACGACTAACCCGACATTACACCGAAGACATACCGGACGTCAGCCTGTACGAGATTAGAATGGCTCTCAAACAACTCAAGAACAACAAGGCGCCTGGTGATGATGGAGTTACAGCAGAGCTTCTGAAGGCGGGTGGTACACCAATCCTACGGGCCCTTCAGAAGTTATTTAACTCCGTCATACTAGATGGTCAAACGCCACAAGCATGGCACAGAAGTGGGGTGGTGCTCTTCTTCAAAAAGGGCGACAAAACCCTATTGAAGAATTATAGACCCATCACACTGCTGAGCCATGTTTACAAGTTGTTTTCGAGGGTCGTTACGAACCGTCTCGCGCGCAGGTTTGACGACTTCCAGCCTCCCGAACAAGCCGGTTTCCGAAAAGGCTTTAGTACCATAGACCACATACATACGCTGCGGCAAGTTATACAGAAGACCGAAGAGTATAACAAGCCACTGTGCTTAGCGTTTGTGGACTATGAGAAAGCCTTTGATTCTATCGAAACATGGGCCGTGCTGAGGTCTCTCATAAGGTGCCAAATTGACTACCGGTATATCGAGGTGATAAAGTGTTTGTATGAAAACGCCAATATGTCAGTGCGACTCCAGGACCAGATCTCGAAACCTATCCACTTGCAGCGAGGCGTGAGACAGGGAGATGTTATATCTCCGAAACTGTTCACCGCTGCATTGGAAGACGTCTTCAAGCTTCTGGACTGGAAAGGCTTTGGCATCAATGTCAATGGCGAGTACATCACTCACCTTCGATTTGCCGATGATATCGTAGTCATGGCTGAGACCATGGAAGACCTCGGTACAATGCTCGATGACCTCAGCAGAGTCTCTCAACAAGTGGGTCTGAAAATGAACATGGATAAGACGAAAATCATGTCAAACGTCCATGTTACACCCACTCAATTGAAAGTTGGTGACTCTGCACTCGAAGTTGTAGAGAACTATATTTACCTAGGACAGACCATCCAACTAGGTAGGTCCAACTTCGAGAAGGAGGTCAATCGTAGAATCCAACTCGGGTGGGCAGCGTTCGGGAAGCTACGTAACATCTTCTCGTCCAAAATACCGCAGTGTCTCAAGTCGAAAGTCTTCGACCAGTGTGTGTTGCCAGTGATGACATACGGAACAGAGACGTGGTCGCTCACTATGGGCCTTATTAGAAGGCTCAAGGTCACCCAAAGAGCAATGGAGAGGGCTATGCTCGGAGTTTCCCTGCGGGATCGCATCAGAAATGTCGAAATCCGCAGGCGAACCAAAGTCACCGACATAGCCCGAAGAATTGCCAAGCTGAAGTGGCAGTGGGCAGGGCACATAGCTCGTAGAGCCGACGGCCGTTGGGGCAGAAAGGTTCTCGAGTGGCGACCACGAACTGGAAGACGCAGCGTGGGCAGGCCTACAAGATGGACCGATGATCTTGTGCGGGTCGCTGGAAATCGCTGGATGCGGATAGCGCAAGACCGGCAATTGTGGAGATCTTTGGGGGAGGCCTTTGTCCAGCAGTGGACGTCTTTCGGCTGATATGATGAATGTCCACACCAGGTCATTTTCCTAGTGCGAACGTTGTATTAATTTAAATCAATATATCTCTCACCATTGGTAAGCAATAGGCGAAGTTTAATCCATGAGGGCACGTTCAGCTGCCGGTCCCGGCTAAGTCATCAGAAAACAGTCGTATTAACTGTGTAGGCATCTAGCGTACTAGTTGGCTTGTACGCACGGCTACATATCAAGCTATACATTTCCAATATAAGCTAACCTCTCATTGTATGAAAATCCTATACAACGCGGGATCAGCTTATACTCGAAATGTATAGCTTGATATGTAGCCGTGTAACCGCGATTATTAATTTTGTTCACTGTGTTAAATTAAAACAAATCTTAACAGTTGGTTAAACTTCAGGCTAACATACCGATGAATCCGAATGAAGTATTAAAACCTACATATCTGGTTTAGACATTATTAGATAACAATAGTTGAACCGTGTTAGATGCCTCTTGGGCGCCATGGACAACTCTGGCACTGTGGTAACCACTGCTTACTCGAAAGTATATATGTAGATTACTAATACTTTACCTAAGTAAAGGAGTATTAGTAATCTACATATATAATTTTCGTTTAGCCGTTAACATAAAAATTTACAGTTGTTAAAACTTCAGGCAAAACATACCGATAACCCCGAATGAAGTACTAAAAGCTACATATCTGGTTTATTACTTTCTTTACTACATTTTGTTTGAGAATCACATGAGTAAAAGAATTTTGTCAATAAAAAAGCGTATCGACTGAATAACAACCTTGCTATCTCGAAGCCTTAACAGTCCCAATACCGAACAATACATTCAACCACAAATCCAAGTGTGTATGGAAGTACGGTTGAATGGTTCGCCTGGTTAAACATTATTATAAAGCCTATTTTCACTACAGCTAGACAGCGATCTTTTGTGGCGTAGTCACTGTGCCGGACTGGCAGGAGTCGGCAAGGAGGGAGTGCAAACTAGAGCTTTCTAGGGTACGTGTCCCCGTAATCTGGGATATGACGCAAAATGGGGGCCACCGGAGCAGCATACCCGCATCCGGGGGCTCCCCCCATCAGGCGGCAGAAGAAGTTCAGCACAGGTTATTTTTAGTCGGTACGAGACCGAGACCCGCAGACATTTTTTGCGGGTGTGATGAGTAGGCATTCCCCCTGCCTTATCAAATAAAAAACCTTTTTTTCCGCCTCACCGTTTAACTGTAAAATGTATTCTCTGCTTTACCAGGCTATAGAGGCAACGGGGGCCTAAGCTTTATAGCAAATAAGACTAAAAAGCAAAGTAACCCGTGCCAGTGGGATCCCTCTGGGGCTTTGCACCTCAGCTCTGACATGGAGATTCATGAGAGGGTGAGCCTTTAGGGACATTTTTTGTAACTGTCTCTCTACGTTAATACTTCATAATAATAATAATAATACTCGAAGACGCGAGCCACAACTCTTGAGAATTGGAGATGATATCACGTCAATATGACTCAAATTAAAAACACAATTCCTGTCGATAATTAAAAGCGGGACATGTCCTCCATGTTTAATTTATATAATATTTCAATAACAATCTGAACACACAGTGTAACAATTAAGTTTCTCTCTAACACCAGTTCACTCCCACACACTGACATCAACAAAGGGGTCCAGCGCAGGATTTACAGCTTTAACTACATCCCTTCTGTGGGACGGACGGGGTATTTTAAATATATAAATATCTTAGAACAACCATCTGATCCCAAACAAGACAGAACCTGTACCATGGTGACCATACAACTGTTAAACATACTAATGTATTTCTAATACATTCAGCTTCTGGCGAGTGACAGAGAGGAGAGGTAAGGCACAGCGATCATTCACACAAAGACCTGCCTGACTGGGCAAGTACCTACACATTACAGAAGACATTTTTTTATACGTTACAAACTTAATGTTTTGGTTCTGGGTTGTGAGTAAGGTAGCCCGAGTTCATCGTGGTAAGGGGAAGGGTCAGTAACACTTGTTTGCTGACACTTTTAAAGGCCTACAATGCACCTGCGACTCCTTTGGTGTTGCAAGTGTACATAAGCGGCGGTGATCACTTACCACCACGTTACCTACTTGCTCGTTTATCTATATTAAAAGGACTACAATGTTCTCAATTTAAAAAAAATGGTGTGAAAAACCTCCTTACCCACCATTGACTTGAGGAGGAAACTGATTAATGCGTGACGAGTGTCATGAAGTGTGATCGGGCGAGGCGAACGGTAGTTGAGAGAAAGATATAAGTTAGTAAGATACAGAGACATACGTTTCTTATATTACTGTAGTGGCAAAAGAGAGAGGTACACAATTTCTTTCTCTCTTTCTCTAGTAGCCAGCTACGTTTCGTACAACTAAGTTTTACTTCAGTCATGTTATCTAAAGCAAACTCGTTTTTGCACTTATGTCTCGTGATTCCTTAGTTATTTGTGACCAGACCCGATCAGATAACTAAGGATTTATAAATAAAAGTTGAAGCCATTTGTTAAATCCTAATAAAGTAATTATATAGCAGCTTGTTAAGTAATGTTTGTTTAGGCGTACAATAAAAAGTTTCTATTCTGTCTCTGTCTATTCATCATCACACGTGTAACATTAGTCACGTCCGATAGCTAAACGCTAATTGCATAGAACTCAATATTTATTATAGAGAGTATTAAGTTACAAAGTTGGCAACACTGACCGCCCAAGAAGAACCCACCACAGACAAAAAAGTAGGTCGCCACGAAAGCTACAAATACATTAACGAAATAAGACGGAAAACTTTTATAATTAATGTAATACAATGCCAGAGCCGCTGAGAATAATGACTAACTCCAATCAAGATAACATTTCGCATCTTTTGATTGGTATTTGCGAACAGAATATCAAAAGTTAAATAGTAAACTCCGAACAGATGATAAATAGCATTGCCGATTTAATTGAGCCTCGAAATACAGAGAATAAAACGTTTAGTTTATTGCTTCTATATCCCCATTCTACAATCCAGTAGAGATGAATAAAATATTGAAAGCTATAAAACTGTCAGTGTTGCTTCAGTAATAGATACTATTTTACGATCGCAACGATTGGAAGGGTGTCGCTGCATGACATAGTAGCTACAGTGTGCACGCATCGATTCATAGAGCTATAACATACCTGTGGCATAGGCCGGCTCGAGGTCGTCCTCGTCGTCCGTGTGGTGGCGGCTAGAGGCGTGCGAGTGCGAGTGGTGCGCCACGCCCACGTGCACCGGCTGGATCGGCTGCTCGTAGTGCTTGTGATGGTCTACATATACGCGGTGGTGGTGCGGACACGGCGTCGGAGGCAGGTAGTCCGCCAACGTACCCCCACGAGTCAACGTCGAACCGGCGCTTAATGTCCCACCACCCGAACACGACGCCAACGCGCTCCGCACCGATCCAAGATCCAGCGACGGTCGCCTTGATAGTTCCCCGTAGCTCTCGCCGAAGAGCGCGCTGGCGGGCACGGCGTGACGCACTTCGTGCTGGTGGTGCGAGTGCCCGCCGTTGGACGATGAGTGTGGCGAGGCGGAGTGATCTCGGGAGTCGCGTGACGTGGATGCCGTGTGGATGATGCTCTCGTCGTGAGTCTCCAGTACCTCTCGCGCCGTGGGCGGGTTGGCATGCACGTGCACCGCCGAGGTGCCCGCGCGCCGCGGACTCCGCCCACGGTCCGGCAGCACCGACGAAGCCGACCAATATCCCCACGCCATTTTCGATCACTGTTTACTGCACTGTTTCAGTTATTAATCGCGGGCCATATACGCGGGTCGATCCTGCAAAATGTGAACGTTGCAGATATGCCGGTCTGCGTCGTCCAACACGCGAGCGGGGTTTAGTATGTCGGGGTCGCGTAATCCGAGCGTGCGGCCGGCGAGGTCGAGCGCGCGGCGCCCTGCCCGCCGCCGCTCGAGGGGAGGCAACAATTGTGTAAACGAACCTAATCTCCTTTGACGTCGGCGCCCGGGGCCCGAAGTGCCCAAGAGACAAAGCTTGGTGACCGCACACGTGATAAGTTGGAAAATATTTTGACAAGCGGCTCGGTCGACGTCCGTTGGCTGTCAACGTCCATGGATCGCAGATCGCGTAATCCTGTTTATATCGCAGCCAGTGAGTTACATTTCATATCTCATTGCGTCGATAGGATCGGACGCGGTGACGAGGCTCGGCGCCCGCTACTAATTCGGGTTTATTCAACTCGGACCAGTTCGGCGAAGCCCACTAAATGAGATGGAAACTCCGCTGATATATAACGATAAACAACGGAGGCCTAAAGCGGCGAGCGTGTATTGCTGACATCCGAGCACGAACGCAAATACGTTATACTCGTGATTTATGTGCAAGATTTGTGCTAAAAACGACAGCCTCTACCAGTAATATTATTACGTTAATATTGTTTAGATAAAGAGTGAAAATATAAAATGATATAGCCTACTTCGAGAAAGGCATGAATAGTTAGTTAAACGGTGGCGAGGTGGCTTTTAAATACGGTTCATTTAACATTAACCTATTTAAAATGCAGCCTAGTCTAGTGACGTCATTGGCTGAGAAAGAGGCGTAGTGTCGACGTAAATTGCTCCATGAGTCGGAAACCATAACGATAGCAGCTGACGGGTAAAAAGCGTGCATGGCATCGACTATACTAATAATAACCCAACAACGAACGCAAACGGCAACGAGTGCTTTTAACCCTACGCATATTGCTGCAGTGATATGATTGATTTATAGGATTTTTTTAAAGAACATATGTTGCGTAATGAGTAAATTAGTGACCTCGCTACCACCTTGGCGCCCTCGTGTTACAGGTTCAATTCCCGCAAAGGACAACTATTTGTGTGATCCATTTATATTTCATCCATTTATAGCCTAGAGGCATGATCTTTAAAAAAACATATAATAAATCACACTTAAATATTTCTCACTAAATAATAATTTGTAATACGTGCTTATTAACTATAATTTTAATCAAATTAAGCTCTATGCAATTATAATATTAATTATAATAATATTAAATCTTGATAATAGATATAAGTTCCTGTATCAGGATAATGGTTTTAAGAACATTGTAAACTATCTTTTATCGATTTTATTTATATGTTTATTTTTAATATTTTAATGAACAGTCATTTTACAAACATGATCACCAAGACTCAGAACAAATATTTATGGGTCATACAAATAGTTGTACCTTGCGGGAATCGAACCGGCAACATGTTGTAGCTAGGCGACTGTGTTAAGTGCTGCGCCATGTGCTTTCTATCTACATTTATAATATGTTAGCCAGTAAATGATAGTAACATTTATGACTAGCAGTGCCCCGCGGTTCCACCCGCGGTTAACCTATATTAATTATAGCTTATGTGTTATTCTGATTTAAATAAGCTATATTACAAAATTTCATCAAAATCCGTACTATAGATTTTGCGTGAAAGACGCATTTATAATATTAGTAGGAAGTAAGATTATTCCGGGGTAGGCGCTCTGCGTTAAGCTACGAACGATACACGCTGGCAGCTCAAATTTGGGATTCCCATGCTAACACCCTTCCGGAGGATGAAGGTATTGTCTATCAGCTTTATTTTCTGGAAACATGGCCAACTGATATGTTCACAGTTGCATGTGAAAGATCATATCATATATATATTATTAAATTTTAATTTAATAAAAAGCCTACCCCGGATTGGTAGATGGTGCAGGTTCGAGACCCGCCGGACGTTTAAATTTATGATTTCCCATTTTTGAGATTAGATAAACGCTTTTCATTGCGAATAATGCTATAAAATTAAAATTTAATAGTAAGTTTATTGTCTACTCTAACTTGTTATATTATTGGTGTAAAAAATCGTTGTCCAACCAAATAAATGTATTACATATAGTTGAGATCAATGGGTGTCAGTACACACAATACACTGTGCATAATAAATTGGCTTGGCTTGTTATCTTCATGTCCATAAAACACTGGCAGATTGTACACAACGACATTTATAACTTGCGAACGGGTGATGTAACTCTGATATGCTTATTTAATTCAAAAATGTAAAATATAGCTGCGTATTTCGGTTCGGTACAAATGCCAAGGACCTTTTTGTGCCATATCGTATTTTCTGTATAATGTTAATGTTTTAACACGTTGGAACCTTACATAAATTACACACTACCTTACATACGATAGAAATTCAATCTTATAACTTCACACGTTGGAACCTGACATAAATTACAAACTACCTTACATACGATAGAAATTCAATCTTATAACTTCACACGTTGGAACCTGACATAAATGACACACTACCTAACATACGATAGAAATTCAATCTTATAACTTCACTAGCTGTGTCCCGCGAATTTACCCGCGATTTTAAACTTTATAAATTATAGCGTATCTGTTAATCCAGGGTGTCAGCTAACTCCAAACCAAATTTTCTTAAAATCGTTTCAGCCGTTTAGACGTGAAGAAGTAACAATCATACACTCTCACACACTAACAAACTTTCGCGTAGAATACTATGATATTAGTGTGATTTTTTTCAGATAATAAGGCGGCATATTTGTCTATGACGGTAAACGGTTACCGTAAACTGTACAGTCTGCACCAGACATGGATCACACACGCATTATCAACCATTCTAAAGTACTTTATAAAATACACCAAACTACATAGTTCCGTGTAATTGCGGTAAAAGTTATGTAGGCGAAACAGTGGCAACGTAAAACCTAATTCACGCCGCTCATAATACATGGGTTAATGTTGCATAAAGTAAAAAAAATCTATACTCTAAAACGTATCTATTCTATGAAGATTTAATGTAGAGTTATTACACGCCATTTAATTAGCGTGTTCTATTGATAACAAAATCTATTTCTTCAAAAGTTAACATCCAGCACCAACATCAGCTTTTCAACTAAACAGAAGTAAGAAGAAGCACAAAAACTGGCGAGAAATTACCACGTACAACGTGAACTTATTTCATTACGAGCTCTTTGATAAAGCCTCGAAAGACGCCTCGAGATATTAAAGATACACAGATACCTACACGACTTGAATACACAGACACGTATCTTTAGTAACACAAAGATACGTGTTTGGTAATTAAAAGCCGTTACGCTTTTAACAGATTAAACTTCTCGAAGAAGTATATTTTGGAAGTTTTCCACCTTGTGTTTTTCAAGGGAAGACTTTTAGACATTTTAATAATGGGAACTTTTTAAATTAAATATCACAGGCATGTGCTGTGAGGATGATTCATTTATAATTTTAATTTCGCAGATATTTTTTAATTAACTTTGGATTAGTAAAATATTTCGGTATAAGTACTCGGCCACAGTAGAGAGCGGCTGTTTTTAGAATTCCGCGCGGTCGGCCAACCGTTCGCTTGCCCACTAGCACATTTTATAGACAAAATATAAAACTGGAGAGGTGTCAAGGGACACCCGGATGGAACGAAGTTATTTCTTATTATTTATTATGTAAAAAAACCTGTATACACTCATCAAAAATAAACGTCGAGACACCACACTGTTCAATGCGAAATAGAAATGAAAATATCTGGCTTGCTTTCTATAAAAGAGAGAGAGAGAGAGACAGAGAAACATGCGTACGCCGCACAGCTGCAAAAAGTGTCGTGACAACTTTTCGTAAGAATTTCTTCCGTCTAGCCCCCTTTCACAACGCGCGATAAGGAACTTCGTTCCAATAACTGTTAGATAGATATAGATAGGTCCATCCGAGTCCGCGAGAGCCTTTACAAACATGGTATTCACGGACACATAACACACCCAGACTCAGACCAACACTTTATGGGAAAGAATGGTTGTACTGTCCTACACGAGAGCGCCGAGGTAGTAGCCAGGCGAGCATCTTAACCACTCCGCTATACGTGCAGTCATACAAAAGTGCTAACTGTTTTTATACAAAATAAAATACGAAGTAACAATTTATACACACCTTAGATCAAATTTACAAGTTCCCTAACTAATATACTTTAGAAGGATGAAGGTACCATCAATCGGCTTTGGTCTATAAACTGGCCTTATTTTTTACTATCAGACCGGTAAACAAGCACACGGATCGGTAAGCGGTAACTGTAGGTAAAGACGTTTGCGATAAATATACTTTACTGATACGTTGCAAATCCCTCCCTGTTCCCCAATGACCTCTGGCAGCTATACCTAGTCATCACCAGGATCATAACATTAATAAGACTCTCCAGTGTTAGGTGAAGGTACTTCCCCAGTGGAACTGCTAATAAAGCGAAAAGACGCCTATACTCTTTCTCACTAATGTTTATATTGTTTAGCCCTACTTATGGGTCACGTTATTAGAGCCTACAAACGCCGTAGAATTCGCATTAAATTCCCTCGCAATCTCTACTACACAGACACTACGTACAGTTTGAAGTTAGGTGTGTTTTATCGAATGACCGTACGGAAAATTCAGACAATTTTCATTATAAAATACCTAGAACGCCAGCTTTTTAAAATGAACTTCTAGTGGAGTTAATAAAAATGTTCTCCGTTACAAAGCATTTTGCTTTTAGTGTGTGCTGCATTGGTGCTCTGGGCATTTATTAAGACACCGACTGCTTTTACGCGCACCAAAACTACTCGGTTTTCCGTTTGACTATACTCTATATAATAATTTGAAAAGACTCTAATGAGTTTCTTCAAAATATAAATAAATGTCCCCCGAGCCGAATTTCGGCCACAGCGGCCAGTCTCAATGGGGACTAGCCATCTGCGCGGAACATATTAAAGTGAACAAGTGTGTGTGACCACATATTGGTCATTTCTATTTCATCACTCTCATGATCCGGTGGGACTTCTAGCGACACGATCGGAAAGAGTCAGGTATAGTACCGACGGCTTTACGTTCGCCTTAGGCACGTGGGTATAATACCGCCAATGCCCAGTCTTCGGGTTTATACTGAGAAATTTTCATTTTACAGAAATATTCCAGTCTCTATTGGCCCGACCCGAGATTTACTCTATAGGTATAAAAACACATTTAAAATGTGTTTAAAAAATGATATCAAATAAATTTTATGTTTAGGAAAAGCTTTGCGTGAAAGAGGTGAACGATATAATTGAGTCTCGACAGCCTCTTAGGGCTGTTTGTATTGATGTTATATAGACCTTAAATGTGTAACAAAGATGAGTTTACAAGGCTGAGTTTATAACACATTTCAAACAAGCCGACTCGGAAGTGAGAGAGTACCGATGCAGTATAGAACGGAAATTAGTTAAAACGAAGTCATAAATCTTTGCGGCTTACGTACTGCAGTAAACATAAATCCAACGCAATTAGAAGACTTACCAAAGGATCGATTGTTGCAGAAACTAAACGTTAAGAGTGAATTAGTCGCACGACTGAGTCTACTGAGTCGTTTAGCGCACTTGACTAAAATGTACGCTACAACGGCGAGCATGGATAGCAAAGACTTGATGATTCACTTTAGAAAACAAATTAACACATTTTTACAGTCCTGTAGATCGGTTGTCAGTATAATATTTTTATTATACGTATATAAGTGTAGTTTCTAACCAAATCTGCCTGAAGAATTAATAAATTCGAGTCCAAACATCAGGATGCGCTGGCGGAGCGCTTAACGGACATGGGGCCGGATTCCCGTGCTTCTTAATTGGGTTCGATTTCCACTCGCATATGGGCAATTCATGATGGCTGCAAACGAGAAATCCCAAGCCAAAAGCCAGAAATGGTAACTTATGGGACCCTTTAGGAGCAACTAACCTAGCAATATTGCTGATACAACCAAATAAAAACATTTGTTTATCATAATATTATTTGTGAAAGGGGTCACAACGAGGGGTCAGATTGCAAAACTACGGTAGAAGGTTCGAGTGGGAACATACGAAAGGTCTTCCTTTGAAATCGAAAACAGACCAAACATTTTTATCGTGATGTTTTCTGTTGATTATTTATAATGTCGGAATTTTCCATTAAACATGATAAATAAAAAACACACTGCTATACACAAAGGTTATTTTACACTGAAACATTGCATACTATGTACAATGCATTAAGCGATTTCTTCCAGACAACCTTTGGATAGACAGTAATTGAATCTAACAAATGCCGGTAACAGTGCTACAAATTGTGGTACACCAAAAAATAATTTCAGGCTTCCATTTATTCCAGACATAGTTCATAATAATATATATAGTTGATAAAATAATATTTTTGTTAACAAATGATGACTTAAATAAATCCGAGAAAGTTGATAATGATGATGAATCTAAATGTTTTAGACTAGCTGTTTTACCCGCGTTTAAGTTTATAAATTATAGCCTATATGTTTTCCTGATATATAAGCTATATTACTGCAAAGTTTCATCAAAATCCGTTCGGTAGTTTTTGCGTGAATAAGTAACAAACATCAAACATACATACTCACAAACTTTCGCATTTATAATATTAGTAGGATGTACTCGATTAAACTGTACAGATATATACAAATAATACATTTGTATGGAAATATAATAGACTAGCTTAACCTTAAACAAGAGAATTTAGCATTGATTGAAACGGTAATAACGGATTTACTATGAAGGAGAAAGTGAAACACGCGACCAGGAATCGAATGAACCCAATACAATCGCATTTACATTCACAAACGTGGCCATCCGGCTATCCGATACTGAGCCACGCAATTTAATTTAAAATTTATTTCTGTCAGTATGAACAGCAAAAAATATTTTTCGACGCGAAGGTTTTTTACAATATGTCAAGTGTGACCACGAATATGCATTTATTTGAAGCAAAGATATTTGTTTTATAATATGAATGTATGCAATATTAATACGAGTATTATTATTATAGTAGTCAAATCAAAGTAACATCGATATAAAACAAATGAAATTTATATTATGGCGTAGTAAATATAACCGGCTGTATAATGACGGAGGCGAATATCAGAATATCACCACCGCATCATCACCACCACCATCATCCCGGGGGGGGCGTAGAAGTCGACCCGAGCAAATATTTACCAGAGGACGGGCAGTAGCTTCCTTCTAAGACTTCTATGACCATCTTACTGCGATCGCCAACCCGTCTGTCAAGCGTGATGATTATTAGAGATAAATATACATATATATATCCCTCCAAGATGATCTTTGGGGGAGGCTTGTCTAACAGTAGACTTCTTTCGGCTGTGATCACGACAGCCGAAAGAATGATGAAACATAACCGGAAGAAAGGGCAGTTTAAGCGGCGCCGGCGCTAGACCAAGACCAAATCCGGTCCTATCAAAGGGCCGTTCGCGCCTAAAAAGATTTACTCTTACAAAATAAACAGGACGGCGCTTTGGAACTTAACACTTTGGATATAAGTTAAATAATTCATATCAGTCAGTTAGATTTCGTAGTGTTTCTCCAGTCAAAATAATCATATATCGTTGACACAACAATCTGTTGGTTCTGTTCATATGATTTCTTGTTCATATTGTATGTCTTTCCAGTGCATAATATTAATATCTGGTTGAGACAGTTTAATTTGAACAACAAAACCTTCAGATGTTATTTATTTAAAGTAAATTTCCAAGCAACATATTGCAAAGTAAATTATTTACTTTATCTACCACCAAGAACAGAAGAAGATACAGAGGAGCTGAACTATTAATACGTTCTATTTATAAAGAACCAGCTGTGCCCCGCGGTGTTACCCGAGTTAAATTTTATAAATTTTCTTTGCTATAAACCTCACGGAGCCCGAGACATTTCCAACAAATGCAAAACCGTGGAAATCGGTTCGTGCGTTCTGGAGTTATAGCGTCAGGAAGGAAAACCCAACTTATTTTTATATAGTAGATTTTCAGATCATTGGCGAAACGCAGAAGGGCACGCAGGCTAAAATCAACCCTATAATGGGAGCCCTTACACAATCGGCATTTTTGTACGCATAATCCAAATAATTTTCTTGTAATTTTCATCTTCATGGCGCATGAGCTCTACTGAGTGTGCACTGCTATTCATCTGACAAATCTAGGTGATCGTCACTACATTACTTTCAACACAGGTGCTGTCTTTATATCTTCACCGTTGATCAAATGGGAGTTAGCCGACACTACCGGATTCAATCCTGATGCTCTATCAACAGCTGTACGTGATTTACGAGCCACCAGTATTAAACACCATAGCTTAACATATTAGTATAAATAAAAAGTCTTTTCACACCGATTATGCAGCAACATTTTTTAATATGAGGGGGTGTAACACATTTCAAATAGTCTTCACTTCATTACATAAACGATCAAGAACTTTAAACTTGAATCATATGAAAAAAAAACCTATTCCAACACATCTTTATAACTTTCCAACGGAATCAAGTGGGCAATAAACAAATAAATACATACATAGTAATTCCACACAGTATTTCCGCAATTTCCTTTATAATGAATTGTTGCGCATCTCAAACAGTCTCACAATTTGTTACAGTAATGATACTGAACTATAAACTTCCATCAAATCAAAAGAAACCTATTCAAACACAACTTCTTAACTTTCCAACGGAATCACATGAGTGGGCAATAAACATATTAACACAATTACATAACCATTCCACACAGATTACATACCAATCTCCTTTATAATGAGTCGTTACAGTAATGACAACGAACTTTAAACTTCCATGATATTAAAAGAAACCTATTCAAACATTATCTTTCCAACGCAATCCCATAAGTAGGCATTAAACATACAAACACAATTACATAGTCATTCCACACAGATTACATACCAATCTCCTTAATAATGAGTTGTTACAGTAATGATAACGAAATTTAAACTTCCATCATATAAAAGAAACCTATTCAAACACAACTTCATAACATTCCAACGGAATCCCATAAGTAGGCAATAAACATATTAACCCAATTACATAACCATTTCACTCAGATTACATACCAATATCCTTTATAATGAGTTGTTACAGTAATGATAAGAAAGTTCAAACTTCCGTCATATTAAAAGAAACCTATTCAAACACAACTTCATAACTTTCCAACGGAATCCCATAAGTAGGCAATAAACATACAACCACAATTACATAGTCATTCCACACAGATTATGTAGCAAGTTCCCTTTAATATGAGGCGTATAACAAACGGTATGAATACAACTGTCATACAGTGCTACGGGGAGGCTAATTCAACAGTTTTATAGCGAAAGACGCATCGTAAACTAGTCTAAAAGCTTCCGTCACTTTATTTCTATGGGTTGCGTAAGAATAATGGATGTGGAGTGAATAGTAGGTTATAAGGCTTTATGACTTTTAAGTATAAGTATCAACAGGGTGTCACTTAGTCACGACAAAGACTTAAACCATTTGATATATTCCTGATATAGAGTAACTAAAGTAAATATAAAATTATAGGCCCAGGAGTTTTACTTCAGTAATGTGGTCTTAGGACACTCGTTTTTTTTCAATGTCCTTTTCTGTTTGTATATGGGTAAGGCTGTTAAGGAAACCTCTAGAACAACTAGGAAATAACATAAAAAGTTTTAACATAAACAGTTATACTCAAATTATTCAAAAGGTTTTATTCAAAACTTTCAACGAAGTATGAAGTAATATGAACTCAATACTCAATAATTGTTGTAACTCAAGAGAACAAAACGACTGTCACTTGAAAAATAGACGGCCGTCGTTTTATTTTGCCCATTTTAATGAAAGAAAAACAATAAGAAAAGGTAAAACATTATTACAGGCCTCCAGTTGACTCGTCTCTCAAGTGGTCACCTGAGATGATATCTCGAATTTATATTTGAAGGGTTTTTAAATGAAGTCGGTTTCATTTGTCATCTTGTTTCTATGAAAGGTTATCTGAGCAGAAAATTGTACAAAACATTTTTTTTCACCCGTGTCGTGTCGTCGAATTTCACAAGGAATATTTACTAGACAACGGACAGCGGCGTCACTCCGTGGACCATTACCGTCATACTACGTTCGCCAAGCCCTCCTCAGACTGGAAAGTGGAAATTACAGCATATTCCCCCAAATGATTGAAAGATCATCAAGGGAGGCCGTTATCCAGAAGTGGACGTCATTTGTTTGACATGATAGAAGACATTCATTTAAAATTTGTGCTAGTTTTCTTAACTCTTCATATTCTCGATATATTTTTACATCATATTTTCGAGATTTCGGGGTTCTACTAAGAAAGAACGGTAGAACTTTAACTTCTTCTTAATGGTCCGGTACAAATACCAACAGGGAACTGCATGCCTACCCGCTGGATATTTTCATATAGGAATTGTAAACTCTATTGTGATATTAATCCATCTAGCTATATACTGCTAGATACTACATTCATCACTTAATAAATAATACCAACTAATACTAACTAAATCTTTGAATTAATATAGTGTGAAATTTTATGGTACAAAACATGTGGCAATATCATATCAGACGAAAGTCGCCCACTAAAGGACAAAGGTTTCTACCAAAGATCTCCACAATTGCCGGTCATTAGGCAAAATAGAAAATAATTATTATGAAACGTCACTTGAAAAAAAAGGATCACCTTGTTAAGACTAAGAATTGTCGATGGGCTGATGTTTATCTCATAAATATAAATATGTATGATAGGTTAAAATCAAATTTACAATTACTTACTTGTCTCTATAGCAGATAAGAATAAAACTAAGAGACATATTAATCTATCTACCAAATTTCAAGACAATGAGGCGATAAATTTACCATAGCGTAAACATTATTACTATGTATATATGCCATTTTTATTACTTCTGTAATTTCGGTTAGTAAAGTGCAATTAACTAAAGGATGATACGATTAATTTTTAATGAAAAATATTTCACAAGCATTTACGTAGTCAGTACAGAAAATGAGATTAATTGAATCAGACAGCTACAGGGATCGAGTACAACATTAAAAGGGGTCTCATATTAAATTAAGTACGTGCTTTAACTCGGGAGAATTTTGAACCATTCTTAAAATTGTTTCTACTCACTTCTGTTATTAAATTTTGAAATAAAATAAGACCCAAACACATTTTAATAAATAATCATACATGCAAAATCACGAGGTACCCAAAAGCGATTATAATATTGATATCTGTCAAATAATTTAAGCCTAAAATGATTAAAATGTCTAAAATATCTCTAGATATTAAATCTTTTGATAGAAGCTAACTTAATATATTTTGACGAATATCAACAGAATAGATTATCTTGATACTGTAGGTACAACTACGCTAGCCTATAATATCAAATTTATGTAGGTAGTTTACATAAAGTATTCATAATTTACATAAACTTTGTACAGATAGAGTAAATATGAATCTTAGGTAATATTTGCACTGCATAGGCATCACGTAGAATTTCAAATCTCCACGACAGTATTCGTTCGCAACCAAAGTTCGAACCCCGAACGGGATGCCCTCTGGTTACTTCATCCCTTAGTCGCCCTTTAACACTTAATAGGACGGTATGGGTGTGTTTTGTTATTGTTCCTGGGCTAGAATCCACACGGCTAGCAGGTTACCTACTTAGTTTTGCAATTTTAATCTTTCTAGACGACTTGAACCTCCTTCAAGTCTATTGCCCGGAGTATCAGTGGGTGACTGGCATGTTGGTCTTCTGGATAAAATACTTAAATTTATGTTCCAAGTATTTACTAAGTTTTTTATATTAAAATTAAAGCTTCTGTGAACTTAATAGGTTTCATCAGAAACGTCAATAGACTGATGCTTAGATATAATTACATTTATTTAGAAGTTCGAGAATAGAGAATAGAAGAATAGAATAGTTTATTTGCTCGAAACATGGTTACAAAGATGGTACAAAATGCATTTTACAATAGGTACATTTGTTAAAGATTTATATTTTATTTTATCATAAAGGTACAATTTCTTTTGAAAAGAGTTGTTGATGTTTTAGGTAGTTGTAATTTAGTTACATCTCGTGATGAATATATTTTATTTTTGCTTACTTCTTCGAAAAGGTCCGAAATTAAATTACTTATTAATCTCTAGGCTCCATTGTGATACAATGGTAATTCATTTAATTTATTGTTAGAAGTCTGCATAATTTTATTACAATAATGAATCTAATTGATGGGCGTGGTTGCCAAAATGCTTGCTTTTCGCGCCGCAGGTCGTGGGTTCGATTCCCACCCGGGACAGGTATTTGTGTGTATTAACATGTCTGTCTGTCCTGAGCCCGGGTGTATTTATCTATATAAGTATGTATTTATAAAAGTAAAGTAATATATGTAGTATATCAGTTATCTGATTTCCATAGTACAAGTTCTGCTTAGTTTGGTTGAAGATGACCGTGTGTAAATAATGTCCCAGACTTTACCAAAACAGTTTTCAGTACATATTTCCCTTCTTAATTTGGACATACGAATGTACCGAGTTGTTATAAAGGAATACATAAAACCATATTAGTCTAATTTTAAATACTCATTATAATAATAGCTCTATGCCTTGAATTTGAAAAGGTGTAACTAATCAGAAATACTGACGAAGATTAACTCTACATTTCTATAGGAACTTCAACTCCAGATGTACTACTTGAGTTAAAGTTAAGAGACCTGCCGACTTTAGTCGTCAAACTTACGAATTTTATGGAAGACATAAACTGGTAGGTAATATTTAAAGACCTCAAATCTGGAAGACCTAATTTAATTAAATACCAACGTTGGTCCAATTTAGTGTGGCGACCAGTATCCGGCTTAATTATGTTTGGGCCTTAATCCATCTATTCACTTCAATGACCGCGAGTTGGCACACATCAACGAATGAACGCCTTTTGCGGTGCCTAAGTAATCTCGCCGCCTTTGTTTTAATCCACTTTGGGGCTTCAATTCTACGATCCTATTGCGAAGTGAACTGAATTGCCTACTATCGTAATTGTTAGTATAGTTGTAAGATTAGATAGAGCCACAAAGAAACAGTGCAGGAACCCTTCATATAAACACATCAATACCCTCAAACTCAAATTATTATTTTTGTCTTTTTGTATGTTTTATCTATTTGTTTTCTTGTTTGTGACTCAGTTAAATTTTTAATTTAATTTTGTTTATTATAATTGAATTCTTGAGCGACATGCAAGATTGGAGATTGCCTGGAGATCTGTCATACAGGTTTAGAACCTAGTACAGACTCCAGCTCTCTCTAAAGTTCTATTTTAGCACTCATAATTGTCTAAACATCACAATGTTATATATGAAGTTTTACGAGGGAAATAAACCAAATGTTTAATTAATTAATTATTGAAATTATTACAAGTAATAATTTATTATGAATTTTTCTACGGTGTTAATCCAGCTATTTACTTCAATGGCCGCGAGTTGGTTCATATTATCAAATGAACGCTTTTTATGGCGACTACACTATTACTAGTGTTATGGCGGCCCTTTTGTTTATAACGCGTTTTAATGCTGCCACCGGACCCAATCCATACTCTGGATGATTTCAATTCTACAATCCTACTGCAAGGTGAAGAATTCCTTACTATCGTAATCGATAGTATATGTAGTTGTATAACGTACATCAGTAAACTACATGCACACTAGCAATCCAACAAGGAAATAACTTACTAGAATATACTGCAAGGTGCTTTTGCACGTGATCGTGTTCACCAGAGCTCATTAGGGAGGACAGAAAAATGGAAATCTCGTGACTAGTCCCGCTCCCTTACCCACAATTAATATTGCAAGTTCTGTAGGCCAGGATTAACAGTGGCGCACAATAAAATGCCCTTGCTTGCAGTGGGACATCATCCTGACCTAAATTCTTATGAATAACACGACTCTATGCATTGCTGTATGGACGGTTAAAGCTTTTAGGAGTTAATAAATAACGGCATTGCCTAGTTACATGAGATTTCTTTTTAGTGATTAAAGTGGCAATCTAAAGTGCCTATCTGCGTAATTCCGTTATTAAAAGTTGACGTGACTGGTGCTCATATTAAGTGAACCGTTTTACTTCCTAGTACAGTCTAAGTTGCCCTACTTATGGCATATAAAAGTGATAAGGTATTACCCGGTCAACATGCTCACGGTGGACGGGATTATAAAAAGTTAAACTATTAAAATAATACAATTAATATAAAGCTATATAACGGGCTCGTTACTAATTTCATGAGTTGAGGTTCTCGCGTAAATAAATAGTACAAATCTATGTGTAAAACCCGAGATCAGACCAATCGGTTTCACCAATTTGGTGCTGATGACCAGGGGCTCTACCGGCCAAGTCACCGAACATCGTCTTCGTGAATGGCGTTCAAATAAATAAAGTTTAAAAATTACTTAATCAATCGTTAAATCGGCTTCCATGACCACGTGTGACGTCATAAATGGTCCGGAATCGATTGTGAACGTTGAAGCCGATTTAACAATTGATTAAGTCATTTTTAACCTTTATTTATTTGAACGCCATTCACGAAAAAGATGTTCGGCGGCTTAGCCGCTAGAGCCCAAGTTCATCGGTCCGTAAGATCCGATGAGATAAAGCACCTCGGCATGCCGTCAGTCTATAGAGAGGTGACAGTCAAAGATTTTTAATTTCTTCGTGCATCGAGCATCTCCGTGCTTTGGAGGGCACGTTAAACCGTCAGTCCCGGTTGTTGCCGTTAGACATTTAACCAGACCCCTACTGAATGGATTGAAAGCTCTGAAACCAGGGTAACCACTGCCCAAACGATAAATAAATAAATTTATCAATTTGGTCACTTACAACAATCTTTCATATCGATCTAGTGGCACAAATATAACAAAAATGGATATCTGCTAAATGTATGCAAATATACATTTAGCAGATATCCATTTTTGTTATATTTGTGCCACAGTGTTATACTAGTGTAATTAATTTGAAAATTATCCTGTATAACAACTTAACAGACAATATTTTTTGTTCACTTTAAGCTTTTATTATTTGTTTTAGACAACGTCCGCATTAGGAAAATGAATCCCTATGTCGCGAGGTAATTTACAAGCATGTAATTAAAATAAATAAACATAGTTTATTTTCAGTTTCTTACAATGTGGTTCATAGTAATGGTTGGGGCATTCCTTTTAAGTAATAAAATACCTGTGTTAGAATGCCCCGCTCTTCACATTTGGCGGACGAAAAGCACACTCAGAGACAGAACAACTACTTATGAGTACTTTATTTATTTTTTTAATACAAATAGTTGTGATTCGAACCCGGTACACGAAATGGCCAAGTGACAGCTTAACCGTTACGCCACACGCGATTCACTTTCAAAGATATCTAGCACCAACAAGCATTATGATAGACAAATGGCCGCTCTGTAAAATGTGTTAATTTTTTATAAAATGGCTCAAAGACATATACATAAGAAGTCGACAACAATTACCGGACATGGGGATAAAAAAAATAAATCGAATTGACACCTACATCCTTTTTGAAATTTGTTTAATTGTCCTTCATCAGACTAAAGAACCTCTAAAATAACGAGTAAAATACGTTAGCAACGAGACTGTTCTGACTCCACAAGACATAATTCGCACAAACTAGAACAGAAACTAATTCAAAATGACCCTATGTAAATTTCAGTTGGGTCCCGCATGTTTTGTTACCTCGGCCGTAGCTGTAACAACAACAAGTTACCGAAGTTTTAGCTAGGTCAACAGAGGACTTTTGAAGGACGTGATAGCATGGACCATTCAGAGTCCAATTAGATGGACAAAAGCACTTCACCCTTTTCGTACTCACCCTATCACCGCCGCACTAACAGCACGTGTACGAACTCAATGCAGGCCTTACGTGAACACATGCTAGTGGTTGATTGAGCGCATTAGTTATATAGCATATTAGTATACATTTAGTATGTCAGTATATTTAATAACTAGCTGTGCCCCGTGGTTTTACCTACGTTAAACTTTATAAATTATAGCCTATGTGTTAATCCAGGGTATTAGCTAACACTATACCAAATTTTATTAAAATCGCTTCAGCCGTTTAGTGAAGAAGTAAGAAACATACACACTCACACACTCACAAAGTTTCCCCTTTATAATATTAGTGTGATTGCACGTGCTGTACGTCTATGACTAAGTTAAGACGCTAAGTTTTTATTATTTTTATATTTTATGGGCAGTGATTTTAGTGTCAGAATTGTTCAAGCCGCCCAGTAGGCCTCTGACATGGCGTAACGACTGTTACCTACTCGTGCGCTTGTTTGCCTCGCACTTGGCCGGTTTTTTTTTTATTTTTGTGTGAAAATCTTAGTGCGGTTCACAGAATACATCGACTTACCAAATTTCAACAGTCTAGTTCCTATATTATCGGAAAAAAGTGGCCGTGACATACGGACGGACAGACAGACAGACATGACGAATCCATAAGGGTTCCACTTATGCCATTTGGCTACGGAACCCTTAAAAAAATGATGTAACAGATACTACAAGTTACCATTACCCAACAGTAGGAACATAAATATCCCAGCAATATCCAAATAGGCGGGTTTCGTGGAGTTTCAAGAACTATACAAAGTTGTTTTGGAATTGGTGACTGTTTATACGGTTATTTACGGATGACCGTTGACTTGAACTCTAGGAAATTGTGGAAGCACAACTTCGGTAAAGTTACATAAATGAGACGATACATATGTATCTCTAATATATTCAATTCGACTAAGAAAAATAAGTAATATTTATAAATGGAACAGGGTTAGGCGCTCATAGGCAGATGCTCTTACTGGTCCGTAACTCCCCTCGGGGCTTCGGCGACAGTATGAAAAGTGTCCTTTACTGCCGCCACGTGGAAGCAGCTCCGGGAACTCAGCGATTTGTTTGTGGCGGAGTCGCTGCGCCGGACTGGCAGGAGTATTAGGCATTATGTTTTAGCCAAAGTATTATGTAGCCGGTATTAGGGAATGGCAATCCAGAGCCCTCCCAGGGTACGTGTCCCGATCATCTGGGACATGGCGCAAAAGGGGGGCACCGGAGCTGCATACCCCGCGTTCCTGGGTCTCCCACCATCAGGCGCCAGAAGAAGTCGACGGCAGGTTAGGTTTAGTCGGTGCGAGTCCGACATATCCACCCGCAGACACTTTTTGCGGTTGGCATGTGTAGGCAATCCCCTGCCTTACTAAAAAAAAGCGCGGTTAGTCTACAGATGATTGAGCATCAAAGCTGTTCGATTCCTAAGGGTCTCCGTGGGTTGAAGGTAATTAAGTCGTTACGAGATTCAGATAGCGACTGTTTAAACAACTCGACTTATGGTAACTATTCCCCATACGAAATAGTAAGATATATAACGTTTAGGTAACTCACAATTACTATTCATTGGTTATTCCGAGTCATTATTAGGTTACGGTAACCATGATACAACAATCACATTCTTTCAACGAACTCAAGCTAACAAACAATTTTGGGAAAGGACACTAATTACCCAAAACTCCGTGTAAATTATTCTTCAATATATGTTTTCAAAAACAACTTATCATAGAATAAACTTATTCGTGAATAATTTTAGCTCAATCCAGTATTGCACATTAGTATTGATTTCATGTCAAATGCAACATTTACAAAGTTCAATCAACGGGACCGAGCATAAAGGAAACTTTAAAGTGCTGATGTCATAGTTGGGGAAAGACGGAGGCAGACCCTCGCCGATAACCTGAAGCAATGCATTAACGGCATTGAGCTCCTATACTGAAGAAATCCACCATGAAGTTTAAGTTTTTTAAAGTAAAATAGTCTACTACTTTCTAGGCGGAGGCGAATCATGATGGACTACACCGCGTAAAAAAGCCACTTAATCCACAAAGCTTTCTCTACAAAGAAACCTGAAGTAAGGACATTTACCGCAACGGTTTTTGAACTTATAAAAAGTAAATAAAGTCAGCAAGCGAACTAAGAGAGTATTGTTTATGGTAATAAGGGTTTTAAAAATATATTCTGCAGCAAGCAGCCAAGGAGAAAATATAGTTATGGAAATAATTTAGCCGCGAAGTGTTCAGACGAAAAAGAGGGTTGAAAGATATTTATTTATTAAAGCTTGTTTTTAGACGTAGGTATATATCATTTTTGAATCTTGAGCTATAGGTACAGTGTTAAAAATGGTGGTCATTTACTGCCCATGTGGCATGGCTTTGATCCCAGTAATACATATTGCAAGTCTGCATGAGCTTTATGGCCATCAATTTTAAGTTCATAAAATCCAAGGATAAAAATAAAGTCCATGATTCCATTAGCGTAGGAATAATGTTCATAACATCTTAACGACACGGGACATTTGGCGACAATGAGGAAAGGAAAAATATGTTATAGGATTTAAGATACACGTTGTACATTCTCGTATATGATAGTTAAAATACCTAACTAATATAGAACAAAAACAAGATGGCAAACTACATCATGAATCTAAGAGGTGGTCTCCTCAAGATAATAAGTCGGTAAAAGTCCTTAGAGGTTCCGTGTGTCAAGACCATCAGGATTACTGAACTACTCTTTGTAATATGACTGGTGTTGAAATCTTTCAACGTTAAAACACCAGCAGAGGTAGGGTTAACGGATTAGCAACTCAACCTCAGCGTGCCAATTCTATGGATGTGTGATTCTATAGTTTTGTATTTTATGCGTCTCTTCTAGAGTACCTACTCTGTTTCGGAAATGTAATCATACGATTAGATTTATGCTGTACATTGCGAATAATGCTATGACACTAAAATTTAGTACTCTATTTCATCTAGGAAGGTCAAACAATAATTAATGAGCCTGATGGGATAAAGAAACAAGGCAAGATCCAATAATAAATCCGTTCATAGTTATGACTGCAAGTGTGGCGCAGTGGTGAAGGTAATCGCTTCGTCCTTAACGCGGCCTCCGCAGCTTCGTTCCCGCGAAGTGCTATTGTGCGACCTGTTGTTCTGAGCCTGAATTCGATGGAATTTCGATTCCGTGATTTGTATAAAAATAAAATAAAATAAAAATAAAAAAGGTTTTTATTCACGTAGACTTTAAAAAAGCGCTTGTAAATAGTCAGAACATGTTTGTAGTAATATAGTTGTATACAATAGATATTATTTCTAGTAACATAGATATTTAGGTACATCTTGTATGAAAACATTTATAAAATTTATTTTATTACAGAAATGATATTTAGCTAGCTCGTATCAAGTTATTGTCACAAGTTATACTTGTAAAGTCCCCCCTCGATACAGTGATTTGTTTCCTTAGTGCTAGTCGCAGTTTTTTACAAAACAGAATCATAGAAACTTTATACTAAATTAGCAGTGCCCGCAGACTTCGTTCCGCGTTATAAATATTTTTGTCCCTGCCCGTTTGTCCTGCGTAATACCAGGGCCCCTTCACTCGGCCGTACCTACGGTGATAAGTACCTACACTTTCGCGCGCCTCTGAAGTGGCGTGCGCCAGTCGGTTGTCACCGCTCGCGCGCACAGCCACGGATTAAAAGACTACTTAATACTATAAATATTTAACAGAAAAAATGTCTCATCACAAATCTGGTGCTAGATATTGTTCATTTGACGGATGTCTGTCGAAAAAAGGAGACAAGGGTTTATCATTTTTTACATTACCTAAAGATGCAGAAAGGTTAGTTCAAATTATTCTTTTAAATACCTACCAAAGTAGCTTTGTAGGTGTTGATTATTTCTAATTAGAATACAAATAAAGTGTTTTTAGTCGTATATACTCTAGTTTTAACATTTTTGTTGACCAAGATAGTTTTTAAAAGAATGAGTACGGGAAAAATAATTACGAGAGCAACTTGAAAATGTGTTTTTTCGTTTGTCGAGATATCTTAATTATTTTGGTGTCAAATGAAAGATCTAGGCCTAAAACCATTTTATCCATTTGAGTCATGTCAATCGGTCCACGCGTTTAAGAGATATTTATAAATTAGTATAGTGAAAATGTAAACAACCAGAATTTTTACTTTTTCTCGTCTACGAACTTTTAAGTACTGCTAAATGTGAATATTGTATGATGTTTACCCCATTATAAAAGCCAAAATTTGTAAGGTGTAGATGATAAATAGAATTTAGTTGGGTTCACTTCATACAAAAGTTCGTTACAAAATGGTACAGACTGCAAAAAATATCCAAAAATTAGATGCACTTTTTCTAACCTGAGTTCATATTTTTATACGAACTCACTCTTTGTTGGTCTGGCGGTAGCGTGTTCAACCGCAGAAAATGAAATCTTGGGTTCAAACCCGGGTCGGGCCAAAAAGTGATTTTGGGATTATATAGACGATTAATAGGTATCATAGTAACAGCGGCAAGCCGGTAACCCTACGCCAGTACACTCCGAGTCATACAGAGACAGTTTAATGCGTTAGAAGAGAGCGGCAGCGTTTAGGTGAATATCGCGGTAGGCACTGAGCGCGAATGTAAGCTGAATTGCACTTAGTTGCTTAGTAGCAAGAGTCGCTATTTCTATAAATTGTTGCGCGAAGAGCCGGTTCTGTACGTAAGTACTCTTTATTCTGTGGTAATACTTCGGATTGAAGTTCGCGATAAATAAAAATTATGATATGAATCATAGCCTATGACACTCCACAATAACGTAGCTTTCTATAAGTGAAATAATTTTGAAAATCGGTTTACTAGATCCAGAGATTACCCCTTACAACGTCACAAACTCACAAACGTTACCTTTTTATAATATTAATATAGATAAAAAAATGTAACTCTCTCATTTCAAATAACGGCGAGTTCACATATTGCATTGATTGATTCTATAAGTGTAAGTTTTTTAAGTACCTATTAAGTGGAGAGAAGAAGATGGTTCTTTCCTCAACAGCAGATTAGGCTTGAAGAGGGTCAGTAGAACGTGAACTGGAATAAAATGAATGAATTGTGAACATGTTCAGAATTCATTCATGTTAATAAAATATGTAAGGAAGACCATACATACAACCTCTTCATACTTATACTGGGTGGTATATTTATGTGGGTATGTTATTTACATCAACTTGGAAACGCAATTCTTTAGTAGTATTCAGTATTTGTTTTAAGGAATCGTGTGAAAGAGATTAACATAAAATAAATATGTTAAAATTCATTTAACAAATTTACAAGTATACAAAAAATCATCCTTGTATTTTCTTATAAGATGTCAAATAGTCAAGTAGATGAGGACAAATATAATCTACTTGAATATTGCAAACCATTAAACAAACTTTTTACGAAAAATTCTAATTTGTGTACTGTCAAGCGTCATTAATTAGGGGAAGAAGTCTCTAATGGCTATTAAAAAGTTGAGAGCCCTTCCCGAGCATATTAACGCTGGAACCTAGCAACAGCGCAAATACTACATTAGCCTGGGTATAAAATATAGGCATTCAAGTAAAAACGGCGCTCCAAAAGAAAAGACAGCGCCACGATTACTTGCCAAATAAATTATACGTAACTTCCAAATGTTTCGGCTCCATTTGAATATTACAGCGAGGCTACGCAGGCCTCTACAGTAAAATAATATTATTACAATTTACCTAAGCGAGAACATTTCAAGAAAATGTAATAATATTACAGTTTTATGGGTTCATAAACAAACCAGCTATCGCGCTGAAAGTTTTCTCACTGAGCCGCGGTTTTAAGGTCAACCAGCACTTGCGTACTATAGGGTTAAAAGACCGCGGGCGCGGTCCGGATTACCCCATTAAAAAAGAAAGCCACTTCTAACCTCGCCGACACATCCGATACGATACACTATTTACTTCGCCCGCGGTATAAACACACATGTCATGGAGTGCTGGCGGTATCGGCACGCCATGGCAATGATAAACACGGTGTGATCGATATTCGAGTACGTTTGTTTTTCTCGCGTGTCAATAGGAGAAGAGGTTCGTTTTTGGCGATTTTTAGGTTTCCCGACTTACGCAACGGGATGGGCACGTGGTCGCCCTCCGGGGTTCTAGCGGACACTCGGCGGGTTCGGTAGGGCGCGTGCGGGGTCGGGCGCGAGGCGTGCGACACTCGTGGATCGCGCTCGGAACGTGTGCAGCACGGGCGAGTCGCCGCCGGGTCGAGCCCCGCGGGAGCGTAGTGCGGCGAGCAGCGCGGCCGGAGCGGGACTGGGCCCGAGTAGCCCGCGCCTGCGTGCCAGCCACCAACTCCTCCCCCGATTGATGTAATATTTATCTTGGATTAAGAACTAGATAAGGAGCCGCCGCGAGACACGCGCCCGAACCGCTCCTCGCAAACTATGTTTGACTTCTTAGAAGATTGGCTCTTGGATAAATTGTAGAATTTTTTAAGGAGGTTTATACTATTTTAGGTCATCTAAGGACGATATGTATTTGTAGAAACGAGTATCGGTTCATTTGATTAGCGGGTCGCGGAGGCTCGGTCGGATCAATCCGCTGCGGTCCGCGGGTTTGCGCTCGTGCGCGGCCGGCGGCACTCGGGCGAGCTCGTGACGTCACCGCGGGACGCAAGCGCGGCGACAGGTGGGCGCAATGCGCCGCACCTATCATATGATTATGACGTTTCCTATTGGATTTGGTGCCGGGACGTTTGACTGGAAATTGGTTGCGGCAAGTTTGCACACAGCGATCGCGGGTGTGGGTGTCTATGCAATTGATTCGACGAAAGTTTTCAATTATCTGACAATTTTTATATAGGACTTTTTGTCGTTGCAAGAATGTATAAATGTTTTGCAGCAGCTTTATTTTAAGTCTTGAGACTGTTCGTAATCTCAAGCATATAATAGCTCAAGCAACTGGGCGGGTTCGAACCCCAGACCGGATAGCCATTACTGAGTTCGTATCTCGCGGAATCGTATATGCATTTGTAAGGTAAAAATAAAAATGTTCATAGAAATGAAATAAGTGAAAATGTTTCTCCCAAATAGTCAGCCATGTCTAGGCTATATTATATACTTATATACCTACATGTGCACATAAAGTTTTATTACAACGACATCTAAACACGCTACAAGAATGTTTATGTTTTCAAATTACTGCTTAGTAATAGCATTTTCTAGATTTAACGCCTTGTTTATATTCTACTATAAACTTTAAGAGACAGCAAGGAGTCACGAGTATAGAAATAAAACTTATTTATTCCATCTATTTAAAAAGAAGTAGGACACACCTCTTCTAAAATCCGCATAATAGCGTATTATACAAATGTGCACCCGCAGCTTCTACCGCGTAGTCGGCTAATTTTTTAGGGTTCCGTACCGAAAGGGTACAACAAGACCCTATTACTAAGACTTCACTGTCTGTCTGGTCTGACTGACTGTCTGTCTTTCTGACTGTCACCAGGCTGTATATATCAGGAACCGTCATAGTTAGACAGTTGAAATTTTCACATATGATATATTTCTGTTGCCGCTATAACAACAAATACTAAAAAACAAAATAAAAGAAATACTTAAGGGGGCTCTTGTTATTTTAATAGCAAAAAAAAACTTCAAACAATACCTATAGTTATTAGACCGACGAAGAGTATAACTAAAAATTAAAAACCCAACAGAAATAAAAAAGATATCCATCGTCTCCAAAACAACATTAAACCGAAAGGTTAAAACGGGACTCTATTACTAAGACTTCACTGTCTGTCTGGTCTGACTGTCTGTCTGTCTTTCTGACTGTCACCAGGCTGTATATATCAGGAACCGTGATAGTTAGACAGTTGAAATTTTCACATATTATTATGATGTATTTCTGTTGCCGCTATAACAACAAATTCTAAAAACTATATAAAATAAATATTTAAGGGGACTCTTGTTATTTTAATAGCAAAACAAAACCTTCAAACAATACTTATAGTTATTAGACCGACGAAGAGTATAACTAAAAATTAAAAACCCAACTGAAATAAAAAAGATATCCATCGTCTCCAAAACAACATTAATCTCGCTTACACAACCTCGATTAAACCCGCTAATTTTGTTGATGGCAACACTTCATCAACTCGTAAAAAGTTATACGTACCATAGATAATAACGGGACCAATAGCGGAACTTTCATAGACAACATCCATCCCAAAGGAAGGATTATGAAGTTAAAATTTAAAACGCAGAGTTTAAAGGAGATAGGGCAGTTTTTTTCTAAAACTGTGTGTTTATGACAGTATTTATCTTAAAAATCCATCAATATAAATGAGTAAATAAGGAACAATTTGGTTCTAGAAATTATAAAAAAATATACAAATTGTGAATCTTCTAGACTCAATATTTGACTACTATGTAAGTTATAAATGATTGTCTTGTGCGGGATACAAATACGAGCCGGCGAGTGTAGTAGCGAGGCGAACTTAACACTACGCCACACGTGCAGTCAATATGAATTGTGTTCGAAAAAAATACCCCATGGTGTGCTCATGTCAAATTTCTTTTATAGATTTTCAACATTATCACAAAAACATAAGGTTTACTTTCAATTGGGGAAATTTTGACAGTTTGGGGTAGCTTGATGTGCTAGCGTCTGTACATTATAGCCCAATCTCCTTTAAGTGTTTTAATTTTTTAAGCTGGGGATTAAAATCTTAGTTGAGAAAAGTGATACATATTCTTGTATAAATTGGCGGTCGGAACGACTTTTATTAGAAATTGACCATAAAGTTTAAGTCACCCATTCATAAAATTACCACAGATTGGGACCGCCTTATATACTACGGAATATAGTGATTATAGAAATTGCGTCTTATCAGAGTCTAATGGCGACAGCGTATGGGTGGCATAATTTTATTATAGCGGGGTACTTTACAAACATATAACTGACCCAAAAAAAGCAAACCCAGACAATATGTAGTAAAAAAATAGCTAAAATTTAAATAATTAAACCTACACATGATCCTTGACAATAACTTAATTTTAGTTAGCTAAATATCGTTACTGTTATAAAATAAATCTTATTGTAAATTATTTCCTACAATCCGTGTACCTAAATAACTATATGTACCTAGAAATAATTATAAATTAATTATATATTACTGCGAACATGTTCTGACTATTTACAAGCGCTTTTTTAAAGTCTACGTGAAAAAACCCCTTTTTTTTGTTTATTTTAGAACAACAACTTATGGGTCACTCAAATAGTTATACTGTGCGGGAATCGAACCCGGGAGTTGGCGAGGCAACTGTCTTAACCGCTGCGCTAGCCGTGCAGTCATAAATTTTCTTATAGAACAATAAAACCTTACTTATATAATGCGCCCTCAATACGTACTAAGAAATAGAAGTGTATTTTGATACAGCTTTGAAAAGCTTTCATGACAATCTCTGAGCAATAATTTTGAATACACATTACGTGTTATCTTTATGATTAGCTGTATAGCGGCGTTTCTTATAATTCACGCCACTGTCTTCACGGATAGAGAACAGTTCCCCTGACAGTATGTTGAATTTTGATAATACGTGTTCGGCGCACAATTTACATAACATATTTCAGTAGCTCGTTGTAGCGTCGAAAAAAGTATGGTATTGTGAGAGTACAGACAGAAGCGAAACATAACATATTTATCAAAAGTGATATAACCATAAGAAAATACTTAACTTTCAAGGCCTAGCCGATGGCAAGCAGTTCTGTATCTATACTAATGTTATAAAGAGGTAACGTTTGTAAGTTTGTGACGTTGTAAGGGGTAATGTCTGGATCTACTGAACCGATTTTCAAAATTATTTCACCAATAGAAAGCTACGTTATTGTGGAGTGTCATAGGCTATGATTCATCATCGTACTTTTTATTTATCCCGAACTTTTAACCCAAAGTATTACGCGGGACAAACGGGCAGGGACAAAAATATTTAAAACACGAAACGAAGTCCGCGGGCACTGCTAGTAACAAATAATTAACAACATCAACGTAACGATGTTTAATGTAAAATCCATACCACATTTTCTTTTTAAATACCACGCTCGCATAAGTGCAATAAATCACTGGTATCGCGGGGTACTTTATAAACATATACACAAGTCACAAAAAGAACACCCAGACTCTGAACAATAATAATATAGCGGACAATCTCAATGGAGACTAGACATCTGCGCGGGACGAGGGACATTTTTGTTCCATCACTCTCATGATCATATGGGACGACTAACGCCACGACGGAGTAGGACTCACAGAAAGAGGTCAGGTACAGGACTGATGTCTTTAGTATATGGATGACGATGTAATACCGCCTACTCCCAGACTTGGCTGGGCTGATACTGAGAAATTTTCACCATCACGTTTTGGCTCAACCCAGTATTTGAACCCTAATTATTACCGGTTGAACATCTGGGTAACACAAATAGGTGTCCTATGCAGTAATGTACATATTGTCTGTTCGATCAACCAAATCACTTGCCAGTGCTAGGTTTTCAGCAATTTTCTTAAATTTGGTGAGAATTAACTTCAAATCTCTTCTTCCCTCTTGATACACTTGGTTCGTGAACAGTAAGGGAGACACATACATTGACCAGTTCATCAATAGACCACTGATTATTCCAAAAAACCACTCTGAGGATCAAACGGCAAAGTCTCGACGCATAAACGATCGAATCCTTTATTTTTGTTTACTCCAAATCGACTATACGGGTTATTTAATCGATTTAAAAGACCACTAATTTGGTTTGATAATAATCTAAAAATCGTTGTACTTCTGACTTATCTCTAAAGATACATACGTATAAATAAAGAGTACATGAAAAATACTTTTATATTTTATTTTTACCTGAATGATTTTTAAGCATCAAAATGTTAAACCATATGATTGATTTACTATTCACATCTCCTAGCCCGTGTAATCTGCTGTGTCATGGGAATTAGAACCTTACGCCTGTTGGCGTGGTTGGTAGATACACTGCCTTTCACGCCGCAGGTCAAATATTTGTGTAAATTAACATGTCTGTTTGTCCTGAGTCTGGGTGTAAATTATCTATATATAAGTATGTATTTACAAAAGAAAAATAGTATATGTAACATATCAGTTATCTGGTTTCCATAGTACAAGCTCTGCTTGTTTTGGGATCAGATGGCCGTGTGTGAATAATGTCCCAGGATATTATTATTATCATTTATTCAAAATCTTTCTTATTAAATACATTTTAAAATACATCATCATCATCATATCCGCCGAAAGACGTCCACTGCTGGACAAAGGCCTCCCCCTAAGATCTCCACAATTGCCGGTCTTGCGCTATTCGCATCCAGCAGTTTCCAGAGACCCGCACAAGGTCATCGGTCCATCTTGTAGGAGGCCTGCCCACGCTGCGTCTTCCGGTTCGTGGTCGCCACTCAAGAACCTTTCTGCCACAACAGCCATCAGTTCTACGAGCTTTGTGCCCTGCCCACTGCCACTTCAGTTTTGTAATTCTTATATATAAAAAACAGAAATTATTATTATTTTAATTAATTCTGAGTTTCTGTTGATTTGGAATTGCAAACGTTGGTGTGAGTTTTTATGTTTTGGACAGACTTTATATTGGCAATATGTATGTACAACACAACAATATGTCTTTATTTATAGATTTCTAAGCGATATTAAAACAACGGTAATTTATATAAGCGGAATTTGAATGATATGTTCTCTATGGCGGCGAGCTATGATTACACGAGATGATATCAAAGACAATGTAGTAGCATTCGCTACTACGGCGTAGCCAATTCCTCTTAGGTACGCCGCCGTAGCGCTAGATTGCTACGGCGTACTACTTAATTTTAATGAAGTATTTATTTATAACATATAGACCAGGGTAGAAGCGTTTGAAATTAATAAAAAGTGAAAAAAAATAATAGTAGGATGAAACCCATTAGAAAAGGAGGGGAATATTATGTCCCAAATACGCTGTAATTTATTTGATCAAAAATATTTATTTTGTCACCTTATTTTGAATTAATATCGAAAAACCACCCTAATTTTCAATCGAAAAGTCACCCGTCAAAATATCATCTTTTTTTCAAAAAGTTGGTATGTTTTCTGTTCGTTGAAATCTCTACTTTCCGATGGTGAGAAAAAATATATATGTTACTGTAGTAAATTTTCTCAGAAAATGCAAAAAATCGAAAATAACTCTAATTTTTTTATTTATATAAAAAATCATCTAAAAATGTGATTGCTGCATTTTGTTTCAATTAAAAAGTTGATTTATTTAATGCTAATTACATTTATGTCATAGAAAATCTCATTATATATAAATATAAATGTAAATCGTACAATTAAATGTCGGTACTTTATTCTGATTACGTTATTCATTACAATATTTTTAAACAACAAAATATTAAAGAAATAAATGTATAAATATATAAAAAATATGTAAAGTAAATATATTTTTAATAACTAACTTTTGGCTGATTTTCATGTATATTTCATATATTTTGAATATATCTGAAACATATTTGAAATGTTTCAGATATATTCAAAAATATATTTACGATATATATTTTATATATTTTTTATAGATTTTTAATATATTTTTATGTATTTTGAAATTTTTTTTTTTATGGGATTAACTAAATTTGTTTGTGCAAAATTAAGGAGATTATTATTAGTATGTATGTAGTAAGACCCAGACCCGCCTAGCCCCTTCCCCACTTCTCCATGAAATACCTTTTGATGGGCTACTATTTTTCGTAGGTCACTCAGGTATATAATTTATCTTAAAATATAAATAGACATCGACGCATATAATTTAAAGAAGATTCGACAACTTACTCCAAATATTGTAGATGTCTTATTAAATATTAATTTAATTAACTTATTTGTTTGTTAATTATAGTAGTATATTTTTATTTGCAATTTTTTTTTATCAATGTTACATGTAATCTAATGTTTTTTGAGTAATTAAAGTGTTAATTTTAATAAATAGCTCAAAATTTTAGATGTAATTAAAAAAAGAATTCGATTTTTTTGCATTTTCTGAGAAGATTTACTATAGGTACATATATTTTTTTTTCAACATCGGAAAGTAGAGATTTCAACAAACAGAAAACATACCAACTTTTTGAAAAAAGCTGACATTTTGACGGGTGACTTTTCGATTGAAAAAATGAAAATTAGGGTGATTTTTCGATATTAATTCAAAATAAGGTGAAAAAATAAATATTTTTGATCAAATAAATTACATCGTATTTGGGACATAAGAAGGTAAGTTTTCACCAAATTTCGTTAAAAAAGAAAAATTTATGTAAAAGATAAAAATAAAAAACCAAATACTTGGTTTTTTGAAGTCTTCACATAAATTTAAGGTTATGTGAAAAAAGTGTAAATACAAAAGTTTTAGATCTTTTTATTACCTACAACTTTGCCATTTGACTTTTTTCGATAGGACTTTTAGTTTTGCCGAAAATCGAGAAAAACCGTTTCTTACCCTTAAAAAGTCACCCCCATACCCTTCCCGAACTCAGATCGCCCGTAAATTATTTTTCCTTTCATTTTTATAATATTCCCCTCCTTTTCTAATGGGTTTCATCCTACTATTATTTCTTTTGGTTTTAAAAATTATCGACCCTGGTCTAATAGGCAAGCGCGTTAAGATGATTACTTAGATATACTATACATTAAATGATTGATTGTTAATTAATATAAGTTAACAATATCTGTTTCCTAATGAATGGATATTGAATAATGGTAAAACGTAAAATTGGGACAAAACATTTTCATGTCAACTAGAAATTTAACATTTGTGGATTCATATCTAAGTTACGAGAAAAGATTAGTAAGAAAATCATTAGCAGATATATCACTATATATATTTCACACGATTTATCGTACAAGTTTATTTGTATACAGTGAATTTGAATATAAGAAAAACATTGAACCAAATGCAAATAAATACTAAAGGCAACATATTTTGAGCCTGTTCAGTAGCGTTAGCTTCTAAGCGGCCGTAGACGTGTTACGAATACGACTCGGCGTGCTACAAGCTACGAGAACTGTTTTATTTCAAGGACAATCTCGTAGCCGCTACGGCGTAGCTAATGTCGTTATACTTTACAATTCTCGGGGCGGTATCTGATTCCGAAATTCCAATATTCAGGTGTCAATGTGTTTGTCTGTTTTGAACTATATATAACTTTTATGGGCCTGCTTCAATTTAGAATACGAAATCTTACAAAGTATAATATCTAATACGGGTCTCTATATAGCAGTAAAAAATGGCGTGATTTTACGATGAAAATAGTACAGTCCAATCCATTCTCGTATTATAACATTCGTAATGTAATAATAAGTCATTTAAGTAAGTATATTTAGGTTTGTCTACATCTAATAATAAATACGTTTATCAAAATGTGGAATCCCTCCGGTCGGCAGTGAAACAAAGCAGCGAAATGATAATATAATTATCAAACAATTGCGGGATTGCTCACCGCACTTGCATGCAACGCTTACGGCACTTCTGCGCTCGAATAGTTGATGTATAGGTACACTTTAAACGAGGCTTGATTTCCAAGTTTTTCCTTTTAAATTTCATACGAACCAATTTAAAACTAAGCATACTATTTTCTGTTGACTTTTACAAGACGCATACACACATCAACAAAGTCTAGGGATACGTTATTTTGAAATCAAACATGGCTTTATTGTTTAAAACCTATTTAGTTTCCTTAAAAAGTTTATTTACAGATTTAAACCTTGTCTATTCTTTATTCAAAATTTAAAAATTAAAATGAGAAACAAATGAAAACACGCAAAGCACAGCGCAATCTTGAGTTGTATCTAATTTCAAGAAGTTGCATTAAAATTTTTTTTGCGTGTTAATTGAAGAAAACCTGATAAATTGTTTTATTTTCTTTTCTCAATTGGTTGTGTAAGCTTTTTAGCGTCATGCCACGCCATCATTTGAGTCGAGATGAAATGTTACGGGCAGTTGGCATGTTACAAAACGGTGCTATTCAACGCGTCGTTGCTGAGTCTCTGGGCACAAGCCAAAATGTGGTATCCAGGCTGTGGTCACGTTATCGCGCTACTGGAGATGTGGCAGAACGGCACACAGGTAGATATCGTGTTACCACTCAGAGACAGGATCGATTTCTCCAAATGACCGCCAGAAGACTACCCAATATCACAGCGATGCAACTAGTGCAAAGGCTCCAGGAGGGTCAGCAGCTGCTGGTGAGCGACCAAACCGTGCGAAGGAGGCTGCATGAAGTTGGTCTTCATGCTCGCAGACCGCTACGAGTCCCAGCGCTGCGACGTGGCAATCGCGGTAGGCGACTTTTATGGGCTCAAGAACATTTGACATGGAGTGATCAACAATGGTCATTGGTGCTGTTCACTGATGAGTCCCGCTATGGATTTCATCCAGATTCGAGACGAACACGCGTTTGGAGAACTCCAGGCAGGGTCAGCCGTCTCCGACATCCACAGGAGGTCCACTCTTACCAAGGCGGGACAATTATGGTGTGGGCAGGAATACGAATCGGCGGACGAACCCAACTCATTTGGATTCAGGGCAGCATGACTGCCCATAGATACCGTGAGGAGGTAGTAGAACGTGTCATTGTCCCGCTCAGGGCCCTAACGGGGCAAGAATTTCAGCTCATGTATGACAATGCACCTTCCCATACAGCGCGGCTGGTGAGGGCCGCCCTTCGAGAACACGATGTTCAGGTATTAGATTGGCCTCCACAGTCGCCAGACTTAAACCCAATTGAACACGCCTGGGACATGTTACAGCGAAGAGCATTGAGGGATTTTCCGCCCAACTTGACAACAGAAGAACAACTTTTCGAACATTTAAAAAGAACTTGGGACTGCATACCCCAGCAAGACATTGACACCTTAATTTTAAGTATGGAAAATCGTTGCCGCTGTGTGATTAATGTTAGAGGAGGAAATACCGATTACTGATTATCAGATTTGGTAAGATTTTTATTCATTTAATTCGATTGAATAATTTTATAAGAATAAAATGTTTTTGTTCACTCAGTAATTTTCTATGGCTTAATTAATTTAAGACTTTTATTAATTAGAAAAACAAAATCGCATCGTGTTGTTAATGTTTAAATATCGGCCATGAAATTATCTTTAATTCTTCCATTTACAGTCATAACAAAATGTTTATAGTTTTCTAGATAATCAATGAAATGTTCAATATCCCTAGATTGTGTTGATGTGTGTATATTCTGGCATACCGCGAGGAAACTTTGTGTAGAATACTAAGTTTCCTCAACAGGGAAGATAAAGTTTTTAGTCTCCTGGTGATAGTACTTTTATTTCACAGACTGTTTTAAAAAGTCTTAGGTTGTGACCTACATATGTTTAAACAGCTTCTTTACGTTAGATGAATTGGGCACAAGTATTTAAAATAATCATAAATGATTTAAAGAACATTCATCTGGCGAACTGCACGTTTGGCCCGTTTGCCCTCGGCGCCTTCTTGTTCCGGATTCAAGTTCCGCAAAGGTTAACTATTTGTGTGACCCACAATTTGTAGTTCTGAGTCTGTGCGGAAATGTTTCTGAAGTTCCCCGCGATGCAGGGACTAATTCCATATTGAGGGTTGTATTTAAAAAACAAAAGAACTAGCACACTAATAATAATAAATTTCTATTCCTTGCTTGCCATATTTTTGTAAACATTGATTTGCTAACCTAGATAAGTAAATGAAAGCTAACATTAAATATGCGAAGTTGTCGGTAACATTGTTTATTTTAATATGTAACCTGATGGTAAATGATCACCACCGCCCGTGGACACTTGCAACACCAGAGGCGGCTCCTCTAGTGTCGCCGGCCTTTACGAAAGGAATAGGCTCATTTCATGAAGGAATATATGTAAAAAGGCTATATTCTACTGTACGATAAGCATATACAACTATAACAATAATAATAATGTCCTCCCGGCCGAATTTCGGCCACAGCGGCTATCGTCAATAGAGGTTAGCCAATTGCGCAGCAATTGCTCGAACACAGGGGCATTTTTATCCCATCACTCTCATGATCCGATGGGACGACTTGCGACACGACCGGAAAAAGGTCAGTTACAGAGCCGACGGCTTTACGTGCTCTCCGAGGCACGGGGGTGTAATACCGCTAACTTACTGACTTCGGGCTGATACTGAGAAATTTTCTTTACGGAAAAATTCTCATATCACTTTTAGGCCCGACCTGGGATTTGAACCCAGGACCTCTGCGGTGGAACACGCTACCGCTAGTCCAACGAGGCAACTTTTGTACGTAATATGTTAGTATGCACTCTTTTCCACATCTTCTTAGATGTTCAATTTTAAACTGTCCAGTACAATATAGCTACGGTTGGGTGAGCTGTCTATCTCCATCAATTGGCTATTATCTGCTTAGTTAAATATTGAAGCGTTGAGTAATCAGCCAATAACTTGCATTGTCCTACAGTCAAACCGCCGTCAGATCCAGTGTAAGCGATCCATTAAGCTCGGTTTAAACATATCGCTTTTACGCTCAACTGCTCACTACTGAGCCATATTACTTTGCGCTAGCCACTGGCGATGTGAAAGGATTATAAATGCCGCTATTATACCTGTGTATCTTTGAGCCTGGACTAGTAACTGCTTTTTATTTATCAGGCGACATGTTAATGCGCATGGATTAATGAGACGACTTGGAATTTGTAGGTCCCTTTTTAAATAAGACGCGCTTTTAAATACAATTAGCTGGAGTATATTTTTATATGTAACTATAACTTTACTAAACTTTATTTCCTACAATATTTAATTCTCATTACAATGTCCCTTACGTCATTACTTTAACATTCAAGGAGTCACAAAACGTATTTCTACCATGATATAAGTAACATTTGTGTATGATAGCTTTTTAAATATCTAGTTTTTATAAAAGTATTCTCTATTTAACTACTAAAACAGTATATAGATGGGTCACACAAGGTATTACATTAATTAAAGAAGTTCAAGTAAATATGACACTAGCAGGCCAGGAAGATCATTGGATTAGGGAGGAGTATAGAATATATTGTTTTTTATAAATTTTAACGTCTTTATTTTATATAAACGATTTTATTTAACGATATTATTTTTTGTACGCAATTATTCATCATGACGTCCACTGCGGGACATAGGCATCCCCAAAAGATTTTCACAGATTAGTTTGTGTTCGTCATTTGGAGGGATATGTCACTATCACCTCGCTTGGCAGACAGGGTGGCGATCGCTGTAGGTTACAGAGAAACGCTGCTGCCCGTTCTCTGACAGGTATTCTCTCGGGAAGACTTTGTCGCCCCTTACGAGATGAGATAGGGTATTGTATGCCGTCACTGACCGTTAAAAGCCGAGCCAAAAAAAACTACGTATTTCCAGTGCTAAACAATATTCTTATTTTCACGATTAAAAAGACATCATAATTACACGGACAAAAACTGTAAACGACCTTTATTCATTAATCAAAATCATATCCTTAGTCTGCACTAAGCTTCTTAATGACTCGTCTAGACCTACAATCTATGTAGGTAGGTGGTAATATATAGGCTGAACGCCTAATGAACAAGGTTTAATGAATGCCGAGCGCTATAATTATCAGTCGAGTTGAACACCTGACGCTTGGTACTGAATGTTCGGGCATAAAGTTGTAGGCTGGGGATCTACTGTTGAATGTTGGTGCACGGAGATCGGTTAGCTCTTATTACTTAGTTGCGAGTCCAAAAGACTTAAAGTTTTATTGTAAAAACCAAAAATGGAAACAGCTCACTCCCAATAATTTACAGTCCTTTTTTGCAACGTTATCGTTTCAAAATTTCTTTCATGTATAAAATAGCAGCATTTGAGCAAGGTAGTATTGTAATTAGATCTGGATTATTTGCCACACCCTGTATATTTAGTATCATTAAAAAAGTTATACAATTTTTAGATCCGCCAAGAGCATTTTAATGAGATGAAACGGATAAAGCATAGGTACAAGCCATCCAAAAATTTTGTCATTAGCCATCCTGATCGTCCACTAAGTTATCAAGTGTAAAGGAGCTGTTACGGAAAAAACTTATGAACAACCTAGTAGCCATCGAAGTTTTATTACCACCATACGTTTTAACACATTGGCTCCTTAAACAATTACAATTCACACCGTTTTAAATTCAAATGAACACAAGAAGTGGGTGGCATAAATAAATGGGCCGTAAATAACTAATTCTATATAGGATTCGGATTGACAATTTAACTTTCACTGAACTAGTATTTACTGTGTCAATGTATGTCGCTTGAAATACTGTCACATACATTATTTCATTATGAAACACAAACAAATAATTTTGCCGGCTGTAGATACTTAAATTAAATACACACAATGTTTTCCAATGTATAACGGAATTTAACGTCCATATAGATGTATGTTTATGTAGGCCATATTTACAATATCCATACGGGCCTATTAAAAATTAGCCTTATAACGTTAATTATTTTTTTTTTTATTCACGTAGACTTTAGTAGTCAGAACATGTTTGTAGTAATATAGTTGTATACATTAGATATTATTTCTAGTAACATAGATATTTAGGTACATCTTGTATGAAAACATTTATAAAATTTATTTTATTACAGAAATGATATTTAGCTAGCTCGTATCAAGTTATTGTCAAGAGATTATGTTTAATTATCTAGTTTAAGTCTAATATTTTTACTACATATTGTCAATGGTTCTGTCTATATTAAAGGTATTATTATTATGACGGACCTTGTGTTAATAACGACGGTCGCGCTTTAATGCTACCACCGGATCCAATGCGCCCCAACTGAGAAGACCCAGCGAAACAAACTCAGTGGGTTCATCTACTACCGGTTTCAACACGACCCAGTTGAGACGGTCCGGCGAAACATACTCAAGCGGGCATGAACACGGGATTTGGTCCAATTAGAGTAATTATTTAGTAGGCAAACACAATATATGCTCGATCGGTTGTCTGAATGCTTATTATTTTAGATTATATTTAGGTATACAAAAGAAAAACTTCGAAACAATAACATTATTCATTTTGAGACAGAGTCAATAATTTTAAATTAAGTATATGATAGCAATCATTTACAGATAGTTCACGTAACACAGCAGATTAGTCATGTCTATATGGCTACAAGATCTCCAGCGAGCAATGTGCAGGTAGGAAGTGAGAGCCAGACGTCTTTGTCATCGATGTACTCTTTAGTGGTGTAATAACCCCTAGCCATAAGTATACGTTTAATATGTGTTTTAAAACTTGTGTCAGGCAGATCAGTAATTTGAGTAGGAAGCTTGTTATAAAACCTAATACAATTTCCTAAAAATTATTTATTAGTTTTGCTTACTCTAAAGCCTGGCATGGCTAGTTTGTTTTTATTCCTAGTATTTATATTATGCAGTTCACTTTTCTTTTTATAATTATGAATATTTTTTCTAACAAAAATTATATTCTGATATATATATATTCCGATGGCACAGTAAGTATATTTATTTCTTTAAACAAATTTCGCAAAGAATCGCGACTGCCTAAACCATAAATGGCACTGAATGCTCTTTTCTGCAATACAAAAATAGTACCTATGTCAGCCGCCGAACCCCACAGCAGAATGCCATACGACATAATGCTATGAAAGTACGCGAAATACACTAATCTAGCAGTTTGTTCATCTGACAATTGCCTTATTTTCCAGACAGCATAGGAAGCCGAACTTAATTTACCTGCTAACTTTTCAATGTGAGGACCCCATTGCAATTTTGAATCAAGTGTCAATCCTAAAAATACGGTCGATGGGACTAAATCTAATATTTTCGCATTAAGTGCAACTGTTGGTACAATTTGATGTTTAGTGTTATCTCAACACAGCCATTTCACGCGAGCGGACGCCAAAAGCCTCTACGTGCGTGCTACATTCTCATCACAATACAACCACTGCAATCTATTATAAACGCACCCCAAACTTTGAAAAGGCGTTATTTTCCGTCGATAAAACTTACATACCTGACATAAACATCTTAAATGTTTCCTTTATATCGTGAAAAACCCCGTCAATAGCAATGACATGACGCCCATTATGGAGGCCGCAAGGCAAGTTAAATGAGGTGCAAGTAGCCGGGAGTGTCACACGAGGTTTAGCTTTGTGTCCATAAGCACTTATGGTCACAACCTTATGAGTTGCTCCGATTTTATCATTTTGAGAGCTTAGGAGTAATTGCTCGAAAAATAGATGGAAATAAAGACAAAGTGTGTGTGTGCCAGAAGGACCGACACAATTTTTGAGGTTTGGACAGATGGGTTGATTTGGCAGCTTTCAGCGGTTGTCCCGTTGATTTACGATGACGGTAACGGAAATATGTTTTTTATCGTTTTAGGGTTTAAAAAAATTATATGAATTGAAAGTACAGACGCCAGCACATCCAGCTGCCAGCCATCCCAATCTGTCATATTTCTTTTATAGATTTTAAACTATATCACATAAGTATAAGGTTCAATTTTAATTGGGGAAATATGACAGATTGGGGTAGCTTTATGTGCTGGCGTCTGTACATTGACGAGTTATTATTAAACAAAAGGTTGGTTAGAGGTAGGTGTATTAATTTTTTTAATAATTTTATTTCACTTTCAAGACTCTCTATAAACTTAATTTCTAGTCTCACAAATTCTATTAAAAGCTTCAATGGCACTTAACTATTTTAACTAATAATTTTCTTAAAAATTATAATGTCCGATTTTAACGAAATTCAAACATTGGAATGAAAAAGTAATCGAAAAGATCCAAATCCATCAAACAGTTGAATTCAGTACCTCTCCTTAAAGTTCTTAAAACTATATGGTCCGAAAAATTGCTACTCAACTATACATTACTTATCTTACGAGATATGAACTGGCAACGTGTCTGTCATAAAATTCTAAGCCACCTGACGGTATCTAGTGTTCAGTTAAAGTCGTAAAACAGGTTTCAGTTGCAATTAACGTTCGGAGGCAGGCGCGTCTCGTTAAAACTTCTTCTTTACCCACAGTCTATGGACACAACCACAGTTAACCTATTTTGTCAACGTACTTATTTAATCGGCTAAGTTGCGCAATCAAAATAATAAGTAGGTACTTAATTTTTTACTTCATTCTGAGCATAATACATTTAGAGCACCAATAGGATTAATGCTTCGCAAATTAATCTGCGGTGATTCCGTTATCTAATCAATATTTATGATTCTTTTTCTAAAATATTCTACGGGTAATATTGGCGCCACCTATTAATATATGACGATATGTCAACAGTTACAAATATTTCAACTTAAACAAAACATGAGTAACATTATTCAGAGGCTTAATTCAGGTTTTAATCCTGTTCGCAGTCTAATTTCTAGTTCTCAAAATTGAAAAAAATAATGAATATGTCAATGGTTCTAAAAAAAAAATTAAGAACTTAATGTAAATAAAAGTAATATGTTTGTTTTGTTAAAATTAAAAGTATTCGTCTACTCTTTGAGCCCAAAATTCACAGTCTTCGTATCGGTTACGGCACAGGCAAATTTCTTTCCGATTTGCGAAGGCGGTATTCCCGTGAGGAAGTAAAGTTTTTCAAAGGAAGTCGACATGAGACAACCAGTGATGATTCGGCACGTTTCGTTCAAGGCCACACAAATCTCTTGGGTATGGGTAGGGCGATGCCTCACAGGGTAATGTAAAGTAAGGAAGACTATGTAGAACAAGTTAAATAAGCTAAGAATGCGACGGTTTTCTAAAGACAGAAACGAAACTGAAACAAATCCGCCGCATCTTAGCACATTGCCAGTTAGAGATCCATTGTCCATCGTCTGGTTTCATCGTCAGACCAGCTCAATGATACCAAGATATTGTACTGTGTTCCGAAAATTATATAGATGCAACTTCTTTAGTAAGATGATTAGTGTTCAGGTTCACTTGAAATTGAATGTGAGCTGTACTGAAACACATGAATCGTTCATTTGTTATTTTACCTGGTTCCATCAGAAAACCAGCGCTGCAACAGTTAACGTCGCAGCTAGTGCTGAGATGGGACCAATTCAGACTCGCACAGATAGCAATTAAGAATTCCTTTATGTGTACCTTTATATTATTATGCTGTATATCTATGCTTGTTTTACTGACTAAATATATTTTCTTCTTCTTCTTTAAAACATGGCAACATGTACGACTGTCCTCAATCTAGCTTGAAAGATTAATTTACAAAATAACACAGAAGGGAAGGGGATAAACGCATGTTTAAAAATAAGTAACACAAAATGATGATAGAATTGCCTAAACAATCAGTAAAGTGGTCGAGCCATTTACATCGAAACGATGGCAATATCTTCTCAGTCCATACTTCTTATTCTACCGCCCATAAGATTATACCGCATCCGTAATCTAGCTCTACAAATTTACACGTGACTACTGGTTATTACTCAACAGCAGCAGTAAAAGCCTCCTCCTCATACGTCCAACTTTTTCCTCCAAATTTATAATACCAGAATCCAGTATCTTTCCGGTATTATATTTTGCAAGGTGATCTGAATCGTTTAGACATACGACACTCTACCATTCCTTATTTAAAAAGCTTTTCAAAAATATTGCTTGAAAGTTAAACATGAAAGAAAAAAAAAACTACTAATTCAGCAATTTGAACAGCACCCACTTCCATGGAATAGGAGAAAACGAAAGAGTTGGGAGGGCGCCCTCTCTACGGGGGATAAAATATGAAATTAAAGAAAATAAAACCAAACGACTCATCTCTAAAGTTCTGCGAGTTAAAGTTACAGAACTTTGCTTTCCGAAATGTATTTAGAAGCCTCCTGAGAGCTTTAAACTGTACGTGGGAGGTAAGTCGGCACGTCAAAAAAATGTGCTTCGTATTTCATGCTATAAACTTGTAAGATGGTTTCAAGGAGGCAGAAATGTACAAATTAAAAGAGAGAAATAATATAGCCTACTTGTACTCTACAGTAGCTAATTATTAAACATTTCAAAAGTATGCCGGTGCCGAGTGTCAACTACGCCCGACCTTTCCGTCTATGTGAACAAAACCTATGTATTTCCGAAGAAGTTATGACCATCTAAAAATGAAAAAAAAAACGCCTGTTTCGAACTGTCGAATATAAAGGCGTGGTAGACAAATATGGCGACATGGATAGGAATCCTTCTTCCTACTCATTTCAATATTGAAATATGTTTAGTTTGAGATATGTTTTTGAGGACGAAATGGGACAATACGGAACCTCGATTTGGTCTATTTCGGTATCGCGTCTTATTCACGCATATGAGTTGAAACCGAGACAGTCTAAGCAGTGGGGATACGTATCATAAATAATATTAAGGCGTTGCTACTTGTATTTGCGTCACTATAACATTTTACTGTTTTATGCTGATTGGGTTTGCGCTTGACCACGATCTCACCTGATGGTAAGTGGGGATGTGGTCTAAGGTGGACCGCGCGGACCCATAAGATGCCTGTTCACTCTAGCCTTGAATAAACCCATGGTGTATGAGTCTGGAAACACGTCGTTCGGGAGGGCGTTCCACTGCTTAGCCGTGGGTATGATGCAAGAGGAAGAAAAACGCTTCGTACGGCATAATGCGATATCAACAACAAAGCGGTGGTGACCCTCCCGACGCCTGGTAGTCCGATGAAAAAAGGGGGAAGAAGGGATAAGTTCATGAAGGTCTTGAGCGCATTTTCCATGAAATCTTCTACGTCATGAAGGCAGTAAGTGATAACAGATAAGCTAAGTAACGCTGCGTCATTTTTACCTGTGTGAGATGTGTTTCAAATAATCGCCCGCTTCTCTAGGTTTGTAAAAACCTCTTATTCGGTTGAAGGTCTCGTAACTTACCTGGAACAAAAATAAATATACATTAGAGAATAAATTTATGAGAATGTTAAATGATTATGAATCGCTATCCTGAGATAGATAGCTTCAAAGGGGACTGGTCATATGGATAAAATGTGTTAAAGAAATAAGTAATGGAATGAGGCGTCACTTTGCGGATATTCATGACGAATGTATGTAAGTCGTATTCGAGCATTCGACTAGTTAGCGCCATATGATGGATAGCATACGTGGAGATGTTAGATGAGGCCTTTGTCCAGCAGTGCGCGTCTTTCGGCTGATATGATGATGGTATTTTTTAATATCGGATTATTATTATTATTATTTTTTTTTTATTTATTTATTTATTAAATATAGTTTCAAAAGTTTGTACTTATCTCCCACAAAACCGTGTAATCGGTTTGACTGTAGGATCGAGTCTCTGTACAGCATATATTTATCTTATAAAAAAAATTACTAACTACTACTATAAATATTTACATAACATTAAATTAAATCTAATAGGTTTTTTTTAACTTAAATTTAAATTTATTTTTAACTGATTCATGCCGAAAGTCATCCGGCAGACTATTTAGCAGGTACGGCAAGCGTTTTCTTAATGTTCGGTTTCCATAATAGTTTTTGATTCTGGGTACTGTCAGTCTGCCGGTTGACATCGAGCGTGTATTGTACTTATTGCTTACATGTATTAGGTTATGTTCTTGATTGCTATGGTTGTTTATTGCCAGAAGGAACTTATGTTTTTTACTTACAGGTAGAATTTTACAGATTTTGAAAAGATGGGTGTAATCATTTTTGCATTTTTGTTTAAATTTTTTGTTTACTAACAGTTTAATGAATCTAATTTGAATTGTTTCTAGTTTTTGCATATTTGTTTTAAATGTTAGTCCATAGCAATCAAGCGCATAACCGAGGATGGAATCGACTAGTGACATGTATAAACATCTTAACGTGCAAACAGGAACTTTAAAATTTAAATGATAGAATTTTCCTAGCAAGACTGATGAGTTTATCACAAACGTAATCAATATGTTTGGTCCATGAGAAGTGTTCATCAATTTTTAAGCCAAGGTATGTTACACAATTTACTTTTTCCATGGGATTACAATTGCAGTTATAAAATCTGTTATGTAGACATGAGAAGTTATGGGCATATAATATAGCAGGTTGTGTAGATTGAGTGAATGTAAGCAAGTAAGGAGAATGAATGATTAAAAACTTTGTTTTATCAGCGTTTAGCACAATTCCGTTATCATGAGACCACTTTACACCTGCATCTATGTCCTGTTGCACTAGCCTACACGTGACGTAGACATCGGTACCAGCACGGAGGATACACAGGTCGTCGGCGAACATATAAGCAGTGCAGTGCTTTAGCACATTGCACAAACTGTTCACATGCATGAGATAGCTGATAGGTCCACATCCTGAGCCCTGCGGAATTCCGTACTGTACATGCATTTTGTCACCCACCTTGACGCGGTAGCAGCGCGATGTGAGATAATCACTGAACCATTGGTTAAGTCTCCCACCCCGCACTTCGCCATAGCACCAAGGAGTGTATCGGATTGTAATGGCTTTTTTATAATAAAAAAAACCTACTGTAATTTTTTTTTTCTGATCTAGGTAGTTCTTGACTTCATCTGTAAATTTTGACAATAGTGTATTTGTACTTCTCCCTCTTAAGAAACCATGTTGACAATTATCTATTATTTTATTATTTTGTAAATATTGACTTAATTAGTTGACAATACATTTCTCCATAATTTTATCGATACTTGATAATATGGCTATGGGGCGGTAGTTACATACATTTTTACGATCACCTTTTTTGTATATTGGTCGGACTATGGCTTCTTTTAATGGGTCTGGCAATTGACCATATTTAACGGATAAGTTAATTAATTTAGCTATAACCGGACTCAACTTATCGACTATAAATTTAAGATTCGAGAAACGAGCAAGTGGGTCAACTGATGGTAAGTGATCACCGCCGCCCATGAACACTCGCAATACCCGAGAAGTTGCGGGTGCGTTGTCCGCCTTTAAGAGACAGCAAACAAGTATTGCTGACTCTTCCCCCCATCCCGATGAGCTTTGGTGACCTTACTCACACGCAGAAACACAACATTAAAATTATTAATGTTATTATTAAGGAATGTCTTCTGTAAGGTGTAGGTACTTCCCTAGTCGGGCTGTTCTTTGAGCGAATGAACGCTGTGCCCTACCTCTCTCTTATTTCGCTTTCCATTAAAATTCGCCGGCCTACCGAAAGTGTTCCGTGATTATTACTATTCATACCAAATATAATAACAAGAAATAGTATTATTTCATAGTACGTACGTACGACGTAACTTTCAATTTGAGCAACAGTAATTTTGTTGATGTAATTTTAACGGCGACACTTACGCACCGTGCCGTAATAAAGACGAATACATTTGTGAGAAGCTGACGACGAAACTGCCGTATTTAGGCGTTCGAGTTGTAAAACAGGATATATTTTATATATGACCAACTTGGCTCGGAGGGATATCAAATATATTTGAAAGATATTACACAAACGAGAAGACCTAAAGTAAGCAGTATAACCTTACCATCGAAAACCCTCAACTTTGGCTGATTAGATTGTAATACCACATAGTATAGTAGTTAATTTTTTTAACTGGTTGTGCCCCGCGGTTTTACCCGCGTTAAATTTTATAAATTATCACAGCTCCTCCCCCGTAGATGATAGCGTGATAATATGTTGACCCGACCTCTTAGTAATATTCATGCAAAATTTGAAGTAAATCCATGCAGTTCTTTTTGAGTTAAACCCGGACATACATACACAAAAACAGACAAAAATTCTAAAATCTATATTTTTGGCTTCGTGATCGATTGTAGATCACGCCCCAAGTATCCTTTAAAAAAATATTCAATGTACAGTTTTGACTTTCCTACGATTTTATTATATGTATAGATTATTTAACGATACCACAGACAGAAACGCAGGTAAATATGTACGTTTAACTTATAACATTCGTCTGTTTACGGCGGCGGTTCAAAAAGTTAAGATAGAATTGGATAAAGACGTCGTAAGATTCCTCCTCTCGAAGCAACAGCCCGAAACACAGGGTTGCGGTAAATAAGCCATTCTTGACGCTCTAGTACGTCACGCTCATCTCCCACAGATACATCCATAGATATAAAATACATAGAATAGCTGACAATTTTTGCACCTGACAATTTTTGCACCTTGGCCCAAGTACTAAATAGTCTGCCAAAACCATTAGTTAGACAGATAATAAAAAAAATAAAAATAGAACAAGTAAAAAACTTATTAAAAAAATACTTTATCAGTGATAAGTACCTGGAAGGCGATGCATGTCGGGACTACTCACTATAATCATGACACCTTCCCTAGCGCTACTTCATGCTGCTCTGGGACTACAATTTAATCTTTAAATGTAAGATTTCAGTAGAACTAATAATTGTACGCTGTATTATGTAATTTATTTAAAACTAGCTGTGCCCGCGACTTCGTTCGCGTGGATGTCGGAACTTAACAATGTATTTTTTAGTGTAAAGTGCTGTGGGAGGATACCGATACAATTTCTTTTTTAATTTAATTTAGTGCTTCTTTACTTTACCTGTGGAACCATCTGGAGCGTACACAAAAACGTTATTGGGGTTGCTTACGTGTGAAAGAGCTACGTATAGTTGACCATGGGAAAAGCATCCAATACTTAGGTCCATCCCCGCAACGGATAATGTCGAGCTTTATTAATCGTCATGGCATAACAGAGACTGACTGGGAGTTGCACTGGTTTGAAAGAGAAAGGGAAGTTTAAAGGAATTATAGGTATCCTTGGAATAAAAACAATATCACCGGCGCCGCAACCTGTTAATATTTCAGCTTCGATAATGTTTTGCTGCAGATTTGTGACTTTGAGCCGAGTGCCGTTACAAAGTTTGGGGGGACATAAATTTCTGAGGAGAATTATTGGTACACCGATTTTTAAAACTATTTTGTGGGCTGGAAGTCCGGGTGTGCTGAGGGAATCCAAAAATTCTACCGGGTAGTGCGTGGCGTCATCTTCTTCCATACCTGTATTTATTGAGCTATATTCTTTATTATTCCAGGACGCATGAGTCAATATTTTGAAATTAATTGCCGCAGCTTGGTCATTGCGGGGAGTCAAAATAGCTCGCTGACATAGCCAAGAACCAGCTTGATTGCCAATGTTTGTGGTATCTCTGTACACAGGAGAAATTAGCTTCAGCTGTGATGTAACGTAAGAGCAGAGATTACCAATCAATATAACTTTTCCATCTTCTTGTACGGGGTATGTGCCATCGCCTATTTTTTTACAATAAATTGGCAAACTCCTGTGCAGTTTCGCAGCCTCTGACTGATCAGGTTCCCTCCTATACTTATAACTATCTCTTGAATAGCCAAACAGGACCTGTTGTGACAAATTTCACGTACCTTGTCAGGAATTTCTCCATCAGTATTTAGTTGTACATGTCTCATAAAATCTTCAGCAAACTTGTCATCGTACTTTTGCCATAACTGGTTAGCACCCGATAACGCACAAAAGGTCAATAAGATGGCAAACAAATGTCGCAAGCGATGTGGACTATCGCTCACGCATCCTTCCGCTAGAGCGTCATCCCAATGCTGACCTCCATCTAATAAATGGCGTGCTCGGCAAGCGGCCTGGTATGTGGGATGTTCAATATAACCATTTTACGGAAATCAGCTAAAGACGTAGGTCCTCGCACTACATGGACCAGACTGTGGGATGAACTCACACGTGAGCACGCCACGTGAACCTGCCCGCCTTCCTTAAGTCAATTCCAGCTAACTTGAGAGATGGACTTTGCGATTTGTTGATGGTTATCGCGACACACACTTTTATAGGGAACTACAGTATTTTAAACTGAAAAGGGAGATCATTTGGCACTATCGGAATACGTGACACGAACACTGTTTCTCCCTGGGCAGATCCAGGCATAATAGTAGCCTCTATAACACGATGCAAAGCATTGACTTGAAGCCTAGTGCCGTTGCAAAGTTTAGGTGGCTTCAAATTCCTCAGAACCATTATAGGTATACCCACACGCAACATAGGGGATGTATGTTGCGTGTGGGTATACCTGTAATGGTTCTGAGGAATTTGAAATAATATTTGGAATATTATACGCTCTTAGGGGTGGAAATTCCTAAAATCCTGAAATACATATTTTTATTTTTAACGGAAAAGCCATACCAATTTTCATGCTTTTCACTTAAAAAATTACACACTTTTCATACAAACTTACATCCCCTATTTTACGCCCTTGGGGTGGAATTTCCAAAAATTCTAAAATATTTATTTTTATTTTTAGCTGAACTACTAAATATAAGTTTCAATGCCTTTAACTACAAAAATGACGGATTTTCATACAATCTTTCATTCTCTATTTCACCCCCTTAGGGTAAGTATTTCCAAAAACCCTTCCTTAGTGAATGCATACGTCATAAAAGTAGGTACCTACCGGCAAAATTTCAAGTCTCTAACCCCAGCCGTTCAGGCTGTGCGTTGATATGTCAGTCAGTCAGTTTCCTCTTTTACATAGGTAGGTATATTGATTTGTGCTGAGAAAATTATGAGAGACAGGGTTAATTTACTACATTGAAATACATTCAATCGGACAGGCTCAATAAAATTCGAATCGTGTGTACATTCGCGTTACAAACGAATCGACAGCACAAACTTTCGATCGACTGACATTATAATTTAAAATTAAATTATAACAAATCCAATCTTGTACATAATTCAATTTGCCCAAAGAAAACAGAATATTTCAATAACCAATTTTGGACAACGACATCTTCTAGCCTTATTTCGAAACAATTCGGAACATTCAAAGCCCTAATCTTAACACTGCGAGTCAAAAGCAATGCACAACGACATCTATCGAAACAAAATTCAACTATCAAGCACAACGATATCTATCGAAATAAAAATCAACTATCAATAATTTAAAATTAAATTATAATAAATCCAACCTTCTACATAATTCAATTACAACCAAGGCAACCAAGACCTTATTTCGAAACAATTCAGTACATTCAAAACCCTACGTAATCATGCAATCAGCAAACACGGGCAAATCTTAACACCGCGAGTCAAAAGAAATGCACAACGACATCTATCGAAATAAAAATCAACTATCGACCTAGTTCATTCAGAAAAGAGATGTCATAATATGCACAGTGACATCTATCGGACAGTTAGGTAGCTCAACTATAAACATTAGTTCATCTTGAAGTAATGAAATGTGTGTTATTTTTCTTCATGATTAATTTAAAATCTAATATCTTTTGATAGACTGAACCGATTGCAATAAAACAAAAACTAAATGTTACCTCAAGTTACGCTCAATCGTTGTGTATAAAAGTTATCTACATTGCTTTAGTATATTTTACGTGATACCCGAACATATAAACAGACAAACAGACAAACAGACAAAAATTCTAAAAAGGCTGGAAATGGGTTCTATTGGTTGTTCTTTAATACCCTGGCTATTTTTTTTGAATTTTCTTTTGATGTACAAAAAATATTTTTCTACAGATTTATTGTATGTATAGATAAACAGTTTATTTTTAATTATTTTTTTTTTATTTTTAATTAATTCAGATATGACCAAAGATGCAAGCACTAAAGTGCGTTTATAAAGTAATAATGTACTCCTTGTTTAATTTCCGCCACGCTGGTTAGTTTCAAAAGAGATGAGCCATTTACGCGATAAATGTTATTATATAGCCTAGTGCGCTTTATAATAATATGTATCCCGCAAATGCTTGCATGTGTGCCCTAACATAAAAGATAAAAAAAGGTCTTTATTCACGTAGTCTTTAAAAAAGCGCTTGTAAATAGTCAGAACAAGTTAGTATTAATATAATTAAGTATACATAATTATTTTTAGTAACATAGATTTTTAGGTAGATACACGGACATTTTTTATAATAGTAATGATATTAAGCTAATGCATTTTCTATTTCCTCACTCTCGTGGTCGGATGATGTATGATAAAATATTTCTTCTGCTAGCCGCCACGACCAGAAAGAGTTCAGATACATAACTGATGGCTGTAGTAATATCAGAGGCACGGGGTGTGTCTCCGGTAATTTACAGACTCCGAGATGATATTGCAACGTTTTATTAGCAAAAAAATACCAATAAATAGTTCATCTGTGGATGAACAGGCTACCGAAGTCTGTAGACCAACGAGGCAGACAGCCATATTACGGAGTTATATTGTTCATAATAAAATAGTTCATTCTAAGAGGTTCTGCGAGGTTTTACGAGGCATATATTTTGTTGTCTATTTGAAATATTAATTCGAAATACCTGTTTCAATATGTTCTAAGCTAGAATATAATTTTGTATATAAGAAAATCAAAAGTGTAGCCGGTCTATAGGGTCTATATGCTAAATCTATGTCTACACAAAAGGGGAATGTATATTGCTCCGCGAACCGAATGGAAAACAAACATATGGCTCCGCACCAAACCCTATTCGTTATCAGCTCCCAACACAAAACTAACACACTATAGATATCCTCACTATTACAAGGCAATAAAGCACACATTCCAACGCGATGCCATCCAAACGATTCCGATTTGATGAATGCTCCGAGATGCGATGCGAAATAATTTCTTCCATTCATCCGCTAAACCATTATAGCCGACTCTCTGACTAATGAATTCATTTCAATAGAGGCTCTTCAATCCGTGGAACTGAGGCTACCTATAAAGATGACGAATAGCGAATTCATTGTGACGTTAGATTAGTGTTTAAGTCGGCGATAGAACTACGGACGGAGAGAAAGACCAGCAATTGAATAACATTGGCTGTGCCCCGCGGTTTTACTCGCTTAAAACTTTATAAATTGCCTATGTGTTAATCCAGGGTGCCAGCTAACTCTTTACCAAATTTTATTAGAATCGTTCAAACCGTTTAGACGTGAAGAAGTAACAAACATACACACTACGAACGTACGAACGAACATTACGAACTTGAGTTTAACATAACTGCTAAGAAACTGACAGACGGACTAACTATTTCTTTGTATGCTTAGATTCAACATGTATAACCCTATTGCCAGCTCCCAACACAAAACTAACACATAGATGCGATACATACATAGATATGTTCACTATTAAAAGGCAATAAAGCACACATTCCAACGCGCTATTCAAACGATTCCGATATGATGAATGGTCTGGGATATGGTACGAAATAACTTCTTCCATTCATCCGCTAATATATCATAGCCGACTCTCTGACTGATGGATTCATTTCAATAGAGAGGTTTCTCTTATTTGCTAGACGGCTAGGGCCCAGAAACAAGGAATGCCTACGCATGCCACCAGCAAAAAGTGTCTACGGGTGTGTATTTCCGACTCACACCGACTAACCCTAACCTGGCGTGGACATTTTTGGTGCCTGATAGGGGAGCACCGGGAACGCGCATAATCATCATCATGTCAACCGAATGACGTCCACTGTTGAATATTAAAAAATACACGTGTTTAATTAAATCTTACAATGAATATAAATGCCAAGTCTGAAGTTGATCTAGCCAAGGAAAGACGTTCGATATCAACTTTGCAATCACTTTTCACACTAGGCGTCAAAATTTTCAAAAATAATTTCTTAGTGCACACCTACGTCAATTATAATAATAATAATAATACTGCTTCATTTCTCACCACAATATAAGGTACATTTTACATGGCATCAAGAACAATACATAAAAATACATGCACACGCGTTAGAAGTTATACTTCTTAATATACAACTTGAACATAGGTATCAATTTTCATACCACCTAGAACTAACTTCATGCTGTTAAATTTTTTGGTGTCGGTGTGCGCGCGCATCGTAAAAATTCACTCTCATCATTTTTCTCCATCGCGCCAAAAGAAGTATAACTTCAAAAATTTAATTTTCTAATTATATTGTGGGAGAGTGGTGCCTAAGACAGACCTAAGGCCTGTATTTCAGGACACCAATTAAGGAATACTTGTTTAAAATTTCATGGTTCTAGACCCAGCAGTTGTAGCTGTGCGTTGATGGAGCAATCAGTGAGTTTCTCCTTCTAGACGTATAGATTTTACCATTCATTGATTAGTGGGGGCAAACTGCGCCGGTATCTTACATATAAAGTGTAACATACATAAATAGTGAAGAAAATTTAGAAGTTAATTGTGAATTTAAAATTTTACCCTATATGTCGCGATGTGATCAGATTTCTTTGTCACTTTCAGGTCATGTAGTTTATATAATTTCTAAGCATAATTTGAAACTTGCAATTTGTGTACCTTAGTCTCTAGGTCGATAGGCAACATAGCTAGAACTAATTGATTTAATCAATTATAACTATGAAATTACATATTGGGTGTATGAATGTGACCGTCAGACTGCGACCTCGTTAGTAAATGAATGAATTAGTTTAGGCGAGACGCAAAGTCGTTTAGGTTATGAGCCGTAAATCTTAGCCATCGTAAATTGGAATTAAATAAATATAATGTATCGAATGTATACCCTTAAGAAGCGATAGATTTGAACCAATATTCAGGGCAGACATGTGGGACACCCTCCCGAACGACGTGTTTCCAGACTCATTTAACATAGGTTTATTCAAAGCTAGAGTGAACAGGCAACTTGTGCGTACGCGCGGTACACCTTCGAAAACATCTTCACTTACCACCAAATGAGAACGCGGTCAAGCATAAACACATCCAGCATAAAAAAAAAACATGTAGAGTACGCTCACTTTATACTTAATTTTAAGTACAAATCTAATTATGTAAGTGATCAGCCAATAGCTCGCATCAAATTCGTCTATTATGTTTTACTGAAAGGTAAAGGTGGTGAGTCTCAGAGTCTGGTTTTGGAATTTCATGATTGCAAAGTACTTCGACATATATAAAACTAGTGTGAACCCTATCTAAAAAAAAACAAATATTACTTAACATATTTGCGCGTGTCAGTAATGACAGTCGCAAATATTTTGAGTAACCTACACCTGACTGACAACTCAGTGTTGCCAACCCGCGTTTCCGAACACACCCAAGTAACTAGTGCGTTCTGCGACGTACGTACATTAAATCCAGATAAAGAGGCATCGTTGTAAAGTTGAATGCTTATTTAATTGTCAAGTTGCCAACAACGGCTATTCTGCAGTGAACGTCCAGCGTATGATCTACCGTCATAATATTGTTGCGAGTGTCGAGCTATATATTACCACTTTCAAGTACCATTATCTCCGCAACTGGAGCCAAGAAAATTTCGTAGCTATTCTCACTGCGCGATAACTATCACCGCACAAGTAATAATTAAGCCAAATGGATAGTACCAACAGCTAATTGCACTTAATAAATCTTTGTTGTGCATCAGTAATTGTAGTGGAGATACATCGCGTAAGCTTCCAACGTTGATTAAGGATTTCGTGGCATTTCCTTCCGAATCAGCCGAGTTGCATTTTGCAATAAATTACGATGAAACGGAAAAACTGCAGTAATCAATTTATTTGACTATAGAACGAATGTATGGTGCAGATAATGTGAAGAGATAATTAACTATTATCTGTATTGTCTTTTATGTTGCACTGAATAGGAAATCCTTCCAGCTTTATTTTAAGTTTATAGAGGTTTTTGAATGTGAATATGTTTATTTTGTTAAATTATTTCTTTTAACGAAAGGCAATTGTTAGCGACAACAATGTTAACTTAATATTATAATTATTTTATATAATTTACCTAGTCGGTATGCAAATAATTATGTAAAGGAAGTGCGCGGGGCGCGGTGGTCACCGGGGGCAAGGGGGGCGGTCCTTCCTTCGCCGCCCATAGTTCGTCAACTGTCAAAGTAGTACAAATCATAGCTCCATGCAAACCGCACGCTTCCTAATCGCTAAGTTTTCATGTACACCCCTCTTTACCAAAAATATAAAAGTCATTTTTTTTCTATCACATAATCGTTTTGTTGGATCCACATCACCCTGGCCCTTACAGCAATGAAAACGATAAACATAGAAATTGTAGCAATAAATTTGACTAACTCAAAGTCCAATGTAATGTGAAAATAATGTAAAGAAATAAATAACTACTATTTGTCTCATCCCTTATGCCGCACTAAGTAGGATACCCTTCTAGTTGTTTTCTAAGTTCAGAGACCGTAAAGTTAAACAAATGTGGCCCTGTAGCGACCGACCCTTGGTACAAGTTGAACGTAAACGGCTACGCTACGACATATCTAAATCTCTGCTTAACAGGTTCGTTCCGAAAATTTGAGCATTCAGTGAATAGTGAAAGGTGAGATGTGGTCAATTCTGAGGCACGTTAACATCATAGATTTGGTGGTAGTTATGTCATGATTTTTAAGAACCTGCGGGTAATAAGTATTTTTATTTTGGGTTTTAATAATTTAAGTAATGTAAAATACTCTTTATTGTACACAAAAACTTATACTTCAAATTGAGATAGATACAGACGCCAGCACATCAAGCTTGAAAGGGCAATTGAAAGTGAACCTCATGCTTTTGTGATAAAATTTAAAATCTACTCTAATCTAATTTCTTTGACAGATTGGGATAGTTGGATGTGCTGGCGTCAGTGCGTAAATTCGCTAGTGCGATTTCTTGCAGACAACTAAGTACCTATTGAGATACTAGGTGCAAATAATATTTTATTAAATATTAAGCAATTAGTGCGCTCGAATTTAGCAAAGTTAGGTTCAGTCCTTGAACGAACATAAAAATTGGAACATATCATTTTTAGTTGGTACTTTTGGTTGGTTGGATACTTACCACTACGGTGGCTTAACTTAATGAAGACTAGCCAAGAACGGAGGGTATACATATATTATCACGAGTTTAATCGCACTTATTTCTACACTTAGCAGGACGGCTATTGGACACGACGAAGAGGAGAACTGGTGCAGCAGCGATATTTTCACGTACTCTCTGAATCGCCGAATATCACCATTCGGCGTATATCGTGCCAACTTAAAGATTTTTGCCCGGCCTGGGATTTATTTATTTATTATTAATATTAAATTACTATTACGTAAATGCCATTATTAGTTTGTAAGTATTTCGATTCCTACTTAAACTATTATGCACTACCCTTATTGTGTTGTCTTTCTATATTTCTGCTTCTTATCCATCCAAAGGTTGTCTGGAAGAGATCGCTGACTGCGATAAGACCACCTATTGTACAATTTGCTTTCAATGTTTCCTATATTTTTATCTGTAATGGGGGTGCAATAAAGAGTATTAATCTTATTAACATGATCCGAGAGACTTCAGCAAAATGTGTGTGATATAAAAACTCGCTAGGATCACCCGTGGTGAATCCTTCTTTTCGATGCGTCTCATATGTGAATCTCCTCACCGACAGTCGAAGTAGTCAATAGTTTTACCTATACTTGGTTACTTACTTACTTATCGTATGGGAAGCGGTTACCCTAGTGTCAGAGTTGTTCAAGCCGCCCATTAGGCCTCTTACATGGGTTAACGACTGTTGCCTAAACGCTACAACCGGGACCGACACCTTAATATACCTCCCGAAGCACGAGGCGCTCACAAATTAAACCACTTTGGCGGTTACCCATCTGTGGACTGACTCCAGCTGCTGCCCAGATGTTTTTCTCATTATTATTGACGGTCACCGTAGCCTAGTTGGTAGTGCTCCTGCCTACGAAGCTGGTGGTCCTGGGTTCGAATCCCGGTAAGTGCAAATATTTGTGTGATGAGCACGAACATTTGTTTCTGAGTCATGGATGTTTTCTATGTATTTATTTATTTATTTATTTATTTATTTATTTATTTATTTATTTATTTATTTATTACAGATATCTTATTGCTAACAGATAATTCCAAGCACAATAAGTGATACAATCATAATAATTTATATACATAATCTATAGGTACTATACTATACTATAATAAGCTAATTAATTAACCATGTTAAAAAAAAAAATAAAGTGAAAAGTTTTCTAATATTATGCATCTACTGCATAATATTAGAAAAAGATAAAATTGTAATAAGAAGTTACTGTATACTGCTCTCAATAGTCAATGCCTCAATGTGACGTCCTGCAACGGTTAGGAATGCATTTTCCGTGCATGAGAATATATCTATTGTTGAGTCATTCTCGATATCATTGATATAGCGAACTGCGCGGGACAGAGGTGCATTTCGGGCTAGATTTGTTCGAGCGGCCGGCACCGCCAATAGGTTATGTTGACGTCGCGCCTGGACAAAGTATGTCCTGTGTCGCGGCACACGGAACTGTAATAGTGCCAATAGTAAAGAGTTATATGTGTAACCACGCATTAACCTGAAGAAATACGTGACTAATGCAATGTTACGTCGTACTGCTAACATACGATAGTCCACCATACCCACGATATAAAGTGTTGGATATAAATACGGATAATAATAATATAATCTTTTGAACAAATAGCGTACAAATGATTTCTGTATTTTTTCGACTTTTTGTATGTACTGAACTTGATGGGGATTCCATATCACTGAATTAGTCTCGAGTGTGGTACGAACGTACGCGTTATATAAGGTACACAAAGTTTTACGATTACAAAAGCTTCTAGACTGTCTCAGAACAAATCCTAGGCTTTTCCGCGATTTATCACAGAGTTTGCAAATATTATCATGGTAAGTTAATTGGCTATCAAACCATGTGCCCAAATCTTTTACGGTGTCCGCTCTTTTCACAATCGTATTGTGTAGTGTATAGTTTTTGTGTATTGGGGAACGTGCGCGACTATAAGACACAATCACACATTTGTTTGAATTGAGACATAAACTATTCTGATAGCTCCACTCAATTACACTGTCGATGTCACTTTGTAATAGGTCGCAATCGGATGGTGTATCAATTGGCAGTGCCAATTTGACATCATCTGCAAACATTAGACATGTGCTATATTTTATATTAGATGGTAAGTCGTTTATTAATATTAAGAAAAGTAATGGGCCCAGACAACTACCTTGCCCAATACCTGAATTAACAGTATATTCTTCAGATTTGCAGTTTTGGTATAGAACATACTGTTTACGATTTCTTAGGTAATTTGAAAGAAAGTGAACAAGATTTTTTGAAAAGCCTATATTTGCTAGTTTGTAAAGTAGGACATCATTTTGGATCTGATCAAACGCCTTTTGGAAATCAAAATAAGCCACGTCGACCTGCCTTTTAGCATCAATTCCGTTCGAAATGAGCGTTGAAATATTAATAAGATTGCTAGTTGTGGAACGCCCAGGTAAAAACCCATGTTGTTCATCACAAAACCAACCATTTAATTGTTTATATATTAGTGTATATAAAGTGGACTCCATAACCTTACCAAATACTGACAGAACTGCCACGGCCCTGTAATTTTGAATTTCAGACTTAGATCCTGCCTTGTGTATGGGTATAACTTTGGTAGTTTTCCATACGAGCGGATAAATTTGTTGTTGGAGAGATAATTTAAATATGTGCCATAGAGGCTCAACAAAGATTTCATAACAGTCTCGGACAATTATTTGTGGTACACCATCAGGCCCTTGAGTGAATTTTGCTTTAAGTTTTTTTAGGGCGATGCGTATATCGTTCTTTTGCACACTGTCCACAATAACGTGAATGTCCGGTGCGAGGCTGGGTGGGGGCGACATTGAGGCGGCGGCCAGCGCTGCGAGCGGATCTAATGTCGGCGCATTCGATAAATAAACACTTTTAAAGAACGATGCGAATGCATCTGCTACTTGCTGTGGATTAGACATTCCAAATGTTGAGGGTTCATTCGATTTCCTGTTTTGTTTAATATAGTGCCAAAAACTACCGGGATCTTGCAATATATTATTTTCAATATTTTTATAGTGAGTTGTGAAAGCTGTCGCGAGTAACGATTTAAATTTTTTGCGAAAGTAGGTAAAGAACGCGTAATATAGTTGGTTGTTTGTTTTTTTATAGAGTGTGTGATAATAAGATTTTAAATGTAAACATTTTATAGTTTGTGAGTTATACCAATCTGGATAATGACCACGTATGTTTCGTTTTATATTGTTTGGAACTAATTCGTCAAATAATTTATTTAAGATGTTATAAAGATTAGTTACCGCCTCCTCGGTACCCAATGAGCTCAATACCGGGGACCAGTCGGTATATAACAAACGAGAATATAAATTATAATAATTTACTTTCTTAAAGTTACGGGTCTTTGAAGTGCATTCGTGCCTGCTAGCATCCCGATCATTATGCAAGTAAAACCTATTTAAAGTTATAACTATATCTAATGGTACGTGGTGAACTTCGGACTCAACGAGACTCACCTCAGACTCCAACACAGAAGGGGGCATTAAATCCCTTCGGCTAATGACTAAGTCAAGTACACGGTCAAGACCATTGAGAACAGTATTATGTTGCGCTAAATCACACATTGATAATAACAGTTTATAGCTTTCTCGTACAGATTGAGATGCTGAATATAAATTAAAGTCGCCAATCACTATAACAGGTATTTTAAATTGAGTTATAAGTGTTTCTATGCAGTTGAAAATCGAATAATATCTTATATCGGGTATTCTTGGCGGCAGGTAGGTTACGCAACAGATAAAGCGATATTTGCCCGTTGTAATTTGTCCGGCGACTATTTCATCGTCTGGTGAGCACTCACACTGAATTTGCCGTAGATGGTAAGGTTGTCGCACGGCTAGCAATACTCCACCTCCGCCGCCTCCAACTCGGTCAAGTTTAAGTAGTTATCTATCTATATAAGTATGTATATCGTCTCCCGGTACCCATAGTACAAGCTTTGCTTAGATTGGGGCTAGGATGATCTGTGTGACATTGTCCCGAGATATTATTATTATATTTTGAACTGCAGTTGAAACACATAAGTAATTACAAAAAATAAGACCGACTTTAAATTTAATTTAGACAATCGATTAGAACAAAATGTACACGGGACCTACATATGTACATAACATACTTCGGTAGAATCACATTAATAAGACCTCAAGTTTCATATATTAATCTTTGTCCAAATGTTTGGCCAGATGTAGCACGGGACCGCGAAAGCCAATCAAACCAAGATTTATATAGGAAACTTGCGGTCCTAGAAACATGCCCTAGGAACGTGCGAGGCAAGCTAAAATTTTGCAAACCTAGATCAACCTGCTTTTGGCACTTTACTCACTTCCAACTGGCTAAAAGCACCTTTATAATTTACTCACCAAATAGCACAAAACCATTGTTCATACGAGGAAGCGTCTTTAACATCACTTCAGGAACAAACATTTGTGACCTTGAATGGGGAGAGGGTGAAGTAGCACATCTGACGCTTACATATATACGCATATATGAAATTGTACGTAAAAAGAGTATGCATAATACTTGTGTCCATCCAGAACAATAATTAGGTCATCACACTTATATTATAAAGGCGATAGTTTGTGAGTGTGTGAGTGTGTATGTTCGTTACTTCTTCACGGTTAAACGGCTGGAGCGATTTTAATAAAATTTTGTATGGAGTTAGCTGACACCCTGGATTAACACATAGTCTACAATTTATAAAGTTTACCGCGGGTAAACCGCGGAGCACAGCTAGTTGGTTTATAAAGACAAGCAAATAGTGTAACTAGCATAGTAATTTAAATACATACATACATAGATGAATATAGACAGAACCATTGGCAATATGTAGTAAAAATATTAGACTTAAACTAGATAATTAAACATAATCTCTTGACAATAACTTGATACGAGCTAGCTAAATATCATTGCTATAATAAAATTGAATTTTATAAATGTTTTCATACAATGTGTACCTAAATATCTATGTTACTAGAAATAATAATTTATAGAACTATATTACTACAAACATGTTCTGACTATTTACCAGCGCTTTTTTAAAGTCTACGTGAATAAAAACCTTTCTTTTTTTTTTAATGCCTGTTTCACAGAGGGGTAGGAAGATACAACGGATTTCGATTTGTCACGATCTTTGCAACCTCTTTTGCCTCGTTTACTGTCATTATATGCTCGCCGGTTTAGGGTACTTCTAACCTGGCCTTTCTTGAGAACATCACCCATTTGGTCTGAGAATGTTCAAACAAACATATATTATAAACTTTTTTAAGTTCATGCCCGCAATAGGGAAATAGAAATCTGAATGACACTGAGCACACTCATGACTCAAATCAGCTATATATCACTCACACAAATAACTGTCCTATATGTACATACGTATAGCGATCGAAACTGAAAAACGACGGCGCTGAGGCTACTACCTCAGTAGTTTATTATTCATTGTTTTTAGTATCTATTTCAGTAAAGTTGCAAGCGCCATGATCACGGATGTACTACCGCCAATAAAACATGTTAAATTATCGGTCTTGCCTTGCACCTCCCGTTCGCAGTAACTATTTAAGTGAGAAAGACCATAGTACCTAGTTTAAATACGTATTAAAGGCTTAACATAAATAGAGGACGTAGCTTCAGAAACTTATTTTACTTACGTTACGTTAATAAACTGAATCTGATGCAGATGCATTTAGTATAAGGAGCTACAAAAATCCAATTCCACACATTGGGTTTCTTTAATTTGTTAAGTTTAACATGTGAACCCGCTCCTTAAAAACTCTACTACTGTCACGTCTTATATAGCATGCATTTTTCATTGTAAGACGATTTATACCAATCATTGCCAACAGCAACCCGCGTAACAAAAACAAACCAGCATCATTATAAAATGTATACCTATTATAAAGTTTGAAATACACATCTGTCACTGTACATACAAGTCAAGTGAAGCCCTAATTACATACATACATAGACTCACGCCTGTTTCCCAGAGCAGTACGCAGAGACAACGAACTTCCATTTGTCACGATCCTTGCACACCTCTTTCGGTTCGTTTACTGTCATTATATTCTTCATACATGCTCGCCGGTTTAGGGTACTTCTTACCTGACCTTTCTTGAGAACGTCTCCGATTTGATCAGAGAATGTTCTCCTTCCGGCTGTACCATTCACACAGGCCAGGTATATTTTTTGGGTCAATCTTCTTTCATTCATCCTTTAAATAGCCCTAATTAGCTAACAAAATAACAGCATATTAAACGAGCATAAAAATGAGAGAATGAGAAAGAAAAATCCGAGCTATATGTACGTAACTTACGATCTACAATAACAGCTGATATCTCGATGGCGCGCATAAAGAATATTTTTGAATATAAAACTAGATATTTCCGAAGCACGTAAAATACATGGTCGAACTTCGAATGCTTCTCTCAAACGTAACATTTTTCTTTTCGACGGGGAAATATACGCCGTTGTTGATTTACGAAATGTTTGTGAATGCGGCAACGCTGTAGAAGGTACCTATTGTTCCTTTATCTGATGTTATCTTCGCCTGTAACTGTTGATTGGACTTCTTGTGTACGTCGTAAATGTAAGTCTTTGGTATTACGTTAATAAATTGGTGTAGCTTTTAATTATAGGTCAAGTATACCGATACTGAGTTAACAAAACTTTGGGTAAATAAAGTGGAACCAATGAAACTTTTAGAACTTTTAGACTTTAACTTATAGACTAATCAAGATTTTAAAAAATCCATTATTTATTTCCACACTTTGCCATAAATAAATATAGACAGCATACTTGCAGACGTAATAAAATAGTCTGGCATTTGATTACACATCATCATCATCAAGTGAGCTGCTGGACAAAGGTCTCCCCCCAAAAAGAATTTCACAAAAGAGTTGTCATTTATAGGGATATGCCATAATCGCTACACTTGGCAGACGGATTGGCGATCGCAGTATGATGGTTATAGTACACACAGAGACGCTGCTGCCTATTCTCTGGTATATAATCCCTCGGGACTGTCGGGATGACTTCTACGCCGCCACGGGATGAGATGGGGTGGTGATGGAGGGCTAGACTGTCCCGGCAGTAGAGAATTAACAGTTTTATCAATACAGCAAAACATACCACTATATCCTAACTAATATTATAAATGCGAAAGTAACTCTGTCTGTTTGTTACTCTTTCACGCCAAAACTACTGAACGGTTTTGAATGAAATTTGGTGTACAGATGGTCTAGACCCTGAGAAAGAACATAGGCTAATTTTTATAGTTAGAATAACACATAGGCCATATTTTATAAAGTTAAACGCGGGTAAAACCGCTGGGCACAGCTAGTAAATAATATAAAACTCTTTTTTCTCCTTGCCGTGTCCAAACTACGCGAAAGTTTCCAAGATGAACGCGATTCGTCGTTAGACTACCAACTAGGTGGGCTAAATGTAGGTGAATACGAAATTCAGAGTATACCAGAGTACAGAGTAGGTACACACCTAGTGGGTTGCGACCACTCGCGAGGGTGCGCGTGCCCTGAATATATTTACTATACACTATTTTATTTTTGATCCCAATATTGAATTCAAGTGCAATTTACTGGTAACAAATTGTATGTAACTTAAAAATGTTATCACAGCAACGTGTGAACTGGTTGTTTGCTTATTGGCCTACTTTGTGCAATACAATAGTCTATGAAGTCTATAGTCAAATGAATTTTCATACGTTTGAGTGATGTTTCTGAAATATTTACATCTTATATTGGAATGTTTAAGATTTTTGAAGTGTAAATTTCTTTAGAGGCGTTGTGCACGTTTTGGGATAGGTAAAAACTGTTAAACTCTCGTCAGGACACGTGGCCTGATCGAATATTCGTAAGACGGAGGGTCTTTAGCTTTTTATTCACACTGGCCTTATATTTACTCCAATGACCGCAGCATTTTTGACATGAAAACTTCTTTAGCGGCGTTGTGCACTTATTATTTCTAACCAAATTTAGTTCTTTTTTTTAAACTTATTCCCACCATAGGGAGGGAAGCAATTACTATGAGTCTACCGCCCAAAGGTGGGAAGTAGCATCTACCACTCGCTACTCGTATTAAATAAACATTACTTTCCCAGTATGAGAAATTAAAAATAGTTTTCACTTCTATCGGCAGTCCCCAAAGACTGCCCCGTATGTTTTTTTATACAGATTAGTCTCAATGATGTTAGAATTCAATTGGTAAATCGAGCCAATCATTTAAATTGTCAGCATGAATCACTCAAATGTACGGAACAGTTAAGAGCAATTTATTAATAAAGTTTTCGTCATTTACTGTTGAAGACATCACATTATTCATATTACTTTAATTAACCGACTTCAAAAAAGGGGGAAGTTCTCAGTTAGTCAAACTGAGAACCTCCCCCTTTTATTGATGATGTATTTTCTTTTCAATCAATTATTGCAAAATTAAATTTAACATGCAATTAAGTACAGCGCATTTATGAGAGTAATCCATTGTGTTCAACTACAGAGACTCCTGATGAGGGCTCCAAATTTCGGGTCCGACCATAAGTGTAATTGGAATGTTTTTTGAGTGAAAGACCCCAAGTAACAGGCCTAGTGTTATGGAAGTTGGCGGTGCTTTCCACGCGTGCCTTAATATTACGTTTTTCTCGCTCCAACACTTGGACTTTCTCCGCTCGCGCAGGCTAACAATGCCAAGTTCCCAACTCCAGGCTACGTCTACATATTTTTTTTTTCAAAAAATTCCAATAACAATTTTTGGATGGATTTTAACCTAGGAGCTCTTCATCTGCAGTCTAACGCGCTACGTCTAGACGTACGAGGCAGTCTCGAAAACGCTCTATCGTTAATAGTAACACAATGGAACCATGACACTAAAACAAAAATAATAAATAATAACGTAACGGTCCGTGTTAATAAGGACCAATTTTTATAACAGCCATCAATTATCGTGATGTTTACCAATTGAGATAAACGTAAAGTATTATTATGTTCGCTTATTTAGGTTAAGTGATGTCATTTAAGATGCTGACATTGTTTACAATTTTGGTGGCGTAAATATTTGTCTAGGTACATAAGTAACTCTATAGGACTACTAACTACACGGAAAACCCACGCGACAATTATGATATATTTTAGGAGATCTAAGAAAGAAATTGATTACCTACACGTATGTAATTATAATTAATTGATCTTAGAACAATCCATTTAAGTCATTGTTCGGTCGACATTTTTTAACTATCTTTACGGTTTACGTGTGACATCACAAATAACTAATTTTCCCCAATCGAACTAAGTATGGCAATACAATATAAAAAGACGCTGCTATAGTGCGGCACTATTTTCTTCTTTGCTTCTTTTAAAATTTCCAATAAAGTTCCATAAGAATAGATGCCGTTTTAAAAGCTTTCTTTTTTCTGCCTATCGGAATTTCTGGTCGGAGTCCAAATAGGTCGGCCAATCCTTTGTGGAGGGTGTCCGATGGTTGCTGATATATGGAATGGACTGGAGAGCAGCATGCGGTAATACGATTATGTTAAGCTCGGTCAAGCTGTATTTTAAATTATAGTGTGAAAATTGCGGTTTGCGGATTTGCAGTTAGTGAGAGGTTTGTTGGTTAGGAATAGAGGTTTGGACTTAGAAATTAATTTGATACAGTCCCATTGAATTAGTGCTGACCAATTAATATACAAATTGCAGTACAAACAAGCGTAGTACAAAAGTTTTAGATAAGTTAAATTAAGGCCAATAAAATGAGCCTATTTTCTCAGTAGGAACACCGTAGGTTGTGCTTTTTCTCAGCTCAATCCGCATGGATCGTAACGTCTCGATCCAATCTGTAAATCGGATCACATGTATTTGATCCGATGTTCGAAAGATGGAATCGGATCGGTGCATCTTGCATCGAAAATGTTATCTAGGTACAAGTACGGATTGACCGTAACTTAAAGGCTAAACCATCTCCTTTCTACTGGCAAATGTCCAAGTTCGATCACCACAGCAAGATTAAATTAATGTTATATATCTAATATATAAATTCTCGTGTCACAATTTTAAATACCTTACTCCTCCGAATCGGCTTTATTGATTTTCACCAAACTGTATAAGCATATTCAGTAGGTCTGAGAATCGGCTACTATCTATTTGTTCATACTCCTAAGTGATAAGCGTTGTTCACCCTTAATTTTTATTTTTTGGACCACATTTTTTGTTTTTAATTTTCTTTATAATGTGGTATTAAAAATACATACAACTCTAAATTTTTATCCTTTTATCACCAACCCCTATTTTTTAACAGCCATTTTAGTTTAATCATTTTTCATCCCGCTCGATAACTGATCAATTATCGTCTTTTTTGTAAATGTTTTTCACACTATTTCGATAAAAATTTCCCTATATACACTCACCGGCACGGAAACTTGGCCACCAATAACTTGCCGATAATTTCTATTTAAATATTTAATTTTCACTATATTATAGGTTTATGTACTAAATTAGGGTTTTTTTATGGTTTTGTAACTCAGTTATTGAAAAAATGATGCACCAGCAGTAATCTTTAAAAAAATAAGCAGTTTCACAAAAATATTGGTTTTAACACTGTCAATTTAAAAAGAACACAAGATGAAAAATAACCAAAAAGTCTTCGTTGTGTTTGCATTTTAATATCGGGTGTTTCCTCCCCTAGCCCCGATAACAGCTTGCATTCGTTCTGGCATACTTTGGATGATGTTTCTGATCTCAACTTGTGGTATGCTTTCCCAAGCGGTCAGTGCTGCATTTTGAAGCTGATTCAGAGTTTCAGGCGGGTTGGAGGAGGACTTTATTTTTCTTTTAAGCTTGTCCCAGATATGCTCTATTGGATTTAAGTCTGGACTACGAGCTGGCCACTGCAATTTTTGAATACCAACCTCTGTAAGGTATTCCTCCACGCAATGTGCAACGTGTGGGCGCGCGTTATCGTGCATTAGGAGGAATTCGTCAAATCCAATAAACCCTGAATATGGTAACACGTGTTCCTGAAGAATCTCCTCGATGTATCGTGTTGCCGTTAATCGGTTATCGACGATAACTAACTCCGTACGTGCATCGGAACTTATTCCTCCCCAAACCATTATAGAGCCTCCATGAAAACTAACAGTTTGTGTGGTGGTAATGGGTAAAAACCGCTCTCCTCTTCTTCTCCACACTCGCTCCCGACCATCTGGAGCTCGTAAAGCGATTCGTCACTCATCTGTGAACAGTACTCGAGCCCACTGCTCATGGGTCCAGTTGGCGTGTTCTCGTGCGAATCGAAGTCGAGCTACTCGGTGACTTCTGAGAAGTTCTGGGCCGCGTGCTGGTCTACGAGCTTGTAAATTCACTTCCTCCATTCGTCTTCTCACTGTACGTTCACTAACATTGACACCTCTTGTGAACTGGAGTCGCTGGCGTATCTCAACAGCGGTGAGGTAGCGGTTTCTCAAAATTTCCAGGACAATAAAGCGGTCATCCCGGGCTGATGTGCATCTGACGCCTCCGCTGCCTGGTCTGCGGGAGTAGCGGCCTGTCTCCTGGTATCGTTTCAGCGCATACTGCATCGATGAACGTGGTACATTCAGTATAACAGCAACTTCTCGCTGTGTCAGCCCTTGTTCGATCAATGCTACAGCTTGTGCAACCTGTGATGGTGTTAATGGCATTTTTATTGGATTTAAATCACCTTTAGTTATTGAAGTAACAGTACGATATCACAATAATTGAACAACCTAACAATAAACTTTCACAAAACACAAATTTAAAACAGCAACTTAGTCGCTCAGATGTCCGGGTTCAACTAAAACTTAAAAATAACGTCATATTGCACTCAAACATGATAAATTACCCTCTTGAACTAAAGGTAAACATTTTTTAGACCAACCTTCATAATAAATACTCATAGGAAACACTTAAAGCTCTTGTTATCGCGAAATACGCGCTTGGCCAAGATTCCGTGCCGGTGAGTGTATTACATCATTGGTGAATCTATACTTATATTATAAAGAGGCTATGATTCATCATCATAATTTTTATTTATCACGAACTTTAACCCGAAGTATTACGTGGGACAAACGGGCAGGGACAAAAATATTTATAACGCGGAACGAAGTCCGCGGGCGGGCACTGCTAGTAAATTGATAATATTAAGCCAAACGGACAAGCGGGTCACCTGAAGGTAAGCTTTGCTGAGCTTATAGGCTCGCTTCTTGAAATTTGCCATGTAAAAAGTCTTCTTTTGAAAGGCACGGTTGTAGATGGCCTTTCATCCAGGTGAAATGGATGACTTTTCTACTTCTGGCGAGAGGGTTTGTGCCAAAACGTGGCAGGAATTCCTCGGAACACTCTCCGTGATAAATGCGGTAAAGGACACATACAGAAGCCGTCTCTTCACAGGGTAAGAGTATCAAGCCAAGCAGCGAGACCCCCGATATGAATTAATCTACGTATTATTCTGCGAAAAATTATATAAAAAACTTAATAACGTATTAAATTGTTAGCACTATTAGGTATTATATTAAAATTAGCCTGCAAATTTGTTCTACCAACAGTCACAGTTGGTAGAACAACTTTGGGAGTGCCCGCAGCGCCAGTCAACTGTTTTTGTAAGACAAAAGCTGTAAAAACTCAAGCTTCAAGAACCAGTTGTGTACAATATTGTTAGAGTTTAAACATATAGTGGACAGTGGTTTAAGAATTCTGATGTTATTAAATTTACAAACGGACACAAGATCTCTATTCTATTGAAATAGTAAAATTTTGATATTTAGAATTTTTATTATATAACTCTAGAGATGATATAACTTTACATGTTAGTGTAAGGTTGTTACAGAAATATATCAAAAACATTTATTTTATTTAATAAGGTAACACAACTAATTATTTCTCAAAATGTTATAAGCAAGCAAGATAATTCTAAGCAAACCAGTTTTACCGCGAAAGAACGTTCGGCACTCGACAGTCACTAGATCGCGCGCGTATGCAATTTGGCGTCTTTATTTTTTTTTAATAATGCGTCGCCTAACAAACAACTTTAGAAATTAAGTCGCTGCCTAAGCACGAACCATTCCTCATTTGTTCGCCGTACACATATTAAGCTTAGCATAAGCTCTTATGTGGCCGAGTCCGTTAACAATCCTAACATACTTATAATTACCCAAAGGAAAAACAAAAAAGTAATTATTCTTAAATGTTTATAATCATTTTTTCTTTTGGCAAGCATTTCAAAAACACGGTTGAAATCTAAATGATAACCGTATTTTTGTAATTTATGAACCGATTTAGCTCGATTATTGAAGAAACCAGCAAAAATCGAAACTTAGCTAGATTTTAGCCAGCTAAAAAAAATCGTCTTTTTGTATGTTACCTACGTATTTTTTTGGTAATTATTTAACCGATTTAGATTTTTTATTTATTCGATGAGAAATTCTTTCTGCCTGGTCCTATTTAATGGGTATTTCAAACATATCCCCTTTTTAGATACTACTAATTATTTCAATAAAGCAATTAATTCATTATACTATGCTCAAAAATGGGTCACGATTTACAAAATGACATCCAATTAATTCAATTCCAACATTCCAACCACAACAAGCCAGCCACAATTACATTATACGATAAACATGGGTAGGTAAAAGTTAGTCAAATTATATGGGAACAGTCCGAAGTTGGCTAACGCGGTCCGTATCTAAGGCTGGCATTACAGAAAGAAGCGTACGCGGAAAGGTTTTTGGTTTAAAATTATATATGTATTTATACGGATACTTTACTATATACTTATCTCCTCGGGCAAGACGTGCAGGCTAACCATGGGATAGCCGAGCGTACTTAATACGGAAGATCAGTTGGCAAAAGCATACGCTATACAGATTACAGACTCAGGTTTCTGTACTGAAATATATGAGCGACAACTTTCATATATGAGCGTAGATAGAATAGAATCCTACTAATATTATAAATGCGAAAGATTGTGAGTATGGATGGATTTATGGATATTTGTTACTTTTTCACGCAAAAAGTACTAGATGGATTTTGATGAAACTTAGTAGTAATATAGGTAATAGATCCAAATAACACAAAGGCCATTATAGCCTTCCTAAATTCCGATAGGCAGAAAAAAGAAAGCTTTTAAAACGGCATCTATTCTTATGGAACTTTATTGGAAATTTTAAAGGAAGGAAAAAGAAACTTAGTAATAGTGCCGCACTAGCAAGCCATTTTTTTATATTGTATTGCCATGCTGAGTTCGATTGGGGAATATCCAAGCTCTGCTTGGTTTGGGATCAGCTGACCTTGTGTGAATAATGTCCCAGGATATTATTAAAATTAAAATAAATACGAATAAGCAGGGCAAAGAACAATTAATTAAATATCTTGGACTGCATCGGATTGCCAACCTCCATCTCTATCTGATCGGCCTTAAAATTCTTATGATTCTATTAGCTGTGCCCCGCGGTTTTACTCGCGTTAAGGTTTATAAATTTATAAAGCTTCTTCTTTGCCCTGCTTATTCGTATTTATTTTAATTTTAATAATATCCTGGGACATTATTCACACAAGGTCAGCGGATCCCAAACCAAGCCGAGCTTATACTATGGAAACCAGATAACGTATACAACTTTTACATATACAACTTTTCTTTTGTAAATACATACTTATTCCCAGACTCAGGAACAACAAATTTGTTCATGCACTGCAATATCTGTCCTGGGTGGGAATGAAACTCACCACCTATGGCGTGAAAGTCAAGTATCTACCAATCACGCCATTCAGCCACTTTGTATGGTTACGTTTTGAACAGAAGCATGATCCAAAATTTATATGAACCAATAAGATACTCGCAACCGCTGCCGCGTCCGCCATTTAGTTTACTATGTCATTACCCTATGTGCCCGATAGTTTATACAACTTTGTGTTCCGTTTTACTGCGTCGTATATTACAATACTACAATGTATCTGTTATCTGGTCTTCCTAGTGGAACTTGTATGTTTTTATGAACCATATGTGTACGGCTGGCCAGTTTTACAAAATAGTACAAGCTGTTTTCTATATCACCGAGGTAAAAAACTAGTCCACAACGTTAAAAATAAATAACAAGGAACATTCTATTGTGAGCAAAACCAACACTCTAGTAAATACGGTGTTTGAAATGGTGGTTTTCTATATTTCTCAACAAATCATAACAGGCGCCAAACTAATCATAACAGGTGTAAACAAGGCAGATTCTTTGTTTAGTCTCGTAACTATTAATATTATGAGGATTATAATAATGTGGATAGTAGTATTTAAGGCGTTAAGTAAAGCTTTAATAATTAACCTACCTTAAATTAAAGGCCAAGACTACAGTGAACAGCCAACGGTAACAAAATGTGTCATGAAATACCTTAAATAATTTAATACAATACGGTAAACTTCTACGTACCAGTTCATCATCATCATCATATCAGCCGAAAGACGTCCACTGCTGGACAAAGGCCCCCCCAAAGATCTCCACAATAGCCGGTATTGCGCTACCCATCGGCTTCCAGCGACACACACAAGATCATCGGTCCGTCTTTTAGTGCGCCTTTACATATCAGTTATAATTTATAAATGATATAATAGTATAACTTAGATTTTAGGCACCATCTAAGGTTAAATAATAAAACTTTGTTACTCAACGTCCGTACCGGATCAAGAATTGACGGTCACCGTAGCCTAGTTGGTAGTGCTCCTGCCTACGAAGCTGGTGGTCCTGGGTTCGAATCCCGGTAAGTGCAAATATTTGTGTGATGAGCACGAATATTTGTTTCTGAGCCATGGATGTTTTCTATGTATTTAAGTATTTATCTATCTAAATAAGTATGTATATCGTCGCCTGGTACCCATAGTACAAGCTTTGCTTAGTTTGGGGCTAGGATGATCTGTGTGACATTGTCCCTAGATAATATATTATTAGATATTATTATAAGAATGGGTATATAATTTGTCCAGGCCATGTAAGCGAAAAAATACTTAACCTTTTTTCTGAATTTCATCTTTTATTTTCGATAGCAACAGACTCTCACTAACAGACAGAGTATTTGCTTTACTACTAAGCGTGATGATAAATACTTCGTTAAATTTTGCTGGCGTTCGAGCTGTAAAGCCAATTAATTATCTCTAACTAAATTCTAAAACGTCCACGTCTTTTACAACGATATAAATGTTCTTCATTTAACAGCGTAAGTTTTTCAAAGTAAAGTGAATGTCAAATTGTTATAAGTATATTTTATTGACATTATTTGAAAGACTACTATTATTAATAATGATATTCTATTATTTAAGATTGAGATGATAAAATATATAATTTTTATGTATAATTAATAGTGATGCTAATTAAATGTAATGATTGTAGTAAGTGTATTCGTAATATCGCATGACGGACCGGTTGGCGTAGTTACTTGCCATTCTGGCGGCTGGTCGTGGGTTCGATTCCCACCCAGGACAGATGCAGTCCAAGATATTTAATTAATTGTTCTTTGCCCTGCTTATTCGTATGTATTTTAATAATATCTTGGGACATTATTCACACAAGGACCGCTGATCCCAAACCAAGCAAAGCTTGTTTAATGGAAACTAGATAACTGACATACGCCATATACTACTTTCCTTTCGTAAATACATACTTATACTCAGACGCGGGACAAACAGACATGTTCATGCACACAAATATTAGTCTAGTAATAGGTCTTTACCTATGAAATTGCCGTTTTGTATGAAAAAATTTAAACGAATTTTTTTCATGAATTCTTTTATTTGTATTAATCGAAGTAATCACCCATGCAATCAATGCATCTTTGCCATCGCAGTGGCAGTTTATTGATGCCCTTCTTAAAGAAATCAGCTGGACGGGAGGCAACAAATTCTTCAAAGGCATTTTGTACTGCCTCTCGGGTATTGAATTTTTTTCCCGCCAAGAAGTTATCCAAATTCTGGAAAAAGTAGTAGTCTGTAGGCGCAAGGTCTGGTGAGTAGGGCGGATGACGGAGAGCTTCCAACCCCAGTTCTTGCAACTTGGAGACCGTCTGCTGTGCAGTATGAGGTCGCGCGTTGTCGTGCAGGAGCAGCGGAGACGAGCGATTGACCAATGCTGGTTGGAGATGCGCCAGCTTCTCCATCATTGTGCTCAGTTCTTCACAGTACACATCTGCAGTAATGCTCACCCCGTTTGGTAAGAAGCTGTGATGAATCACACCGGCGCTAGACCACCAAACAGTGACCATCACTTTTCTAGGGGTAAGTTTTCGTTTAGGGCATTGTTTAGGTGCTGAACCAGGATCCAACCAACTTGCTGAGCGCTTGCGGTTATCAAACAGAATCCATTTTTCATCGCAGGTAACAATGCGGTTCAAAATTCCTTCATTTGTGTGTCTGTTGAGCAGTGCAAGGCACGTCTCGACGCGTACTTCGCGCTGGCGATCATTGAGTTCGTGGGGCACCCATTTGTCAAGCTTTTTTACCTTGCCAATTTGACGCAAATGGACCAATATTGTTTTGACGCTAACGTCGAAAGCTGCTGCTAATTCAGCCGTAGATTGTGTATCATCAGCTTCCACAACCGCCTTTAATTCGTCATTGTCGACCAAAGTCTTCGGACGACCGCGAGGTTCATTTTTCAGGTCGAAATTTCCAGAACGGAAGCGAGCAAACCAATAACAGGTGGTGCGTTGGTTTGTAGTGTTAGCTCCGTAAACGTCGTTGATGTTGCGTGCCGCTTGTGCCGGGTTGCTGCCACGACGGTACTCATATTCCATAATTACTCGAATTTTTAACGTATCCATGATGACGAAAAAGATTGAAATGCGATGAAAATGTAACACTAATCAATAAAGAAATGACTACTTTTGGAAAAAAGAATCCATGTTTTTAAAATAAAATTAATTTGAAATTAGAATTCTTAGCCAAACAAAAATTATTTTGATTTGAAATGGCCAGTACTGCAGAACGGCAATTTCATAGGTAAAGACCTAATATATATATACAATATGTAACTTAATTAACGCACACCCTGAAAATTGTTTGTTTAGAATCGTTTACTGAATCGATTTATATCATTTTTAATTCAGGTAATTTTTTAATCCAAAATAATTAAAACTACGGAAATTATTGTTATTTTAACCCTGTACAGTCAAAACAAATTGAAGTGGACCGTAAGTCAAAGTAATTAGACTTTTACAATCCCAGTTATACAATTCATACAATTTCCGTCATTTAATACAAAATAAAGAAATGAAAAAACTTTATTCCAAAAACTAATTTAGTAAATAACAATGCATAAACATGTTAAATTACAAATTCCGTGTATGTATTATGGTTACAACATAATACTCTAATTGGGGTGTTTGAGGGTGTGCGTTAATTATGTTACATGTAGTATATATATACTATCCATCTGATTCCAAACTAAGCAGAGCTTGCACTACATAAACTACTTTTTCTTTTGTAAGTAAATACTTATATGGATGGTATATAATGTCCCAGGATATTATTATGTATCCTAAACATAATATTTGTACTCCGTAAAGGAAAAAATATGAACTGATCACTTGCCATAAAGAGTGTACATCTTGCATGCCCCTGTGTGTATGTATACTCATGTTTAACAAATTATTACAGAGACTGGACCCTGTATCCATTCTAAGGATCACGACATTCTCGTAACAATCGCCTAGAGCGCCTGATACTGTCAAAAGGAAAGTGTGACTTTTAAAGTAGCGTTAGTATACAATCAGCTTAGGCGCTAATTTGGTGAGAAAATCGTCAAGAAGTGATCTTAATCAAATTGAGTTATTAATTAAAATAAAAATCGATTAAGATAATAACAAAACGTAGACTCTAAAACCAAATACTACTACACCAATTTTATATTTGTTAACTTTTACAAATATGAAATTGGTGTAGTATAATTATGGCCGACGTTATTTTAAGTTTTTATCTACTAGATAATAAATTGAGAAAAAATTATACCTGGAAATCGTGTAGTACTTCAACGACATCCGACTTTTTCAAAACTTAATTGCCTTGTAAATAATTAGTATCCCAACATGCTGACCTTTATTTTGGTCAAAGAATCAGTATTGCCCTACGACGTGGCAATGCTGCCAGCCTCCTGGTTACATTCCCTGACAACGATGAGGAGGGATTATTGAACGCCGCGGCGCCGTTGAGATTTAGTTTATTTTATATTTATGGCTTTAATAGCTTATTTATGGCTATAGGAAGCAATTACTATGAGTCTTTACCTTAAATAGCACCTTCCACTCGCTACAAATGACAAAATAGTATTCACTTATACCGGTAGTCCCCAAAGACTGCCCCGTATGTATTTTATTTAAGAAGGACGTCTCTCACTCTCATTTAATACAAGCCTGTATCGTGGGGGACTTATTGATGACTTAATGAAGTGCCACAAAGCAATCCTACTACCTAGAGAAACAAATAGTAGTCATGTGCTGAGACCGAACCCGTCACATGCAGGCGCCGCGGCGCCTCGCCGAGGCATTTTACAATGTTTCAAAATGATATTTATATAGCGAAAGATCAGCCTACCCTCATGTCAACATTATTTTTATATAGAAAACTAGCTGTGCCCCGCGGTGTTACCCGCGTTAAATTTTATAAATTTTATTTGCTATAAACCTCACGGAGCCCGAGACCTTTCCAACGAATGCAAAACCGTGGAAATCGGTTCGTGCGTTCTGGAGTTATAGCGTCAGGAAGGAAAACCCGACTTATTTTTATATAGTAGACTAGCTGTGCCCCGCGGTGTTACTCGCGTTAAATTTTATAAATTGTCTTTGCTATAAACCTGACGGAGCCCGAGACCTTTCCAACGAATGCAAAACCGTGGAAATCGGTTCGTGCGTTCTGGAGTTATAACGTCAGGAAGGAAAACCCAACTTATTTTTATATAGTAGATTATCTTCGTAAATATGGTTATGTGAATATATTTCATTCCAAACACCAATTTCGAGACGAGCAGTTTTAGTTTGATTGAAACTGCCTTTCAATTTTGACTTGAGGGTACTCAAGTCAAAATTATTTTTATATAGAAAATTATCTTCGTAAATATCGTTATGTGAATATATTTTATCCCAAACACAAATTTCGAGCGGACGAGCAGTTTTAGGTTGATTGAAACTGCCTTTCATTTCGTTATGTGCTGCCTATTTTGGAGAATTTCTATCGGATGCTGGAAATAGCTCAGTGCTCACAATAACTAAATTTGAATAGCTGTCGAGTTTCATAAAATTTTACAATGTTTTAATTATATTTATACAGCCAAATATCAATATATGTATATTTGTTTCATAGGTAGATAGTGCTTCTAAAGTTTCCTTCACTATTTCTGTTCCACATTGCAAAAAAAATCCTTTCATTGGATATTCTTTTGTAAAGTTGTACTCCCTCAAACAGGGTACCTTTTGTCCGTTAGGTCAACTGTAGCTTATTCCTATCACGTAATAACACTACGTTTAAACATTGGACGATCGTTATGCTCAAGTGTACTTAACTTTTTAAACCTGCCACATGTACCTAAAACCCCTATAAAACCTAAACACGTCTAACGTAATCGACCCAACATTACATTAATTCCCCAGCATTAAAACAGCGATGACGCAAGCCCTCTAAAATCATTGACACATGTATTCTCGTTAATTTCCATCGTTAAATTTAATGCTAGGAATAACGTACGTCCAAGTTATAGCTTTATTTATTATAGAGTTTGTTTGTTAAAACGAGAATTACTTCAACTAACGATGCCATATTCGGAGTATTACCTACGTTAGGTACTTCACCATTAACCTGCTTGTTACTGGAATGCCTTATAACGGACTTCAAACTATATACAGGATGTTGGTCATGACAAGAATGACTTAAGTTAACGATGCCATATTTGGAGTAATAATAATAATAATCGTTTATTTCGGATTTCTCCATATATTGTAAGTACAAAGTTCTTAACCTAATGTTAGTAATCTTATAATATAGTAACAAACAATGCACTGAATAACAACCACACAACTGGGTATCACAATACCCTGGTATGTAGCTGAATCCAGTGCTTTAACATTGGGAAATCCCACCTATCACATAATACGCTCAGAATGCTGTGGGAGCTGACACGCATTCTGTGCAATATTGAAGCGCTACGCTTGCGGATGATGGCAGCAAAACCATCAACCGACGCCTCCGCAAACATCGCCGATGCACTACAAAAACGTGGCAGCCCCATCAGCATCCTGAACGCATTGTTGTACTGCACATACAATGCACTGAATGCCCGCTGCGTATATCTGCTCCACAGATTGCAGGTGTAAAAAGTTTGGCAATAAGCCCTAAAAAGAGAAATTTTTACATCTCTTGTGCATTTTCCAAACCTGCGGATCAACATATTACTTCGGACAGCCAGAGCTCTGCGTTCTCTCTCTATGTCTTGGTTATCATTAAGGTCATCGGTGACCCAGTGACCCAAGTATTTGGCCTGTGTCACTCGTCTTAGTCGAGTGTTTGCAATTGTTACTAGTGGCACTTTAGGGTAACATTAGGTGCCCGCCTTAAACACTAACAGTTCACTCTTTTTGGCATTATACCTGAGTCATACCTACGGTAGGTACTTCACCATTAACCTGCTTGTTACTGGAATACTTTATAACGGAGTTCAAACTATATAGATGATGTTTGTCAGAACGAGAATTACTTCAACTAACGATGCCGTTTTCGGAGTAATACCTACGGTAGGTACTTCACCATTAACCTGCTTGTTACTGGAATACTTGATAACGGACGTCAAGCTATATAGAGGATGTTTGTTAAAACGGGAATTACTTCAACTAACGATGCCATATTCGAATTTTACCTACGATATGTTCTTCACCATTAACCTGCTTATTATTGGAATGCTTTATAACGGACTTCAAACTATATAGAGGATGTTTGTTAAAACGAGAATTACTTCAACTAACGATGCCATGTTCGAGTTTTACTTACGGTAGGTACTTCACCATTAACCTGCTTGTTACTGGAATGCTTTATAACGGACTTCAAACCATATAGAGGATGTTTGTTAAAACGAGAATTACTTCAACTAACGATGCCATATTCGAGTTTTACCTACGGTAGGTACTTCACTTTAACCTGCTTGTTACTGGAATGCTTTATAACCGTCTTCAAACTATATAGAGGATGTTTGTTAAAACGATAATTACTTCAACCAACGATGCCATATTCGGAGTTAATACTCCGAATATGCCAACGTTGGTTGGGTACTTCTCTTTTGTCAAGACGGGAATTACTTCAACCAACGATGCCATATTCGGAGTATTACCTACGGTAGGTATTAGACCATTGCCCTGCTTGTGACTAAAGAAAATTATAAGGGACTGCAAACTAGTTGCTATAAATAGTATGCAGTTCCTTCTAAATTGCTCTTATAGTTAGTACCCGACCGCACTAGTGAAATAAATCCCTATGTCGTGTGGTACTTTATAATTACACCCACAACATATACACAAAGTACACAAATAGTCCTTTTGTGCGGGATACGAACCCCGGATACGAAGGGGTGAAGCAATTGTATTAAACGCTTCGCCACATGCACGTGTGGCTCAGCGATTTTGTATTTAACTAACATATATTATTAATACTGTTACGAAAAAATGGACTCTCATTTGGACCGAAATTTAATTATTTATAATAAGAATATGTAAACGGACTCTGAATTAATACACATTTTGTGAATGCATCCTTTTCAAGATAAAAATAAAAGCAAGTCTAACGAACTCGCAAGCCTCAGTCATTTCCACATCTGCAGGCTCCGCTCCCCTACAGGTAGCTTGGGCTCTTAAAGCATCCCCCACCACTTATGTTAGGCGTAGCCCGTTGAAATACGATCTAAATATAACATCTTTTTAAGAATTTATCTGGTTGTTCGTGTATTTACTTTTCCTGTGTATGTTACGGTAGTTCTCCGTTGTTTGTGATTTTTTTTTAAATTTTGTTAAAATCAGTTAAAATAAAGAAAACTTCAGATAGGTTGTATGTTTTTTTAAACCGTACCTAAAAATGACTTAATCAAATAACAATACACTCTACTGTTTCCTGTGTCAACTCGAGCTGAGACGCTCATAGCCCGATGCGCTGACCAGTCTGTAAAAAGTCAGTCTTAAGATGGGTAAGCCTAAAGCTGCCTATTTAATTAATGTTTTTCGGAGGGCATGCAAGCTGTCGGTCCAGGCTGAGGTTATTAGACAACAGCCGTCTAGCCATAGGCCTTCTAGGTTCTTCAACTACTTTGACGCTAATATGCTGAAAACCACGAGCCCTTACGTTTAATATGTCACATGATATAGTTAAAAAGCTTTTATTCTCTTATTTGCCCTCAAAATTGCTCCCCCATATTCGACATTCAGTCAGATACTCTTACAGATCCGTAAGTAATTGGCAAGTCTAAGCAACTAGTTTCGCGGTCAGTCGATGGCATCAATAGATGGGTGAAAGTGTCAGTCCCGATTGTAGCCAATAAGCAACAGTCGTTAAGCCATGTCAGAGGCCTAATGGGCGGCTTGAACAACTCTTACGCTAGGGTAACCACTGCCCATACGAAAAGAAAGAAGAACATTCATATGTATACCAAATAACAAAGGAATCGAACCAGGAGATTCGCACCAAATTGGCTATAAAATAAAAAAGGTTTTTAATCACGTAGACTTTAAAAAAGCGCTTGTAAATAGTCAGAACATGTTTGTAGTAATACAGGTATTATTTCTAGTTACTTAGATATTTAGGTACACGGATTGTTAAAACATTTATAAAATTTGTTATATAATAGTAGTAATATTTAGCTAGCTTGTATTAAGTTATTGTCAAGGATATTGTGTTTAGGTTTAATTATTGAAAGGAGATCGGCAACCGGCCCATACAAACATGGCCTGGAATGGACATAAATAAAACAATATGCATTTTGAAGGGGCACTACTAATATTATATCGACCTGTATATTTATTTTTTTTGTAAAACATGGGATTTATGTATTATAAGGCGTATAAGGTCAACAAGATTTCAATATTGTATTAGATTATGGAACGAATTTTTGGTAATAATTATACTACTTTCTATATATAAAAGTAAAACAGGTTAAGATATGTTTATGACAACCGTGGTAAGTTCACACCTATTCAAAAAAATAACCGCGGCCATAGTTGCTTAGGATAAAATATGTGGTCCGAGGTGCGAATAGCTGAGGTAAATTATGATGCGTAGATCCAAAGTCCAAGAAAGCCGGGGTCAGTCGGGAAGTCGAAAACAGAATCCAGAAACAAAGGTCGTCGTAAATATACAAGCCACAAGAAAACATTCATGATGCTAGTCAAGCAAGCCTAAACACGAATGTAAATAAAAATACAATCAGTTCAATATGACAGATAAAAAAGTGTTGTCATTATTATGAAGAATTGATTTGTTCATTGATTTATAAATCAACATACCATACATACTATTGATTTATATTATGACTATTGAGGATAATATTATGTATGCAAATAATACATAAGACAGTTTAAGAATCAGGAATGCCGGAATAAAATGATTAACTTTTAAAAATTGAAATCATTTACCCATGTTGTACAATGAAATAAAAGGCATGGGAGGGATTTTATATATTATAATTTCTTTTTAAAGAGTAATAAACTTTTGTCCATCACAGGCCGGGATTTGCCGAAGTCCTTTATATTTTACTACATATTGTCTGAATGGTTCCGTCTATATTAAGGTATGAATTCAGTATTATTATTGACCTTTTGTTTAAAACGACGGTCGCGCTTTAATGCTACCCCCGGATCCAATGCGCCCCAACTGAGAAGACCCAGCGAAACAAACTCAGCAGGTTCATCTACTAGCGGTTTCAACACGGCCCAGTTGAGACGGTCCGGCGAAACATACTCAAGCTATGGTAGACGGACATACAAGACGCACAAACGTTTTTAATTGGAACGTACGGTATAATCCGTTACTATCCGAGAGCAATAAGATTCTTAATGTTAGTATTGTGCTGTTGGCATGGCCTATTAAGCGTAGTTAATTGTATTTTATGGGCACGTTTTGACAATTAAAATTATGTTTGGCCATTAAACGTAATGTCTTAACAAGATGAGTAGCCACCCAAGAAATATCATTACCTTTGTACATATGTCCCACTCTTTGCCTTTGCACATAAGCATAAATAAAAAAAAACGGAATAACTTAAGTGTCTATGATGAGCGACTACTCTTCCCCATATTGATCTCACTCTCTACTAGATAACCCGGACACTACGATAATCAGCATGTAACCTACAACGAGACCGGTGTCCCTTGCAACCTGCAGTAGCAGCTAGCTGGTTAACCCAGGTGCCTATGATAAACGATAATAACCTTGGTCTTTATTACATAGCTCAAATACTACGACAGGTTTGCCGACCCTTTTAACGTGTAGTAGTGGCAAGCGGATTAACTTACGACCTTATATTGACCACGCTCGCTCCTACATAAGTACTGTAACAATTACTGTAAAAATTGTACGAAGAATTTAAGGATTGAGAACAATTTAATCACACGTTGCTTGCCCTTACTTATTTACTGACCGACGCTAAAGTTTCGGTTGTACAATCCGAACATCCATACAGTTGGTGCACAATTAAATATAATATTAACTACAGAACTCACAAAAATAACTGTTATAAATCGGAAAGTATCTCAATAAGATTTTTAGTATTACGTAGTATTGTATTATTAATTAAGCGGTTCGTGTCTCACGGCGGAAATTTCACATGAGATTTCATCAGGGAAATTATCTGGAAGTATAAATACTTAAATCTGAGTTATTGACCAATTAGGTAAACTAAGCAAATTTTAGGGGATACACGAAGTAAGCATCTTCAAATTTACAAACGTATAATAGACGGACACAAATTACGTCCAGACTCAGAACAACTATTTATGGGTCACACAAATAGTTGTCCAGCGCGGGACTCGAACTTCTCGTAAGAGACCTAACTTACACTACCCACCCTACACTACTTTGTTCGAAACGATCGCTAGTGCATTGACGGGAACAAACATGAAACATATATTTAAAAAAAATGCTCTTTAAATGATTCTGAGCCATCAATCCAGCCAATCATCCAACCTTCAGAATTTCATAAATTTTACGAACACTACGAAAAATATCTCATATTATTATGTAAAAGAGAAAAGTATCATAGAGTCACAAATTGCTTGTAAAACTATGACCGGTACGAAAAGTTAATTATTCTTGAGTAACCACGAAGTAATGAAAATTTACTGATTAGTTTCTGGTAGACTTAGGTACAATCAGAATCGATAAGCGTCTGAAATCACAGTAAAAACCACTTTCTTAGATTTTACTAGGATTGATTATAATGTCGACCTGAACCAATTTTAGCGATGGCTGCCATTCTCAATGGAGACTAGTGGATGAAGTGACTGCTTGACCGTGACGGCTTTACGGTGTAGTGTAACACCCCCTAACTAACAGAAACCGTAGTGCTACTGAGGTTCTGTTGACTAACACATCATTGTTTCAGTTAACGGACCGACCCGGATTTGCCCGTACGCTACCATTAAACGAAAAGGCAATCTGATAACTAAGTGTAAAAAGGTGGGTAATCAGGATAGACCGAGTAAAATAAAACCCCAGTTGCTCCTTATCCACTATAATATCGGTATTCAATCGGGCAGAGGTTCCCCTTACTACTTTGCTAGGTGACGGATACAAAATGACTGTGTCCACCTGTGTGAGACATCTGCTTTTTATAGACAAATCAGTTACTTAGTCATGCAATCAAATATTTAGTGTTGTTTATTAATTATTACAATTTGTGCTGAAGATGTATCAGTAAACATTATTATTAATTAAAACAAACAATCAATATTAATACTATCCTAAATTAATAATTAGTGCTCCGGAAGTTGACAAGCGGAAGTTGTTATAATATTTATTATTGAGTGGTTGAGTGTACGCAGGTCCGGAAGTCGGTAACATAAGCTAAGATTACAGAAACCTATAGTTTGCGTGGCCTGAACGCTCTTGAATGTTTTAATTATAATACTTACTACCAGATGTTATTAGACTTTGCAGCTAATTGCTCTACTTAGTGCAGTGCTAGCTTGCTATTTTATACAAAGGTTGCAGTCTGAACGAACTCGAATTATGCTTATGCAGTTTGTACTGCTAATTTAGCGAAAAAATTGTACGAAGAGAAAACTGATATTTTTAAAAGATGAAATAAGCTTAGTAAAATGTGCAAAAGGGAAAATATTCACCGAGGACTAATTTTAAACTAACACGACATAGATTAGATACAAAGTTTACATAAATGTATATATGTATGTATATATAATAATGTTCTGCTAGCCGAAGTCCCAATATCACGTATGGCCCGACCCGGTATTCGAACCCGGGACCTCGTTTTCTGCGGGTGAACACGCTACCGCTAGACCAGCGAGGCAGTTAAATGTAATTAGTCCAATACAAAGCCCATTTGAAACCGATGTCAAAGTGTGGAAGTATTGTGTGTTTAAACTTAATTTATATAAGGTAAGTAGCATTATACAAATAAATATAATTGTACAATTATTTAATAATAATATCCGGGAACATTACTCACACAGCTTGTACCATGGAAATCAGATAGCTGATATACTACTATTTTTGGTAAATACATACTTAATTACTTACATAGATAATTACACCCAGATACCGGACAAACAGGTATGTTCATGCACACAAATATCTGTCCTGGGGCTCTACCGGCTAAGTCGCCCAACATCGTTTTCGTGAATGGCGTTCAAATAAATGCAGGTTAAAAATGTCTTTATCAATCGTTAAACGGCTTCAATGTTGACAATCGATTCCGGACCATTTATGACGTCACATGTGGTCATGGAAGCCGATTTAACGATTGATTAAGTATTTTTTAACCTGCATTTATTTGAACGCCATTCACGAAAACGATGTTGGGCGACTAAGCCGGTAGAGCCCCTGAGTGGGAATCGAACCCACGATCTGCGGCGTGAAAGGCAAGCATCTACCAACTGCGCCCGTATTTGATAGCATATAAAATATTAAAATTGTGCGAGTGAGCGCACTGTAGTCTTTGTAAAGCAATGGCTATAGCGCGCTCACTCACACAGCTCTAAAGATAATGGCGGTGCTAGATCACCTTAACGTAATTTGAGTAGCCTAGAATCGTAAGAGCTTAAGGCACTTTAGGAACTACGCGGTAATTAGCCGATAAAAAACAAACAACGACTACCCTCCAAAACTATCTGCGAGTAAATCAAAACTTGGTCAACCAGCCAACAATTTAATAAACGTGAGTGTTATTTCAGTTGGCATTGGTGTGGGTCACACATGCATTACTTGCGTCCAATTTATAGACACACTTTGACCCCAAATATACGAGCAGGAGCTGGTCGTGAATCGTTAACGAGTACGGTTCAGGCCTTACAGCTGCAGGATATTGAAGCTTGCGCGGTGAAATATTTTGTAAAGTATTGGGAGTAGTTTGCAAAAAGTTGCTGAAAACTGGCAAAACGATATTTAAAGCAACATTTTAGCTAGGTTTACCTTTTTTAAAGGCGCTCATAGCCAGATGCTCCCACCTGATCGGCGAGGTTAAGCAACTAGGCTCGCGGTCAGTCCATAGATGGGTGATCATCAAAGAGGTTTAATTTCTGAGCGTCTCCGTGCTTCGGAGGGCCCGGCAAGCCGGCGGTCCCGTCTGTAGTCGTTAGACAACAGTCGTTAAGCTAAGTCGAACAAACTGCTCACCACATCCTTTGGGAGTGTAATGTCTGGAAAAATCAGCGTCATATTATGTTAAACAGCTTGCAACCAATATCTGGAGTAGTTTATTATACGGATCTTGTAGCAACAAGGAACAATTACTTCCGTGCGTTTAAGCGCTTTTGCCATACCTACTATTGGAATCAAATATAACAGCTCACTTAGGACCCTAAAATAGATCCTCGGTGCTTTTGCAGCTGGCTTCTCTAGTTGCAATTCTGTCGTTTTATGAGGCTATAGCCTCTTTACATCATTCTGTCTCCCGCTTTGCTCTGGAGGGAAATGGAACTATTCATTTTCTAACTCCTCCTTTTATTTATTTCTGATTAAATTCGTTGCGGGATCCAAGACATTATTTATGCGTCACATAAATAGTTGTAATCTAACCGGGGACACGAAGCTGCGAGGCCACTGTCTTAGCCGCTGCGCCACACGTGCAGTCAACTCTGACACGAGGGTAACCACTGCCTATACGATAAGTAAGTTTTTAAAAGCATATAAATCGAAATTTAATCATTTCTCATGTCTCTTGTCTTTAAACCAATATCTAAATATTAAGATTGGTGATGGTAAGTAACTATGGTTACATATAACTATGAAATAACCCGATAAGCCAATCATACAATCTTAAGCGACTTGTTATACGGTCAGATTACTAACATTTGAGAACCTTGCCGCTGATTGGAAATAATGTTAACTCTTGGCGTAGTTGGCAAATGCTTGCTTTTCTCGCCGGAGGTCGTGGGTTCGATTCCCACCCAGGACAAATATTTGTATGCATGAACACGTCTGTTTGTCCTAACCTTGGGTATAATTATCGATCTTATATAGATGTATTTACAAAAGAAAAGTAGTATATCAGTTATCAGGTTTCCATAGTACAAGCTCCGCTTAGTTTGGGAGCAGATGGCCGTGTGAAAATAATTCCCCAGGATATTATTATTATTATTAAATATAAAAAAAAATTAGAGCCGTCACGGGACGCCTGGCAGATGTAAAACATCGACATTATTTTGTAAAAGTAATATGCAGAAAAGAACATATTGTGATAGGAACTAAATATGTCATAATGATGAAATAAAAAGTCGATTGCGCATGGCGACGCGTCGCCACACTTTACACATTTCTATCGTATAGCGTGGCGACGCGTCGCCACGGCAGGCGTCGCCACGCCAGAAATCTGTTTTACGTGCGGCTATAGATGTTTCACATCAAAAGAACTCAAAAAAGTTTTCCAAAAAGTTTGCGAGAATCCCATGTCTTCCTCATAAAGTAAAGACGCCGTTTTCAAACCGCACGGACGGACAAGTCCATAAATCTAGTTTATTATTAAGTAAGTCAAATATTGTATAAGACTTTATGGTTTAATTGTGACCTTGTAAAGAGATACTTATCTGTTTACTGACATATAGTTATGTGTATCACAAATTGGTATCTAATATGCATAGCTGAAAATACAACAATCTGTTAATGAAACTCTGCAATGACTCATCTTTAACACTAGCTTAAATTCAAATCCATATACATAACTGAATTTGAATTATGTATAGGTATCCATATACATAACTGAATTTGAATTTGATTATTTCCCATAGAGAAAGTTGTAGAATGCTACACGGAGAAGTGGTTACACTTAACGTTAATAAAATATAATTACTTACATTCTCTAAATAAATCATGCCAAATACATTAAACCGATATGTTATCAGATTTCACGGATGGCGCAGCTGTTAATACAGTCACCTCGCCCTTTCGTGTCGCGGGTTTGAATCCCGCACAGAGCAAGTATTTGTGTGGACCAAAATAAGAATGAAGAATTGCAAAACCGAAGTGGCAGTGGGCGGGGCACATAGCTCGTAGAACCGACGGCCGTTGGGGTAGAAAGGTTCTCGAGTGACGACCACGAACCGGAAGACGCAGCGTGGGCAGGCCCCCTACAAGATGGACCGATGATCTTGTGCGGGTCGCTGGAAACTGCTGGATGCGAATAGCGCAAGACCGGCAATTTTAGATATCTTCAATTTCAATTTATTTATTGCATTCAAGGGTTTACATAGGTCTTAACAATAGAATAGGTACAGTACCAAACATGAACCCTGCTAGGGCACAGCAATATTTTTACATTATAATTTGTCATTTTAAACATATAATGGAGGTAGTATAGTAGGTACAGGTATAAATAATTGTCATGATGTGTGATGTCAGGTCTTGAGTTAATGTTATGTAAGTCACGTATAATTATAAGAAAAGAGAAAAAATAAATTGTGTTATTCATATTATTTACTAATTGCATTTGCGCGTATTATTATTTATTATATGCTATTATATTATGGTTGAATTATTATTTATTACGATTTAAAGATGTCAAAAGTTTTTAAATTTTTTATAGTTATTCATCATTCAAATACTCATTTATTGAATAGTAGCTTTTTTGTATGAGGAAGCTTTTTAATTTTCTTGTGTAAATATGGATATTTTCTTCGTCTTTTATGCAGTCTGGTAGTTTGTTGTAGAGTTTTACCGACATAGCAAGGGGACTAGAAGAGTGCATTTTTATTCTTGATGATGGTAATTTTAATCTGTCTTTATGTCGAAATGTGTATTTTGTTCATGTAAATCCTCTTTTGTTAAACAATTCTGGCTGCTTCCGAACGAATTTACATATTTCATGAATGTAGATACCTGGTAAGTATTTTGTAATTTTGGAAGTGTGGTTTGCAACTATCGGTTTGTTGTATGTTGGTTAAGATTCTGACAAGTTTTTTTTTAAACGTAAAGAGAGTAGGTGCGTCAGTACTATTTCCCCACATTATTATACCATAGCTAAGCCATGCGAAAGCTTATGCGTAGTAGGTGGTGCTGTTTTTAGATCCGTGGTTTTCTTAATCTTTTGGAGAGCATACGTGAATTTCGAGATTTTTGTTTTACTTTTTGTATGTGCTGTTTCCAACTTATTTGTTTGTCAATTTTTAATCTATTTTTCTTCTATTCTACTTCTATTTTTAGAGTATTATATGTAAAATCAATGTTAATAGGTGCCTTCTGATTAGGGTGAAATGTCATAAGTTAAGTTTTTGCAAAGTTAATTTCTAGGTTATGTTCTTGCATCCAGGTCATTAATGTATTGAAAATATTTGTCAATTGGTAATTAATGTCAGAGTTAGTTTCGCAATTGGTAAGTAAATAAATGTTTCTTTGGGGGGGGGGGGGGGGGGGGGGGGGGGGCTTTGTCCAGCAGTGAACGTCTTTTGGCTGATATGATGATGATGATAAATAGTTGTTCTGTGTCTGGACTTTGTGTTCGTCAATCATATTATTATGTTTGTAAAGCACACCAAGGATTCATTAGAAAGGGTGTTTGCTTTAAAAACCTAAACTCTCAAATGCAGTACAATATATTAGGAAACATTTACTGCCTACGTAATAAAGACCTAAAAGAGAGTATAAAGCCAGACGGGGCCTACTACGCGTATTAAAAAATACAGTGTCGATTCTAAAACCATTACCATGTCTCCTATACATCAGTATTGGAGAGAATGGAACTGAAACTATAAAACTGACTCCGTTCGAAATCAGGCTTTTTTTCTCACATATACAACGTGAAACAAATAAATTGTACCTACCATCAATAGTCAAAGAACAAAAGAGGTTCACACAAAGTGCAGCTAGCAATTCATCTAGCTCGTAGCCTATTCATTACGATTTGGCTGGTTGAATAAGGGCCATACTCGAGCTCATATCAATAGATGGTAAAAATAGATACCTACACTTAATGAGGAATACCTCTTGTCCTAGCAGGTCAAATGTGTGACAAATTAAAATATCTATAATAAGTTATTATTTGTAAAGTGTTGAGTTATCTACTTTTAAGTCGCCAATAATAAAGTAATACTTATAATTATTTAGGGAGACAATACGAAACATTGATGTAAGAGAGCGTTGTGGTGTGAAAAAGGATGTAGTCACAAAGATTGGAAAAGGTATGTTGAAATGGTTAATTCGTTTAGAAAGGATACATGTAAGAAGATTTACAAAAGAAGTGTCACATATACAAATTGAAAATGTTCTCAAGAAAGGCCAGGTCAGAAGTGCCCTAAACCTAACCTAAGAAACCTAAACCTAAGTAAATGAGGCACAGGAGGTGTTGAAAGAAAGTGACAAATGGGAATCCGTTGTCTCAACCTAATCCTCTGGGAAACAGGCGTGAGTAGTAGTGAGGTCTGTGGGCATGTCAAAACTATTGTTTTACTGTTTTTCTTCTCATGAATCAGTTTTTATCTCACTGGCATGGTGCATGTAATTTGTTTGTTTATATTATCCTTCTTGCAAGTGCATTTTTTATGAGGGCAGAAGGGTGGTGCAAATTGCATCCCGGCTTGATTAAACTGGCAATTAGCAGAATTAACACTACATATTAATATTATATTTTTGTAACATTGTTTTAAAACATTTAGGTATTATTATTAATGGCAGCTAAGTTTCTTTTGTACGATATTGATATTGTATCAAAGAAGCTTTCCTTCAATCAAGTATATCCGCTATCTAACCAACCATTAGTATAAAATTTACTATGTAAAATATGAATCGATTAAAATTTAAGACATCGAAAGGCGGACAATAAATTCAATTTCTGTGTATACTTTTACTATGAAAGTAAGACAGAATTTACGAGGCAGATTACCTTAATACAATTTGCTAATATTTAGATATTTCATTGTTGGTTTATCCGCCTTCAAAATTCAACCACCCTAACCTCCAAAAGAGAATGCCTGTTTATATTAGGTAAGTATTAGCTTGGCAATGGAATATGAAATTAGATACACATTAAAAAACGAGGCAAAAGAGGTGTGCAAAGATCGTGACAAATGGAAATCCGTTGTCTCTGCCTACCCCTCTGGGAAATAGGCGTGAGCCTATATAAGTATGTATTAAAACCTCCTCTTTCCTGACCTCTTTACGGTCGTGTCGCGTACGCGCCCCATCGGATCATGAGAGTAATGGAATAGAAAGTGCTCCTGTGATTGCACACACACTTGAGCACTATAATATGTCCCGCGCAGATGGCTAATCTCTGTTGAGACTGGCCGCCGTGGCCGAAATTCGGCTAGGAGGACATTATATTATTATTATGTATTAAAAAAACAACAAAGAACCTAAACATAACGTTGTCCGAGTAATCTTTATAACAATTACACGTATCAAAAGTATAGTTACAGTCTTTGCTTATAGATGCCGCTTTAACACAAATGGAGTGTTCCATTTAATCTTGCTGTAACGGAACCCTAAAAACTGTAATAAAGTTTTATTTGATGTCTTAAGTCCTTTCATAGCTTTCCGTAGTCATTATAAGTATAATTTCTTTTTATTTTATCTGTATTATTAGCAACTAACGATTTTCCAACATGGGGTGACGATTAACGTCACTAAGCCTTGGTATGAAAGCCTTGAGAAGTGAAGTGACATCTGTAATACGAATTTAAGGACTGGGGCTCTACCGGATAAGTCGCCGAACATCGATTTCTCAAATGCCGTTCAAATAAATAAAGGTTAAAAATTACTTAATCAATCGTTAAATCGGCTTCCATGAGCACATGTGACGTCATAAATGGCCCGGAATCGATTGAAGCCGGTAGAGCCCTAGGCATTGCTTATTTTCATGTCGTTTGATTACTCTTCGTCTTCACTTATGATGGAGGTAATATCCTCGATTTTGTCGATTTTAGTATTGTTTTCTTTTCCACAAGTTCGCGTTAAGAGGCAGTCTCGGAAGAAGAAATACCTGTACAGTTTCCTCACCGCTCGGTGTCATTTCATTGTGTGCCACTGTTGATCCTGCCTTACACGAGTTGCAGTGGTAGGTAAGAGAGAGGGACTAGTCCCGGTTCCTGTATTTGCATTTGCATTACTGCCACATGTCAGCTCAGTCTATTTACGTCAGTAAATGCACAGAACTGGCAACTATCAAGGACAAATTTATTCTTATCGACCGTAGCATCAGGAGTAACTTACGAACTTTAATTCATTAGTTCCGATTTCCTTCGACTTCCGAATAGAATTTCTCGTTAAAAGCACTGAGACTAAGAGATTTCGAAGAAGCTTTCACAAGTTTAGCGCCCCGACGCAAGGAATCCGCCTTACAGAGAGTAATAGTTCGTAATACCTTGTTTGATATCTGTGGCTATGTCTTATAATAATCCTAACTAATATTGTAAATGTGAGTTTGTATTTTTGTCACGCTTTCCCGTCTTATTTACTCAACTGACAACGAGACGTTTCGCAGACACGTTGAAAAGGTTACAGAAAAGGACATAGGGTATCTTTCTTCCAGAAAAAGTACTGCTCCCGTGGGCAAGTAACAGATAATAATATCCTGGGAGATTATTCACACACGGCCATCTGATCCTCAGATCAGATAATACATATACATACATACAAATACTACTTTCTTTTGTAAATACATACTTATATAGGTAATTACACCCTAAATCGGGCGCACCAGCAGACATGTACACAAATATCTGTCCTGGGCCTCTACCGGCTAAGTCACCGAACATCGATTTCTTAAATGGCGTTCAAATAAATAAAGGTTAAAAATGACTTAATCAATCGTTAAATCGTCTTCAACGTTGACAATCGATTCCGGACCATTTATGACGTCACATGTCGTTATAGAAGCCGATTTAACGATTGATTAAGTCATGTCTAACCTTTATTTATTTGAACGCCGTTTAAGAAATCGATGTTCGGCGACTTAGCCGGTAGAGCCCCTGGGTTCAATATAAAAAAGTTATACTGCCAAGTAATACTAGCATACTGCCTACCTCATGGTAAAGGTTACCTTGCCCTATGTCGTGCGCAACTCACTTGGCATCACTTTTTCGTATTCACCACTCTTCCCCGATGGGCTGAGTGTTCTAGCCGCCCAGTAGACCTCATAGTCTGATGGATGTCCTATCGACTGTGGTGTGTTGTGGACTACAACTAGAACCGACAGCTTCGCGTGACCTCCGAGAGAGGACCTCCGGAGACGCTTATAAACGCTTACGGACCGGAAAAATCAACTGCTTAGCGCTTCCCACTCTTCCTTTACACTAGTGTGATTAAATCTTGTTCCTCCATATCCAGGTAAATCTCCCTATTGCCTTGTCTAATCGCTAATTACCAAACATAATCTTCTATTATTGACATACAAGTAATATTGTCAATATAATCAATTGACCTACTAATCTCTAGATCGGACACGGTACGCAGTGACGTACGAGTAAGAGACAAATAGACCTTGAATGTTAATAATTGCCAATAATGTGTTGTGTTTTGTTAAGTATCTATAGATGAGGAGACATCGCCTCATATTGGTGGGTACATTCTAGCTGCCCATTTATATATTGTGCCCCTGTGGCGCATTGGTTAATATGGTCGCCTCACTACTACCTCAGCACCTTAAGAGAGGTAGCGCACAGCGTTCATTCGCTCGAAAAGCAGCCCGACTGGGGAAGTGCCTCCACCTTACAGAAGACATTCCTTAATAATAACATCGGTCAAGTAACAAGGTCGCCAGAGCTCATTGGGGTGGAGGAATGGTCAACAACACTTGTTTGCTGACTCTTAAAGGCCGGCAACGCACCGCGAAGCCTCTGGTGTTGAGAGTGTCCATAGGCGGCGGTGATCACTTACCATCAGGTGACCCAATTGCTCGTTTCTCGCCCTCTGATATAAAAAAGAAAAAATACCGTAGTGTTTCAGTAATGTTCAGTATTAGTGGTATGTGTAAATAAAACTGCTTTAATTCACATAGACTTGTAAATAGTCTCTTGTAAAAAGCGTAGCAGGGAGCTCAGTACACGGGTTAAAGAAGTAACTTTTGTTAATATTCATTACAAAGAAAAAATCACATTAACACCTCGAAAGTAAAATCACACCAATGTGTAGTTCATTTACTCCTGTCAGAATTAATGATACCAGACTTCATAATACAGTGTAATATCGCGAGTTAATGTAAGACCTCCATATCGCAACCTTTTGAAAATTTAATTAATTTAGACAACCCTTCAGGTTTGGGGTAGCGCGCACCCCCACGTCCATTAATAAACTGGTTATTACTTGGCCCTAGATCTGGGGCTAAATGGCAGAATGTTAGCTATTTATAGATCTGCAGGGCAGAAGCTACGATGCGGTGAGTCTGGCTCTGAAGTACGTTCACATATTTTACTGGCTAATTGTTTGGTGGGATGAGTAAAAGTAGGGCGCAGTTCAGATTTGTACATTTTGTTATCAATATATTTGATGTTCATTAATTTAGAGAGAATAAAAGCAGGTTTTGAAGAAATGCACAACGTTAATTTAAAGTCAAAACTAAAAAATCATAATTTTATTCAAACAATGTTTCTAAACAAAGCTGATAACTATCTACATTATTCGTAAGAGTGTCGAGAAGGTAATACGTAAATCAGATCTTCCGGTGAGTGTAGTTTGAAGCTTATCGAAAGAGCGCCTACCCTAAACTGATAAATAATGCTGCTTGGGTTTGCAAATAATATTAAAACTGGCTATGACTAAAGTCCCCGAAGAATCGAAGGAGGGAAGATTCGCAAAATTCATTCATTCATATGTGCAGTGTACGAGTGTAAGAGTTGCTATTATTATCCATTTCTTTTATTATTCTATATATTTTTTATTTCAAAGGTGTCGCTGTCCGTCCGTCTGTCAATCTCAGTGGACAAGGTCGTATCTATTTAACCATATTAAGTAGGAAAAAAAACTTATTTTGCTGCTGCTACTATAACATCACGTCACAAAATTATAGTAAAAAAGTTTTTGTACGGAGGTAAGAGAAAACCCAACGATACTTCCATGATTTATTTGAAATTTTTTTCGGCGTATCATTATCATCTCAGCCGAAATCCGTCCATTGATGGACAAGAGCCTTTTATTTATTCTATGTTTGCTATTTTAACTCAAAACAACAAATTTAAAATCCTTTATATTTTCGTCAAAGGTCATTGGGCGAAATCTGACCCAGTTAACGATAGTTTTCCTACAAAAACCAAATTAGTTTTAAATTTTTAAGTATTAACCTACATTAAAATTTAGATAGTTATTTTTTTTTAAACCATGGGAATAAAATGTTAAATATAAATAAAAAATAGGTAATAAATGTATTGATAAAACAATTCCAGTGAAGCATTCTGTTAAATAAATAAACAATGCAAGTAATGCAGCTTTGGATAACTTCCCACGCCTAACTTTTGAAGATTTGATACTATTTACGTTGGGCACCTACCATTTAAGGATCGCTAGATCATACGTTCACGAACACTTGCAACCAAATGGTCTGTATATTGTTGAACTATACCGGCACCATGAATTGGTTAACCACAAAATATTAATACGGGGAAAAATACAGTCGCGACATGTCAGGAGCAAAACATACTATACTTACATATTGGTGAACCCAACAAGACAGGGCAGAGATAGTATAAAAGATTACTGCTGCTCTTGTATCCACGGTTGCCGCACTATTGGATGCTGCGCGCATATAGCCAGCATAGTATATTTTTTGTCTTGGGCCCGACATTAAAATCAAATTGATGCGCTTCCGCCGTTTTTAGACGATACAATTATTCCTGTAGACATTGATCATGTTGAATAAAACTTAAAAACTCTTCTATACTTGTTTTATTTTACTTATTTTATTTTTAAAATCATGTTTACTATCAAAAAACCAATAAAAATGTACTAAGCCTTGTTATAATAAACCTTATTATTGTATTTTTAGATTTATGTTTTTTTCCCGTTGTCTGCGTTAATGCGACATATATATTCGTAAACTAGAGACGTTTATCTAACCATACTACCAATTTTTTTTTTGTAGGCCGTGGGTATAGGTTCCATACTTAGTTGCCCAATGACCTTTGTTCAGCAAACGATAACTTCTCGCGATTTGCTTATCAAATTTAACTTAACTGATACAAAAATATAGTACATAATCGCTTTGTAAACAAAAGCAATACATCCAAACAGTCAACTTCCAAACTGAATTTAGAAAATAGAAATTATTAGAAAACCTAAGTTAATAATAAAGATAACATTTCACATTCATAGAACATAAAATAAATTTTACACATTGTTACACAAACATTGATATATTGGTTTGATATTGTGCTGTACATTGTATGTAAGGTAAGATAATTCTTTATTGTACTTATCACTTTTTGTATAAATGCCTTATCACAAAATGTACCTTGAATACGGCATGCAAACAGTTTTTTTTTTAAATTCAATTTCAAAATAATCTAGTTCGAAAAAAAAATTGACTTTTAAAATCAGTTGGTATATTACAGCCACAGATATGCATTGCATAACAAAATATCCGGGGCTTCCTTCAAAATGTGTATCTGCACTCCGCCTTACCTATTGCAAAGCTCTCTTTTCATATTTTGCATGATAGAACTAACAATTTACAAAAAAGATAAAAGTTTATTTGCGTTTGTTGAATGTTGCTCCAATTCGTTCAGATTGAACAATAACTTTTAGTTCGAACGTTTTTTTGTTTGCTTCTACAGTATTGAGTTGAAAGCTTTTAGATCCATGGCATAAATATTGAAAAGAATATGATAACACTGTAAATGATATCCAAATAAACACGCATATTCAGAAACTGAGTAATCGAAATAATATAAACATAATGGAACATGAAAACTCCATAGGTCTGTTTTTTTAATGGTTTATTTTTATTTCAGTATAACTGTCTACGGGTATGCGCTGTATCTTTAGTCTACGCGCGTCCATCGCAAAATAGGCAACCGACGTAACCGAACGCGTAAAATTTATAATGGAGTTCGACATTTGAAATAGAAATAAAAAATGTGTTAAATTTGATTTTAATTTTTTTATTTCTAATAGGTCTTTACCTATGAAATTGCCGTTTTGTATGAAAAAATTTAAACGATTTTTTTTCATGAATTTTTTTATTTGTATTAATCGAAGTAATCACCCATGCAATCAATGCATCTTTGCCATCGCAGTGGCAGTTTATTGATGCCCTTCTTAAAGAAATCAGCTGGACGGGAGGCAACAAATTCTTCAAAGGCATTTTGTACTGCCTCTCGGGTATTGAATTTTTTTCCCGCCAAGAAGTTATCCAAATTCTGGAAAAAGTAGTAGTCTGTAGGCGCAAGGTCTGGTGAGTAGGGCGGATGACGGAGAGCTTCCAACCCCAGTTCTTGCAACTTGGAGACCGTCTGCTGTGCAGTATGAGGTCGCGCGTTGTCGTGCAGGAGCAGCGGAGACGAGCGATTGACCAATGCTGGTTGGAGATGCGCCAGCTTCTCCATCATTGTGCTCAGTTCTTCACAGTACACATCTGCAGTAATGCTCACCCCGTTTGGTAAGAAGCTGTGATGAATCACACCGGCGCTAGACCACCAAACAGTGACCATCACTTTTCTAGGGGTAAGTTTTCGTTTAGGGCATTGTTTAGGTGCTGAACCAGGATCCAACCAACTTGCTGAGCGCTTGCGGTTATCAAACAGAATCCATTTTTCATCGCAGGTAACAATGCGGTTCAAAATTCCTTCATTTGTGTGTCTGTTGAGCAGTGCAAGGCACGTCTCGACGCGTACTTCGCGCTGGCGATCATTGAGTTCGTGGGGCACCCATTTGTCAAGCTTTTTTACCTTGCCAATTTGACGCAAATGGACCAATATTGTTTTGACGCTAACGTCGAAAGCTGCTGCTAATTCAGCCGTAGATTGTGTATCATCAGCTTCCACAACCGCCTTTAATTCGTCATTGTCGACCAAAGTCTTCGGACGACCGCGAGGTTCATTTTTCAGGTCGAAATTTCCAGAACGGAAGCGAGCAAACCAATAACAGGTGGTGCGTTGGTTTGTAGTGTTAGCTCCGTAAACGTCGTTGATGTTGCGTGCCGCTTGTGCCGCGTTGCTGCCACGACGGTACTCATATTCCATAATTACTCGAATTTTTAACGTATCCATGATGACGAAAAAGATTGAAATGCGATGAAAATGTAACACTAATCAATAAAGAAATGACTACTTTTGGAAAAAAGAATCCATGTTTTTAAAATAAAATTAATTTGAAATTAGAATTCTTAGCCAAACAAAAATTATTTTGATTTGAAATGGCCAGTACTGCAGAACGGCAATTTCATAGGTAAAGACCTAATATTTCATATGCTCAACTCCAATTATTTTTTTACGCATTCAGTTACGTGGGTGAAAGATGTTTCTTTCTTCTTTAGTTATAACTTTGTTTAAAGCAACTACATGCTAGCTGAAAGCTTGTCACTCGCACAGGTCAGCACTTTCGAGGACATATTCCTTTGTATAATGTGTGTCATATGTTAAAATAATCATAACAAGTTTTCACGTTTATATGTTATTATTTATCTACAAAAGAAACAGAAAGAACTGTTTTAATTTTTTTTTATATATTTTTTTTAATAACACAATCACTCACTCCTTTAATTTTGCATTAACTTCTAAGTGAACCACAGGACACCTGCGTGTACCCGATACCCGGTGTGCCCTAAGGCTCCGAATTATTGAAGCTTGTGCAGACAGCACACGCACGCAGATGAACATACTAACGAACGACCATTTCATTTGCTTTGAAGTTATAACGGGGAAGTGACAACCATAAAAATCTTATAAACAATTTCAAACGAACAACTTGAAAGAAAATGTCCCAGTTTCAGGATAATGCCCTGTAATACGAAATTGGCTCACATGTTCAATCTGAAAAAATATCATCGAAAACAAGGCTCAAAATGTTTACATATCTTCGGTAAATCTTAACTTAAGTTTACCAGAATGTAAAAATGCTCAGTGTAGATGTAAAACCAAATGTAATTTCCAGTAAAATTGCAATTCGGTGTCCCCAAAGTGACATTTACGAATCCAAAGATAAACTCAAAATTCCCACGCCTACCCCTAGAGTATTATGTAGTTATGCATACAAAAAACCTCCGTTGCTTTAACTAGAGAGTAAATAGTTTACCAGAGGGTAAGCAAAGTCTGTTTTAACGGACTCACGAGTGACATTAATAGAGTAAATGAAAATTGGGAGCCAAATTTAACAGGAATGCGGACACAATATGCCTGTATCCAGCGTCAAGAAAATAATTATTTCTTTAAATGTATTAATCTAAGATATCTCTACAAATTTCAGTATACGCAAGTCGATTATAAGTCTATTCAGATGGGCTCAGTCCTATGTCCTATATTCTAAAATTGTGATATTAAATTGGTAACTTGTTCGTGATTTTCATTCTGTAGACTAACATTTATATGCCGTAACTACAACGTATTTTATTCATGATTATCTAAACAATGGAAATCTTTATATTCCGATGGGTTACCAATCGGGTCTGTACTGTTTTAATTTGTGTTAGCTAACGTTATAGATGTAGACCTGAAAGAGACCCTATCATAGAAAAGAGAAAAAAGACAGAAATATTTACACAACTAAACTAATTTAAATGTCATTATATATCTATCTCTCTCTCTCTCTAGTAAAGGTCGTGTGAAAAAAACAGGTTATACATATTACTATCAAACTACCAAATAATCATTAATCATAATCGCATATCATTAATAGACATGTCTTAACGTGTTGCTCATTTTTGCACAGTATTTTTTAACGTGGTGGAAACATTTTATAGTAGTTGGGGAGACTATGGGGTATGTGGGAACTCCCGTAACCCCTAGAACCACCACGGCAGCCTAGCCTATCAGTGCTGTGGTGATGGCTCCGGGAACTCGAGACGATCTCCATCCGGAACCACCATCATTACCTTAAAGTAGCTCTCACCGAGAGGCAAAGATGTTATTTTTATATAATTTTTAACTCTATTGTGTTGTAATAAGAGCTATAACCAATGAATGAATTATGACCGATTAAAGTTTAATTGATTTCATACTCATAGAACATTGCCAACAGAAATTTCTTTACATTTCCATTCGACTTCGGCCTATAAAGAACAATATTGGATACACCGAAACTCCACTTGGCTACACAGCGAATATTTTTCAATACGGTTTGGTATTCGGTAACAATATATTCGACGTAACGAATAGATTTCGAAATGAAAAGTTCCAATTGACTGAACGCGACGCGAGTGTGGGAAAATGAACATTTCCTTTAGATGTTAGGACCTAACAACAAACATAAATTCGTGTACATTAACTTCTTTACAACTGTTATTACCTGGCCTTTACAGCGCAGAGCTTACACCGTATAGCAAATAAGACTCATCATTATCGTCATCATATCGGCAGAAAGATATACATAGCTATTCAAAAGCCCCGCAAAGATCTCTACAATTGCCGGTCTTGTGCTACCTACATCTAGCGGCTTCCAGCGATCGTCTGAAGATCATCGGTCCCACTTTTAGGTCTGTCTACCCTGCATCTTCCGGTTCGTGGTGGCCACTGTCTGTCCCAGTGCCGCTGTCGGTTCTATAAGCTATGTGCCTGCCCCCTGCCACTTCAGCATGGACATTCTTCGGGCTATGAATTACTTTGGTTCGCCTCCTCCCCCGTTATTGTGTGACGTAATTTATCTATGACCTCTTGTAGTATTTAAGCCCCAAGTTATGTATTGACCAGTCAATGGTTGGGAGAAGCAGTGAAAAACTCTTAGGCTAACTGAAAGGTCATGTAAATAAATCGTCTAGGTAAAGAACTCCTAAGTTATTTTGGAAGGAACAACGTTTCAACCGTTAAGTAAAATCGCGAGCATTTTATTTTCAGTAGCATTATTATTTACACAGCAAATGTATTGGAATGTTCTACAAAACATGATTTCCTAATAGAAAGAAAGACTGCAAACGTAGAAAATACATTTCATTCCCAAGTACCATTTCCGCTTGAAAGAAAATAATCACTGTTGAGAATTCGATTTTCCTTGTATTTTAAACCTTTCCAAGTGCACGTTTTGAAAACGTAAGAACATTTCTATGAAAGCTTTTCAGCACTCAATCAAAAGTGAAGTGTTTTTGTCTTAACTCTTAATTGTAATACAATAAAGTTTATTACAATTCCAGCACAAGGCGATTGAACCGGCTTCCAAGACTTAACTTACATTTATTAAACATATGCGACTTCCTAGTCTTAAAATAATTGTATTATCATCCCCCATTAATTCAGTATACTAACTGTTACATAAGTACGAAACATACAATGTACATGTCGAAGTAAAACTGTTAAACTCATAATATAATTAAATTCCTAGAGATATTAGTTATTTGATAGCTGAACTAAGTATGTATCCACATGGAAAATATCGGGGGAGTTACATTTATATAACTAGTAAGATAGTAACAAGAATATACTGATATTTTGTGTAAAATAATAGAAAAAGTATTGCACATGTTAAGTGAAACGAGTAATGAGAAACCTAGGAGTCCTCTTAAGAAGTTAGTTCCTTATAAATATAGAAAGACACACAAATCTTGACGTAAAAACTAGTTCAAACTTTCAACAGGGCCGCAGCACTTTGATTGGTTCTTATATTGATATAGAGAAATACGTTCCGCCAATCATAACGCTTCGTTTTCATCGAGATAAAAGCCTACTGGTCAATGATTAACCCATATATCACGGACATGAGCTTTTCTTTAGTTAGTCTCCTGTCTCTTATTTGTACTCTAGTAATAATTCCGTTAAGCTATATGTCTATAAAAACTTATTCACATAATGAGCTCGCTCTATATTACATAGCTTATACTTTACAGACAACATGACTACTACACCCATTTTACTTTCACTAATCTGCTACCCCTTATACAGATTTGTATAAGTAGGGTTAATATTGCTCGTTTTTCTCCACTCTGGTAGCATTTTAACCAATTTAGTATATTAGTTAAAGACTTCAATGCTGAGATAGGAGAATTTTGACTCTCTACTAATTTTTTGTTTTATTTTATGTGTGATAAGATTTCTTTTTGTCAAGAATAAACATTTTTCATTTAATTTCAATGTGATTTTTGTTCCTTTATCGTATGGGCCGAGGTTACCCTGGTGTCAGAGTTGTTCAAGCTATCCAGTAGGCTTCTGGCATGGCTTATCGCCTGTTGTCTAATGAAAAGAACCGGGACCTACAGCTTAACGTGCCCGACAGTTTAACGGTTAGCCATCTATGGACCGACCGTGTGCCTAGGTTCTTTGTCTCTCCGATAACTAACTGGAACTCATGGCCTTTATGGGCGCCACCCGAATAATAATAAAATGTGGCAGAATCATAACAACGTATACAAATATTAATTGAAAATACTAGAGGTATACTTATATCCCGATACAACCCACTTTACTGCAACACACTTCGCTGAAATAAAACAGAACCTAAACTCGTATACGTGCATACTGTCGACATTAAAATTTATCTTTATGATATTTTCATTACAAAGCATAATATCCGCGCCTGGTCCCGGAGCTTAGAATATTCAATTCGTTTGAATAACGGCACAACACAGCCTGAATTATGGAAGTGAAAACGGGCACTTTTGTACGATGATTTCTGTTAATGGGCCTACGTATCGGTATCTGTCTGACTTTTGTTGTATGAAAAATTGGAGAATGGTATTCTTTCACTAGTCATTATTTAATGTTTACAATTGAACCAGTCTTTCTATGACAACATCACTAAGACAGCATTTTTTTCACAATAACTGAAACCTGCTTTGATATTTATAACGGACCAGTGGCCTTGGTAGCGCGGAACGGCAGCGTCATTAAAGGTGGTACGAGTAGCGTAGTTTCGCTTAATGAGCAATAATAATTTAACTAGGGAAGTAAAATAAATAAAATAAAATAAAAAAGGTTTTTATTCACGTAGACTTTAAAAAAGCGCTTGTAAATAGTCAGAAAATGTTTGTAGTATTATAGTTGAAAACATTATTATTTCTAGTAACATAGATATTTAGGTACACATTGTATTGATAGTATTAAAACATTAACAAATTTATATTATATTATTGTCAAGAGATTATGTTTAAGTTTAATTATCTAGTTTAAGTCTAATATTTGTAATACATATTGGCAATGGTTCTGTCTATATTAAGGTGATATTATTATGACGGACCTTGTGTTAATAACGACGGTCGCGCTTTAAAGCCACCACTGGATCCAATGCGCCCCAACTGAGAAGACCCAGCGAAACAAACTCAGCGAGTGTCTCTACTACCGGTTTCAACACGGCCCAGTTGAGACGCTCCGGCGAAACATACTCAATGGGGCATATACACGAGATTTGGTCCACTTACTGTAATTATTTAGCAGGCAAACACAATATATGCTCGATCGGTTGTCTGATTATTTATTTATTTTAGGTTTAATATATTAGAAAGAGAAAATAAAAACGTCAAAATAAAAGTAACATTAATCATTTTGAGACACAACCAACAGTTCTGAAATTCGTAGAATATTTAAATAATAGATAGTTTTATTACAGATAGTTCATGTAACACAAAAGATTACTCATGTCTATATGGCTATAAGATCTCCAGCGGACTATGTGCAGGTAGATGCCGACCGCCAAATGTCTTTATCGTCAATGCATCTTACATGATAAATTCCGAGTAATATAAAAGCCACACACACATCGCCCGCACTATTTAAATAATCCCTGTGTCGCGGGGTATTTTACAAACATATAATTGACGGTCACAAATTACATCCAGACTCAGAATACTAACTATAAATAGGTCACACAAATAGTTGTCCTGCGCGGGAATCGAACCCGGGTCACACACACACAACACATGTCAAAATATTAATGTTGTGGTGTAGGATGTGGATAAAATGGTTAGAGTTCCACGGGGTGGCAAAGGATCGGTGACGCGAAATTCATGTGTGTCGCAAGCGCCTACGGAAGTTGACCGCACCGCAATATGCATGTGTCAATTAACTGAAAGAGAAGGAAAACTGTGAGTTTCCATTTGGTTTCAGAGTTCTGGCCATATACAACGTATATCTATATAAATAAAAAGTAATTACTGATATGTTTGTACATTCATAACTTCCAAACGACTGCACCAAATTTGATAAATCTTTCTTTTATGTGTTCGTTATGATCAGGAGCAGGTTTGTGTAAAAATGTAAATATTTAAAAATATCAGTAAAATGAGTGTGCGAATGAGACGTTGCCTTTGTTTGGTCGTTGCTCCTTCCGCACTAGACAGTACTGACGACCTAAACATTTGGCGGAACGACGTTCGCCGGGACAGCTAGTAATATATAAATAGCATAACAAATTTTGGATTCTCAATCCTAACGACTAAACTCTTTTATCTTTATGTCATAATAATTATTCTTTCAGTAGGCTGTCATTAACATTCTGATTCATTCCGAACCTCCGAATGTTTACGAAAGCGCGTCACCAAAACTAGTTTAAATATACTTGTTGCTTAGCAACAAACACGGCTCCATTGATCCTGATTTACCAATACAAAGCCCTGGATTTGTAAGCCATATTTCAGTTTTGGTGACGCAATCGGGCGCTAAGTGACGATTTATCGTGTTTCGTACAGAACAGATCTAACAGAAGGAAAGGGATTGCAAAAGCAATTTAGATGACAAATTTAGATGTTATTTAATATTATATCGTATCATTTCTATACTTATGTACACTGACAACTACCCTATCTCTATTACTCCATACTCCAATCCCTGCCTAGGTTGCCTGGAAGAGATCACATTTAGTGATAAGGCCGCCAATTGTACCATTTTTTAAATGTATGTTATTGTATTCTTGTATCCTGTAATATTTTGGTGTACAATAAAGAGTTATCTTATCTTAGTTGTTTATCTGAATCTATAGAATGGAAAATTGTTGGAGGCATATTTACTTTTGATTTCAAACGCAAAAAATTTAAACTATGTTAATAATAATAATATCCCGGTACATTATTCACCCACGGCCATCTGATTCCAAACGAAGCAGAGCTTGTACTATTGAAACCAGACAACTGATATATTAGATATACTCCTTTGCTTTTGGAAATACACACTTATATAGATAATAACACCCAGACTCAGGACAAACAGACATGTTCATGCACACAAATATCTGTCCGGTTAGAAATTGAACCCACGCCCTGCGGCGTGAAAGACAAGCATAAGCTAAACGGCACAAAATACAAGAGAATTACTACTTATTTGTTATCAGGTACAGTCAAGGTCTTATACCTTTGGAAATGGTAACCGTGGATAATTTTCAACCATCAACGATAAGTATCATTTTCTAATTGTTGTGAATGTTTCTAGTGATAGGACGTTGACTAAGAACAACTATAAATTAAAAGTAAAAATAGCTTATTCTAGCGGCTATTAAATTATTTTGTCTTGGGTTTTTATAAGACAACAGTTAACATAAAAATAATAGAAAGACTTAACAATGTATGGACGATTATACGAAGAAATAGCAATTCGTTCGTTTTTTCCATATTTATCGTGATCTATAAAATAAGATTCTTAAAACTAATTGAGGCGCTACTAAACATCCCATTGGTCCCCAGGCGATTAGTAATGTTTTTATTTTATTTATTATTATCTCATCACCAAATATTGCTTACGATAAAAATGAGTGAAAAATAAAGCACAAACCTGTCGACGGACAGAAAAAATATTCTATAAATAGGTTAAGGTTCTAGACACCGATGATCGCTAGAATAGTTAAATTTCCGAGCGATTCCGTGTTCCGGTCGTAGTTCATACATAACAGTCCTTAAGCCATGTCAGAGACCTACTGGACGGTTTGAACAACCCTGACATTAGAATAACCCCTGCCCATACGATAAAGATTAAGTACAACCAATTTGGAAAATTAACGAGCTGATACTCTGTACAAAATCTAAATATATTCCAGACATGTTCATCCATTATTAATACTTAAACATTTTATGTTTCTCTCACTTCAAAAGAAGTTAATAAATAAAATGGACTTATCACATGATTTATTGCCACCAGACAGTCGAATACACGTAGAGGTCAACTAGTTGATACAAAACAATCTAATTTCTCTCGGGAGAGACGGCTGCTACAACTTTTCAAATCGACTTTCAGTTTTACTTGCAATGTGTGATATTTTCACATGGAAGGTTATTAGGTTTAGAACAGTGTTTTTTTTAAGTGTTTCGTTTTAGTCACGATTAATGCGCGTCTTTTATTTGAAGAGTCAAGTTATTTTCGTTTCCGATAAAAGTTATTTTTAATATTTACTCTATTTTTGCCGGACTCATTACCATATACTTATACGGGAATGACGTGGCACGGTAAAATTAGGTGTAGTCTGCCTCTTAAACGGTTTGATGAATTATAATAATGGTGAGTCGTATAGTTTTAATGGCACAAATCCATCAAACTCTAGACTACAGAACGGCTCAGAGCTCAGCGGTTGTCCACTGTATACGTATGTACCCGATAGCATAAAAGTTTTAGGCCTAAACGGCAGCCGTTAGTCCAACTGCCCTCGGCGCTGCGGTGGCAGTATAAGAAATGTCCTCTCCTGTCGCAAAGTGCAAGCAGCTCCGGGAAGACAGCGAATTGTTGGTAGCGCACTCGCTGTGTTGAACTAGTAGAAGTCGGCAATTCAAGAGGACAATCTGGGAGGACTTTTCAAAAATGTCATGCAACTCAAAGCATACGGCTTTGAAGTAAATAAAACTACAATCTAAGTATCCTGCGCCAGAGTACTATCCTTTGAGGGTGGACTGATGGTGGTGACAAATTCATGAAAGAGACAGTTTATACGTCTTGTCTGACTACAAAAGTGGTTTCATTTCTGAGCGTATCAATCCCAGTTGTTCCATGAGTCCAACAATCGATAAACCAAGATAGAGGCTTTGAACAACTCTGATACTAAGGGTAACTACCGGCCATACGAAACAAACAAAAGTACTAAAACGATATTTTACACAGCGACATCGTAAAATCTGCACAGTTCCCGCTCTGTGACTACAATAACAAATGACAAGAGGTTGCGTGAAAAATGCAGAACGCGTCCGAAAGTAATGTTCAGGAACTCAAACTGAAACTTTAACACTTCGCTACTGAGTTTATCTTTCAAAGTAGATTTATGGGAATTTTACAACGGAAAAGATCGTATTATACAAAGACTTTATAGCCCCTTTGTTACATTAAGGTAGTTTTAGTAGAAATAATAATGTTTAATATATGAAACGATGAGCCAATTTTGGAGAGGATTAATGGACTTATATATTACTTTTTGTGGGAAGTTAAATATGACTGCGGAAATTGTCAGATGGCTTTTGTGTCCTTCAGTAACTTATAAAATTCGCATCGATGATATGTCCCCTGCAATCTACAATGTCATTTTAATTTGAAAAGTGAAGTTTTGGCGGGCGTTATTTAGTTAGTACCATGTTTTGTGCAAATAAAGAAATTGAACTGTAGCCTTATTTTCTAGACCCCGCTCGCTCGCCTCTCTGATACGATGAAACCGCCAAAGCCTCCTAGACTAATTGTTAAATTAAAAATGAAGATAGAAAGTAACTTTTAGTAAGAAAATAAAATTGTAGTAAAATATTACAATATAGTTTAAAGCCAGATATATACATATTTAAAGGGACAGGTTATCCTAATTTTTATATTTAATTTTAAGGAAGACCAACATCATATGAAAACATACTGGGTACACTGGGTGTAATTAGTCGACAGTCAAGGGCCGTCGTTCCACATTACAGAATATGCTCCGGGTAGACGTTGTGGACCTAGGTGAAAGTAAGGTCACCAGAGCTCATTAGGGAGGTAAAAAGAGACCGCAACGTGGGAATGATGACATGCATGTCGCAAGGGTCATATATTACGCTAACCGCTTACCATCAGGGGACCTACCGCCTAAGTCGCCAATGATCGTGATCGGCGTTCAAATAGAAGGTTAAAAATTACTAAATCATTCGTTCAATCGGCTTTCATGAGGACATGGGACGTTGAATGATTTAGTAATTTTTAACCTATATCTATTTGAGCGCCGATCATGATCACGATGATTGGCGACTTAGGCACATGAATGTTTGACGACGTGGCGCGTGGTAAAACACAAAGTGGAATGCGCTGTCCGCGGTACAGGTATTTAATGATGATGATTTCCCAAACATCAATGATAATACCTAGCATCCCTGTGAAGTATCGCTAACTTGTATTGATTCTTGTTACCCATCTTGGTAAAGAAATGATTGGTGGATATATTTAGACATTATCCATAGTTCAAATTGACGACAGACCTAAAACAACTGCCAAGTAACCATTTTAGCTATATCATCACAGTTTGTGCCAATTACTCCACGAGCCAGTCACTTCCTAATTTAAAAATAAATTACTAAAGATCAGAGGCTGGAATATCGATCCGTGCTATATCTGACGATGACATTACACGGCGATGTCTAACGTGCTGATCAAACTAGTAGGTGTATCGGATTACATGGAATATGAATTAAGGGCTTAGTAAGGAACATGGCTGGCTTGTATGATGTAACTGAGAAATGTCAGAGGCCTAAGAGCTTATCCAGATGAGGTGGTCTATGTATGGATCAAATTGCACTTGAAATCGTAATGCGGCCAGATACAGTGCTGTATTGATATTTGATTTTCTTCTTGGTGATAATGTACTCCAGACCAAAAAGTCATACGTGTTTAAGCATAGTAATATTCTGGTAATTTATTGATTTGTACACCTACCACGTTATTTCTGCACCACCCTAAGGTTGACAGGCAGAGTGTTTTTGGGCATGTTTTATAAATAAATTAAAACTATATTCGTCTTTGATGTGTATCTTATCGTTCACACCTATACTATTCCTAGTAACATTAAAAAGCGAAAGTTTGTTAGTATGGATGTATGGATATAGGGATGTATGCGGCTGTTTGTTACTCTTGCACGCAAAACCTACGGAACGGGTTTTGATGAATTTCTGACTGGAAAAACGATCAATGGCGAGCTAAGCCGAGAGAGAGATACCGAAGCACCATGTCTTTTAAATTGAAGTAATTTAACCGATCTACATAACGATATTGACATTAAGCAGTCCCAGAGTTACAACTCGGTATATATATTGGTCACCCAAATAGCCTTAAACCTGGGCTGGTACATGCGTGCATTAGCCTAATTATCAAGAAATTTAACAAAACTCCAACTCAACATTTATGAAGATTACACTCGGGTTATAAACTAACGTCATCGACTTCTATAGAAATTGTATAAACCTACATAGGAAATATAGCATATTTTTGTATCTAGCCCTGTTTCACTTTCTATCACAGTCGATCCTCCGACTAACAGTTTAACCAGAATTAATCGGGCGATTACCTCGAAGCTAATAGTTGAGGCGGTTAGACACGGTGTCAGATTCTATTTAGAGTAACGGTCCGCTCATTACAACCCGGACGGATCAACGTATTCTCCAAACTATAAAAGCCCCTAACGAAACAGAGCACAAAACAAATCTCACACAACAATTGTACATCAGAGAAGCGATTCCCGGGGACATGTCTGACCCTCACCGCTCAGTGTCATTTCATTGTGTGACACTGTTGATCCTGTCTTACAGAAGTTGCAGTGGTGGGTAAGAGGGAGGGACTACCCCGTTAGTTAAAAAATATCAGAAAATCAAAACAATAAAGCCCTAACGGAGTTTAAGCACTCGAACGAGGAACTTCATGGACACAAAGCACATCCAGACTGAATCACTTCGTCTTCTTCTTCTTAGCGTGTCGATGGCAATCTAAATTAAGTCAGCCCAGAATTCAGCCCCGAGTTGAGCGTTGTCAGTAGCGTCCATTAGTTCTTGTAACGTGTAGTCTTTAGGGCACGCAGGACAGTATGCCATAGTTCGAGGAACAGAACCACACTTGCACTCTTTTAATATAATATATATATATATTTTTTAATATATAGCGACAATGTCACACAGATCATCCTAGGCCCACACTAACCAAAGCTTGTACTATGGGTACCAGGCGACGATATACGTACTTATATAGATAGATAAATACTTAAATACATAGAAAACATCCATGACTCAGAAACAAATATTCGTGCTCATCACACAAATATTTGCACTTACCGGGATTCGAACCCAGGACCACCAGCTTCGTAGGCAGGAGCACTACCAACTAGGCTACGGTGACTCTAGATTGGAAATGTTTAAAAATCCCCACCTGAGCAGGTTTTCCTTGCTTCGACCAATTTGGGTCCGGTATATGGTATATAAATGAGTAACACAAATAGTTGACACGTGCAGGGATCATACCCGAAACAACATCACCGAGGTAGGAGCGAGGTAACCACAGAGCCACAGATAGAAGCTCGTCAAGTTATAACAGTATTCCTTCCGTCATAAAAATTAAATGGGATGCCGGCCTTACCTTCCACATTAGTATAGACGCCGCATGCATTTGTATGTAAATAATTCAGTTTGTGTACGGTGACGGTATCGACAATTGAATTACAGACCCTATAATTTATTTATGATGGAAACTTCTCTGTTTACTTCATGTTTTATTTACATTTGTTTACTTATTTGACAAAGATTCTTTAAGAAGTAAAAGGGATTAAGCAATTCTAAATATTTTTTTGGACTCAATATTATAGTCGAATAGGAAATATTTTGGTGCAACTCAGTCCATGTCACAGGGGTATATTAATGCAACTAACAATAATATCCTGAGACATTTATTTATTCATTGTTTGGAAAACCAACAGCTATACATAAAAGATATTACTGCTATAATAGGAAACATAAAGCCAATTACAGGTTTCCACGGATAGCGACTGATACACACATACAATGCTTCCGATTTTACTCCTAATCAGAGTACCTGAAGACATATCTTAAAAGTTATTGGAAAAAAATAGTTTCAGCTGCCTGCGTGCCACCTGGCTTTTGGTATTAAATGGGTCAAAATCAAACTTATTACATAATGTATTGAAATCCTTGTTTACTATACACTATATATGAATGTTGCCTATAATTAGTCGATTTTTTTATTTTTCTTGCTGATCTTGCCCATCCTAAGGTTGTTTGGAAGAAACCGCAGTTAGCGATAAGACCGCCCATTGTACAAACGCCAGCACATCAAGCTACCCCAATCTGTCAAATTTCCTTAATTTAAAGTGAACTTTATGCTTATGTGATAAAGTTGACAATCTATAAAAGAAATTTGACAGATTGGGGTAGCTGGATGTGCTGGCGTCTGTACTATATTTAATATTATACAATAAAGAGTATTTGTTTTGTATTTTCAACTTTCTACAACTGCACGTTGGACGCAGTGGTTATGACAGTCTTTGTGTCCCGGCATAGATTCCCGTACAGGACAAGTATTTCTGTGATAAATAGTTGTTCGCAGTCTTTGTGTTTGTCAATCATATTATATGTTTATTAAGTAACCCGCGACACAGCGACCCTAGTACAAGCATTACCTTTAAAAAAAACCGTATAAGCCTTTGGGTCCGAAATCCTAAAGAAACAGCTCAATGGATCACCAGGAACAGAGCCAAATTGAACTAGTAAGATATTTAAATATAAGCTGAGAATAAACAGCCAAGAATTATTCATATTTTTCAAATGAAAAATCCCAAAATTAATTTGACATACAATCTTTCCTATTCACGGTATCAGTCAACTGTTTATCGCACCAAAACAAATCATTTACAAATGATGAAATAAAGAGAAAAATACAAAGGAAAAGATCCTTTGACAAATTGAGTGAATTCATTAAGAGGAATAATTAATTTGAACTGCCGTCCGCCAGGCTCGACCGGCCTGATGTGATAATGTTACAACGTATTGATTGATACCTTTCACTCCACTTCTGACGTCAGCCAGGATCTCGGATATGCTTACCTGAAATGAGTAAAACGAACATGTATATTTATGATCAAGAATCAATCATTTATTCACTGAATATGAGTGTATACATGAAGGTGTTAACAAATTTGATAGTTTCATCATACTCTGTCGATATGTCGACGTGTAAATATTATTAAATTAAGATTACATATTTAGATTAAACAATAATTTTACACAATTTTTTAAACAAATTAAATTATAATACATTCGATTCAAATTTACCATTGCATTAAATTATATTACACATTAAAATTACAATTACAGATAAAACCGGTACATGTCACAATTACATAATATTTTATATTACATGTATATGTCATAATTATCATCAAAAACATATAAAAAAAATGTCAAAGGTACATGTCAAAAAATTCAAGTATTAATAAAATTTTAGAAAATAATAATATAAAGAAGATGTGGATGTAGAAAGTTTATATTTTGGTGCAGACATCATTTTGTTTCCATTCAAAAAATTCTTTAATAGTATCAAAACAATTTTGTAAAAGTCATTATGTTGTAAATTGTGATATGAACAATAGAATAGAATATAGTTAACATAGTTTATTTGTAAGAATACAGTTTGTACCACCAACCCCTGACTGTAAAACCAGACAACGTGAGTTGGATCCCCATCCAGAACAAATCTTCGTGTGGTGAGCAATGTTTTTGTACTATGTCTGGATGTAATTTATATATAACTAGCTGTGCCCCGCGGTTTTATCCGCGTTAAACTTTATAAATTATAGCCTATGTGTTAATCCAGGGTGTCAGCTAACTCCATACCAAATTTTATTAAAATCGCTCCAGCCGTTTAGACGTGAAGAAGTAACAAACATACACATTCACACTTTTTTTTTCATTTCGCCTTTATAATACAAAAAAATAAAATAAAAAAATTCTTATATACAACATCTTATCACACTGATAAGATGTTGTATATAAGAATTTTTTTTACCAATACTAGCACATTTTTTTATCGCTAATTACAGGCTCATGTCTTCAAGATATTTAGTAAAAAATCAAATATTTTCGCTTAAACTAGAATACTTCGAGTTTTTAGAAGCAATCTGGCAGTCACATATAAGAATAGTTACATATAACACGACGTGTAACATACATAACAATGTAAGAATCACACTAATATTATAAAGGCGAAAGTTTGTGAGTGTGTATATTTGTTACTTCTTCACGTCTAAACGGCTGGATCGATTTTAATAAAATTTGGTATGTAATTAGCAGACACCTTGGATTAACAGATAGTCTATAATTGATAAAGTTTAACGTGGATAAACCGCGGGGCACAGCTAGTAGTTACAACACTTCAAACCCACGATTTAAGTCTAGCTCACGTTTAAAATTAAACATTATGATTGGCGAATGGTAGTACGGCATCAAATTTAAACACCAATCAAAGCGCTACATTCGAATTGAGTGTTCCAACTTAGATTTATACATTTTGTTTCCCAATCTCATACTGTGGATAAGTATGAGTGGAAGAAATGAACTCAAACCTAACCTACATTGGCTACACCACTAAACAGTGCAAATTAACTATTCAAAAGCCTCCCATTTAGTATTAGTCAATTTATGTACTCAATTAAACTACAGTTTAATGCGCTCCATGGTTATAACCAGCGTTAGTCACGGTGACTTGCTATTTAATATGGCGCCATTCATTCTCAAGGTGTTGAACAGAAGTGTCAGCCAATTTACTTCAGTCGAGAAGTGAAGAAGTGGAATTTCTTCATCTTGTCTTTAAATAGGAGATAGGCACTTTGTCCTTATATGAGAATTACGGTTAGCCTAGGAAACTTTATTTTATTTTATTTTTATTTCAAACTTTATGCACAACAATGTACAAAGGCGGACTTAATGCCGAAGGCATTCTCTGCCAGTCAACCTTGGGGTGATGCAGAGATTACATGGTAGGTGCACTAAGAGCTTAAAGAGTAGTAGACTGAGAGTAAAAATGTAGATACTTCATACAATTACATAGAATACACAATACCTATATTATAATATACTAATAAATATCCATATATATTATACATAATATACATAAAAATAATACAAATAAATAAAATAATACTAATGTGATAGTTCTGCCAATAACTTTTTGGTTATATGCTCCCGAGTTTTCTTTTTGAAAGAATAACGACTTTTAGCCATTCTGATTTCTGGTGGAAGAGCATTCCAGAGGAGAATGGATTGTATAAGAAAAGAAGAGTGGATGAAATCGGAGCGGTGTGAAGGACAGTGTAGAATGCGGTTATGAGAAGAACGCAGATTTTTATTGTGTTTCACTGTGTCAACTGACAAAAGAGGCGAGTAGGGGAAGTCTAGCAAATAAGAGTACAAACTAAGAACCTTTAGGGTTCGAACTTAGACTCGGAGCTCGGTTACTGATGTGGAGATGCATTAGAGGGTCGTTTTGTAAGGTAGTTTTGTTCAACTCTCGCTCTTCGTAAATACGTGAAGTCCTGGGCTGCTTGTCTGCTCGAGAATCGCAGTATCTCAGTACTAGGACTGCATATAGTTTACTTATGAGATGAAACTTTCCGTTTATGTAGAAATTTTAAGTTCATTGAAGTTTACGCTAGGAGCAGTGATCATATCAAATTGACAACGTCGCCCACATTTACAAATCTATTGAATATCATATTAATGAACACGAGACATGAGTGTGTTATAAATAAATTAGACCTAATAATCGTGCTCATCACACATATGTTTTGTCCTGTCCTTCATCAAACCCACGATCTATGGCTTAGCAGTCAGGGTTTCAAGAGAGGTACGGTAAAGCATTCATTCGCTCAAAAAGCAGCCCGAAGAAGTGACTCCACCTTACAGAAGACATTCCTTAATAATAACATTAACAATTTTAATTTTGTGTTTCTGCGTGAGAGTTAGGTCGCCAGATCTCATTGGGGTGGGGGGAAGTCAAAGTCAAAGTAACTTTATTCCGTAAAAATTTTACATTTATGTGAAATCGTCATATTTTTTTACCCTACCGTGCAGTGCATGACGTGGCAGCTACTGAGAAACACTGCCAGAAAACTCAGTAGGAATCCTTTTTTAAAATAAAATATACTTAAGATTAATTACAATCATGTGTGTTGACTCAGAACAACTCCATCGCAAGCACTTTTATCACTTAAATAATCAGAAATTTTGTAATATACCTTGCTACACAATTTGGCTTTAACAATTCTTTTAAACTTATTCGTAGACAATTCTCTAATATCATTGGGAAGTTTGTTATAAAATCTTTTACATTGCCCCATAAAAGAGTTACTTACGGACGTTACTTGGAGACGGGTAGTATGCAGTATGAGATTATTCTTATATCTAGTATTTACATTATGTGTATCGCTCCTTTTACAGAAGGAATCGATATTTTTATGCACATATAGTAAGTTTTCATATATATACTGATAAGGGTCAGCAACACTTGTTTGCTGACTCTTAAAGGCCGGCAACGCACCTACGACTCCTCTGGTGTTACGAGTGTCCATGGCCGGCGGTGATAACTTACCATCAGGTAAATCGCCTGCTCGTTTGTCGCCCTCTGATATAAAAAAAAATACTAACTACTAGATAGACAGACCTGTCATTAATGCAACTCTACATATCGCTACTAGGCTTTTCCCAGATAATATACTTAACTAGCTGACCCGACAGATCTTGTCCTGTCTTAACGATGACTATTAACGCACGCTATCTGTCAATACTATGTCAAATAAAAAAAAGTTACATTAAAAAAGGTTATATTGTCCAAAGCGCTAAGGTTAGATTAGAAATAATATTTGGTTGTGAAGTATTCTTAAATTTTCTTATTTTCCGCGCAATTTTTAATTCTTTTTTTTACATAAGAACCTTCTCCTGACAATAACAAACACAATAAAAAAAGAAATAGTGAAATCGGTCCAGCCGTTCACGCGTGATGTCGTGACAACGGAAAACGGGTTTCATTTTTATATATATAGATTGATTATTTTCGTAATAAACAAATAATCCTACTTACTAAACAACAACTTTAATCGTTGCGTAAAATGTAGTCAATGAAACGTTGAACGGTTCTCGCTTTCGCCATTGTGCTTAAGAACAATGATCGGATCGATCACCGTATAGTGATAAGCTACTTTTACTTGCGCTTAATTATCTATGGATTACCGTAATATTATTATAAATGTAGTTTTATTGTGTTGTCAAATTTTGAGACTGAAAGTTACCTATTAGTTTTTCGAGTTTATCCTACTAATATTATAAATGAGAAAGTTTGTGAGTATGAATGCATGTTTGTTACTCTGTCACGCAATAACTACCGAACGATTTTTGATGAAACGTTGTACTAATATAACTTATATATTCGAATAACACACGGCTATAATTTATAAAGCCTAACGCGGGTAAAACCGCTGGGCATAGCTTTGTACAAAGCATTTTTACAGGGCTCTTTGTGATTTTTCAATGGAATAAAGTAGTCGAATCATATTTTAGAGTCAATAATGTTTTTCTAAATAAAGTCAAATTTGTCGTAAAGGCTTTTAATCGCGATGAACTTCTAAGTATTGACTAAGAACTTGCTATGTGGTTGACGGCAAAAAATATCACTACCCCATCTCATCCCGTGGGAGACGTAATCGTCTCGAGTGAATATCTATCAGAGAACTTGCACACCCCGTTTACTCACATTATATTCTGTTTAGGGTTTCTTCTAATCTGATCTTTCTTGAGAACATCTCCGACTTGGTCAGCGAATGTTGTCGAGGTCTACCCCTTACGATTATACCATTCACACAAGCCAGGTATACTTACTTAAGTAACAAATAAACCTGGCCTGTCTTAAAATTTAATTTACCTAAATTATTTATGTCGTGACTGATTTACTGAGCATAAATTTATATTAAAATAGGACTTTATTGTAGAGCTATTTCATTAATTCGTTAAACTACTGAATTATATCACAGCAGTCTATTTCTCAAGTTGTGCTTATATACTAAACTATTAGCGCATTTATATTTGCCACTGCTTATTACAAAACAACGTCTAATTTTACAATAATTAAAATGGATCCTAGATGCAAACAACGTCGCACTTTAAGACTATAAGCTTACCGCCGCAGTAAGAGGAGCAACTAAACTTTAGTTCCTTCTTTTTTCTTTAACCCAATTAATTTTAAGGCTTTAGTTATGTAAAAGTACTGATTTCGTACCTGATAATTAGTGTTATAATTTTTTGAAGTGAACGCTTCTTTAGTTTGGCAGAAAAAGAAAAAAAAATAAAATCTATTTATTTGCTAAATATGGGTACATATAAGTAGATGTTAAGTTATTACATATAATTTGTCCTAGACCATATTTTACCTTTAAACGTGTGCAAATTGTTTCAAGACAGTTGTCACCTATCACATTTTGCATTGATATTATTACAAATTTATTTATAACTAGCTGTGCCCGCGACTTCGTCCACGTGTTAATTAGTTTATTTTGTTTTTCTTTTAAAATAAAAGACTTTTTCTAAAATAAAAGTAGCCTAAGGTACTCCTTATTACATCAGCTACCTGCAAATAAAAGTCCCGTCAAAATCGGTCAAGCCATTTGAGAGATTAGCCGGAACAAACAGACAGACAGACAGACAAAAATTGTAAAAAATGTCATTTTGGTGTATGTACCCTATATATACTCATATTAATGTAGTAAAAACCGGTTATTTCAATATTACAAACAGACACTCCAATTTTATTTATTTGTATAGATAATATAATATATATATATATATATATATATATATATATATATTTAGAATAATGGGAATCGCGTCATCGACGATAAATGCATCACACTACATAAAAACAAATGGGATGAACAAACCATTAGCATACCATAACACCAAGTTATTCCATAATAGGACCTTTTCAGTCGTACCAACGCAACGTGTTACGATCGCTCGGCTGCCTAATAAGGATACAGTAGTATCAGCTCCGTAGAGGCACAATGGTCGAAGTCCGATTGGGCCACTCGCAAGATTGCCAACTATTGTAATGTCTCCTAACGGAGGCATGAAAGCCGAGATGAGAGCTATGGAAATTATGGAAGATATTCTGCCTATTGTTAGTGTAACTACTTGGGTTAGTTTGAATTGAACAATCGGATTGTGGAATGCTGAATGAACTTGCGATTACAACTAACATCTTTATATGATTGTGGTTGAAATTGCAATTGGATTAAGGGATTTTATAATAAGTTTCACACCTAGTTAGGTAATTATGTAATCCTTACCCCGGTTGTACTGTCTTCTACGGTTTCATGTAAGCAAATTCCTTCTAAGTGACCGTTTAAATTAGTTTATTTAGATCAGTTGTCGCAATTTGGAGTGAGATCTAATTCTAGATGCTGAGTTAAATTATACTGTAACTTTAATTTACTCCATCTTATGGGTATAGAGTTCAAAGCACCTATTAAGCATGGTTTCATGTAAGATTACTATTAATTTGACTATTAAATTAAGGTATTAATTATCATACCATTGTGTTGTGGATCTAAACTTGTCCCCGATTCATGGAGCTACTACAAAACAAAGGAAGTTTGTTTACCACTGGACAGGTTTATCCAGTGGTATATATAACTTAAATAATATATAATATAGAACTTTAAAAACTTACCAGCTACTGGATGAAAACTGAGCTTGCACCAGGCGTTAGGTAACGCACCAATAAACAATTTTTCAAAAACAATTGTCATTACTTTCCATTTTCCCATCGGAACGGAACACATTGATTTAGTGCCGTTTTCCAAGCAAAGGCCGTAAACATAATCTAGACACAGACATCAGTGACGACGTCTACCTATCAGGTTCTCAGAGCTCCAGGGAATTGGGAATATTGCGATCCCATTACAAGATCCAGTAACGCGTCTGGATGTAACAGGCGAACATAGATGCACATTCAGTTAACAGCCATATTTAATAATATAGCGACGATGGAAAATTAACCGTTATGATTAAAACTATTACTTTTTAAATAGGGTTTTTACATGTATCTGTTGCCAAACGGCTGATGCAGTATGTAACCCAATTTGGACTTGTTTTGTTTGGATCTACCAACCTGAATGCGTAGTCTATTGAGAGTCCTCCAGTATTTGAATCTATTTGCTAATATATAATAATAAGCTAATTGAATCGATTTGAATCGACTTTAAAATATGTCACATAGTTAAAAGAGCTAAGAAAAACTAAGAAAAGTTTTTTTATTAATTTAATCTCGCACATGTTTTATGGTAATCCTGAGAAGGTTTAGGGAACTTCTGAGCTAGCCTTTCTTCAGAAAATCTCCTATTTGGCGAGTGAATTTTCTTGTTTAAGAACAGCCGGGAAAACCTAATTAACGTGTCTTCCCAAGCTCAGCGAGGAACCCATCTACTTAACCCCACCAATCGTTTCCAAACCAGTGTGTAATACAATTAACAAAAAAATGTCGAGTTGACAAACGCCTCCAGCTTTTCCTCGGTTAAAAAGTAATCTCAGCTACACATAAAAACCTCCACAAAATCTATTCCCATGTGCGATTTCCGCGAACGCTTCCGTTTAACCCCCGGATAACTTTTCACACGTACGTAATATTGGCGATATTGCCATTATAATGTTTGTTAGAACAATAAATCATTGGAGCAGCAAGCTATAAATTAAATCTGGAAGACAAATATGGAGACGAATCGTTCGGAGATGTGTTCGGTTTAGTGCGAGGCATTGGAGCATAATTTTGTAGATAGTTGGGTTCACTTGGAAGTTAGGTGTAATTAATCCAGTTTCCGGCGTTTTATGGCACAGCGGATAAGACAGTCACCTCCCCACTTTATGTCCCGGGTTCTATCTCTCGCAAGACACCAATTTGTGTGACCCTTAGGGTCACACATCACATAGTTGTTCTGAATCTGCATGTACACGGTGTCCGTCTGTTACATGTTTGTAAAGTTCCTGCGACACAGGAATTTCCATACGAAATTTTCACAGTGCAGACGTTGTTTTTAAGAAAGATATGTTAATAGTAATAGATAAGTAAAAAAGGGGCATTAGTAGTCACGCCGACTTTATCTTACTCATATTTTGATTACACAGAAGTAACCCATATCCGTTTGAATAACTGCGCTGTTTATGTTATAATATGTACATAATGTGGGATGTGATAACTTGGGTACAAAAACTTGTTCTAGTAGTCCAGTATAGGATTTTATAATAATCATCAAAATATAAAATGTAATGAGGCATATTAAAAAAATTAACACAATTTGTCCGTTATATATTAAACTTAAGGAGCCATCCTTAATTTTAAGAACATATAGTATGCTAAATATAAAGCTGCGTTGACCGGGCAGAGGCCTCTTAAAGTCATTACTAGTCCAATTATCACTAATAAGGAAATCCACATATTCGTCCTTAAATTTTAAGATTCAACTAATTAATTATTTGATAAAACATAAATATCTGCCACAAGTATACCCAATCATCAAGTTTTTATGGACATACCTTTTGCTGTTTAAGTTATGATACGAGTTATATCCTAAAAATCAATGAATATCCTCTTTCACACGGTCATAAATAAACGACAGGTAAACAAATATGGCAACTCAAACAAATATTCATCTAAAATCGATTCAGTTTTCTAGTAGAATAATAAAATTGGAATTTGTGGATATAAGCATTACTTTCTTTTCCACCCGCATAAGTGTCTGGGACTATCTCAGCCGTTAATAACCGTAATTTACTTTAATTCACACAAGAAGGTTCAAGGTCATTCAAAGAGCGATGGAAAGGGCTATGCTCGGATTTTCCTTGCGAGATCGAATCAGAAATGTTTAAATCCACATGCGAACCAAAGTACCAAAATATTCCGAAGAATTACCAAGCCGCATGTGACAGAGGGTGGGTCACATAGCTCGTAGAAATGACGGCCAGTGACAGGTGTCGACAGAAAGGTTTTCGAGTGGCGCCCACAAACCGGAAGAAGCAGCATGGGTAGCATAAGGCTGCTTTTCCACCAGATATTTGCTGTGGTAGGTTGCTATGGATACGTTTGATATCCGACAGTCATATTCATTGGTGCACATAGCTTAGCACCGTGTGTTTTTTATATGGAAGGATGAGTGCTATGGATGTGTGCTATGGAAATGAAATGAAATGAAAAAATGTTTATTTTTGAGAAAAAAGAAATCTTATTATACATCGCTAAATTAATATAATAAATTTGGTTGTCAAAAAGGCATGGATATGTGCTATGGATGCGTGCAATGTAACTATGTGCAGAGCAGAGTAACCACAGTAGAAATGAGCTGAACGAGTCGCTAAAGAGTACCATCGATACATCGCATAGCTCGAGCTGCGCACCTTCCTCGCGCATCTACTTTACGTCGGTGCATCTTCATAGCACATCGTACTCGCACCACTACATAACTTAGCATCAGTGGAAACGATCACATAGTTTCGTAGCCAAGCTGCATAGCACAACCTGGTGGAAAGGCATCTTAAGACCGGCAAATGTGGACAATTAAGGGAGTCTTTTGCCCGGCATGATTAAACTGTGAACCTCTTTCGATTAATAGAATAGAAAGCTACCATCTACAAAAACGCACCGGTGTCAATCTGTTAACATAGCAGAAAGATAAGTATGATTTTAATGAAGTTGTTCCGTTCGTTTACAGTAATTCTCGATAAAAATGTATCAGACCGGTCCACGCAGGATACATTTAATTAAATTGAAACTTCGCTACTAGATTTTCTAACCACGCATATATAACCTTTTACTGCATATTAATATGAAACTTTATGACAAACTATCATAGTTCTTGAGATACAGCCTGGTGGCAGAGGGACAGACAGACTGCCAGCGGAGTATTGGTAACAGGGTCCCGTTTTACTCTTCGGGTACGGCAACATTAAAACAAGCATAATGTAAATAAGGACACAGAACCAAATCAATTTGCTTTCATATAATATTTTCCAATAAATTGTACAGACGCCACCGCATCCAGCTACTCTAATCAAATTTATTTTATAGATTTTCGACTTTATCCCAAGAACATACGGTTCACTTTCAATTGGGGAAATTTGACAGATTGGGGAAGCGTGATTTGCTGGCGTCTGTACTTATTAATAAAATTACTAAATAAGTAATGGAATCAAGCGTCACTGCGGAAATCCATAACAATCAAAATACAAAAAAAATATGTTGTGTTAATTCCGCTAATTGTCAGTTTAATCATGCCGGGATGCAATTTGCACCGCCCTTCCTTTCCAACCCTCTCCATGCGCCAGTACGATACCCTATCGTACTGGCGCATGTAATTTGCTTTATTATATTGTCCTTCTTGCATGTGCACATTTTGCAGGCGGGAAGGCGGTGCAAATTGCATCCCGGCATGATTAAACTGACAAGTAGCGGAATTAACACTACATATTGATTTTATATTTTGAAAATTAATAAATCCGATCTTTAGTGATCTGCTCCCAATTCCCATCAGTAAAACGAACTTAATTACATCATGCAAATTCAGCTCCTTCAAATTAAATTAGGCCTCACTGTTAAAATGATTCAGCGTATCGAGTTAAACATGGCGTGAACATAATTTCTCGTTACTCTATGGTAATTTATTCGGAGGTCAAAATTATGAATGCTCTCAAAACTCTGTTGGCTACAATTATTCACAGAAATAGTCAATTTCACTTGTTTATTGAAAAATAACGTAACGTTAAGTAAAATTGGGCACATAGCTCGTAGAATCGATGACCAATGGTGCAGAAAGATTGTCGAGGCTCTGCCGGAAGCGAAGCGAAGAGAAGCCAGCCGGAAGCGGGTAGTGCAAGACGATAATTATGGAGATATTTGGGGAGCCTTTTGCCCAGGAGTGGCCACCGTCCAGCTGACATGATGATGATGATATCAGAGGATTTGAAGATTACACACATAATACATACACCCGAGGTCATTATAGAATTTGCTTATTCTGTCCCGCTATTATTATCCTTTTAAAAATAGGCTTTTGAATATGATATCACAAAGATCGGTAGGAAAATGATGCTGATTTTACAAATTAACAATAATATCTTGGGACAGTATTGACATTCACCATCTGATACCAAACTAAGCAGAGCTTATACTGTGGAAACCAGATAACTGAGCAGTATATGATAGTTACACCCAGACTCGGGATAAACAGACATGTTCATGCACACAAATATCTGTCCTGGGTAGGAAACGAACCCACGACCTGCGGCGTGAAAGGCAAGTGTCTACCAACCACGCCAACCGGACCGTCAATTCGAATACATAAAATTCTGGAGTGTCTGTTTGTAATATTGAAATAGCCGGTTTTTACTACATAAATATGAATATAGGTACATACACCAAAATAACATTTTTTTTCAATTTTTGTCTGTCTGTCTGTCTATTTGTTCCGGATAATCTCTGAAATGGCTGGACCGATTTTGACGGGACTTTTATTGGCAGGTAGCTGATGTAATAAGGAGTAACTTAGGCTACTTTTATTTTAGGAAAAGTTTTAATTCACTAAAAAAACGAAATAAACTAATTAACACGCGGACGAAGTCGCGGGCACAGCTAGTCTCATATATAAACTCAAGTACAAATGTTACAAACGCTGCAACTTCCGACACACTGTATAAAGGTAAAAAGTTTGGTTGTTTTTTAATGTTTTGACTGGTGGATAGTTCCACTTTCATCTGTTAGTTCATTATTGCGACACACCCGAATGACATGGTCAATTTGGTTGATGAAGCGAATCGGTGGCAAAAGGCGTGGCCACAAAGGAGCACTTACACCTCAGCGCGGTCACGCATGTCCCGACTCAAATGACTGATGAAGAAAAATTACAGTATTTTAACTCTCACTTAAATAGTTGAATTATTCTGTGATTCATATGGCGAGTGATGAGGGATAGAGTTATATTTACAGTATTAATATCAATTATTATAACTAGACATCGCACTTGCTTGATATTCGACCATTTAGGTTCTATTGGCAAAGACTATAGACATTTAAAACAAATATTAATAATAATCTGTTCTCAGTGTTGACACTCAGTTTGTCATCTCTTCTCTCTTTATCAGTGTGTCAAAAACATGGTAGTATATGCAATGTTTTTTTAAAATCAAAAGCAATGTTTATTTTCTTTTAGCATGTCGATGGCAAATTTTTCAGGGTTTTTAGTACAAATTTTTTTAGTACATTTTTCTTATAATACTTTTGCGGCCGGTAAAAATAATTATTATTATTTTATATAATAATAATTATGAATACGCTGAGTTTCTATACAGATGCCAAACATTCCCATTTAATATTATTTAAAAGTTTTTGTATAGTACCTTTCACTCGATTTGATAATTAGTGAGTTTTGCAACGAAGTCGCAGAAAAATAAAATTACGGGGTTACTTAGAGTAAAACTTAAGATATATTTACATAAAAAAAATATGAAACCACTATGTTATGTCAGCTGATGCGAGCCATGGGCGCCGCCATATTGCGATATGCGAGATGGACAAATACATTTGAGGCGATGAAAATAAGGTTTCACTTTTAAAAATAAGTATTAATGTAGATAATAATTGTTACGTACAGTATATGAGTCTAATTATTACTTAAGAAGACATTAAAGGGTAAAACAACCTTCATGGATTGACGGATCTTTAGAACTTTTTCCGCGTCTCCGCTGCGGCTATAAGAAGCTCTTTCGCGCGTCCTTTTCATAAAAATTAGGTTTGTATGGTGTAACGAAAAGTCAGCCGCAAACATTGTTTATAAAGTAATTCTACAATAAATACCAATAACAATACTTTACAAATTAGGCTCGTGCGAAGCCGGGGCTCGTCGCTAGTTATGATATATGATTAATTTATCTTACCCATTATGATATTATATAATACTGTTTAGTCATATTAGGTGAAATCAATATTAATGACAATCCAAACCAGCATAATATCCGAGCAATTTCAGAATGTATCAATAAATTATCAAAGGCGTTTGTGTGGAGACACCCAGCTTATCTGTTCCTATAGGCAAGCTCAAACTCAAATGTCATTCGAATAAACAGGAAATACTATCTTATACCTGTACGTGTAACGACTGGAAACTCTTAAAAATCAAGTGGACATTTTACTAAATTATTGAATCCTAGATCAAAATTGATTTACGATTAAAAAACCTTGCTGCTATAAAGGAGTAACACATTTTCATGAAAAATTTTCGATACTCTTATTAAACTGAAATCATGTTTCTAAAAATCAGGATCTATATTTCCTGGTTTTCTTTCAAAAGACTACTTCGAAAATTCGGTACGCCGTTGTGGAACCCGAAGCATTACACTTCTGTTAACTAAAGCATCTGCTCAGCGTTGGCAGATAGAAGGTGCAATCTTAATTCCTGTTAGACCTTTTCTTGGTTTCTAACCAAAGGAAGTAATAACATGGTAATACAGTAGTAGTATAGTTTAGATCTTCTATGGTCGCTATATCATTATAATTGTGATTATAATGTCATACATTTTTGCATCATCAGTCCACATAATGAAGTTTAAACGATGCAGGAACATACAATTCCTTATTGTGATGATTGATCGAAATGGTATTACTGCAAATTTCTGGTCGCATGACAATTTCTGCCTACAAATCATTGCTACAACGTCGCTTATGTAGTTTTTGTTGCTATTATCGTTATGTGCCACGACATGGATTATGTCGTTACGTATAAATGGTCTTAGCGAGCCATTACGCCGATATGTTGTGGCCATTACGCTGTTATAGTCAATGACGTCGGGTAAAATCGAAACGAAAGAGCGTATGGAACAATGGGCGAGAACTAAATTTATAATGCGTTTATGGAGAATGTCTCTCTATAAATAACTTAGCTGCATTCAAAAAGGATCAACTACATAAGACGGTACTTCCTTTTACAGTTTTTGCATTGGCAGTGGGAATGCCTACGCAAAAGATATTTGCCAGGTGAGTAGTCGGACTCGCACCGACTAAATCTAATGTTCCGTGGACTTCGCCTACTGCGGGAGCCCGGAAATACGGGATGCTGTTCAGGTGCTCCCTTTTACGCCATGTCCCAAATGGTGTGGGGCACGTGCCTTAAGAGGACAACGTGTCCTCCCAGATTACCGGCTCCTGCGAACCAGCACATCGCCTGATGGTAACCGCATATGGACGTTCACGTATAAGACTCATTTCCCACCCTCCATAACTACCTCTAGATATACACCAAGTAAAATTGATTTTACGATGACGTACGAATAAATTTGCGCATTAAAGCACGACCGTCGTTAGAACCACAAGGTCCGTCATAATAATAATATTTAATTCGTACCTTAATATAGACAGACCCATTCAGACAATATGTAGTAAAATTTAGCTTAAACTATAAATTTCGACAATTAAACCTTTTTTTTTATAAGGCAGGGGGAAAGCCTACGCATGCCACCCGCAAAAAGTGTCTACGGGTGGGTATGTCGGACTCGCACCGACTAAACCTACCTGCCGTAGACTTCTCTTGGCGCCTACTGGGGGAGCCCCGGGAACGCGGGTATGCTGCTCTGGTGCTCCCCTTTTCGCCATGTCCCATATGTTCGGGACACGTACCCTGGGAGGGCTCTGGTTTGCCCTTCCCAATTGCCGACTCTCGACAATTAAACCTAAACATAATCTCCTTGACAATAACTTAATACAAGCTAGCTAAATTTCATTTCTTATATAAAATATACTGGTGCGAAGTCATATTGAGGGTAATGCAGTCATTTGGTCTCCACATGAAACTAAATATAGCATCATGCTGGAGAGAATACAAAATAAATTTATTAGGTTTCTGTATTTGAGGCAGTACGGGGTATACCCGTTTTACCCTTTAATGTACCCCACTTTATTTATATTGGGTATGGTAGGGTACAACGAATTACGGGTAAGGAGGGACTTCACCCTAGTAGATTACGTATTTAAGGTTTTTAGGGGTAAAATAGAGAACGAGGATGTGCTTGGTGCGATGTGGCTGTGTGTCCCGGACCGGTATGTGTGGAGACGCCGGCGGCCGGCGCTGCTGAGCCTGCCGCGCGCGCGCACTAACCTACTGAAGGAGGCGCCATTGACGCGCGCACTGCGCACTCTCAACGATATTGCTTCGGAATTGGACGTGTTTCACTGTACACTGAGTGAATTTACAAGGACAGCATATAAAGAAATATGTTATGGGAAGTAGACAAGTTGGGGTCTTCGCTACTGCATTGGGATGTATCCTGTAATGGTAGATGTAAGATTGGTGACAAATAAATAAATAAAAAAAATAAAAAATAAATTTTATAAATGTTTTAACAATCCGTGTACCTAAATATCTGTATGTAACTAGAAATAATTATGAATACTTATATATATTACTACAAACATGTTCTGACTATTTACAAGCGCTTTTTTAAAGTCCACGTTAATGAAAACCTTTTTAATTTAATTTTATTATTTTAAATAAAGCGTTAACGAAAACTAAGACGAATACAGACAGGTAGTACCACCGAGAACATGAGAGCTCATAAATCAATTAAAGCAAATCGAATGATACACCGCCGACGTTCATGAAGACAGACTCAAACTCAAATTTATTAATAACAATAGAGTTATACCCAACCAATAGCCATACAATTCGTGTATGGCTTATAGCTTTAACACTATATACATTTGTAATATTACCACTAAATTCGAGGAAAATTCATCAAATCAACCAAATCTTATCAAAACTAAACCCAAGCCACCAACTATTTAATCGTATTTTCTCTTTAGAGCACACGCTTCGTGTTTACTTAGGATATAATAATAATATTATTCATTTATTTTTCAGATAAAATCATCCATTATGATTAGTAACAACAAGAGCTGAAACTATAGTTAATAAAGATTTAAATATTTATAACAATCATAATATTAAAACTTGTAGAAAAATCTTTGTATCCCTTTTTACGAAAATTACGCTGACGGAGGTGTATGAAATTTGGAATCACCCCATCTCATCCCATGGGGGACGTAGAAATCGTCCGAGGGAATACCTACGAGAGAACGGGCAGCAGCGTTTTTCTGTGAACTATGGCCATCAAACTGCAATCGCCAATCCGTCTGCCAAGCGTGGCGATTATGGTATATCCCCCCATTCTTTGGGGAGGCTTTTGTCCAGCAGTGGACATACTTTGGCTGTCATGATGATGATGATAAACGTTCTTATGAAGAAGGAGTGCAGAAAGCTAAATGTTTTTTATATAATAAGCATTAGACGTAAATTATTTAGATAAAAAGACTTACACACACTACGATGCTTTTGACACACTGATAAACTGACAAGAGATGAATAATTGAGTGTCAAAACTGAGAACAGATTAATATTATTTCTATTTAATGTCTACAGTATATAATAGAACCTTAATGGTCGAATTTTTAACAATTTCTAGTTAAAATAAATACTTATAAAATTATTTTATATTACCGTCCCAACCACGTGCTTACCCAGAGCGAGTAAGTATAATGCCTTTCTGAGGTTCTACCGCCAAGTCGCCGATTGTGATCGGTGTTCAAATCTTTAGTTGTGTTTAGTTGACACAACTTAACACAACTATAGTTCGAAGTTCTGGGCGATATTCTGAATAAAAAAAACCAATTAGCAGAGTCTACAGTTTTAGTAGTTTAACAGCTCTATGTAAAAATAGGGGACAAATATTTGCGAAATATATTTGTAATAGTCAAAGTATGGGCATGAAAATAAATATCTAAGCTCCTGGGTATAAATGAAAGATATAAAAGAACTCCAACGTTTCTTATAATCCCTAATAGCTTGAAATAACTCCGAAATCCATCCGGACGAAGTCACGGGGGAAATACATCAGTATTGCCTATACCCCATATAATGTTTTAATCACCTTTTACGACACTATGCGTCGCAACAGCTATCATCGCAAACTGCACTCAGCAGTAAACGGTCGCCGACGTAAAGCAATTTCCGTAAGTCAAGAAACTATCGTAAGCAATATCACAGATTAATCAAGGAGACCCTCGACTAAGCTTTAACTCCGAAATCCACACGTAAGAAGTCACGGGAGAAGTACATTAATACTGTCTATACCCCATATAATGTTTTAATCACCTTTTACGACACTATGCGTCGCATCAGCTATCATCACAAACTGCACTCTGCCGTAAACGGTCGCCGAGGTAAAGCAATTTCCGTAAGTCAAAAAACTATCAACGTAAGCAAGATCACGGATTAATCAAGGAGACCCTCGACTAAGCTGTAAGTCCAAAATTCACGCGAAGGAAATCACAGGAGAATTAGATTAATATTGTCTATACCCAATATAATGTTTTAACCACCTTTTACGGCACTATGCGTCGCTTCAGCTATCATCGCAAACTGCACTCTGCGGTAAACGGTCGCCGAGGTAAAGCAATTTCCGTAAGTCAACAAACTATCAACGTAAGCAATATCCTTTACCTCACTTCTATTAATGAGGACGTCGCCGCCACAAATGCAGTCACTACCTGCTTTATTGATCTACTATCTATCTTACATATACTATTTTCCCTTAGAGTATTTAAACATTAAAGTTAGAACACAAACTAAATTACATGGAACACAGATTAATGAAGGAGATCCTCAACTAAGCAGTGTGCAATGTAATATAATTTTCTTGTATATTAAATTTTACTGCAAATTTAATAATTGAATATAACAGAATGGAATCTGAATTAGAACAAATTGAGAAAACATTGCTCGAAACAAGAGGGAAATGGATTGCGTTAAAGTTGAACAACTATGATCCTCTTTCTTCTTTATCGTATGGGCAGTGGTGTCAGAAATGTTCAAGCCGGTCGGCCCATGGCTTAACGGCTGTCGTTTAACGATAACAGCCATTAGAGTGCCCTCCGAAGCACGGCGATCCTCAGGTTTACACCGCTTTGACAGTCACATCTATAGAATGACCGCGAGCCTATGTGCTTTACCTCGCCGATCACTTGTAACGACCCACCTATTAAAATAAACCCCTAATGCTAAAGACATTAAAAATCTAAAAGGAATACCTAACTGAAGTAATAATAATTAACAATAACCTTAAGCATAAATAAATGTATTGTATTAACTTGAACTATATTGGATTGCATTAGATTGTATCGGAGACTTAATCAATTGAAATCATATATTTGGACCCGTGATTCGTCTAGTGATCAGTAAAACGTCATGGCCGATAATAACCCCAGTTCTATTAAAAGGAGAAAAGGATTCCTATTTATAAACTACACTAACTAGTAGAACCTAATTCCAAATAATAGTTAATATTTGACGATATCCTATAGAAAATCTAAATAAGGCCTAATCATACAATTTTACAAACATGGAAATAAATAACAATATACGATGATGCTGTGAATATCCTTTATATTATTCCTACAGTCAAAATTGATGCAGCAAACTAGCCTACTGCCAGTTTATGTAATAGACATATAATAATTAAAGTTACACGAGTACCAAGAGTACGACGAGTACCACGAGAGCAAGTCATGTCAGTATATAATTACAAAATAAATCCATAGATACAGTGTATATGTATAAGCTGTGAGAACGTGAACAGAAAAGTCTGTTCAACATAAGAATTTGTAAGTTTATCATTTAAGTTTGAAGTATTCCGGCTCGAGCTACTTGTGTTTTCCGGCTCGAGAGTCACAGCCCCGCCGTGTCGCTGAAACCAATTGGACTCATCCACCATACTTGGGCATCCATCTTCCGGACTGGACCGCTGATGGTCTTAATATGGGACTCATCAAAAATAAACTCAGCATCGATAAATATGGGACAAGAGGGCATTCTCTTTTTTCAACTCTAACAGTCAGTCATTTTCAGTAGTCAATTGTCCTTCGACCTACGTGGCATAAACCTCCTACATGTCATCTAGCAATACTAAATACTGTACATCTACATTTCAATATAATTTTATGGTATAATGTCGTCAAGCATGTATGAGCAATTCCTTGAATATACTGTTAATTATCTCACATATTAGAAACTCTCCTTAAATTATTGTAGTCAGCGGTGGATATTCGAAACGGACATATTTTAAAATCGAAATATATTAGATACTGGACCAATAACTGGGCTACTCCATGTCAACAGCAACGACGAAACACCGTAGTGTAAGAACAAGCTTTCCACTTGTCTTAAATCTCGAACAAATCTCGAAGATATCTCAAACAAATCTCGAACATATGTCGAACAATTCTCGAACAACAATTGCACATTCACACGGTCTCCGAAGATAAGATCCCACCTGGTTCACAGAGTGGTCACTTTATTTGCCATGCTCTAGGCGAGACACATGATGAAATATACAACTGCTTCTGCAGCCATATCAGGATATTAATTTGTAACTGGAACTTTGCTCCGCCATAGGTCACCCAGCCATCAGCTTATCAATCATAAGTAATGTTTAAAAATTACTTTTCAATGAACTCCAACAAAGTTATTTTAAATCAAAACATTATCAGCTTCAAACACCACCGCCAAAATGATAATTATTTGGTTACTCGTACCTCCAACAATGCGCCATACAATTCCGACTAAGGGAACTCTCAAGTAAAAATCAACGATTGATTTTCAAATAGCTACTACCTAATATTGTACCTAGATCTACCTAGCCCTATACTCCTTATTATTTAAAATATAATACTACATGAAAATCTATTAGTACGTACGATTAATTTCTCTAACACCTACCATAATTTCTTCAAACATTTATATAAACCCTCCTTAGTTTATTATAACCAACAGCTCGCATTCGAAACTGACACACTTCGATCATATTACAAATTCTAAATATGACATTAAATACTGAACTAATAACTGGGGTATTCCACGCCAACAGCAACGACGAAACACCGTAGACATAATCTCCTGATAAATATCTCGAAGAAATCTCCAACAACAATTCGTACATTCACACGGTCTCCGAAGATAAGATTCCACCTGTTTCACAGAGTGGTCACTTTAGTTGCCATGCTCTAGGCGAGACACATGAAGAAGTGCACAACTGTTTCCGTAGCCATTATCAGGAAATTATTTTATAACTGGAACCTTGCTCCAACATGGATCACCCAGCCATCAGATCATTAAAAATAAGTAATATTCAATAATTACGTTCAAATTAACTCCAAAACTGATATAAATCAAAATATTGTCAGCATCAAACACATTACTGCGAAAACGATAATTATTTAGTGTCTGCTCCTACCTACAATAATGTGGCGCCACACAGTTTTAAACAAAGGAATTTCTAAATAAGAATTAACACGTTGATTTATATGTCACGTCTTAGTATGAAGTGATTATTTCCCGATTATCCTACCTAATATTGTACCTGGTCCTACCTAGCCGTAGAAATCACAGTAATTAAAAAGGTTAATACGTGTATGTGACCTAACTTGCCCCTACATTCATAGAATGCTAAATAAACCGTTCAAACTATTTAACCGTCAAAAGGCGCATATTGTCACCATAATATTTGAATATAACACACGTTGGGCGTATTTTCAACAACCAATATGTTGTATAATAATATAATAATATGTTGGTACAACGTCACACACACCCATATAGATAGACAAACACTCAAACACACAGAAAACAGCCACGACCCAGAAACAAACACCCGCGCCCAACACACAAATACCCGCACCCACCGGGACCCGAACCCAGGACCACCAGCCCCGCAGGCAGGAGCACCACCAACCAGGCCACGGTGATCGTCCGACCACAAAGTATAAATCACACAAAACGTTCTTCAGTGCAGCATTAGACCATCAGGTGCCTTTTAAATAATATAATAAAAGTACTTACAGGTTTCTTCTCATAAAATAAAGATTCACCACTCACACTCGACACGAGGCACTTTTACTTTAGAGGTTACTTTAAATTTACTCTAATACAAACTGGTGAATTTTCCCAATGCAAAATCGCCCATACCGTCTCCTTAATTACAAAGAGAAAGCACGATCAACTTCGCCTTGAAAAGAACAAACCAATTATTTTCATATGTTAATATTCCGTATTTTCCCAAAAGAACTCAAAGACTCGACCGACAGAAAGACTGCCTAACTATGAGAGCCCGTACTCTCTTCACTGTTAAATAAAAACTTCTTCCACGTTCACTGATACTGGCTGGCCGAGAGCCTCCGCTCTTCGCGAGTAACCACAAGTAAAAAACTCCCCGAAGCCTCCCATCAATCCTTTTTATAGGCTGCTCGACATTGCGCTAACCTTTTGTTTTATTGAACAGTGAAGGTAGTTTAACACACGTAACCGACCCTAAATTACAACGTATACACAAAAACGTCTAAAAATATAATTGGAAATGTTAAGGTGTAACAAAAATTCACGATTATAAATTTAATAATTTGATTTAAAATTTATGGTGAAAACTTAGTATTTAGACGTCAGTTAACTACCTTGTATCATTTAGACACTATTGGAGAAATTTTATTATTTAACTTTGCCAAGTGAATGCTATTGATCTTTAAAAGTACACTATTGTGTAATATAGCTATAATAAGAGCGTCTGTGGTCATTTTACAATTGATTTATCATCAGATTCTACATATTTTTATAATAAAGTACCAAAACGATTGATTTAAGTTAATTTGTTTACGCCACACGTCTTCTGATATTACCTTCTTTATAGTTTTAATCATTTACTAAAAGATATCAGCTCGTAGAAAATAATTTCACTTTCATACAAACTAAATATTAAAATATTCATTCGACATTGCGCTAACAGTGTGCTATATATATATATATATACAATATGTACCCATAAACAAATACCCACTTCTCTAAATTTATTAAAACCTAAACTGAAGTTCTACGAGGAACCATAATTCATTCGTGACTTTTACTAAACAAATATAAATTAATTAATTAATAGAGTTTTTATTAGAATAAAATTATTTCTTTGCTTTTTAAATCGGCAAACGTTTGTCGTCAGGACTAGCGACATCTATCGATTTTCTTCAAGACTATTTCATAAATTAAAATACTAACGACTATTAGTTCCTAATGATTACAGAGATGGAGTTATTTTATACAAATGTTTGAGAGTTCCTACTCATGAATAAAATAAAGATTATAAAATCAAAGCGAGCAATAAAGTGGAAATAAATAAAATGAACGCAACTTTATTATAACATAAACCGAAGTTCTACTAGTAACGACTCGGGCGCATTGTTTGGCGTTATGAAATTCTCTTATTAGTTCCTAATAATTCCAAAGATATTTTAAACAAATCTTTGGGAATTTTGCTCAGGGTTGAAATGATAAATACGATCAAAGCGAGCAATAAAGTGGAAATAAATAAAATGATTTGAATCCTACTATAAGTAACGTGACATGACCCATGTTTAGTTACACACTTGCGTGACGGTTAATACAACTGCCTGTAGCTGTGAGTGAAACTGTATACATATGTACATGTATACATTTTTAATACACATTAAAAAATTATAAATGCAATTTTGCTTATTATTTACTTATCTGCTAATTGTTTCTAGTAAAGATTTCTGTAGACGGATTTCTATATCACAATCTTGCACATCTCTTTTACCTCGTTTACTATCATTATATTCTTCATACGTGTTCGCCGATTTAGGTTACTTCTGACCTGGCCTTTCTTGTGAACATCTCCCATTTGGTCGGAGTATGTTCTACGAGCTCTTCTACTTCCGGTTGTACCATTCACACATGCCAGGTATACTTCTTATAACCATGTTCTATAAACATAAAAAGCAATCAACGACAACAGCAAATAAAATAACAGGCCGGTTGGAGTTACTGGTAAATGCTTACCTTTCACGCAGCAGGTCGTGGGTTCGATGCCCAACCAGGACAGATAGTTATCTATATAAGTATGTACAGAAGAAAAGCAGTATATTAGTTATCCAATTTCCATAGTACCAGCTCTGCTTAATTTGGGATCAGATGGACGTGTGTGAATAATAAACCGAATTTACAATGAGTACAACGTTTATTAGTTAAAGCCAGCTGGCCGGCAAACAAATAAGTACTAATAAAGGCAATATCGGTAAAGTTTGCTCAAAATTGCCAAACCACCACTTTTGTCGAGTAGTTAATTTGTAGTTAACACTTTTTTGCACAAGTTTAATACTTGTAAGTGCAAGAAGATTTAAATAAATGATGAACTACAACTTATCGGTTTGATAATTTTAATGTTCATTTCGAAGAATCGTCTTGAACCAGAAAACTGAGCGAATACATTATAAAGAGAAATGATTTTAGTAATGGAATCACACATTATTTTGCGGAAATCAAAATAACAATCAAAATCATCATAATAATAATACGTGAAGCAAAATTTATTACTTTGCAATATTTACTAATACACATTAATTTTGTATTAGCGGTCGTACTTATTAGAAATACGATTCGGAGTCTATAAATATTAATCTGTTCTCAGTTTCTCAGTACAAACTATATATATATATATATATATTATATTGATAGGGTCGTCCAAGCTGCATCACGGTTTGATTAAATTGAAAATTAGCGTATTCATTTTGAGACTGGGCACGCTGTTAGATAGGCCATGGATTGGACCAATGCTCCACAAATACAGACCATTTTGGGGCTGCTCGACATTCCCCCTCCCTAGACATGTTTTCGTTGCTTGCAGTAGTGAGATTTGTGAGCGTCTCAGTGCTTCAGAGGGCACGTTAAGCTGTCGGTCCCGGTTGTAGCCATTAGGCAACAGTCGTTAAGCCATGTCAGAGGCCTACTGGGCGGCTTGAACAACTCTGACACCAGGGTAACCACTGCCCATACGATAAGTAAGTAAGTAACTCCTTTGTTTCGTCACAACTGCTATAAATACGTACATATAATGTTACCGTAAAACTAACCTTAACAAAATCTAAAGTACGTTAATGACATGTAATCAGACCCGAAGGTCAGGTGAATGGAGGCAAAGCTAGCAAACCACATGTAGACATTACGTTCCACCTCGCTGGCTGGCGTATATTAGGTCTTTACCTATGAAATTGCCGTTCTGCAGTACTGGCCATTTCAAATCAAAATAATTTTTGTTTGGCTAAGAATTCTAATTTCAAATTAATTTTATTTTAAAAACATGGATTCTTTTTTCCAAAAGTAGTCATTTCTTTATTGATTAGTGTTACATTTTCATCGCATTTCAATCTTTTTCGTCATCATGGATACGTTAAAAATTCGAGTAATTATGGAATATGAGTACCGTCGTGGCAGCAACGCGGCACAAGCGGCACGCAACATCAACGACGTTTACGGAGCTAACACTACAAACCAACGCACCACCTGTTATTGGTTTGCTCGCTTCCGTTCTGGAAATTTCGACCTGAAAAATGAACCTCGCGGTCGTCCGAAGACTTTGGTCGACAATGACGAATTAAAGGCGGTTGTGGAAGCTGATGATACACAATCTACGGCTGAATTAGCAGCAGCTTTCGACGTTAGCGTCAAAACAATATTGGTCCATTTGCGTCAAATTGGCAATGTAAAAAAGCTTGACAAATGGGTGCCCCACGAACTTAATGATCGCCAGCGCGAAGTACGCGTCGAGACGTGCCTTGCACTGCTCAACAGACACACAAATGAAGGAATTTTGAACCGCATTGTTACCTGCGATGAAAAATGGATTCTGTTTGATAACCGCAAGCGCTCAGCAAGTTGGTTGGATCCTGGTTCAGCACCTAAACAATGCCCTAAACGAAAACTTACCCCTAGAAAAGTGATGGTCACTGTTTGGTGGTCTAGCGCCGGTGTGATTCATCACAGCTTCTTACCAAACGGGGTGAGCATTACTGCAGATGTGTACTGTGAAGAACTGAGCACAATGATGGAGAAGCTGGCGCATCTCCAACCAGCATTGGTCAATCGCTCGTCTCCGCTGCTCCTGCACGACAACGCGCGACCTCATACTGCACAGCAGACGGTCTCCAAGTTGCAAGAACTGGGGTTGGAAGCTCTCCGTCATCCGCCCTACTCACCAGACCTTGCGCCTACAGACTACTACTTTTTCCAGAATTTGGATAACTTCTTGGCGGGAAAAAAATTCAATACCCGAGAGGCAGTACAAAATGCCTTTGAAGAATTTGTTGCCTCCCGTCCAGCTGATTTCTTTAAGAAGGGCATCAATAAACTGCCACTGCGATGGCAAAGATGCATTGATTGCATGGGTGATTACTTCGATTAATACAAATAAAAAAATTCATGAAAAAAATTCGTTTAAATTTTTTCATACAAAACGGCAATTTCATAGGTAAAGACCTATTATTAAGAACTCACTAGACCGTGAAGACAAATTGGTAGGATTTTGAGTTTTGACAGGCCATTGTTAATTTAATAAAAAAAAAACATTTTTGGAAGCGAAGGAAATAAGACTTATAGCCGTATGAAAACTTCGGCGAATGGCTGTGTGAATGATTTCGATAGAAGGTACTGTTTCTATGCGTTCGACTGATCCATTACTTAGAAATACATTATTTACAAAAAGGCGTCCACTGTATAACGGCAGGATGTCAGTTAAAAGTGCTTTACATAGGTAGAACCCTTCAACTGGCGAACCTAATACTAGTTGTGTAATAGATGTTGGCACAATTAAGTTTAATTTATAACATATAGCTGTAACAATTATTTATTTATTTATTTATTTATACCACATACCTACACTACTATTACAGTTTATCCATTGCGATAGCGTATACATAACATTTTTAACTTAGGAATAACTAATATATATTATCTTGTCTAACAATAAACTTATGGCCGAAGTGATTACATATGTTACTTAAATATGAAAGGTGGTAGATACGAATGAATGCAGATATCATTGTCAATTAAGGTATTAACTTCATTTTGAAATATATCGAATAGTGTGTTTTTAGGGGTCTCAGACAGAATTTCTAGATTCTCCAGATTAACCTGAGTGGTTTAATTAGTAAGCGTCTTCGTGCTTCGGAGGGCACGTTAAGCTAGTACCGGGTACCGGTTGGAATCGTTGGACAACAGGCGATGAGCTATGTCAGAGGCATACTGGGCGGGTTTAACAACGCTGACACTAGCGTAACCACTGCCTATACGATTAAGTAATTTATTTAATTTAATAGTTTTTACTTCGTTTAGTTCTGCAATACTAGACAGTATTACCCTTACCTAGGTTAGGAGGAAGTTGCATCAAAACAAACCATTTCATGGGCTCCAGATTTATGCGTTTCAACCTATTAGAATAAGCAAATATGCACATGCAAATATTTAAACAAATTATTATTATATAACGTATTTCAGGATACACAGACGCTGCCGCCGTCAAAGAAAATGGAAATGTATTTAAATTGCATAAATGAACAGAATTACTAAATATTCTACTACAGAGGTATTTAATTAAACAAGTACACATTTTACTTCGCAGAAGTTTATTTTATTTATTTCTAAATTATGTACACAATAAAGTAAAAATCATAACCATGTGGCTGAATAGTTTGCGCAAGAGACACTTCCAAAGTGGTAAAATGTCCCCCTCCCCCTGTAACTTCTAAAATAAGAGAATGATAAAACTAAAAAAATATATGATGTAACTTTATTATAATGCAAACTTCCACCGAAAATTGGTTTGAACGAGATCTAGTAAGTACCTACTTTTTTTTATACGTCAAAAATCGTAAACCGCAATTTACCTTTCATTCAATCAACTCAAATATAATAAATAAAAAACATATTATTTTACTTGCTTTTACGGAACCCTTCATGGGAGAGTCCGACTCGCACTAGGCCGATTTTTTAAATAGGTTAAAAAAGAATTACAATCGCCTACGTTTGGCAGAAGAGAGTTCTACAGCCCGACTGCCTGAATAGGAGTAGTAATCATATATTATAGCACTATAGATAAATATAACAGAAAATCAATGGTTCCAAGACGTTCAGAATTCTCGCAGCTATCGCGAGATGGGAACTAAACTTTTCTAAACGCTACAAAAAACAGAATCGATATTGGGAACGTTACACTAATGCTCCGTAGTGTTGTAGTTGATATTGATGAGTCTCGGATCTCGTTGACTCTATTAGCAAACGAACCGCGCGGCTGATTGATGATATCGTGCGCTGATTGCTACCTGATACCACGATTGGATGGGCACGGCTTTAAAGATTAAACTTGCAATGTACGAACGTGTAGTTAGGAATTTGAACGCGGTTAGAGTACTAGAGGGATTTATCTACTTTTCACAAGCTTTTATTTACTATCACCTGTCCCGGTGCCAGTAGTGTTAAATCTTACAAGTTTAATTTGACCTACTCACCAGTTTTCTGTTGTGCTGAAGTTTTTCAAATACTTGTAAATCGGATAACAATAAGCAATATAAAACTAATGTAACAGGTATCCAAGACTCAAGAATATTTAAGAAAAATCTGTATGAATTTTTTATTAATAAAGCCTACTATATAGTTATGATTGAGATGACATTATTAAGTAGAAATCAATAATTATATAATATAAAATGTAAACAAATCAATAATGTATATTATATAAGTATATTAATAAAATGGGCAAATTAAATAATTGATTAAATTTGATTTGTTATAAAATTGGTAAATATTTGCACACCGAAAGGCTAATATGGATCGTACGCTGTATTATTTTTAAGATCTTTTATAACCCATTTTTAAGCGAATAAAATATTTGAGTTTGAGTTTGAATGTCCTTCTGGTCATATTTCAGCCAGGGTCAATGGAGATTAGTGTGCACAAGGGTTTTTTTCTATTCCAACCGATGGGATTCCGATGGGACGACTAGCGGCGCGAGCGGAAAGTGGTCAGGGACCGACGGCTTAACGTGTAAACACCCCCACTTCTAGACTATGGGATGATACTGATTGAAGAATAGGAACGAGAGATAAGCTTCTTAAAAGCATTGTCCTTGAAACAATACGTAGGAAACCGATAAGCTACTTTAAGCTACCATCGTGTCGTCGATGACAAAAAGGTTATTTAGCTTTTTACTCGTTTCTTACTATCGGGGCAAAATATAAGCCCTATTAATCTTTCAGTTAGTCGTATAATACTGGAAAAGATTAATAGTGCTAATATTCAGCTGCGGTTGCAGTACGAGACGTTTCCTCTACTGCTGCCACGTTCAGGAAGCGCTGTCTTCCTGAACGTGGCAGCAGTAGAGGAAACGTTTGTAGCGCAGTCGCAGTGTCGGACTGGCTGGAGCAGGTAAGCGGGGAAGGCAATCCAGAGCCCTCCCAGGGTACGTATCCCAACCATCTAGGACATGGCTCAAAACGCAGCATACCCGCGTTCTCGGGGCTTCTAGGTAGGTTTAATCGGTGCGAGTCCGTAATACTCACCCGGGTATAGATTATAAAATTCAGAGTTACATAATAGATAACAATATCGCTCACTAAAACCGCCAGGTGGTATAGATGCCAGACGAGCTGTATCCATAATACGGCAGTTCTTAGTATGTAATGTCCTTTCCATTATTATAGATTTCTAATAAATCTTGTGATAGAGCAATAACATCTAAAGTAATTAAGTCGTGTAAATTACAGAATTATAACATGTAAAAACAATTCTGAACACCAAAATTGGACGACCAACACTAATTGCCCATCCCTACATGTGCACTAAAATAAGAACAATGAAATTCAAAGTTACAAATCATTGCATAATTCCAAGCACCACCAGCCAGTAATTACAAAAATATTGCCGCAAAAAGCAAGTTCGAAATTGTCGATGGCTGCAGAATTTTATCAGAACGTCATTAGTTCCAATCACGACTGCGGAGACGCGACAAAGATAAAATTGCGGACGTGTAACAAGATTTTACGACGGTCATCTCAATCAGAGCGGGAGAAGCAATTTGCTACAATTGAAAACAAATAAATGACCGACACCATCTCAATTCGCCGCGCTTCCGACCTCGCCGTTATATTTTTATACCAATTTACTGTACATATTAACAATGTTTATGACAAATATTGAACGAGTTTGGTCTTCAACTATTCAACTTGTAGAAAAACATTAAAGAACACTATGTGTATTAACGCGATTAACCTTTATACAGTGAGATTTTTATACGAAATTACTATGTTTATGAAAAATATTTAAGGAGATTGACTGCCGAGTGCTGATCAACTGATCAACTTGCAGAAAAACATTAAACAACACTATGTTCGGGTAATAACGCGATTAACATTTAAATCGGTACTTTTATACCAAATTACTGTACACATAATAATGTTTATGACAAATATTAGGTCTTTACCTATGAAATTGCCGTTCTGCAGTACTGGCCATTTCAAATCAAAATAATTTTTGTTTGGCTAAGAATTCTAATTTCAAATTAATTTTATTTTAAAAACATGGATTCTTTTTTCCAAAAGTAGTCATTTCTTTATTGATTAGTGTTACATTTTCATCGCATTTCAATCTTTTTCGTCATCATGGATACGTTAAAAATTCGAGTAATTATGGAATATGAGTACCGTCGTGGCAGCAACGCGGCACAAGCGGCACGCAACATCAACGACGTTTACGGAGCTAACACTACAAACCAACGCACCACCTGTTATTGGTTTGCTCGCTTCCGTTCTGGAAATTTCGACCTGAAAAATGAACCTCGCGGTCGTCCGAAGACTTTGGTCGACAATGACGAATTAAAGGCGGTTGTGGAAGCTGATGATACACAATCTACGGCTGAATTAGCAGCAGCTTTCGACGTTAGCGTCAAAACAATATTGGTCCATTTGCGTCAAATTGGCAAGGTAAAAAAGCTTGACAAATGGGTGCCCCACGAACTCAATGATCGCCAGCGCGAAGTACGCGTCGAGACGTGCCTTGCACTGCTCAACAGACACACAAATGAAGGAATTTTGAACCGCATTGTTACCTGCGATGAAAAATGGATTCTGTTTGATAACCGCAAGCGCTCAGCAAGTTGGTTGGATCCTGGTTCAGCACCTAAACAATGCCCTAAACGAAAACTTACCCCTAGAAAAGTGATGGTCACTGTTTGGTGGTCTAGCGCCGGTGTGATTCATCACAGCTTCTTGCCAAACGGGGTGAGCATTACTGCAGATGTGTACTGTGAAGAACTGAGCACAATGATGGAGAAGCTGGCGCATCTCCAACCAGCATTGGTCAATCGCTCGTCTCCGCTGCTCCTGCACGACAACGCGCGACCTCATACTGCACAGCAGACGGTCTCCAAGTTGCAAGAACTGGGGTTGGAAGCTCTCCGTCATCCGCCCTACTCACCAGACCTTGCGCCTACAGACTACTACTTTTTCCAGAATTTGGATAACTTCTTGGCGGGAAAAAAATTCAATACCCGAGAGGCAGTACAAAATGCCTTTGAAGAATTTGTTGCCTCCCGTCCAGCTGATTTCTTTAAGAAGGGCATCAATAAACTGCCACTGCGATGGCAAAGATGCATTGATTGCATGGGTGATTACTTCGATTAATACAAATAAAAAAATTCATGAAAAAAATTCGTTTAAATTTTTTCATACAAAACGGCAATTTCATAGGTAAAGACCTATTATTAAAGGACTTTGGTCTTCAAGTATTCAACTTGTAGAAAAACATTAAACAACTCTATGTTCAGGTATTACCGCGATTAACATTTATACATACATACATACATAGACTCACGCCTGTTTCCCAGAGGGGTAGGCAGAGACAACGGTTTTCTATTTATACGGGTACTTTTATACCAATTTTTACTGTACATATAACAATATTTATTACAAATATTGAAAGAGTTTGGTCTTCAACTATTCAACTTGTAGAAAAACATTATGTTCGGGTATAAACCCGATTAACCTTTATACGTTTAATTTTATACGTATTTACTGTACACATAACAATGTTTACGACAAATATTTAAGGAGTTTGGTTTGCGGATCAACTATTCAAATAGAAACTCGTTATACAATATAATATTGGGTTATTAACGCGACTAACCTTTATACGTTTATTTTTATACGAAATTTCTTTCTCACACGCTGAAAACTTTATTATCTCGTAAGGTACAGTTTCAGAGGAACATCCTCCCACTAAGTTGCGGGATGAGTTTCCTGTACCGGTTTTCCCAAGCATTTTAAAGGCCATTTTTCAAGATAAGGCCGCAACACACTGCCCTTGGTGTTGCAATGGGCATAGGACAACTTCTATCCGGTTGTTTCCTAACTTAAAGATTTAAAAAATACGTGTACGTATAAACAGTTTGTTTTTAATAATCATCAGCATGTTTACGAAAATACATTGAGATTTTACTAGTGTTATCTGTATCATAAGCACCTTAAACATAAAATTGAGACTTGTTTAATAATGTATAATGTTTCCGCTTACCATTTCTGGATATGACCCGTCGCAGTAAGTGGCCAAAACGGCGCGCTCCCAAGCATATCCTCTGTTCCCGAACCACTTCATCCGTAGAGTCACTATCACTCGCTGTATCATCCTCCGTGTCATCTTCTGACACGAGCGATTGGCGTTTTACTGTTTTAGCATCTTTCTCACTAAAACTTAAGGTCGGTTCACTGGTTCCTAAATTCTTTGGTTCCGCATTCCATCCATCCAACTTTTGTACATCGTTGAATAGATCGTCTAAATTAGTTTCTAATAAACCTTTGGCACTACATATCACTTTACTTTTGGCATCATTGTGCATGACAATGGCATCAACACTATTCGAGAGACATTTATCACGTCTTACGCTTTTTGCCTCGCTAGCATCGTCCATTTCATGGCTGACATTGATATTGTCATGGGTTTTCGTTCGTTGCTTTATTCTCAAAGAATTTTGTGAAACTATGTTTGATTTTTCCATCTGTCCCACAGTTTTATCTGTTGACAATGAATTCAGTTCCCTCGGCACTATCTGGTTCTGGGGATGGCTCGCGCGAAATATATTCGAAAGCACTAACATTTTCACTGTTTTTAATGCACTGACACTGGTCAAATATTCCATCACTGCATTCCTTTTTCATTGCGGGGACTCCGGTACATGGCGCTAAACGAAAAATAAAGTGGTTTTGTGTTTGTTTTAGACGCTGTAAAACTGCCTGTTGCTACAACAAAATCTACATGTATGAATGAATGCATTCTTTATGGAAAGCTAGACATTATTCAAGCGTATAGAATATTCTGGGGCGGTCGACGTTTGTGTGATATTTCGCTTGGCACAACGTAGAACGACATCCGGCTGAATAAATAAAATATCAGCAGAGAAACAATCCAACATTTGCCTGAACATTTTATAGAGCATACCTAAAATCGAGTACCATATAAAACCTTTATAAATAAGCAAGTGTACTCGGATCACACTCTTTTTAATTAAATCTTCACTCTGATATATCTTCCGCTTATGAAGACCCAACAATAAATATAATACCAATTTATCTCGTAAGACAATTTAGTTGAGTAAGCTTAACTTTTCGCAGCTTAGTATTCTCGTGGATTCTCTTCATGAGATCCGTCGCTATTTTACCTAGGAACAAAAGCGAATAACATTTCTAGCCACGTATAAGTTACCAAGGAGCGGCTTTGCGCTTCTACTAAATCAAATTTACTTTAGACATTGTATTAGGAGCGCGGTGGACGCAATTAGGTACGTCGCTTGAATGTATTTAATTCCGACCACACCGTCCCATTTGTTATCGTTTGTGTGGTGATTATCTTGGGTACTATGCGCGATGTTTTATTTTAAACATTAATAAAGGTGTTATATAACAATTAAGAGGTTATGTAAGCATTGTGATTTACCACAATTATATGATATATACCTAGATTTATTACTCTCTGGCGATTAAGTTGCGGCAAGTTGATTTAAACCCTCTAAATTTTTTATACTCTTTTCAAGAGATCATATAGGACACATCCGACAGTCTAAATTAAAACTTCTAATAGACCAAACACTGTAAAAAAGAACAATGGATGTTTACTTAGTCGTGTAAAAGCCTAACTGGTATACGGTTAACAGAAATCGAAACGACACATCTATATTATATAACAAAACCAATACTGACTGACGTACCGACTGTGACTGCGTTCCATTATGTCAAAGTTCTACAAGACGCCAGTATCTCTTTGACAAGGATAAACCTCTGTTTAACATTTATAACCGGGACTGACACCTTAGATTTCCCCTGAAGTACGGAGATGCTCTCTAATCATAGTAAGGCAGTCACCCACCTACAGACTGACCGCGTAACCATCTAGACAGACCACCTAAAGTTACCGGTTAGGTTACCGGGCTAATAGCGCCTCAATATCCTGATAAGAAAACACGTTATTCAGCAACCATATACGTATATTCAACTCATCAGGATTGCACCATTACAACACTTAGCAAACTTTAACTAAATTACTTCACTTCAGCATTATAATAAATGAAGGTACACCCAACACACGATGTTAACAACGTTTCTGTTTCTGCGCTCGATGACAACTGCCGAACTTTGCAGCCATTCCAAATGTCATGAACGGGAATGAACTGAATGCATCGGCCATTCCGCTCATTCACCAGAGACAGATTATATCCTTTTAATAAATATTAAATTAAATACAAAGCAAAATTACCTTTTTAAGTAAACAAATCACCAAAAATGTTGCCAATTATTTGGAAATCATAACAATCCTACACCTACCAAAAATAAACTGCCCTCACATCGCCGCCCAAAAGCCGTAAGGCCCTAACATGTACATCGTTACCTCATTAAGGCTGCCAGAGATCTGCTTTAGGTCTTGGTTTTCGATAAGGCAGAACCTGACAGGCCTTTAAACTTCAGGGTCCAAAATATTTATATCGCTTTCTTGAGTCTTTCATATGTTATTTATAGAATAAATTCTAATCATAATATGATGACATATCAAAACCAATTTGTAATGATAAATGAATTGACATTGAAACAATCTGGGTTACTTATCTATGCCCAGCCAAAGTGAATCAGCCATCTCGTTTTAAAGTTTTTATGTATTTACACTAAGTATTCTCATATTTCAATAGTAATAATAATCAATCCCTCAATTAAAAGGTACAATTTTACTACATTTCGTTAATCTAAGTTTTATTAACTATGTAAATAACTAATTGTAGTAAGACATATAATAGATAATCCAAAGACTTAAAGAGAGTTTTGAACCACGTTTCTTGCATGGTGCATAAAATGGTGATCTTAATTTAATATACTCAAAATAAAATATAGATATTTATTAGAATAGTGGGTATATATTATAAAGGTCTGGACAAGACAAGACAAGAACAAGTTCCTTTCTTCATGACGACTTAACTTCGAGTATCAGGTGAGTTAACTGAATGGCAGTGTTAGGACCGCTTGTCGAGTAAACGGTACCCGCATTTCCATTATGCAGTGGCTTACGGGCACCGGCCGGCTTTTTGCCTTAATCTTGTTTAACGGACGTGTTTTGCTTGCGAAAATTTTAAACAACTATTTTTCGCGTGTCGCCGGCTTAGGGTGATGACAGCGCTTCAGTTTTTTGCTGAATAATAAAGCCGATATGTGGACGTTGGATTTTGCTTTTAGTTTAATCTTGTTGGGTTATTTAAGCAGCTTTTTGCAATGAACACATTATGAACTTTTGCATGATAATTCCAGCATAAAATTTTAAAGCATTGATTACCGCATCGTAATAGTTGTTTTATTTCGTGCTTATCTTGATCATCCTAGAGTCATCATCTATAATATACAATATGTATGCATATATATAGCCTATGTTGCACAAAACGTATTTAAAAACGTGTAAAGCCCTACTTGCTTGACAGCTTGTGTCTTCTCTCGCCTCTATTTTCCGGTAATGTAGCAAACGCCGAGTACTTGTTTTATGTTACTACAAAAATCAGTTATATAAAAAAGGTAAATGATCAAAGTAAGCGATTAAAACAAAATTGGCAGACACGGAACAACTAGAGAGACGTTGTGTCATATTCGCTCTCAAGTAAATGCCGAAGACTCAACACTTAACTCATCCACGTTTATAAGTAAGGAGGTTAATGTCATTAGTGTGTTTAACTATACTATGATGCCTAATGTTCGCTGTAAAATAAATGTCATGAATTGGCTCCTTCAACTGGCATATGATGGGAATGAAAGTTTACTAACATAAATTACAACACATATACATTTGATTAATTTTCTCATAAACACAATCTTGCATGCGCGCACACACGCACTCACACCAACAAGCGCGCTCACACTCCTATACACACACGCCCACACACGTTAGTTTTTAATAGTACTAATTTTATTTTAATATTAGGTTATTATTTTAATTTTATCTTATAATTAAACATTAATAGAATCGTTTTAAATTGTATGTATATTAATTAGCTTTACTTATACTAATTTTAATGCTTTCATTTTGTTTTATCTTTAATAATTTACATTAATAGTGAATTAACCAGTTTGTAATTCGAACTCTTTGTGTTTTGGAAGAAGGCGATAGTAACTGCGACACAGTGGAAACACTACTGCAGCTATTATCGTTCCACCTGTTTTTGTAATATCTAGTGTTATGGTTTATTGAATAAATTATTATTATTATTATCAAATGTTCGTCCGAAGTTTCTAATTAGATTTAAGCTGTTATAACTCAAATATTTCTGTTTCAAGGAGTAATAATTTAATAGGAATTGGATAATTTCATTTCATTTTAGCCTTAGAATTCGCTGGTAAAATGTATGTAATGTACATTCCGTTCATTCCAATTATCAACATTTTGACACAAAATATCATTGCTTTTTGCTTCTTTATGAATAATTTTATTTATATTTAACTCATTAGTAAAAACGGAATATCTTTTGTTTTGGCACCCACACACTGAACAAATAATCGTGCTCATCACACAAAGATTTGTCCTGGATGGGAAACAAACCCATGTCATCTAGCTTCTTCTTTCTTTAGCAGTCAGGGTCACGCACCACTAGACCAACAGGCCAATCGTAAAATAATGTTATAATATATACTATTTTAGAGATCAAATTCATTATAAATAAAATCCATTTCTTAACCTCCTGCCATATATCATAAAACTTTCATCTCATCGGACTAAACATGAACGACGCAACACGTTAAAACATTTTGTTTTCATGATTTTAACATATTTCATGAGCTACATCTACTTAATATACATCTAGTATACACAATAAGGTTACTTTGACGTGTTCAGATAGACTATGACGTCATGAGAAACACAAACGCGGCGAGGATTTGACTTTCAAATTCACACAGAGTATTAAAGTACGAATTACATGTTCACACAGTTCTAAATACAATGTTAATCGTTTGAGCAATCAGCGAAACAAAAACTCAAGGCTTCGGACAAGGTGAGGAGTTTTTGTTACATCATAGACATACATAGACCCTTTTAGTCGCCGGTCATTACACCTACTTATATAATTGTCATGTCAAAAAAAAGTGCCATCTGCGAGTCCGCCTCGCGCGCCGAGCGTTCCGTAACATTAAAAGACGTATAAAATTAATAGCTTTATTCATTTACCCCCAGAACTGAGCCATACAATGAATACGACACGAATGACTAATTTTAAGAAAAGAGGCATATTTTGGAATGATTGCAGCAAAATGGTCAAATTGTACTTAAATGAAAATTGTGGATTAAAATGAATTTTATATTTAAGCTGTAACTATGAGCTGTAAATATTTTGTCTTGAGAAAATGTAGAAGATAAGGTAATTCGATATTTTTCGTTTCTTAATCATGATACGAAAACAAAACGACAGTAAAGCCATTAATAGTAAGCACAGCTTAATGCATATTGCATTTATAAGGGGAAAATGAGTTCACAATGTATAAAACATATTATTATTCTATATTTTAATTCGCGTCAGTAGACTAGTGGCTGCGTTTAAATATAGAACGTTTAGTTTTTAATCATGTTACGAAAACAACACATCAGTATTTTTTTTTAAAGCCATAGTACTACCTAATACAATTATTATTTATAAGGTTCACAATATTTAAAACATATTCTACATTTTAATACGCGTTAGTAGAGTAGTAGTAGTTTCATGGCAGTATTTTAGGAATCCCACAAGCAGGGCAATTGGTGTGGCCACGTTTTGGGCCACAAAAATTTAATTAGTTTGCCATCGACACGCTAAGAAGAAGTAGCGGTAACTCCCCTGTTACAGATGACGTTTGTAAGGAGTCACATCATAAAGGGTTCCCGATTGGCTTTTCAGTACGCAACCCTAACCAAATTCAAGCTTTAGTACATAATATCTACTTATAGGTAGTCAATTGGTACGAGATCAAGGTCATACCACAATATTTGATCTTTATTTAAATAAGCATTAAATTATTCATTGCCAATTTTATACACACAATTAATTCGCGAATACCAGCTTTGTCAATAGTAAACAGACAGAATCGTAACTTATGGCATTAATAACGTTTATAGACATATCGGAGACAGTCAGGCGGTTCTATAAAATGGAACAAAAATGATTTTAATATAAATTTGGGTATATACAAGGTGTAACAGAAATAGTGTACCTAACTTAAGCTTAATTTGCCTATGAAACTGACCAACGGGTCGTCATTACGCAAAATACACAAAAAAATATACACCTATATGACCTTTTCTATGAAGGCAATAAAATATTTTTCATATTTTTTTTTTATCCTGGGACAATATTTACACATGGCCATCTCATCCCAAAGTAAGCAGAGTTGTACTATGGAAACCAGATAACTGATATACTATACAAACTACTTTTCTTTTGTAAATAAATACTTATATAGATAATTACACTCAGACGCAGGACAAACAGACATGTGCATGCACGCAAATATCTGTCCTGGGTGGGTATCGAACCCACGACCTCCGGCGTGAAAAGCAAGCATTTGCCAACCACGCCAACAGGCCCGTCTTCATAAACTATTTTGTTTAATTTGTTCCGTTTCTATTATTATTATTAAAGAAAGAAAAGAAAGAAAAACATTTATTCAGAATAATGCACAGACAACAAAAATATAAAATAACATAATGACAAATAAAAATAAAAAAACAGACACTAGTTGTCCGTGCAAGCCTGAAATGGCACCATCTCAGCATTAGCTAGAACATTTTATTGTTCTAGCGCTGGTAATTCTGATGGTGCCAAGTGACTGTCACGGAACATTAACATAAATACTTAACATTCAAGTATGTCACGGACAAAACAATGAAAAATAAGAACAAAACAAACACAATTTATAACAATAAAACATAACAACATGGTTTTTACACTTTAAATAAATAAAATAATTATAAACTGGTGTAATAGTGGCGCATCACTAATATGCGTTCCCTTCGAGCATTATGCATTCTCTAACACGGGCGAAGCGAGTATCAATCTAAACATGTTACATACACACATCAACACAATCTAGGGATATTGAACATTTCATTGATTATCTAGAAAACTATAAACATTTTGTTATGACTGTAAATGGAAGAATTAAAGATAATTTCATGGCCGATATTTAAACATTAATAACACGATGCGATTTTGTTTTTCTAATTAATAAAAGTCTTAAATTAATTAAGCCATAGAAAATTACTGAGTGAACAAAAACATTTTATTCTTATAAAATTATTCAATCGAATTAAATGAATAAAAATCTTACCAAATCTGATAATCAGTAATCGGTATTTCCTCCTCTAACATTAATCACACAGCGGCAACGATTTTCCATACTTAAAATTAAGGTGTCAATGTCTTGCTGGGGTATGCAGTCCCAAGTTCTTTTTAAATGTTCGAAAAGTTGTTCTTCTGTTGTCAAGTTGGGCGGAAAATCCCTCAATGCTCTTCGCTGTAACATGTCCCAGGCGTGTTCAATTGGGTTTAAGTCTGGCGACTGTGGAGGCCAATCTAATACCTGAACATCGTGTTCTCGAAGGGCGGCCCTCACCAGCCGCGCTGTATGGGAAGGTGCATTGTCATGCATGAGCTGAAATTCTTGCCCCGTTAGGGCCCTGAGCGGGACAATGACACGTTCTACTACCTCCTCACGGTATCTATGGGCAGTCATGCTGCCCTGAATCCAAATGAGTTGGGTTCGTCCGCCGATTCGTATTCCTGCCCACACCATAATTGTCCCGCCTTGGTAAGAGTGGACCTCCTGTGGATGTCGGAGACGGCTGACCCTGCCTGGAGTTCTCCAAACGCGTGTTCGTCTCGAATCTGGATGAAATCCATAGCGGGACTCATCAGTGAACAGCACCAATGACCATTGTTGATCACTCCATGTCAAATGTTCTTGAGCCCATAAAAGTCGCCTACCGCGATTGCCACGTCGCAGCGCTGGGACTCGTAGCGGTCTGCGAGCATGAAGACCAACTTCATGCAGCCTCCTTCGCACGGTTTGGTCGCTCACCAGCAGCTGCTGACCCTCCTGGAGCCTTTGCACTAGTTGCATCGCTGTGATATTGGGTAGTCTTCTGGCGGTCATTTGGAGAAATCGATCCTGTCTCTGAGTGGTAACACGATATCTACCTGTGTGCCGTTCTGCCACATCTCCAGTAGCGCGATAACGTGACCACAGCCTGGATACCACATTTTGGCTTGTGCCCAGAGACTCAGCAACGACGCGTTGAATAGCACCGTTTTGTAACATGCCAACTGCCCGTAACATTTCATCTCGACTCAAATGATGGCGTGGCATGACGCTAAAAAGCTTACACAACCAATTGAGAAAAGAAAATAAAACAATTTATCAGGTTTTCTTCAATTAACACGCAAAAAAAATTTTAATGCAACTTCTTGAAATTAGATACAATTCAAGATTGCGCTGTGCTTTGCGTGTTTTCATTTGTTTCTCATTTTAATTTTTAAATTTTGAATAAAGAATAGACAAGGTTTAAATCTGTAAATAAACTTTTTAAGGAAACTAAATAGGTTTTAAACAATAAAGCCATGTTTGATTTCAAAATAACGTATCCCTAGACTTTGTTGATGTGTGTACTCTTTGAAGCAGGGTATAAAAATTATGTTACGTGCTCTGTGGGTGGACAAACAACAACAAGTTAAGACAAGATTCGATAATGGTTTGTTTACATAGACCTAATAAAGGAACATAATTTTCCGATCATATGAACATAAACTTATCAGATACGACAATACTAAGTTTGTTAAATGTAGTGTATATATGAACTGTTAGATGAAGCACTGCTGCTTGTATAGCCATACTCATCGTGTGAAACGGTAAAGTGCACCAAGACTTATCGAAAATGTCACGACTGTAGAACGAAAACAAAAATTTTCCTCTGGGGCTTCCACAGTCCTCCCAGCTATACGATGCACAAATCTAGGTAAGTAAGAATTTTATATTATAAAACTTGTATGTTTACTTCATTTAACTGTTAAATATTTGCTGTGCTAGTAATACTTTTTTATACTTTATGTTAAAAGACCACACTGTTCGCAGGCATCTGAGCGGAGGCGGTATGGTTCGCCAAACCTTGGCAGCAGCGTATTTAAAAGAACCACGGAAAGCAGTTGTTCTATGTTTTGGTGTTGATATGAGGTAAGCCGACGCTCTGGTATTATATGTTATACTTATTATTCTATTATTACCTTGTATACAAGGGATTTTTTTTTTTCATTTTCTACTATTCTACATAAGTACTTTTATATGCGTGCCGCATGCCGCCACCAAATCTACACACATATAAAAGCGACTACTAATTGTATAAACTTCCTGACTTTTTAGATACAGACATTAAGGCCTCGGATACGAAGTCAGCGGGAGCGGGGCGACGGCGGCGGTTTCATACATTTATATGGAACTGACCTCGAAGGCAGCGGCGCGGCGGGCGGTACCCGCGTGTCTGCATTAACGTAAGTGTTGAGTTGTATTATTCTATTTTTACTTGTTATCAACTGAACGAGCATTTTACCCATAACTTTTTGATATTACAATTATTTTTGATAGAACAGCAACATGGAAATCATAAAAATAGAAGGGTAATTAACCGGCTATGGAAAGAAATAAAAAACGAACGGAATATATAAGGTAAGTAAATATAACAAACTTATTATAACAGTAAAGTTTTTATATTAATTAGTACTATTATTTAGAAAGAAAGAAAAACATTTATTCAGAATAATGCACAGACAACAAAAATATAAAATAACATAATTACAAATAAAATAAAAAACAGACACTAGTTGTTGTCCGTGCAAGCCTGAAATTTACAAAATATTCCTTTATTTTTTTACAATCCCGATAAAACCGCCTTTTTGTATTCTCCCCCGGTTGCAAGAATTAACATTTTCTTTTGCGCATCATAAATCAAACTAGGAAGGAATTAGTATCAAAAAGATGGTTTCGTTTAGATATTTCGTTCTGGAACGAAAATACTGATTTCTCGTAACACAACACTGCTCAGTTCTAGCGCCATGCGGTCTACCCCCTGGCTTCGAGACAACGTCGCTGCGCCGCTCCCCGCGCTGCCGCCGTCGTCGCCACCCCGCTCCCGCTGACTTCGTGTCCGAGGCCTAACACGCTGACCCGAACAAACAACCTTGATGCGCTTCTGTATACATTTTGGCCTCTTGACTATTAATTTTATTTATTAAATGTATGTTTAATATAGTGCGTTACTTTTCGTATTTGTGATTTAAATATATTTTTGAACAGTTTGGAGTGGAGACGCTTAGGCCACAGAGTCGGAGCTCGGTTTTTATCCGCGACATATAAAAGCGCTTGGCCGACGCTAAGGTTGACCAGTTTTTGGACAGCAATTAAGCATTGAAATTTTTTAATGTTTTAGTTAATGTCAGGAGAAAGACTATATGAAAAAAAAAATATATATCTCCGAAAACTGAGTGCGTGAATGAGACTGAAGACTGTTGTTTGTTCAGCAATATTTATTTTCTCTCCAGAAGGAAAAGCGAATAATATTGAACATAAAAAACAATTAAAAAATTATCAAAAACTTTAGACAGAATCGACGGTAAAAATGGCGGTACGATGTTCGCCGGGATATCTAGTATATAAATGAAATGCTTCCTGTTAATCTTCAAGAATGGCCTGAATAAATAGCAAATATCATCTAAAACCAGCGTATCCGGTTAGAATAAAAAAATAACTAGAATCATATACTGCAATATGAAACCTCGCCTGGGAATTGACGCGTCTTCTGTGCCATACGCGAAATAAGACACGACTTCCTTCCTCAGTACGATTAATAATCTTGTAGAAACTGTGTCGCTAGTGGAATCATGTTCAAATGTCTATCACTAGAACCGTTCGAATTGGGAATTGGAAGCCAGTAAATTGGTGTCGTAACTCCAATTGCCGGAGAGCACATAACTCTACTATATATGATACACGTTGTATACAAGGTGTAACATGATAACACATAGGCCATATTTTATAAAGTTTAACGCGGGTAAAACCGCGGGGCACAGCTAGTGATACTATAAATATTAAATAAAAACAGTTTGCAGAAACAATTGTTCATAACCCCCCCCCCCCCCCCCCCCCCCTACAAAATGCATCAGCATCGACATTTAAGTATATTAAGATATTTAATTTGTGTATTTTGCAGGTGATGGACACGTTGTTAATATTCTGGGATATTATTCTCACACGGCCATCTGACCCCAAACTATGCAACGGAACCCAAATAACTGATATACTACATATACTATTTTTCTTTTGTAAATACATATTTATATAGATAATTACACACAGACTCAGAACAAACAGACATGTTCATGCACACAAATATCTGTCCTGGGTGGGAATCGAACCCACGACCTTTTAAGTTTCATAAAATATTTATTTTACACCTCGTATGTATAGATAGATGTATTTGATACGTAGAGTAGATACGTATACCACGTCTATACAATAACAGTATACATATTCTAGTTACACAGTCACAAACGTTATGCATTAGTTAATATCCTGAGTACTACGGACTTCCCGAGGGGGCAGTGCGTCTCTCCTCGGTTCACGATTACGATCAGCGTCAACTCGATACAATCGATATAATATACAAAGTCAGATAGAACTATTGATTCTGTTTATGTTTTCTTCAAATCGTCTGCACGTTTCGTGCATCGCTTAAGGTAACCACCTCACTAAAGCCTAAACGCTTTCGTGTTGCAAGTTCGATCCCCGTACAGGGCAACTATTTGTGTGACCCTTAAACGCTAGTTCTGTATATTTCCCGATTTAAAAGTTCCCTGGATACAGGATATATTTCCCGGGAACTTACAACCATCATGAACTTTTCTTCAAAACAAACAAAACTATACATTTCTATAACTAAACCTATACATGATCTCTTTGACAATAACTTAACATAAGCTGGCTAAACATCATTACTATTATAAAATAAATTTTATTCTTAATGTTTGCATGTATACAATCCGTGTACCTAAATGTCTGTATGTACCTAGAAATATTTTTTTACACTAAACTACATTACTACAAACGTCTTGTGACTATTACAAGCTTACAAGCGCTTTTTAAACGTCTACATAAATAATTTGACCTATTTAATTAAAAAAGATATATATTTTAAGAATTGATGAGGTCATGATGAGGCCAATTTAAAATAATTCTCTAAACAACGGTGAAATCGCGCACGAACTACAAACAAACAAAATTTACAGTTAAAGGGATAACTACCATCTTTTTGGAGTCGGTTCAAACATAAGGACCCAAAAAGTAGTTTCCTATTAATAGCGTAAGCGCCATTTGGACTGTCTTAATGAGTTCTTCTTTTGGCTAGCAAATAAATAGTAGAATACCGTTACAAAAGCTCTATACCTAATAACACTAACGTCCGTCAAAAGTCCGTCGTAAGTCAATTTACTGACAAAAGAAGTAATTTAAGGGGTTATTCACTTTCCAAAAGTCTGAGTAATACAATTTTTCATATATATTAACTCTGAGAACTCTCACTCGTCAAATGTGGCGAAAATATACCAAAATGCTTATCATCTATCCCACTATCAGAAAGTCTCATCCTTGGATGGAAACTGCGTTGACTAACCTGGAAGCCGTTGGATAGGCTTCGTACCCAGGTTGACATTAGCAATCGGGACTAGTCCCTTCCTCTCACCCACCACTGCAACTCCTGTAAGCCAAGTCAACAGTGGCACACAATGAAATGACATTGGGCGATGATTCTCAGGCATGTCCCGGGGAATCACTTTAACTGTCTTGGATCCCGCAACGAATTTAATCAGAATAAAACAAGGAGGAGTCAGAAAATGAATAGTTCCAGTACCACTTAGTGACATTAGCAAGAAAAACTTGTTCATAACTAAATGCTCTCCAATGCCAGTGTCATATCAGCCAAATTTAGGGATGTTTACACACAGGCAAACATAAACCGTGACAATATTTGCACGATTCCGCGATCGTAAACATATTTTTGAACTCGATTTTCTGCAGTAAGTATATTACTGTGTAGCCATATTGCAGGAAGTGTGAAAAATAGTCGTAAGGTCGGAAGTTCTTATAAAAACTTATAAAAGTTTGAGTTACTCCGTTAACAAGATCATTTTATCCCCAGAGGTTTTTGACATAAATTAAATTGGAAAGACTCTTCGCAAGTATGCGAATACGTCGAATTTACGTACTGAACCTAGACTGCAACATGCACTAATTTCGCTCTAATAGCTGTCTCAGACAAGTCAGTACACCATAAATTCACGAGCTACCAGTTGTAATGGAAACCTGACTTTATTATGCAATATGTTTAGCTCATTTTACAGCACCAAAGTCCGCGATACAACCAATTCAGTAACCTTTATAAAGAGTTAAGGCTTGTCTTTTGGTCTAGTGGTTAGTCACCCTGAATGCTAATCCACAGGTCGTGGGTTCGATCCTTACCCAGGACAAATCTTTGTGTGATGAGCACGATTATTTTTTATCTGTCTGGGTGCAATTATTTAAAATATGTATTTATAAAAAAATGTTTATAAGTTGTCTATTTGCCACAAGTAAAAGCACTGCCTAGTTTGGGATCTCATGGCCAAGATATTCATTAGTTAAATTCATTCGAGTTATGTTCGAAATAATAAAACAAAACACTTAACGGCAGTATAGTTAACTAAAACCAGGTCTAATGTTGCCAGGCCATTTTAGTGGACCTAGTAATAAAATAAGGTTACACCAAGCTACTTAAGTTGCGGTTAAGTGTTGGCAGTGGCCATAAAAGTGACATTTTTAAGAACCTGACATTATTACGTTACTGTCCCGCTTGTAACAATATTGTTACAGAACGAAAACTACAATGTGTCATCAAGCTCAGCAACAAGAAAAGTTAGTATCTATTTTGCGCACTATTCCCAAATGTACAATACTTTTATGAAAGAAATTGTACCATTTTAAAATATCACGAACGTTAGCACTTATAAAATAAAATGTACAGTGCTTCCTTCTTTACAAGGAAGTTCAGTATCCCGGTGATGCGAGTATAACATGTGTGTGTTTATGAGTACATGTGCATGCATGAATAAATGTGTGTATGAGTAGTAATGTGAATCTAAAAGCACTCTTCTTCTTTATCTTACGGACAGTGGTTACCCTGGTGTCAGAGTTGTTCAAGCAGCCCAGTAGGCATTTCATGGGTTATCGACTGTTGTCTAATTACAACAACTGGGACCGACGACAGCTTAACGTGCCCTCCTAAGCACAGAGACACTCTGAAATTCAACCACTTTAACGGTCACCCATCTAGAGACTGGCCGCGTGCCTAGGTGCTTTGCCTCGCCGATCACATACCGACATACTGAGTACAACTGGCCATGAGCGTCTCAAATCTAAAAGCACTACCTCTATATTTGCTTCACTTTTACCGAGCTCGTATTGTTTAGTGAGAACTGAAAGCGATCATATAAGTAGTTATTTTCTCCCTGGTATAAACAGCTCTTTTATATTTATTTCATCACCGTTACCAACACGCTATTTTCTGACATGAATCTTCAAATCTCAACATAACTTAAACTCTTAATTTTAGCTCTTAACTTTAAGTTTTAGCTTAAACTTACCTAATTTAATCATTGGATATGTATGTATATGATCACCATCTTTAATTACCCGAACCACAAAATTGCATAATTGGAACATCTTATAACCACATTTTCAACCAAAACGGACCACAAACCAACAAATCAGTAACCACGCAACGTATAACGAACCCACTAGCAGAATATAAGAGTGCCGGCGAACTAAGACAATAATTACAATAATGTTGTTAATTATAACGATAATTACGGGTTCACGAAACAATTAACGATCCACGTAACATTTACAAACGGAAACCTTCCAATTTGTGTTTACGATTGTTTATAGGGCTTGTGCGAGATTTGGCAATCACTTTCAGTAATTAGTATTTTACCTTTGTGAATACTACTTTTGTTTATATGCTTAAATGTTTATTTCCCATGGGAGATAAAAATACTTGCTAACCTTATGAACTGCGGTTACTTTAGTGTCAGAGTTGTCTACTTATTAGGCCTCTGACATGGATTAACGACTGTTGTCTAATGAGTGCAACTGGGATCGACAGCTTAACGTGCAATCACTTAGTACCATTAGTTAGGTAAACATGTCATGAAACTATGTAAAAATAATAAAATCTGGGATAATATCCCAATAATATCCTGGAACATTATTCACACAGCCATCTGATCCCAAATCAAGCAAAGCTTGTACTATGGAAACCAAATGAAAAATATTTGTAAACTTCCCCGCGAAACAAGGATTAATTCCCTATGCGGGCTTGGTCTTAAAAAAAAACTTCCCCAGTCAAGGTGTTTACCTATAAATAGGTTGATAACATGCCCGAAGTCGAGTATTCCGGATTAATCTGTATGTAAGTAAACCGTAGTGTTTTCAAATTTGCATATTCGTTCCATTCGATTAGCTAAGTCTGACGCGAAAACTGCATGTTTAATTTGGTAAGCGACTCATACGCAGACAATTTCTCTTAATACAAAGGTATGATCACGAAATTAATAAGTGATTATTTGCACTTTCGTCGAAATTGCATTAAACATTAAGAGTGGCAATGAACTAACAATTTTATGGGAACGCATAATGCTTTGTGTGACCTGGTGCACTGGTGGTTAGTGGCCCGGACTGGTAAACCAGAGGTCGTGGGTTTGATCCCCACCCAGGACAAATCTTTGTGTTATGAACACGATTATTTATTCATTGCCTCTGAGTCATTCATCTCTATAACTAGCTGCGCCACGCGGTTTTAACCGCGTTTAACATTATAGATTATGCCTATGTGTTATTCGGATATAAAAGCTATATTAGCAAAGTTTATGTTCGTTAGTTTTTGCGTGAAGAGTAACAAACATTCACACTCACAAACTTTCGCATTTATAATATTAGTAAGATATGTGTGTATTTAGAAATATATAAGTTTGTTTATGTTTGTCTGGTTGTATATATCTAGTTTGGGGTCAAATGGCAGTGTGTTAGTGACTTTCGTTTTAAAACAACGCTCGCACTACACAATTAATTCCTGCCGCGGGTAACTTTACAAACATAAATTTTACGAACACTAAGTACAGAGGGTCGCACAAATAGTTATCTTGCGCGAGAATCGAACCCGGAGCAGGAGTTGGCGAGGCGATTAACCGCTGCACCACGTGTATCGCTCAAGATTGTTGAGTTACGTCTTCTATTTTTTACACCTTGTATAATAATGTAAACTTAACACATTACGCTCTATTTCTTCTTAATTTTTCCTCTAACGAGTCTGCTGTAATAAATTTCTATTAAAGCAATGCCTTTGCACAATTATTTATATTGTTATTACTTTTATTGTAGTCTCTAACGTGTAAAAGAATTATAAAACAAAAATAACATGATGTCTGATCTCTCACTATTCCCACGCCGGTCTTTCACTTCAATTCTCAGAACAAAACATAGATCATATTGAAAGAACTTAAGTATACATAAATATCAATTGAATAGTTAAAATCCGATTATTTATTCACTCCAAAACGTTGGAGCAGACTTTCTAGTGCTTCCTACATTAAAGTCATTGTTATATCAAGAGCCATATTGACTCTAAATCAGCATTGGACCAGTTCAATTGTAACCAATTAAATTCGCACAATCTTAGGGCTTGAACGTACTGACAGACTAACACTTTTAAGACGTTTTCCAAAACATTCAGTGTCTCTTGCCAACGTACTAGGTACATTGTTAAGCCCTTATTCATACTGCATCGCTATTCGCATATGTAGAGGTATATGTCGGAATGATCATTCGTTCGGAATGGTCATAAGTACGAAACATCTGCTTACTACGAAAAGCAAGTGTGAAGTCAGATTCTGGTATAACGTCCGTACGAGTCGACGAGGCGTGACTGCGTGATCGAGCACTCACTTCTCTTCGATTCTCCGAGCGGACAACTAGTGCCTAGAAACTGTCTCAGATTTACAAATTGATCTACGACTTTAATTTAAATCGTACAAAGTATCTACGCTCCCACCCACTAAATTGTCCGACTTTGAGATAGATATATAAGAAGACTGCTACATTGCTTCAAAAACGTCGACTAATTCTTCTTTAAACAGTTACTAATAATATTAAGCTGTGTGACAGATAGACAGAATATCATCACCCCATCTCAACCCGTGGTAGGCGTAAGACGACCCGAGGGAATATTTACCAGAGGACGGGCAGCAGCGTCTCTCTAAGTAATATGACCAACATACTGCGATCGCCAACCCGTCTGCCAAGCGTGGTGATTACGGCATATCCCCCCAAGATGATTCTTGGGTGAGGCTTTTGTCCAGCAGTGGACTTTTGCTGTTACGATGATAATGAGAAATGTCAATATTCAAATAAAAATTATCTAGAGGACCGAAGCCTGTAATTAGCGATAAGAAATTTTTTGCACCCCTGTTATGGCAGAATATAATACTGTTCTTAAATGTGACACGTGACTGTATTATATTCCATTATTGTCGACGCCACCGTGAGTCAGAGTGGTTTACTGTCTTAATATTACACTTAGCAGTCAACATGCAAACCAAAACACAAAAATATAAAGCATAACAAACGAAAATAAATCATTTAAACGCTTCAACAGCTGCACCAATTCATAACGTTGCATAGCAACGGAAAATAAATCTCCACAGAAAATCGCGCATGACTTTCGCGGGTTTACTTAACGGGAACTACTGAATCGCGGTCACGACCGCCCGGTGTAGAGTAGCCCTAATAAAGACTGGTCGAGTTGTCGCCCCGTGTTAAATGGTCGCATTAACTGCAAGTGTTATGATGTGATGCGATGACGTCAGCTGTTATTCTCGAGTCGTTATTACTGGCTAGTTTTTATAGGCTGGTTCGTATGCTTTTACAGTTCAGTTTCAGTACGGGACTTAGAATATTATAAGTTTTGAGCGTAATTCTGACACAGAAAATAATGATTTAAGTTCCAAGCGTATGCGTGTGTCTGTACTCTGTATGTACTTAATAAGAAAACGATTTTAATGAGATAATGAAAGCTAAGTGGCTTTTAAATATAAAAAAAAACTAAAACTATTTGGACTAATATATGAAGATTTGTTTATCAGATATTCACTATCGGAAGTTTGAAATAGGTTTTTTAACTGATTTATTGAGTGATACGTTCAAAAACAAGTTTATCTACAAAAACGAAACAGTTCAGTGTAGTCCCTAAACGGGCTAAAAATATTGCTCTACACTTAAACGAATAGGATAATGTGGAAAAATGGCAGCTAGGAATAAAATAAGATACCTGAGAAGGATAAGATAAATAGATCACATCATTGATAAACTTAGAACTTGGGTACTTTTACATAAATTAAAAAATAATTGCAATCATTAAGTTACTGGCCAACAACATTACCCACACATTCAAAACCATTTTTCGAAAAAGGAATCATAAATTTTGACGTCGAAAAAATAATGAAGAACAAAAAATTTATCGCTCCGCTGCGCACACGCGTGAGCCGTCAAACAAAAGAGTTAAAACATAGTGTGTGAATATTCACATGAGTGACATTATAACATTGTCGAATGGGTACGTTTCTAATGTACCTACATCATACTAAAGATTTATCTTTAATCTTGTTAGATGACAGGCAAATACTATTTACTGCCTAAATTTCATGTTGGTTTTTGCCTCTTTTCTTCTCATCTCGGGAAATGGTTTTCTTCTCTTCGTCTTTGTCATTAATTTAGACTTTAAGTCAATGAGACAAAAACATTTCTCCAAATAATCCGTGTTTGTAAGTAAAAGGGTGAGGTTAAATAAGTTTAAACTTAGTATACATATCGACAGGCCAGTTAGCGTGGTTGGTAGAGGCTTGGTTTTCACGCCAGTCGTGGGTTCGATTCCCACCCAGGACAGATATTTGTGTTCATGGACATGTCCGTCTGTCCTGTGTTTCGGTGTAAATATCTATATAAGTATGTATTTACAAAATAAAAGTATTAAATGTAGTATTCAGTTATCCGATTTCCATAGTACAAGCTCTCCATAATTTAAGATCAGATGGCCGTGTGTGAATAATGTCCCAGAGTCCCAGGATATTAAAGAACCAATAAGTTGTAAGTTGGTAAACTAAATTTGTGTAATTGCCGCCGTAATACATTTCTGTGGCGAGTAAGGGAGACAGTAAAAGTTGTTTTCATACATAATATATTTATCAGGCGAGAAGGCTGCAAAGCCTTCAAAACATACAACGATATTTACTTCCTAATACTTCTTGCTATCTAACTTTCTTTCTTTTCTGGTTATCATAATAGTCTATTAGTTTTGACTGGGTAAGGCAAGGTCTGTTTTTAATTATCGCAATGTACAAATTTTGGGGTTCGTATTTCGGCTCAGAACCTGATAAGGTAATAATAATGTACTTAATAGTATTGCCATAAGTATAATATAATAATAATTAATGAATATAATTTATTATCAAAGTAAATAAGATAAATTTTATATAATAATTATGTTTAAAGAAACTTTACTCTCAATAAAACATACACAAATGTCACTTACTTGAGAACAATAAATTAATGTTAACAATATATAAAGGTTTATATTGATTTAACTATAATTGTATGTAAGTAGGTATGCGGATTAGATACATAAATTTATGTCACAGCAATTAATTTATAATTATTACATTACATGTTCATAAATTTAATTAATGTTATATAATAATAATAATAAATAATGATGTATAACAGTGTGTGAAACATTTTTATATATTACATGCAAATTAAAAATATAATTTTATTGACTGGAAACTACAAAGAATGTACTATGAGTAATATTAATTTATATGTAAACTATTTTAGCGATGTGTTACCAGTAGTAGTATTAACTGAGAGGGTCAGGCCCTTGTCAATTAATTGACAGACGCGCTATTGCGACACGTGGGTTCGGCCCGCTTTCAGTTCGAAGATTGACTACTATACTATAAATGAGTTAATACTATGCTAATACACAACTTTCTCCTGTTTAAGCCTAGATTAATGTTTGTCTCTTTCCCACAACACTGCATTAGCAATAGTGGGAAAGTGACATTGCTACACGCATCGTAAGTGTTAGAACTGTACGTTAAAGAATTGTTTTATCAGAGCTATTTAAGAACAAATGCATGTGCACGCATGCTCTCATTACTAATCATTTCTTTTTTTTGTGTGATTTGGATTTGTATCTACCAAGTTCTAACTTTATTTTTAATATTAATTTATAAGTTCTGTCTGTTTATTAAGGATGTAGACGTATCACTAGTGTAGCATTAATTACAAACCTCAGTGGTTTACGAATGCTATAATTCTTATTTTTATTATGAATTTTAAAAGGTGTAAAATAAAAAAGGACACGGTGTCAAATAAATAGTAGACCTAACTTAAACGGTCAATTTTCGCATATATTCGTAACTAACTTCAACTTCTTATTTAAGTAGCCAGTTAACACTCCAAAAAAAAGCGGAAGGATATAAATTTAAAAATTTATTTATTTACATAACTCGTCTGCCTTTTGTACACTGACTTACTTAATATGTGTAGGAAGCATCAACTCAATTAGTTCAATATTTTGGCTGTCAGACAGACAGACAAACAGAATTGATCTTGATTGATAATTGAATTGATTATGAGTTCCGTTCTCCTTGTGAGATACGGAACCCAAAAACCTAACACCGATTTATAAGTTTTTAAATAATATTGTTTTATAAAACAAATTTCCTGAAAACGATCACAGAAATATAAGAATAAATCTCGAAATATATATACAATAAAAAACAAGAGATAAGTCATGACACGAGACTCTTAAAAAAATAAAATAATTCCTATTAAAGAACTTCTTATGACCATTCAAATCTTATTTTTAATATTAGGAAAGTATATATGTACATATAATAAATGATAATATGAAGCAATAGTGTTTTAAAACAAACGGGAAAAAAGCTAATGTAAAAAAGCATGGGAAGTTCGCTACCGTCGATCACGGTCCACTGCTCGAGTTACAGATAGAACCTTTTTATCCGGGTAACTTAAATTAACTTATATAATTTGTTAGTCCGAATAAGTTGGGAGATTTATACGCCCTGAAGAGAGCAGCTTTGTTTTGTACAAGTTATAATTTGGAATTACTTTATTTTATGCGAAAACGATAGAATAAAAAAGAAACACGAAAAGAAAAATATTTAACATTTTTAAGGTGATCTCTAAAATATAATAATAATATCCTTGGACATTATTTACACACGGCCATTTGTTCCCAAACTAAGCAAAGCTTGTACTATGGAAACCAGATAACTGATATACCTACTACATATACTACTTTTCTTTTGTAAATACATACATGTATAGATAATTACACCCAGACTCAGGACAAACAGACATGTTCACGCACACAAATATCTGTCCAAGGCGGGAATCAAAAACAAATTTTCATCAATTGGCTCAAATTAGTTTATAACTACGTATTTTAAACCTTGCAATAAAAGAAAGAAAGAAAGAAGAAAGAAGAAAGAAGAAAGAAGAAAGAAAGAAAGAAAAATAAATTTATTCAACAAAGACACACAGGAATGAAAACATAAATACAACAGACTAAGACATATATTAAAGACCCTCACATGTTACACTTCCTAGTTTGTAATTTATAAAGCGAACCAAATTTTAACCTAATCACTTTATTAGATATGGCGCATATTGGCTGCCGCAGACTGACGAGTGATCCTATAACAGTGGTTCTGTTTTGCATTCCGTCGTACGGGACCCTAAAAATACTTATTGGAAAATGGAAACCTTACGCTGCAACCATGCTAAAGAAAGCCTGTGTTTACTAACTATAGTGTCTGTAATTTTTGCCGCTCAACGTACACACGGCTACATATCAAGCTATACATTTCCAGTATAAGCTGACCTCTCATTGTATGGAAATCCTATACAACGCGAGATCAGCTTATACTAGGAATGTATAGCTTGATATGTAGCCGTGCGTACCAACGCAACGGACGAAAAGAAGTTAAGTTGGATTTAAAATTCTACGTCAAAAATACAATGTTAAATGATTTATTTTTGGCCACATATTTCGCTGAAAATATTTTATAGCGAAGCTACTGCTTGAGAATCAATTCGAACGAAATTACAATTCCGCTGGAGTATTTTAAATACCTAGAACACAAATTGATACCTGTAAATAATTGAAATTACAAAAAAACACAGTCGATAATGTTATTAAAATACCAATCACAAGAATTCATTCTCAGTATTTTTACAATTCAGGCGTCGAAAATGATGAACTTTAAAAATATTTTTGATGAATTTTAATCCTTAAGTTATAATTACAAATCCAAAATAATTAGAAATCCATATAAAAATTAAAATAATGCAACTCAAGGTATCAAAAATTTGCTAATATCTCCCTCTATATGTGTGCGCTGCGAAAAGTATTTTTTTAAATTAATCTATCTGGAAACTGAACTGGAAATATTGACTCTTCCATCGATGTATATACTGGAACTATGTAATTTCGTTAAACAAAACCAAGAAATATTCAAAAAAGCATCAGACATTTTCCCGAGAAATACAAGAAAGCCGGACAGATTGGTTTTAGACACTAGGCCAAAAACTACATTATTTCAAAAAAACTCTTATGCTATGTGTATTAAAGTATATAATGCAGTTCCAGATGAAATCAAAAAGTTACCCAACAAACGTTTTTCTAAAGAACTGCGCAAATGGCTTTTAAAAATGAATTTTTATTCTGTAACGGATCTTTTCACCAAAAGAAAATAAATAAAAATATATAATGATACTGAAATGTACTAATTATACTGTCACCTAAAAATAATTTTATTGTAAGAAAGTAAAATGTTATTAATTTATTTCAATCATGAATAATCTAATTTGTTATTTTTAATTTTATTCATCATTATTATTATTATTATTTTATTTTGTCAATTAAGATTGTTGTGTTGTTTTGTGTTTTTTTTGGAATTTTTGTTTTTTATTCATATTTTTATATTTTTAATTATGTCATGTCATTAATATGACAAAGTGTTATGGCTCTGTAATTTTAAATTTAAGAACTCACTGTACCACACTTTAAGACAATAAATATATTCTATTCTATTCTATTCTATCATTTAACATAGTCACCACATAATGGTAGGTAAAACGATATTATAATACTAGTATAATAGCTATACACATCTATATATATAAAAATCAATGCCACTTTTCGTTGTAATGTTATAAGTAGTTATAACTCAACAACGCCTTTACCGATTTGGCTAATGTTGGTCTTGAATTATTCGTGGAAGTCCAGGGAAGGTTTGTACTTAGACAAAATTTAAAAAAAGTCTTGAGAAACTGTAAAATCAACATCTTTTAGCAACATAAAATATTTTTTTGTTTGAACAAATGAACTTAATAATCATTTTTTTATTACTATGCCTTCTACGTAGCGAAGCACGTACCGGGCCGCTAGTTACACAATATACTACTACCACATTATGACTATCAAAGTACATAGGATGGAATGCAAGATGAGTTCGTTATCAACTATCACAAACATAATATAATACTAACGTATTATACGTATTGACGATATATCAGGCGTAACATAAATTCGTTTTTATATACGAAAAACTTTTTTGGCTACTTTCACTGCTTTAACAAGCCATAGAGGCCAGAGGCGCTTTAGCCGTTACTAAATAACATACGCCATAGGGCAACTATGGGGCTCGAACCTCGGTTTAGGGCGGTAACTGCTGTGGGGATTCATGTTAGGGTCGGTTTTTAGGGACACATTGTGCAACCGTCGTGCTACGATAATATCTACACGAAGAGGAAAACTTCTTCTATATATTTTTTTAACTCTTTTTATACCTATATAGAAATAATATGTATGGCGTCAATAACTGGTGCCAACTAGAATACCAGCTCTACAGTAATTTTTGCTGTAGCTTATGCTGAAGTTGGCTCCCATTTATGGTACAGAGCAATTTGTTTTGTTTTTAAGCACCTTTTAAGAGGCCTATTACAGTCCACTAGCGCCGCCAATCGAAAAAATGTCATAACTCGTAAATAGAATCAAAAATACAAAATGTGGTCTATTATTACTGTAGAAAAGGCAATAACGTAATTTTATAACACATTGTCAACACTTAAATAAAGCTGTTTAGCTAAATCGTGCATTTGTAACAAAAACGGCCGTTTATGTTTTGAATGCACGATTTAGCTAAACAGCTATATTTCAAGTGTTGATAAGGTGTTATACAATTACGTTATTGCCTTTTCCACAGTAATAATAGAACATATTTTGTATTTTTGATTCTATTTACGAGTTATGACATTTTTTCGATTGGCGGCGCTAGTGGACTGTAATAGGCCTCTTAACTAATTTGTATATATGTGTATTATACATAAAAGTATCTCTTTCTTTCTCTTTCCTCTAGTCTGTTACAAGACCGGATATCAAGAGAAATTAAGACGGGCAATGGTGGTGGATTTTACGGTATCAATGCTCCAAAAGATCATACACCAGACTGAGTGCACCAGAATCAACTGCTACAAATACTTATTACAAAAACAATCCATCACCTGGAACTAATATTTTTTGCCATTCCAAATACGCGATTGATTTACTGCTTGTACCGCTCCATGCGTTCCATGCCTTATTGGGTAGTTTCGGCCTTGGGAGAAAGCGGCGCGTGCGTTGCGAAACCGAGCGGTACCGGTACATGAAACCGATACTTATAGGTAATTACCTACGTAACTTTACGAGTAGAGGTAGGCAGATTTGTCATTATTTCGCTTTAATTTTGTTGTGTTGTGTAAGAATTGTTATTGAATAATATCAATGAAAAAATATAATGTCGGCGAGAAATAAAATCGAATTGGTTTCTAGATAACTACCGCATCGGCTGCAATTATAGAGGCATATTATATTTTTATTAAGTATTATTAAAGAATGAGAACTAGTATATAATATTTGACGTAGGTAGGTACTTAATGAAGTCATTAAATGAGGCGCGCATAGTCATTTAGTCTCACCGGTCAGTATGTGATCGAAAAGAAGAAGCATCTAAGGCAGCAGTCAGTCTATATGGGTGGCCAAGCAACTGTCCACGAACGCTGCTTATGATTGATAGTAGAGTAAAATATAATTCCAAAATGCCTCGACCACAAAGTGTGTATATTTGGCTGCCCCAAGGATAACAGGAAAATCAAAATCTTTATCTCAACCCAAGTACTGTTAAACGAATATATTCGCATATTATGATTACTATGTCGCTATAACAAACTTGTTAGGCAACTATTCTAACTTATACAAATGCAGCGCCCAGTTCCATTCAAATAACACTCTTGTAACAACTGCATAATGTTTATTATAGTTTGCACACAATCGTATCATATGTTAAAATACAGCATAGTTTGTGAGTCATACCGAAATATTCCGAGTAGAGAGATCGAGGTTTCTGAAGGGAGGCTATTGGCCTATCAATATGTTAAATCACAATATATAGGAGACCGTAAACCCTATCTCCCAAGAGATAAGGTTGTAAATTGATTGAAGAGGGCCTTCTTTGTGGTTTGTTTGAGTTTTTATGTCAGAAAGCTCTTATGCTAACACCCGATACTGATACCCTGTCTATCGTATTAATGTACACTTTAAGGAAATAGATTTTGTTTACTTTAGTCATCGATACTCCAAATACGCAAACTATATTTCCCTACCCATATAAGATTTTCTAAGCTTAAGCTGTGTGGTGACGGCGAAGAATATCATCACCCCATCTCATCCCGTGGGGGCCGTAGGAATCGTACCGCAGAAATACCTAAAAGAGAACCGGCATCAGTGGTTTTCTGTGAACTATGACAATCAAACTGCGACCGCCAACCCGCTTGCCAAGCGTTGCGATTAGGTCATATCCCCCCATTTTTTGGGAAGGCTTTTTTACAGTAGTGGGCGTAATTTGGCTGACATGATGATAAGATTATCGAAGTTATTTTATCATATCCGAGAAAAAAACTGCTGGACAATGCCCTCTCCCAATCAAAACCATACTTGGCAATCGCAGTTTGATGCACATGGTACTCATAAAAACGATACTACCTCTTGTACATATATATGTATATATATAATTCCCTCGGGATGACTTCTATTGTTGTTATTCGTTGCCGTCAACAACACGCAAAATTATTACTTTTCTCCATAAAAGATAATCAGAAGGTATTTATTACTATATTATACAAACATTTCATAAGTTGTATTAATTTAAATCATGATATTAACAATTAGACGAAGCAAGGATTAGGCATACGACACTAACGAGGGTCTGAATAGTTAATGTTGAAAAGCTTTCGCATTAAATGTCACGTACTTGATAACACACACCCAAATTGGACTTCATCGTTCAACCCTTTGTGAGGAGTTGGCGACTAATGCAAACACAACAGGCGTATTTTATTTAATCCAAACACTGTCTTACATCGTCACTCTTTTTTATACTTTTAGCACTTGTAGAAGGTCAAGTTTTGTTACAACTAGTGTTCAGACTCGGACAAAGAATCTAGCATTTATTCAAGACGCAACATACAGTAATGTTCTGTTTTCTCCGAGTCGTAAACAGATAACATAATAGAGTAATCCTTTGTTTGTCCCCCGCCGTATCCGAGATAATACAAAAACACGCAAGAGACCTCTATCAATATGGAATTCGATATCGATTCAATTTGCAAACGGACGATTGTAATCGTAACATATCGCAAACTTTGCAAGCGTAAAACAAACACGTGCACAATAGAGGCGGTGTTATCGTGTTTAACTACGCCGGTAGGGAATAAGTACCTACTTCATCCACGGGTGAAATTTCGAAATATCCGCACACACCTTGTGCAAACCCGGGCCTGATGTGGGTCAGCCGCATGCGACGTTATCTTCGGCGCCGGCTGCCGCAGACACATAAACAAAGAACCGCGACTTAGGGAAAAACTGAGGCGAATGCCCCGAAACTCACACAAAAAAATGCATCCAACCGTAAGCACCGAAGTAAAAACAAACACAAAACCACCTCATCGAGCAAGCTGTCAATGTTATACAGCGATGGTATCGGCGAGGTCGTCGCTTCCATTCTAGCCGTTTCACGTAATCACTGCCACTAAATCGCGTAAATATTACAACCGGCGCAACGGAACAACGTTCGCTGCAATCGCGCAGAGATTTCGAAATGCGAAATTGTCACCGGCGGTGCGGCGCGCGCGCATTCGATAGTATCCGTCTCGGAGATCGCGCACAGATGGCGCGCTCAGCTCCGCGAAAAGCACGCGTACGCGCGCCGGTTTTCACAATGCCACTGTTTAGTGTTTCCCGAGCGCGGCCGCGGCGGCCACCGGCCGAGTCAATTAGCCGCGACCTCCGCACCACTCGCCTATTGAAACCACGACGCCGTCGACGGACTGGACACCCACCGCATACAACAATCACCTACAATAAGATGAACCGATACCACATTTACATAACTTAGCACCGTCTTCATAACATTTTATAAATTAACGCAGTTCCGCAGATTCGTAAGTACGGACAAAGCATCGCGATTGGTCATGGTTTGTAATCATATCAAGTAGAGACCGGATCGTAATTTTTATGATGAGTTAGAATTGGCGCGGGCGTCGTCAGCGTGACGTCACGGGACTGGTGCGCCCGCGCACTCGCGGACATTGCCCGACTTACATTAATAACTTGACATATTTGTTGCCTATCTCATCTTTGTTTTTTCTATTTTAGCACATTTACATTTGTAAGCATTCAAGAGGACTTATACTATATAATACTAAAATCACATCAATAAATTTAAACTTTCAGCTTAATCGCAGCATATCTCATAAAGTCATCCTGCCGTTATGTAGTTTTTAAGGTATATGTCTTTTCAGATATAGGTCAACCTTAGTTTAAGCGGCTATGCTTTAACGTTTTCAGTACCAGTCATGTATAGTCGCCCATTCCAGTCATATTTCCGGCACGCCACGGTCACGGCTACATAGTCACAACATACCGTGCTAGGCACAATTTGGTTGTCATCTATACAACATGTAACTTAATTAACGCACATCCTGAAAATAGTTTGTTCAGAATCGTTTACTGAATCGATTTATATCATTTTTAATATATAGGTTTTTTATTTTTAAATATTTAAAACTACGGAAATTATTGTCATTTTAACCCTGTACAGTCAAAACAAATAGAAATGGACCGTAAGTCAAAGCAATAAGACTTTTAAAATCGCAGTTTTATTTAATTCATACAAATTCCATCATTCAATACAAAATAAAGAAAAATAAAGTGCATTCCAAGAAACTAATTTAGTAAATAACAATGCATATACATGTTAAATAAAAAATTCAGTGTATGTATTATGATTACAACATAATATTCTAATTGGGGTGTTTGAGGGTGTGCGTTCATTACGTTACATATTGTATATGTATGTATATGTGTCGGTCAAAACTACCACCTACCTACTTTTTAATCTGCACCTCCTAAAGGTCAGCTGGGAGAAAATGCTTATGGCATTAAGTCAACCTAATAACAACTTTGTGCAACATTGTGTTAATATTATTTACAGCTTAGTGTTTTAAATGTGTAAACTACTGTAATGCGTCTCTTTGAATGTATGTTTGATATAACTTATTAAATATAACTAAAAAAGAAGAAAATCTGTTGCTGTACCTACTAGATGTAACATTAGCAGACATCATGTGAGGCGCTTATGGCCAGTTGCACGCGGTCAGTGCATAGATGGGTGACTACTAAAGTGGTTTAATTTCTAAGCGTCTCCGTGCTTAGGAAATCACGAAAAGCTGTCGGTCCCAGTTGTTATCAGCAGACAACAGTCGATATGCCATGCCAGAGGCCTACTGGATGGCATCAACAACCACTACCCAAACCATAAAGAAAGATTAGAACAGGCCAATATGCTGATATTACTGGCTGCTGTAAGTACACAAACGACTCTGAATGAATGATGTCCAACCCATTGACTTATATGTATAACTAGACACGCTGTTACGAATAAAATCTCTGTCCCAGTCCGGCTGTGCGCGAGGTGAGGGGCGCGCGCGCGGTGGCCAAAATTGCTTACTGAGTTGCAGCGCCCGCGCGCAACTCGGTGAGCAAATTCTCAATATGGGATTGCGCGTCTAGTAGAATACATATAGGTCAATGTGTCCAACCATTGAATTTGATATAACTAAATACAAGGATGGAATCTAATATGACCTTTTTAAATCTGACTGACAATTCAATGACTTTTTAATTAAGCACTCCTTAAATATAGAATAATATTCAGGCCGCTAGTTTATATTAATACAATGGGGGGTATTACTAAAAATCTACTCCGAGTTAGTTATCTTTTACTTAGTTATCTTTTATGACCGCTGTCCCTGAAATAATACATAACATCTGCCATCTAAACGAGATGGTGACGGGGCACAACGAATGGCGTCAAACAAAGTTGTCAATTGAACCAATTACACCCACTTCTTCCGCGTAAGGATCATAACACAAACATAGGGGCTTATAAATCTAAAACAATAAACTTTTAGACTACCATTCATTGCCCTCACCTATCGAAAACAAGCGCCTAGGTCTGGCAGGAGTCGGCAATAGGGGAGAGCAATCTTCCCAGGGTACGTGTCCCGACCATCTGGGACGTGACGCAAAATGGGGCACCGGTGTTCCCGGGGCTCCTCCCATCAGGCGCCTAAAAAAATCCACGGCGGGTAAGGTTTAGTCGCAGACACTTTTCGTGGGTGGCATGCGGAGACATTCCCCCTGCCTTATCAAAATCACACTAATATTATAAAGGCGAAGGTTTGTGAGTGTGAGTGTGTGAGTGTGTATCTATGTATGTTACTTATTCACGCAAAAACTACCGAATGGATTTTGCTGAAACTTTGTAATAATATAGCTTATATATTCGAATAACACATAGGTTATAATTTATAAAGTTTAACGCTGATGAAACGGCGGGGCACCGCTAATCAGTGCCCCTGCCCATACGATGGAATTAATGATTGCAAATTAGTTGTACATAATAATATGTAAGTATTAGCAGAATTAAGGTTTAACAGACTTCTAGAAAGAACCCAAATCGACATATATTCCTGGATGTCATAGTCATCTCACTCTTGATCATCATACGCTTGCAAAGTGCAGGCAAATGAAGGAAATTATAGTTAGTATTATACAGAAAATACTGGATTCATTTAGAAGTAAACAGATTTTATCGTACTCGTTCTTTTGATTTCGTTTAATTAGAAAACCGAACTAAACCACCTTAAAATTGTCAATACGAAACAATTTAGTTTCTGCAATTTTTATCTAAAGACATATTAAGAAATATGTACCGATGAGATGATTTCAATAAAATATGCAGACAAGATGTAGATACTAAAATATATCTGAAACTATATATTTCGGTAATTAGACTTAAGAATAATCTCTTTGGCAATAACTTGATATAAGCTAGCAAAATAACGAAATCTAAACTATTATAAATTGAATTTTATTTCTAAATGTTCCGTGTACCTAAATATCTATGTACCAGAAAATATGTAGTATGTAAATAGTTATGTATACTTAATTATATTACTACGTGAATATTATTTTATTTATTGATGATTAAAACTTTTTGTAAAAGAATATCTGAAGTCGGAGGGGCTTCAAATATTAGATAGTACTCCCTATCGAATAAAAGAAGAATCATCAAAATTAGTTCACCGGCAAGGGACATCGCGAAATTAATATACAGAGTTGAGAGGGTTCAGTAAACAATATTTTTTAGCGGTGGAAAACTTCGCCATTCTGCTCATAGAGCAAAAGAACACTGTTTGAAGTTCTCGAGATGTCTCCTATCTTTAACGATAAAATTGTCCAACATTATTGTACTAGAATTAGTTAGGAATGTTTCAAAGAACTTTGAACAAGGATAAACAACAGGAAACAACACCTGCATGTGTAGAGTTTTTCAGACTTTTAATTAAGGAGTGTATTAAGACCAATGTCTATCTCTCTACAAAAATCTTCCTTTCTGATTTTAAAAATAATACTTATTACCCTATATACAGGCTGGCCGAGAAGTTGACGTTAAACGCAAAAGGTAATGGCCCATTTAGTATGAAAAATATACCTACGGCGTACAGAAATGAAATATGGGGGGAATCAAAGACAAATGATTATACTTTTCAATGGTAAGTGGTGCATTACTGTGGCCGATGGGGATCATGAAATAAAATATAATACATTGTATTATTGCGCGACCGCAACAAAGCTCGGGTGAGACCGAGACAGCAATATACGTGTTATTTATTACCTGACCGAACGAGTTTGCTTATTAAGTGTCACGATGATATTTTTATTTAACAAAACAATGGCAAAGTAAGTCTGCTTGTTTCATTTTCAAGTCTAAACTACTGAACCGATTTTGGTTAAATTGCTTGCCCCGTAGTATACATGTAAAGAATGAGTATTTGTTTAATACCTTAGGTGCATAGCATAGATTAAGAAAATACATTATTTAATTATTTTTATCTATCATGTCATGTCAAATTCTTATGAATAGACAAAAAAATATACCGTATATACCTACATATTAGATTTGTAGACGGACATAGTAAACTTTTTATCCCAGTGACATTTTTCCATGGGATAAAATAATTTAGAGACGGGCGAAACCGCTGGTGCAGCTAATTATTATCCAATTTTGATCGGTCTACTGCAAGATCTCTCCATTGAATTATTTTTTTCTTTTTACATATAATGAACAGTGGGTTATGCCTGCATTATTTACCATTATTTTCGTTTTTGTACAAAAACATTTTTGAACCGGGTTATGGGCCATGACCTTTAGATACTTAATGATGAGGAGTCTCCGAATCACCCCCATGTATGTTCTACGATTTTGCGTAGTTCTCAAGATATAATTTCTTTAATGTTTTTTTTCGTTCATCGTTTCGTTATAGCGTCATAACATCAGTTTTCGATTATTTTTTCTCGTTCTGTTGAACATTTCTGGTTGAGATTTTTTGTGCTTATTAATTAGCATAGTTTAACCTAACACCCTAAAAAGTATGGTTTATCTAATAATTGCAAAACTGACTTAGAATTTATTCGAAAGTTCAAAATTAGGGTTTGAGCTCAGGACTCATAAATTTTCAAAGTATCAGAAAATGGCAAAATCGTAGAACAAACATGGGGGTGATTCGGATACTCCTCATCGTAAAGTATCTAAATTTTGCGTTTGAACGTCAACTCTTCGGCCACCTTGTAGATGTCTGCCACGACTATGCCCGACCGTTTGGTTTTTATGAATAAACCCACTTATGTTAAAGTTATGACCCTGAATAAATCAATAAAAAAGCCTTATTCAAAGTACCAAAAATAAATAACCGGAAAACCAATCTGGCGACGTGAATGAAAACAAAATTAAACTGTCCGGTATATTCTATTTTACTTTTCAGTTAGCGGTTTCAGTTTTGAAGGGAATAAATAGCAGTACGCGTAGAGAGCGGGAACTGTCTCGGCACTAGGAATGCCTATAGCTTTTTAACCGCACACATATCTACTTGCATCTAGTGCACTTGCTACCTAATTGCATCTCCATATTAATACAAATAAGCCTATGTCAAAATATCTGGCCACTCGAATGTAGAAAAAAAAGAAAACGATCAAGTGTATTATCTTGCCATTTCAATACTGAAAAAAATTATAAGTGTTTACACTTTTGTAGGAAGAACTGATAATACAGGGAACCTCGATTATCTCGTTATTAGTATAGTTATCTGTGTGTGTGTGTGTGTGTGTGAGTGGGAATTATCTCAGCACTAGGGTATCCTCTTAATAATGAAAACGCACACTTACATACACTAATTATATATCCATATTGATGCAAATTACCAACAAATATGGGTTGATCAGTATATGGAGAGGAAATGGTCAACATACCAAAGCCTTGCACAGAAAAAGACATAGATAATTTAAGAATAGATTAAAACATTGTATTCTAGCAAATAATTAATTCTATTGGAAGATTTATTTCCTATTAAAAATGTGTAGTTGCAATGCTGATTTAATTGGTGGTTTGGTATTCAAAAAGTATATCCAGTTGTACGAGTATAAGTTCACGTATACAAAAATTTGTATTTTATAGGGAGTGCGGACAATACTTTTTTTTTTCAATATTAAGACGAACTATAAATGAAGCCTAACAGTAAAATATAATTAAAATTATCTTTAAAACTGCCGAAGTAGTACGCGTTTAAAAATCATGTTAGATAAAGAACGCCTGCTACTAACATATGACGTCACGTGTAGTAGAAGCTACATACTAAAAAGACTTTATAAGTGGAAGTTACCGATCATCCCCGCTAAACTAAAAACTTTAGCAGCTGATTTAAAAATTTGGTTTTCTGTATTATATGTCTGACTATTTCTTATTAACTTTGCTATCTATAATAAATTAATAAATATCCGGGACATATCACACAGGGTCATCTAGCCAGCCTAAGTAGTCTATCTAGCAAATACTTATTTACTTTTTTGTATATCTACATATAACAAAATCGTAGAAAAGTCAAAACTGTACATTGAATATTATTTTTAAAGGACGCCCCAATAGCGTGATCTAAAATCGATATCGAAGCCAAAAATATAAATTTTAGAAATTTTGTCTGTGTGTCTATTTGTCTGTATGTTTGTCCGGGCTAAACTCAAAAAGTACTGCATGGATTTACTTCAAATTTTGCATGAATATTATTACTTGGTCGTGTCAACATATAGGCTACATATTATCACGCTTACACCTACGGGTGAGGAGCTATGATAATTTATAAAATTTAACGCGGTTAAAACCGCGGGGCACAGCTAGTATAGAATGTAAATAGACCCTGCGATCTGATTTCAAACTAGGCAAAGCCTGTACCGTACTATGGCAACCAGACAACTGATAAATAATCTTATCTATTTCTAAATACATACACATTATAGGGAAAGTACACACAGACGGAGCACAAATAATCGTGCTCATCACACAACAAAGCTTTGTCTCTGCTGAAGACGACCATTAGACTTAAAACGACCAAATATTGTAGTGTCCCAAGTTTAATTCCCAGTGGAATATTCAGGAAGTGCGTTTACCTGTTCGTTACTCCTTTGTGGCTTTGTTTGGTGCTTTAACTTCGCAATGGTCGAAGTACTGTTTACTTATGGGGTTATGTGAGTATATGGAAGACTACTCTTCTATAAAATAAAATAATAAATAAAAAAGGTTTTTATTCACGTAGACTTTAAAAAAGCGCTTGTAAATAGTCAGAACATGTTCGTAGTAATATATAATTAATTAATTATTATTTCTAGGTACATATAGATATTTAGGTACATGGATTGTAGGAAATAATCTATACATAGGTATAATAAAATCGTAGGAAAGTCAAACCTGTACATTGAATATTTTTATAAAAGGATACTTGAGGCGTGATCTACAATCGAAATCGAAGCCAAAAATATAGTTTTTAGAATTTTTGTCTGTTTGTCTGTATGTATGTCCGGGCTAAACTCAAAAAGTACAGTATGGATTTACTTCAAATTTTGCATGAATATTACTAAGAGGTCGGGTCAACATATAGGCTACATATTATCACGCTATCACTTACGGGGGAGGAGCTGTGATCATTTATAAAATTAAACGCGGGTAAAACCGCGGGGTACTGCTAGTTTACAATAAGATAGGTATAGGCCTTCTTTAGGTTTGGTGTATAGTGGCTGGACGCTTGCTTTTAAAAATCTATTCAACACTTTTAATATACACGTGTACTTGTCAAGCTCACTATCAAGCAGTAATTAACCCTTAAATTGGACAATAGTATAATAGTTACTCTCTAATTTTAAACTCTGTTGTGTTGTAATAAGTGCTAAAAGCAATGAGTTATAAACATATGCTAAGACCAATTCAGGCTTAAACTAAATATATGTCCTAGTCCGTCCGTAAGGTATGTATAACACAGATAAATTGTGTGAAATCCTTAATTAATATTATCGATAAGATGAAGGTATGTAAATAAATATATACCTTCATCTTATTTTAGCAACTGCCGAATTGAACAAACACAATATATGGAGCTGTTCCGCAAGCATTTCCTAAAATTCAATTCATAAATTCGAATTCATAAACTCCTTCGTTTCAAGTCGGTTGTAAAATAGTGCTTAATGCATGGGCATTAATGCAAAAATAATTATGTTTAATATCGGTAATAGTTACTACACATTAAACATAAATATTTTAACTTATTCATAATGATATGGTGGTGACAAGGAAAAAGGAAATAACAAGAGCCCAATTGAGTTTTCCTTTAAAACGGTACGGTAGCGACTATAGTCAAGATACATTGTCTACCAAATGAAGTTCCTAATCTCTCTTCTTTTTTATTTTCCTTCTCGAAGAGACCGCTATTGATGATAAGGCCGCAAATTGCTTCATATTTCTCTATTAATATTGTACCCACTGTTTATATTTTTATACAATAAAGTGTAGTGTAGTTTCTTTTACTATAAGCTATAGAAATACGGTGAATAATCTCTGCAGCAAAACTCATTTACTTAAAGAATATATAGTATAACAAAGGAATTAGATATATCAGTGTACTTCTTCTTTTTAAGCTTTTATTAGCTTCACTTTTAACTAGCTATGTATGTAAGAAAACCTTGCAAATGTTAATTATTTGACCCACTTCCCGGTCTCCGATTAGGATGACATATTTCACACGCTCTGAGTTCTGATGACAATACATGACTAGAAAGAAGAGAAGACGTCATTACAAATCCAATATGGCGACCTCCCCAAGATGGCGGACTGGCTGTTTGAAATCCACCCCCATTAAATGGGTATCAAATGAAAGGGTTTGCTGTCAGGAATACGAAAAAAATAGTCACGTGACTTAAATCCAATATGGGGGACAGGCTATTTGAAATGCACCCATTTTGTAATTTCTTGTGCGTGCTAAAAGCGGGTTTTTTTAGTTTTTAAAATATTTTTAATTATTCTTCTATAAAATTATAGACATATGGTGAATAGAAAAGTCAAGAACAAAACTCATTTTAGATGTATTCACTTAAGAAGTAGAAAAATACAAGCAGTCTGAATAAACAGTAATAAATAAAGACTATAAGACAAAAGAATAAGATATATATCACAGCATGTGGTCGCTTTTATTACTGAAACGTTATTTATTAGCTGTACTGACAAAAAAAATCTAGACTTAATAAATAAGAATATATATTGCTGTTACGCAGTACGTGGTCTCTAAAATGATATACTCTTTATTGTTAACACGAATTTAATAATTACTGTTTTAAAAACAACTGTCTTCTTAATGCACTTACTGTAGTAGTAATACTCTAGTAGTCTTGTTTTTAAACACATCCAACCTTCATATTACGTACATACGGCTACATATCAAGCTATACATTTCCAATATTAGCTGACCTCTCATTGTATGGAAATCCTAAACGCGGGATCAGCTTATACTGGAAATGTATAGCTTGATATGTAGCCGTGTGTACTAGCTGTCCCGGCGAACTACGTACCGCCATTTATTGCTGTCAATACTGCCTAAAGTCTAATATTTTAATAATTTTATTTTAATGCATTTCTCTTTTTATTTCCGGGGAGAAAACAAATAGCGCTGATGAAAAAACACACAAAAAGAAAGTGTGAAGAAAACACTGGTGTTGATATAGATGCAATGATTGTAAAAACTGAACGCAATGAGCCTATTGCTGGCCCCTCATCTGCAGATCCTGGACAGCAAGACAGCCAATTAAATAAAGCTTCGATTAATCAAAAGCGACAAACGCGACAACTGCAGTGGAAAAAATAGAACCTAGTTTTAAACGACCACCAGTTGCGATTTACGGGAAATACTACTTTACCGCCTAATTTACTTGAGCTTGATACACCAATTCTTCTCCGTCTTCAGTCTCATTCCCACGCTCATTTGTCTGTTTTTGTTTAAATATTTAATTTTTTTAAATTCAGTCCTACTTATTTCCTGTCAATAACGAACGCATAAAAGATATATCCAAATTGGCGCAGTCATTTGGAAGGTATACGTACAAACGCTTCGGGGATTCATTTTTATTTATATAGATAGACCTGCTGTGCCCCGCTGTTTTACCCGCGATAAACTTTATAAATTATAGCATATGTGTTAATCCATACGAAGTTTTATTGAAATCACCCCAGCCGTTTAGACGTGAAGAAGTAACAAACATACCCACTCACTTTCGCCTTTATAATATTAATGTGATATAACAACCGATTTGAACAAAATTATATTCTATATGGCCATCTCCGCAGCTTTTCCTATCAAATGAAGACAGGAGAAAGAGGAAGAAACGAGAAAATTGGGTGCAATGTGCAAGTATACGGCATCTCACCTTCCTTCGAGCATTGATTCTGGAATGAATTGAGACCTGTTGGCGTGGTTGGCAAATGCTTGCTTTTCACGCCGTTGCTTTTGACGGTCACCGTAGCCTTGTTGGTAGTGCTCCTGCCTACGAAGCTGGTGGTCCTGGGTTCGAATCCCGGTAACCGCAAATATTTGTGTGATGAGCACGAATATTTGTTTCTGAGTCATGGATGTTTTCTATGTAGATAAGTATTTATCTATCTATATAAGTATGTATATCGTCGCGTGGTACCCATAGTACAAGCTTTGCTTTGTTTGGGGCTAGGATGATATGTGTGACATTGTCCAAGATATTATTAGATATTATATTATTAGGTCGTGGGTTCTATTCCCACCCAGAACAGATATTCGTGTGAATGAACATGTCTGATGTCCTTAGTCTGGGTGTAATTATCTATATAAGTATGTATTTACAATAGAAGTATATGTAATATATCAGTTATCTGGTTTCCACAGTACAACCTCTGCTTAGTTTGGGATCAGATGGCAGTGTGTAAATAATGTCACAGGATATTTAATGAATGTCACTTAACATAAATGCTAATACATTTCTTATTTCATTTCAGTGATATCAGAAACTGTACGAGGACTTTACCGTTTACTGAAAACTGACCCTTAAACGAAGAAAACCGCCCTTGGTACTCGCTATAATAACGCTCTAAAGGTCAAATTATACCGGAGTAACATCAAGTAATATTACCGCCCTAAAACAGGCTTTCAAATTGTTCCAATTAAACACAAAATAGATTAAGCAGACACCCAAAACTTGCCGTTAAATAGGGTACTATCCCACTAATATGCAAATAATATTATTTAGGCACAATTAAACTTCGCTAAAGGATTCTATTAAACAAGGAAACTTGAGTTTAATATAGCAGAAGCTGCCCAAGTTCAAATGCCTCGTTAGACTAGCGACCGCGTCTTCAATCGATAATAACGGGGTCCTGGATTGAAATCCCGAGACATCATAACAGCTATAAAAAGTCCACTGCTGGACAAAAGCCTCCCCCAAGAATCACCTTGGGGGGATATGCCATAATCGCCACGCTTGGCAGACGGGTGGGCGATCGCAGTATGATAGTAAGAGCACTCAGAGAGACGCTGTTGCCCGTCCTCTGGCAGACACTCCCTCGGGTCGACTTCTGCGCCCCCCCACGGGATGAGAAGGGGTGATAATATTTTGTCAGATATTCGCGTGCCGTCACCACACAGCAAAGCCCGAGTATCCCGTAAATTAATCCAGGAGCTTTTTATTTTTTATTAAATGCTCTCACCGGTCCGTAATTAAAGCGATCGGCGAGGTTAAGCAACTAGATTCGCGGTCAGTTCATCGATGGGTGACCACCAAAGTGGTTCAATTTCTTAGCGTCTCCGTGCTTCGGAGGGCACGTTAAGCTGTCGGTCCCGGTTGTAGTCATTAGACAACACTCGTTAAGCCATGTCACGGACCTACTAGGCGGCTTGGACAACTCTGTCACTAGGGTAACCACTCCCCATACTATAAGTAAGTAAGTAAATAATGACTGCCTCATTGGTCTCGCGGTAGCGTGTTCAGCCGCAAATAATGAGGTCCTGGGTTCAAATCCCGGGTCGGGCCAAAAAAGTGATTTTGGGATTTTCCCGTAAAAAGAAATTTCTCAGTATCAGTCCGAAGTCTGGAAATTGGCGGTATTACACCCCCGTGCCTCGGAGAGCACGTAAAGCCATCGGTCCTGTACCTGAACTCTTTCCGGTCGTGTCGCTGGGCGTCCCATCGGATCATGAGAGTGATGGAATAGAAAGTGCCCCTGTATTTACGCACACACTTGTGCACTATAATATGTCCTACGCATTTGGCTAGTCTTCATTGAGACTGGCCGCCGTGGACGAAATTCCGTCGGGAGGACATTATTATAAGTAAATAAACGCGTAAAGAGGCGCCACCTTACATTGTCACAAATATCAATTAACGTGTGAACCAGGGCGGACGCATTAAACGAATAGCCGTTAGGAAACACGAGCAATCCCATTCGAGGGCGGGCCACGTATTCAATTAACAGAATAGGATTCTGAATTGTCGTTCATAAAGTTAATTAAAATATCCCTAATTGCGCGACAGCTACAAGCGGTGAACAAACCCCGGTGGGGCGCCAACGCGGCAGCTTTCGCCGCAATGTTTGTACTTTATTAGAGCAAGTTTCTCCGCCTCTGTTTGCATACAAGTTTGGGCCGCTTCCGTTTTATTTGCAAATGGGGAAGCGTGCGCCAAGTTGCACGGACGCTTCACTAAATCTCGCGGGACGTGTGCGCCATCCTGCCTGCACCCTGCCCTCGGTACTCCTTCCTACGAATTCATGCTCCTTGTGATTCCGATTGTTATATTGGAGAAACTTTATTGTACTTCATTAGCTGTTATGCACAAGTTGTTCGTAATTAATTCCATATAATGATATCATCATCACATCACAATATTTGAAGAAGAAGAAGAAAAAGATTTATTCAGAAAATTGCACAGACAACAAATATATAATAAAAACGAAGACACTTGTTCTCCGTGCAAGACCGAAACGGCACCATTTCGGCATTTACTAGAACATTTTAATTGTTCTAGCGCTGGTAATTTGCTAGACGGCTTCAGCCCACTCTCGCCTCTATTGTCCGGTAAAGGAGTAAAAGCCTCCTAGGCTAACTGTAAACGTCATGTGAAAAAAAGAAATAAGCAGATACCAACTTAAGCATACACGTCAGTTCAGCAGGCATCTCTATTCTAGATCGCCCACATCGAATTTCGCACTATGCTATACATAATGCATTCCACACAACTAAACTAATTTAAGTGTTATTAGATTACACCTCTTTCTATCAAACACACAGGGTGTACTTCACTGTCGAACTACCTTAAAGTGTTTGTCCGGAGTGCGCAAATGGTCAACAGGTACTAACATGTCGCGTATTTTGCGTCAGTCTTACGCAGCCAAACAAAATTGACAGGACTAAAGATATCCCATTATTATCATACAAATTACGTTACAAAGAAATTACATTTAAAAAGATATTACGTTAAAAAGAAATTACATTTTTTTTAAATACAACGCCCGCGCTAGAGAATCTAATCCCTGTGTCGCGGGGTACTTTACACACATTTAATAGACGGACACAATTTACATCGAGACTCAGAACACACAAATAGTTGTCCGGCGCGGGACTCGAACCCGCAACACGAAGCGGCAAGGCGACTGTCTTAGCCGCTGCGCCGCACGTGCAGTATAAACAACTAGGTACGTAACATTACAAAGAATATTGACAAAATTCGTTGTTACACATGTCTTTACCTAAAGTAGAGCATACGTAAACATATCTATCTCAATGCCGTGCCATGTCCAAAAAGGACCTGTCAAGAAATAGAAAACAATAACAGAAACGAAGACAAAGCTATCACATTTCCGAATCCGTTTCGGACGTGACTACTCCGACCAATCGTTGCGGTGGACAGCGAAAAAAAAATGAGAAATATCACCGTACACGAAACGCCAATCTGAATATGGAAATGGCCACCGCTCGGATTCGCAATGCGGGTTGATAAGGATTTTATAGGAAAAGTACACCCGGGTACACCCGGCCGGGTAAACATTGTGCGAAATGCCCCCGATAAGTGAACGCGTATAGCATGTACTGAATCATCATCGGTACATTGCGAAAGATAAACCTTATTTTTAACTTTGTACTCCACAGTAATGTGCCGTAAACGAGACATTAATAGCTCGGACACACGATAATAAATTATTTACGTATAAATTATTCATTTATGTAAATATCCGACGCGACGCGACGCTATCCGAACTTCGTATTTTCTGATTTTCCGTGACTTTTCATTACTTGTCAAACTTTACACTATATATTTCGGAATAGAAAAGCTTTTAACGTAGAACTAATGGTATAGACTACTAAAGAACAGTGTGCTGCGCACGATTGTAGGACAGTATTATTTTTAAAGTTGGTGGTGATGATGATGGTGATGTGGAAGGTTACTGGCAGCTTTCGGGGATTCAGGGGCGAATTTTTAGGTACAATATCTGCAACTGTTGCTCTACGAAAATACGAGAAAACGCGGGCCGTTTGACCGATTGACGATCGGAGGGAATCATGCCATCAATACAAATAGACAATATAAGATAACAAAGGCGGTACAATGGTTTAATCGCCATATATATTTAGCTTAATAATAACAGCTTAGGAAAAGTGTAATTATTATTGTGTTGGTAATTGTGACGGATGTAATATGATGTATGGGAGAACCATCGCTCGTCTCAATAACACGCGCGTTAACACGGATAATACTGGTCGATTATTATGTTAGCTTAAGCTAAATATTTATTAATGTCAGTAGGTTTGATGACATAATGTTAAGCACAATAAGCAATGCGTCTATAATATATAATCAAATATTATATTCTTATTTAAAAAAATCAATTGCTGTTCGTTAGTCTCGCAAAAACTCGAGAACGGCTGAACGGATTTATATTATCTTGGTCTTGAAATGTTCGTGGAGGTCTAGGGAAGGTTTAAAGGAGAAAAATTCGAATAATTGCCGGTAAATCCTAAAACAGCCCTTTTGTTTTTCCCATATAAACGTTTTCTAAAACAAAAGTTTAGGTCTTTTATTTATCGATTGAGGCAGTACAAAGTCTGCCGGGTCAGCTAATATATAATAGAATTATCTACAATGTTTATAAGATTCTCAATTCTAATATTTTAGTGTTTTTTTTTTTTTATTATTATAATATCTGGGGACAATGTCACACAGATCATCCTATCCCCAAACTAAGCAAAGCTCGTACTATGGGTACCAGGCGACGACATACATACTTATATAGATAGATAAATACATAAATACACAGAAAACATCCATGACTCAGAAACAAATATTCGTGCTCATCACACAAATATTTGCTCTTACCGGGATTCGAACCCAGGACCACCAGCTTCGTAGGCAGGAGCACTACCAACTAGGCTATGGTGACCTTCAAGTCAAATAATTATGAAATATAGTTTCAACCAAAAAGGAATCTATTCTTCGCGTCAAATAAACACCAATCTCAACGTCTGACGTCATATGTAAGTAAACAAATAAACATCATTCGCCGTCGTGTGAACTCGCATTTGACTGTTTCCATCCACGGTTCCTTTGATATGTTTCTTGTTTCATTAAGAGACAGGAAATTTACAACTCATTGAAATAATAACTCGCACGATATCTTGCTGTTTATTTACACACGTATGACGTCATATCCAGCAGCTTGTGCGCTACAATTATATAAAAAGATTTTACATAATCTTAGGTACACAAATAAATTTATATAAATTAATTCGTATTTTTCCTGTGTAGATATATTCATTATGGTTCTCTATAATTGAATTCCGAAAAGTTCTTTGATCCTATGTTCAAACAAACTAATACGACTCGACTAAGATTGAAGCGTTTAACAGTTGTGTTTATAAATTTTTAATTAGTCAATACTGGTAAATCATACATCAGCACACATGCATCAGGTTCGCTACAAAGCTCCTTTGATAATTTAAGGAAGACCGCACACCCTATACAACAGTATGAGATGGGTTAGAGCAGTTTTTTTTAATGTTCATTATAGCAAAAGCACTTTCAATTGGACAAATTTGACAGATTGGGGTAGCTTGGTGTGCTGGCGTCTGTACAAAGTACTTACACAACTATGGTAAAAACAAAAGGGTAATAATCCAATAATTTTCACATCACTTATGTTTCTTTTGCATATTTGTTAGATGTTTTTTATAAACCAATTTGCATTATATAGGATGGGGAATATTCATCAATTTTGAAGAAAATACATAAGATTAGAAATGAAACAAAAATCGAAAATATTTCATTAAAAAAATATGGTTATTCCTCAACAGGATATCTGTTATCACCTTAAGTAATAAAAAAAGGTTTCCAAAATTAAAACAAACAGTTCCTACTATGATTTTTATAATAAACTTACCGTGAACAGTCAGCTCCGAGTCCCGATTCAGCTCATACAAACGCAGCGCCTCGTCCAGCTCCAACTGCGTTGATATAGTGCAGGGGTCACCTTCCTCGTCCACCCACTTCATGGTAAACACCTACAGAAAACAAAAACCAGTATGCGTAACTGTATTAAGCATTATCTGGTGGAGGCGCTCTTAGCCAGTAGCTCTCACTGGTCCGTATGTAATTCATGAGGTTAATAAGCACCTAGGCGCGCGGCCAACTTATAGATGAGCAATCACCAAAGTGGTTGTATTTTGTTCTGAGCATGTTAAGCTTCGAGCCCGGTTATAGTCAGTCGTTAGATAGCAATATGTATTAAAAATATTAGACTTAAACTAGATAATTAAACTTAAACATAATCTCTTGACAATAACTTGATAAGAGCTAGCTAAATATCATTGCTGTTATAAAATAAATTTTATAAATGTTTTAATACAATCAATACAATGTGTACCTAAATATCTATGTTACTAGAAATAATAATGTATACAACTATAATACTACAAACATGTTCTGACTATTTACAAGCGCTTTTTTAAAGTCTACGTGAATAAAAACCTTTTTTATGTTATTTTTTTTTTTGCAGTTAAGGCACATTGGAGGTCTACTGGGCGGCTTCAACAACTCCAACATCTCTATCTACTACCCATTCGGCAAAGAAGAAAAACCTGCCAGTAGTCAAGGACATGCGCCAAAATAAATATGTCTACAAATATGAGTTGTTATTTCTTCTTATTATTCAACAACTCTGACATAAAAGTATCTACACACAAAATACACAAAACACACAAAATTATAATTAGCAATAAATAATGGCAAAAGTTTATGATTAATAGGTTACATAAAGGAATCATATTTTACATTAAAAACACAGTGATTGTAATAGCTGGTTTTCTGACGCCCATGCTAAATAAAAAGCCAATTTTATTGTAAAAACATAGGCACAATTACATTGTATAGGATATATTATTTCAAGTTACTTTCAATCACCATAGAAATAAATAAATTATGGGTAGTTTTTATTCACAACAAAAGTCTTGCATTATATTTTATTTAGTATGTTTTATGTTTATTTATTCAAGTATACCTAACCTTTAAGTGTCTATGTTTTTTAAGTTGCTCAAGTGTTTCTTTATTTGTCTTTTATTTATTCCTTTTTGTTTTTTCATTAGTAAAGGTGTCTATTACTCGCCTTTTAAATATAAATGTTTTCCTAACTTTTGACATTGGCAGAATCATCATTGTCGCAATGGAGCCATGATGACAAATTGGAATTGGAAGTCTTGCATTAGGTTTACGTTGTGGTGCATCTACAACTAAGTACCCACCAAAACAAGACATACATTTACTCCCTTATGCTTGAACAACTCTGACAAGTGTGAACTTGGCCACTAAAATTAAATAAATTAATATACCTGATCTGACATGAAACGGCATATTGCTACCATTTCCTGCATAAACTCTTCAAACTTAATGTTAGGATTGATGTATGTTATCATCACGTCTCCACTGTACACTGTTTTGACTCGCACATCATTAGCATGGTTATCCTGCTGCACCAGTTGGGTCGGCATCATGACAGGTTTGTATGCCTTCTATATAGTTTTAAAGCAGTGCCTGTAAAGAATACATTTATCGTCAAAAACAATGGTTATTGAAAAAAATGACAGTGTTTACTTAAATTACTATTAATATTTGCTTTTCAGTAATAGGAGCTGTTGGGAGGGCTTTTTAAGGGACACGAAATAGAAGTAGACCAAGCAAGAGATGGGAGGATGATTTTAAAAATTATTGCTAGTACCAAGTGGAGAAGAGTTGCACAACATATAAATTCATGAAAACCTCAGAGGCTTGAACTGACAAAATTACAAACAAAAACTACATATTATTTAAATTAATTTCAGATTATATTTATGCAATAACAATAAAAGAAGCAGTTGAAAAAATTTCAATATGTCAATGTAAATAAGTTTATGAAGACATAGTTTACACATATCCCTTCTGCTGCGATCATGTCAAAATTTAGGTTGACATAATAACAGTAGTCATGTTAGACAGAGATAACCAATGTATAAATAATATGCAATAACATTATTTGAAATGTTTAAACCTATGACTTCTATTCATTTTCTAACGCCCCCTTGTTTCTTTCTGATTAAATTTGTTGTGTGATCCAAGATAGTTAAAGCAATTCCCCGGGACATGCCATTGCAGAGTGCCATTTCATAGTGTGCCACTCTCGATCCTGGGTTGCAGGAGTTGCAGTGGTGGGTAAGAGGAAGGGACTAGTCTGACTTCTGATGGGCATAGTCTTATATATCTTTTTTACCAATAAGGACGAAGTTATGTGCTCTCATACAGGGTAAAACCAAGGAAAGGAACACGGTTACATTGAGCCTACCACTAAGTCTGTCCACATCTATTTACACATTAAATATCTAGTTATTATTTATTTAATGGTAACCCTCATCATCCACAAATAATTTTGCCAACACTCAAACTACTATTTAAAGGGTTTATTGTCAGACAAACTAGGACACAACTTAAGATGGCAGCACATAAATTAAGATTTATTTAAATTACTTCCTAGAATGAATGACATGATTAATTGGTAAAATTATAAAATAGAATGTTTAGATCAATGAGGTCATATTACAAGTTTTATAAAATATCCCAAACACTACTACCAAGACTATGAAACTTCTATATCATAGTCAGATGAAATCTGAATAATACAATGATATTATAACTATAAATTTGAATACAATACTTCATTACTTTGGAGCATTATTGTTAGGAACCCATTGTCTATTTTTTTATTATTATTATGATTTTACTATATATTCTAAGGCTACACACCAACGCAAACATTGCAGTGTACATAGCATGAGATAAAGTGCAATAATAACTATTATAAGGTTTCTAGAGGCCACAACTTAATCATAACCTATTGCAAATAGGATTACCTTATTACTACCTTTGTTCATACTTATACGATTCTAACAAAAGCTAATCGTAACCTCGCTACATTTACTTCCCGTTAAGGCGCGTATAATACAACCTTTACTATAATAACTTTGATAACATTCCCATAACATGAATCATTAAAATGGGTACTATTATGTACACAATACACACCTTTGAGATAATTTCTACACAACCACACTTATATATTCCGTAGTTAACACTATAGGGAATAAAATCCCATTGATAAAAGCGTTAATATAAGTGACACACAATAATTACCGAGATTATGTGTAATAACAACAAAACTTTGACACACACAACATTATTCACAAACTGACATTTAACAGGAAATGGGCTTGTTTTTCAATGGCTACAACTATCTTTGTCGTGTAAAGCACCTATTAGCATGGAGTAAATGAAACAGACATACCGGCGTCTCGCTAGTTCACCAACATAACGAAACAACTGTTATAGTGACGTGCCAGCTGTTTCCGTTAATGTCTGGTTGTTTGCAGAAGTTAAAATGTTTATTTGAAATCTGAGACAATTACTAGTAATATCTTAGGACAATATCCACATACGGACATCTGAGCCCAAACGAAGAGCTTTACTTTGGAGACCAGATAACTGATATATTACATTATATACTAATTTTCTTTTGTAAATACATATTTATATAGATAATATTTGGAGATCAATCTTTCAAAATAAAATATGAACTGTATTTTACAATTGTGCCCGTCCATTAGGAGAACTAAACTTCTAATTTTAATTTTAGAAAAGTGTCGAGGATACTGCATACAAAAGCTACTTCTACGTACGATTTCCTAAACGTAGTTTGTTATATTCTCTTTGCGGTTTCCGAACAGAACGACTTGCTGTCAAATTACGTCAAGTTATCATCAATTGGGGTTGGGATTTCTGATTTCCTTTACTGTTTGCGATACTGAAATTTCAACAATAATAACATCTATATTTAGTTCCGTTATATTATTTAAGTTTCCTGCATTCTATTAGAAATATGGTAAGTTAACTTTGAGCTTAAGAGGTCTGATAAATTGCTGTACAAGTATTTGTTATGTTGATGACTAACACGAAAACTAACGGAGTTAACTAAATCTGTGATATGTTTTATCATGCTTACAGACTGACCAACAAATGGATTGTGCGCTGGACCTAATGCGGAGGTTGCCTCCGCAGCAGATTGAGAAGAATTTAACAGACTTGATAGATTTGGTGCCGAGTATGTGTGATGACCTGCTCTCATCAGTAGATCAACCTTTGAAGATTGCCCAGGACCGTAGCACGGGAAAGGATTACTTGTTGTGTGATTACAATAGGGACGGTGACTCTTACAGGTCTCCTTGGTCAAATACCTATGATCCTCCATTAGAGGATGGTTCAATGCCATCAGAAAGATTAAGGAAATTAGAAATTGACGCGAACCATGCATTCGATCAGTATCGGGAAATGTACTTCGAAGGTGGTGTCAGCTCAGTGTATCTGTGGGATATGGATCATGGATTTGCTGGTATGTATCCATCTCAGTTCACTTTGAATATAACAGGAAAATTGTTTTAAAATATCAAAAGGATAAATGAAATTTATAGTATATATAGTATAATGCAGTAGTATTCACACCATAGATTATTTTTACACTTTGACAGCTGAGAATTTCCCTCACTGCACTGCAAGCCATTTACATCACTGTTTTAAATTTTCGATAACAATAACTAGAATCTATACATATAATAAAATCGTAGGAAAGTCAAAACTGTACATTTAATATTTTTTTAAACGATACTTGGAGCGTGATCTACAATTGATATTGAAGCCAAAAATATAGTTATTAAAATTTTTGTCTGTTTGTCTGTATGTATGTCCGGGCTAAACTCAAAAAGTACTGTAAGGATTTACTTAAAATTTTGCATGAATATTACTAAGAGGGCAAGTCAACATATGGGCTACATATTGGAGCTGTGATAATTTATAAAATTTAATGCGTGTAAAGCTGCAGGGCACAGCTAGTATCAGATAATTTAGTTCTCATTGTAAAGATAAGAATGACTAATGTGTATCATAACATATGAAATAATATACTATGTTTCACAAATAATATTGTTACATTTTATAAAAATTGATTGGAATCTCCCAAGCACCCATGTTCATTACATTTTAGTAAGATGAGCAGTTGCACCCTGTTTGGGTATACTAACACCATACTGACTAGGAGTGTGAAAGTGGTTTCCATGATAAGATTCAGTGGGACTAATCATCATCATTTAAAAATTGTAACCTTATAGTCCATTATCAATATCATACAATAATTATCTATTATCAAAACCATAAATAATTATTGATTATCAAAATAAAAAAAGAACCTTATATTTATACAAGAAGATGGCTATGTGGCTGCTGAGTTGATATGTTCCCTATAATAAAGTTTATGAAGCATAGAGCTTCACACCTCACATTAACATATTCTAATCATATCAGTGAGTTCTGTTTATAGCATTAATTTAATTAAAGTTAATCCCTTTATATTTATTGTTGTGATTGACACATGGAATAAAAGAGTCATCCAGAAGTATGATTGGCGGTTAATATATTGTTTTACTACAATAATTTAACTAAGCCATCATTGTTTTTCTTCATAATAAATAAATAAAATAAATAAAAAAGGTTTTTATTCACATAGACTTTAAAAACGCGCTTGTAAATAGTCAGAACATATTCGTAGTAATATATAATTAATTTATAATTATTTCTAGGTACATATAGATATTTAGGTACACGGATTGTAGGAAATAATTTACAATAAGATTTATTTTACAATAGCAACTATATTTAACTAACTTAAATTAAGTTATTGTCAAGGTTCATGTGTAGGTTTATATATCAAAATTTTAAATTTTAGCTATAGTTTTACTACATGCAAGACTAGCAATTGTGGAGATCAGAACATGTTCGTAGTAATATAGTTGTATACATTATTATTTCTAGTAACATAGATATTTAGGTACACATTGTAAGAAAACATTTATAAAATTTATTTTACTTTAGCAATGATATTTAGCTAGCTCCTATCAAGTTATTGTCAATACATTTCAAATACAGAAACTATTGGTGGTAATACCAATATAATAAAGCATTCACACCAGACACTGTTGGATTGCCCAAAAGACTGAGGAAGGAAAAGTGCTTGTTGTCAGTGTATTCTACTTATATAATTTCTTATATCACATGTATTATTGTGGGATTTAAATAATGATATTCTTACATAAATATAGTTACATAAAAAATTCAATAAGTATGTAAATATTTTATGATATTTTGCTAAATTAAATACATAAACATAATAAATATAATTCATAAAGTAGCTATGTTGCAGTAATAGAGTAGATACTAAGAGGTATTTAGTGAAGAGTTAGATCCAAAGTGTAGTAATAATAATATTCTGGGACATTATTTACACAGGACCATCTGATCCCAAACTAAGCAGAGCTTGTACTATGGAAACCAGATAACTGATATACTACATATACTACTTTTCTTTTGTTAATACATACTTATATAGATAATTACACCCAGACTCAGGACAAACAGACATGTATCTGACCTGGATGGGAATTGAACCCACAACCTCCAGTGTTAAAAGCAAGCATTTGTCAACCACTCCAACAGGCTAACATACAGAGCAAAGTGATAAGTTGTAAGTCATATTAGAGGCCTAATGCAGTGTCAGAATGGTTCTAATTACTCTGACATTCTGTCTAACCTAATGCTTATAAAGAAAGTGCAGCTTCTATAAAAACTATTATTTACTTATTAGTTTTTATTTCAGATATTTATACATAATAAAATTTATAACTATTCTTTATAGACCTGTTAATTAGTGACCCTGACTGCTAAAGCCAGAGGTTGTGAGTTTGATCCCCACCCAGGATAAAGCTTTGTGTAATGAGTAATTTTCTTTTGTCTTTATGTCTAGACATGCTATCAGAATGTTCGAATAAATTATATATACAGGGTAATGGCAGAATTTTATATTTAGTAAATAATGGTTTGCAACTGTCCAAAAAACTGGCCCCATACAGGGCTCTAATGCAAAAGGGCTTCCAAATTCGGCTTGTTTGTGGTTTAAGCAAGATATCATATCAAGCAAATTACATTTTAATGTGAAAGGCGCTCATAGCTAGATGCTCCCACCGGTTAATAAGTGATCGGCGACGTTAAGCAACTAGGCTCGCGGTCAGTCCATAGATGGGTGACCATCAAAGTGGATTAATTTCTGAGCGTCTCCGTGCTTCGAAGGGCATATTAGCTGTCATAGTCTTTAGACAACAGTCGTTAAGCCATGTCAGCCATGTGAGTTCGATCCCCACCCAGGATAATTCTTTGTGTAATGAGCTTGATTATTTGTTTCTTGTCCGAAGGTAATTTATCTATGATATGTATATATTTAGTACTTACTATGTATCTGCTTAGTTTGGGATGAGATGGAAGTGTGTTACTTGTCCCAAGATTTTAAACATATTATATTACAGGTTTAATGACCCTATGTCCAATACATTCCTCTGTATTGCACAGCTTATTTTAAATATTATGTTAATTTGTACAACAACTTAGATTTTTTGTACTTATTACTATTTTTGTTATTAAATAATAATAATAAAATAAATAAAATAGGTTTTTAATCACGTAGACTTTAAAAAAATAGTACATAACAGTAATATATGGTTAATTTATAATTATTTCTAGGTATATATAGATATTAGGTACATGGATGGTAGGAAATAATTTACAATAAGATTTATTTTATAATAGTAACAATATTTAGCTAACTAAAATTAAGTTATTCTCAAGGATCATGTGTAGGTTTGATTATCTATATTTTAGCTATATTTTTACATATTGTCTGAATGGTTCTGTCTCCGAATTAAATGTTATCATTATGGCGGACCTTGTGTTTATAACGACGGTCGCGCTTTAATGCAACTGAGAAGACCCAGCGAAACAAACTCATAATTAATTTATAATTATTCCAGGTGTAATATTGATAAAGAAAGCAGGAGATGGTTCTCAGAAGATCAAAGGTTGCTGGGACTCCATCCATGTGGTGGAAGTAATTGAGAAGAGCTCAGGCCGCAATGCTCATTATAAACTCACATCAACTGCCATGCTGTGGCTGCAGACAAACAAAGAGAGCAGTGGAACTATGAACCTGGGTGGTAGTCTTACTCGGCAGGTTAGTAGCATTTACTGTAGAACATAATTTTCTTGATAAAGTTATCGGCATTAATGACAAAACACCAAAGGGCTTCCAAATTTTGTTTGCTTGTGGTTTAATCAAGATAACATATCAATCAAATTACATTTTATGTGAGAGGCGCTCATAGCTCAATTATACAAATTCCATCATTCAATACAAAATAAGGAAAAATAAACTTTATTTCAAGAAACTAATTTATTAAATAACAATGCATATACATGTTAAATTAAAAATTCAGTGTATGTATTATGATTACAACATAATATTCTAATTGGGGTGTTTGAGAGTGTTCGTTAATTATGTTACATGTTGTATACGACACGTAACTCCTTTCTATTTTCAACCGATCACTTTGTGTGTGCTCTCATCACGCATTCACCAGCATACTCATCAAGCGTGTTTAAAGAAGTTTTAATTCATTTAATAATTGACGGGCCCGTTGGCGTGGTTGGTAGAAGGTTTCATTCCTCTTAAGATTTATCTCCTTTCACGCCGCAGGTCGTGGGTTCGATTCCCACCCAGGACAGATATTTGTGTGCATGAACATGTCTGATTGTCCTTAGTCTTAGTCTGGGTGCAATTATCTATATAAGTATGTATTTAAAATAGAGGTATATGTAATATAGTATATCAATTATCTGGTTTCCATAGTACAAGCTCTGCTTAGTTTGGGATCAGATGGCCGTGTGTGAATAATATGCCAGGATATTATTATTTATTTATAACTATCATCATACAAATTGCAGGCAGAACAAGATTCAGCAGTAAGTGATGTTACGCCACATATTGTTAACATCGGGCGCATGGTGGAGGATATGGAGAACAAGATCAGAAATACGCTCAATGACATCTATTTTGGTAAGTGGTATTTCCACATCGTGCATGATGATGATGTACTCCCGGCCGAATTTCGGCCACGGCGGCCATTCTCAATGGAGAATAGCCAATTGCATAGGACATATTATAGTGCACAAGTGTGTGCGCAGACACAGGGGCACTTTCTATTTCATCACTCTCATGATCCGATGGGACGATCAGAAGAAAGAGGTCAGGTACAGGACCGACGCCTCATTTTCTGCGGTTGAACACACTACCGCTGCTATCTAATCCTGGTTTGGTCATGTTTGATTAAATGATCTGGTCCCACAAAAGAAATTGAAATTTCTCTTATTATTTATTCTATTCTTATTATTTACTTTTTTCCTTGTCTAATAAAGTGAGAATATCGGCATTCCGACGCGTACCATTTGAGCATTGCACGAAATGAAATATTATCTCATAATATCGCATGTATACATAGACTCACGCCCGTTTCCCAGAGGGGTAAGCAGAGACAAAGGACTTCCATATGTCACGATCCTTGCAAACCTCTTATTTTGCCTCGTTTACAGACATTTTAGTTTACTTAGTTTGCTTATGGCTGCTCTGAAGTTGGCAGAGCCATATTTACTTTTTGGTGGCTCGTGGATTGTCCTTCTTCTAGGGCAGCTAATTTGGATGTGACCCCTCATTCCGCACTCACACCACACAGGGTTGTAGATCCGTCGTCTGGTACTAGGGTTCGAAGCCCGAACGTGACAATATGTCATGTGTCAAATATCAAAGTAAAATATGAAAATATTAGTAAACTTGGGTTTTCGTATGTTTTTAATGACAACCTACCTTAAGCGATATCTACTGGTACCACTTAATTAGAAACTATAATAATGAACGTTATTAGAAATTATTATAATGTATGCTTAAAACAAACATTCAATTAGTTTTTTAATATTAGCATGCCTAAAAGCAGATTAGAGTGATAATAATACATATTATTATGGTATAACAACTTATCAAAGACACCCATTTCCGCAACTATTATTTGATATGAAAATATAAACCTAATTGTGGTGATTTTGTGTAGGTATTACAATAGCGTTGTTTAGACCGCTACCGTAGTATTGCAGAGCTGTACTGTTGACTTACCCTTCATTTGAACCCAACCCCTTCGTATTTTAGAATAGCTAGGATCCTGCAATATACGCAATAAGGCTACCAAATCAATTTTACGTAGTGCTGAGCCGTAATGACATCTGAATCCACCATATTATTCCGCTAGGCGTCGCTACACCTTGCCTGTTACTGCAGTATCAATGACAGGTGTCAAATAGAAATAATATTTTACATTTGTCATTTGTATTTACGGTCACCGTAGCCTAGTTGGTAGTGCTCCTGCCTGCGAAGCTGGTGATCCTGGGTTCGAATCCCGGTAAGTGCAAATATTTGTGTGATGAGCACGAATATTTGTTTCTGAGTCATGGATGTTTTCTATGTATATAAGTATTTATCTATCTATATAAGTATGTATATCGTCGCCTGGTACCCATAGTACAAGCTTTGCTTAGTTTGGGGCTAGGATGATCTGTGTGACATTGTCCCTAGATATTATTATTATATTATTGAGGTAACCGGCAACATGTAGCTGAAAGTTGAGATGCCACTTCCTTACACTTCATCATCGGCCTGATATAGTCCGCTGCTGGACTTAGGCCTCCTCCAAAGGTTCCCACAACATTGCCATTTGGAGGGGTTTGCCGTGATCACCGCGCTTGACATGCTAGTTGGCGACCGCAGTTAGGTGGTAGCTAGTACACAGGTGGCGATGCTGCCCGACTTCATGCTTCCAGCTGTTGCTCCTCCAAAGGTTCTATAACGTTGCTATTTGGTGTGCTGCTCGTTACGATAGCGTGTTCACCCGCAGAGAACTTGAAATGAGTTGAACTTGAAATGGGTTGAAATCCCGGGTCGGGCCAAAAAGTCATTTTGGGGCTTTTCTATAAAAAGAAAAATGATGAGCATCAGCCCGTAGTCTGGGAGTTGGCGGTATTATACCCCCGTGCCTCGGAGAGCACGTAAATCCGTCGGTCCTGTACCTGACCTCTTTCCGGTCGTGTCGTGTCACTAGGCGTCCCATCGGATCATGAGAGTGATGTAATAGAAAAGTGCTCCTGTCTTAGCGCACACACTTGAGCACTATAATATGTCCCGCGCAGATGGCTGATCTCTGTTGAGACTGGCCGCCGTGGCCGAAATTCGGCTAGGAGGACATTATTATTATTATTTGGTGTGATTTGCCTTAGTCACCGCGCTTGGTATGCAAGTTGGCAACCGCCGTGAGGTAGAAGTTAGTACGGGATGGTATGGGGAAGCCCCGTTATTGTTTCTGAGCCGGAAACCACATGGATATGATCTTACCTCACTCAGATGTGGCCATCGTGTAGCGCTAAACACTATAAACACAAATAATTATAATTTCATGTATGATTAAAGCTAATGATTAAAATTTAAATATATATATATATATTGTGTGATATTGTGATTGGAGGAGAAAAAGTCGAACAGGTGAATGAGTTTGTATATTTGGGAACTTTGTTTACGAGAGATGGGAAATATGAAAAAGATATTGTTAGAAGAGTAAATGCGGGGAACAGAGTGAATGGGGCACTACACGCCTTTATGAGTAGCCGGCAAGTATCAAAGAAGGCTCGACTAGCCGTGCACGATGGAGTGTTAGTGCCAACTTTAATGTATGGAAGTGAAAGTTGGGTATGGCAGAAAAAGAATGAAAGTAAAATAAATGCAGTGGAAATGAGAGCTCTGAGAAGTATGTGTGGTGTGACTTTGAGAGACAGAATTCGAAATACTGATGTAAGAGAGCGTTGTGGTGTGAAAGAGGATGTAGTCACAAAGATTGAAAAAGGCATGCTGAGATGGTTTGGCCATTTAGAAAGGATGAATGAAAGAAGATTGACAAAAGAAGTATACCTGGCCTGGACTAACCGGAAGGGGAAGACCACGTCGAACATTCTCTGACCAAATTGGAGATGTTCTGAAGAAAGGGCAGGTCAGAAGTACCCTAAACCGGCGAGCATGTATGAAGAATATAATGACAGTAATCGAGGCAAAAGAAGTATGCAAAGATCGTGACAAATGGAAATCCGTTGTCTCTGCCTACCCCTCTGGGAAACAGGCGTGAGTCTATGTATGTATGTATGTATGTATATATATATATATATAAAATATTTTCATTTTAACTCGATTAATTGTCTATAGTTCGACTTTTAATTGTATTCAGTAACTTGACAGATAAAGGGTTACCAGGTTTTGACAAAAAAAAAGATAGTGAGGTGGTGTAAGAATGAACTAAATTGAATGAACTTAAATAATGTACTTACACGAACGTTTTATTTTAAATAATTAATAATCTTGTCTTAAAAACACATTTATTACATATTATGTTTCTCAGTAGTAAGGTTATTTAAAATTGTAGAAATAAGTAGCAGACAGCGGACAACCTACTGGTGAGCTCGGTTTTAAGTTTCTCAAATTTGTTTTTGTCAGGAGGATTGGTTATAATATCCTTAACTTGCAAGGCATATTTAGTCTCCAAATTCGTAGAAGCATAATAAAATTTCGTCGTATCGCTTGTAACTCTAGATAAAATAAATTGGCCTTCAAGCTGCGCGAACCATAATGCCGGTTCCTCCGGACAAAATGGCGGACAGCGCAATGGCATTCCGACTCCCGACACCTCTCTTGAGATGGCGGGAGCGTCCTTCAAATCAACGTCTTCGGAATATGACATATTAAAATAAATTTAAAGTCGCTCACCGCTTATGAGTTGCCAAACCCTTATGTCCGTGTCAGAATATCTATGACGTCTGTGTCGCACTTCTAAGCACGTTGTCTTCTGAATAAACTGACACTCCAGCACGCCGAACACCTGGATGCACCGAAACCTGGATACACCACACTCCGGGATACTCTGGATCGTCTGGGATTCTTGAGGAACGCGGGCGTCACGTCGCGTCGGATGATCACGTCGCGTCGTCAGATCACGTCGCGTCGAAAGATTACGTCGGTATATCACGTCGGAATATCACGTCGGTAGATCACGTCGGCTGATCACGTCGGTAGATCACGTCGGTAGATCACGTCGGGGTCACCAATGTAGAAATAAGTAGCAGTGTACTTACTCCTAACTTGCACGGGAATAGAACCCGTACCGTGCGCGTTATAGTAATATCCAAATCGTGCGATAGCAGGTGATAGTGTGTATATAGGTATATAAAAGAAGGATGAAGGCGAAGAATGAAGAGTATTATTATAGATTTAGATTAAAGATTTACTATTAATTTACACCAGCAATAATTATTATAAGTATAGAAAATAAGTAGTGTACGGCGCGCGAGCTCGAAGCAGTGTGTGCCGGTCGTCGGGCCGTTGCTATGCGCGTCGACCGGTTCCCTCGATCGCTGCGCCGGCGCGGCACGTGTAAGGGCGGACTTTGGACTTGTTTGTCCAATGCAGTTGCGGTGTGGTCGCACATCGTTGAGCGGAGCGATTCCGCTCGAACTTTCAGGTGGGGTCCGAGTATTTGGACCGCCACAAAATAAAAGGACTTAGACATGAAATCTAATATAGATCTATCGTCGCCCATAACGTTTATGATAAATTTGTCCGTAATGTTATCAATTACATGGTCCATACGACACATATCATCTTCTACTTTTAATATGTGAGATACGCAAGCACTCCATGACGATGGGGTCACATTACTAACTCCTTCTTCAAATAATTTTCTTACTATGCGACATGCCCCTGTACCTGTGTATAAATTAGTTCTATTGGGTTGAGCTCGCATTGGTAAGGGGGCAGTCTTAGCAAAATTATACCATGTTTTGCTGCCATCTCATCAACTGCATAGTTTTCAATTGCTTGATTTTGATTTTTAACCGAGGCTATTAGTTGCCTTCACCATGTCTTCTTCGTCTATACTAATATTATAAAGAGGTACGTTTGTGACATTATTTCACTAATAGAAAGCTACGTTATTGTGGAGTGTCATAGGCTATGAAAAATTCCAAAATTAATAGTGCATCTTTACTTAAACTTGAATAATGTAATCCAAGTTGCGGGACAAACGGGCAGGGACAAACATATTTATAACGCGGAACGAAGTCCGCCGGCACTGCTAGTATGAAATATTTTTAATGTTTAGCCACTCTTGAATTTCTTTTTTCTTCCTGGACATCATAGGCATTGTTTAGATTTTTCGCGAATGGTAAGGGGCATTGTCTATTACGGCAACAGAGTTAGGCCGCAATTTTGGTAAGTTAAACCCAAACTACTCTTCAAAACATTGGGCATTCATTTCCTCGTGGTAACAACCACTTCTTTTCTTGGCTTCAAAAATGAGGAGCCAGTCCTACAGAAAGCCTTACTCTCCGCCTATACGGCAAACTATTAATCTTTCTCCTTTGCCAATAGGATTTTAGAGCCCCGTAGTAAGGCCTTCCAGAAACTTTTGTCTAGATTAACACTTTCATAGATCCATACTTTTTTGTAGTATGACCTAAAAAAGTGAATGTTGTACAAACATGTTGTTATTCATACAAATCATAGGATGTCAAAGTGTTAGCATCGGTAAAATTAACTACCTTCATTAACCCAGGTTCATCTTAATAGTAGATGTTTCGTGCTTCTCTGCGATATCGTTTTATTAAGCGCAGATAACGTTGCCGCCAAGAAATAAGGTCTGCCCTATAAGTTTTACTATAATACTAATATAAACGAAATGACGATTTAACCTACTCAGAAACCTCGCGTAGAATATTCAAACCAATTTTCTAACTCTACGCGAGAATTGCCCCGTTGTCGGACGATTCTCGCGTCTCAGACGTCATTTCGAACACGCCAATTTGTTTCTTCAACCGTCATTCCCCATTTTCCTTCGGTATATATAGCATAAGGATAATATCTATGACGCGTAAATCGAGGGCCAGTATCAGCTCTTGCATTTAATTTTAATAGATCATTAAACACATTGTCAGGATAACAACAGCGCACTTTATGATAAAGAATAATTATTATAACTAACCCTTAGGATGGTAGGATGTAGAATTACACATATTCCACATGTTACAAAAGAGATTTTTAAGTTTTATTTAAATTAAACCAGTTTTTCATTAGCTCTTTACGTAAAATCGTTTACTACCCTACACTATTATTAGATTTAGTATGGTAACATAATTTTTCTTTGATTGAAGTTACTGAATACAATTAAAGAGTCATACTAGGAATTTTTGAAGTTATATTTAAATTAAACCATTTTTATCATTCGTTTTTACGTAAACTCGGTCACTTCCCCACACTATTAGTTTTAGTATGGTAACATTATTTTTCTTTGAACTGTCAAGTTACTGAATACAATTAAAAGTCGAACTATATCTATACAACTTACTTGGTGTTGTAAATCTTATTAATATTTTTTTGAATTACATACATACATACGTCTTAAAATGAAAATAACAGTAACTATAAGCATAAGATAGTATAATAATTAAAATTAAAGTATAATACAATTTGAGATTGTCATTAATTTTGCATGCGCATTGCTATTGTAGTAGAATCTGTACTACCAACAAGTAAGAAATAAAAGGCTTTTTTATTTTTATTTATTTTATATGATTCCAGGCAAGACGAAGGACATAGTGAACGGGCTGCGGTCGGTAGTGCCAGCGGAGGTGGCGCGGCGCACGCAGGCGCTGCAGCACGACCTGGCGCTCGCCCTCCAGCGCCGCCACCAGCAGCGCGACGACTGAACCTTGGAGCATGTGTATACGTGAGTTATACAGGTAAGACTTGGCACATAGTGAACGGGCTGCGGTCGGTAGTGCCAGCGGAGGTGGCGCGGCGCACGCAGGCGCTGCAGCACGACCTGGCGCTCGCCCTCCAGCGCCGCCACCAGCAGCGCGACGACTGAACCTTGGAGCATGTGTATACGTGAGTTATACAGGTAAGACTTGGCACATAGTGAACGGGCTGCGGTCGGTAGTGCCAGCGGAGGTGGCGCGGCGCACGCAGGCGCTGCAGCACGACCTGGCGCTCGCCCTCCAGCGCCGCCACCAGCAGCGCGACGACTGAACCTTGGAGCATGTGTATACGTGAGTTATACAGGTAAGACTTGGCACATAGTGAACGGGCTGCGGTCGGTAGTGCCAGCGGAGGTGGCGCGGCGCACGCAGGCGCTGCAGCACGACCTGGCGCTCGCCCTCCAGCGCCGCCACCAGCAGCGCGACGACTGAACCTTGGAGCATGTGTATACGTGAGTTATACAGGTAAGACTTGGCACATAGTGAACGGGCTGCGGTCGGTAGTGCCAGCGGAGGTGGCGCGGCGCACGCAGGCGCTGCAGCACGACCTGGCGCTCGCCCTCCAGCGCCGCCACCAGCAGCGCGACGACTGAACCTTGGAGCATGTGTATACGTGAGTTATACAGGTAAGACTTGGCACATAGTGAACGGGCTGCGGTCGGTAGTGCCAGCGGAGGTGGCGCGGCGCACGCAGGCGCTGCAGCACGACCTGGCGCTCGCCCTCCAGCGCCGCCACCAGCAGCGCGACGACTGAACCTTGGAGCATGTGTATACGTGAGTTATACAGGTAAAACTTGGCACATTGTGAACGGATTGCGGGCAATAGTGCCCGAAAATTTCGGCCATCGTGGCCAGTCAATGGACACTAGCCATCTGCGCGGTACAGTTCCTTGTCCCTCACTGTCATAATCGGACCGACGGCTTTACGGGCTTCCCGAGGTACGGGCGTACCACCAACTTCCATATGCCGAGTAAATACTGAGTGATAATATAAACAAAAAATTTCTAATACCACTTTTTGATTTGAACACAATTTTGAAGTCAAATACGACGGATGAATACGCTCCTAACATGATTTTGTCCTTCCCTAAAAATTAAAAAGAAAATGAAATCTGCTTGCAGCGCCACCTATTAGGTCCAATTGTAAAACTGAAGTACCTATATAACCAGGGATACCCTTGGACTTGGAATTGTTTTTATCAAGATCGGTAGAGATACCAAGAACCTCATTGTAGTACCGAATTACCGAGACTAACCGTGAATCTAAATCATCAAAGACGCTGACGACGCAACTGTCATGCATCAGAGATGTTGTTTCATACGGATTTAATATTTTGTAATCATCTTACTTTAACGTTTGTGTAAAGGAATATTTTTCGTTGATTTTTCCGATGTTTTAATAGTTATTCAAGGCAGTGACACAAGTAATAAGTAATTAATCAAAGATTATGTAAATCTTTTCAGCCGTGCTTGAGTTACTAACCAGACTTTGTTTTTATATATTTATGTACTAAGGCCATATAGAAAGAAATAAATAATTTTATTTTCAATACATGTAAACATGTACGGAAAATACATAACAATTATGATTGTATACATTTTTAAGTTTTCTCCGCACTGGTATGAAAAATGGCCCTATCTCAGTCGGCCCTAGTTATACATTCCTGCAGTGCTAATATTCCGATAGGGTCAGTATGGAGGTACTGGAAGTGTGATAACAGACAAAAACATAATCACATACAAGCTAAGAAAAATTCCTGAATTGATATAACATTATACAATGAATATTATTATAATGATGAAATATATTATACATATAAACCTAATTTGTATACTGAACAAAGCAAGCATATGTTTTATTGATTTAAGGGATCAGGGTTCTCAAACATTTCCATTGCTGAAATGAACCAATCTTCATTTTATCTTACGTCCTTCTTACTTCCTTGTTTGCTTCATCCTTCCTTGACAAACCCACGCACTGTTTGCATTCATATAGATAAAATGATTACTATTACATAGCGGCCTCTGAAATAAAGAGCTATAATTATACAAAACATCCTTAACCACCGACCCTCTCATTCATCTCCAAGTCAGTAACCACATCAAGGATGAAAGCCTAAACACTCTAAAAAGTGATATTTTATAATGAAATGTGTTTTTCTTTTCTGTTTCAGATGAGGTGGAGATATTGGGTAAACTGTGTTAATTATGAATCATGGAAGAGAACTGTGAATAAATATAAATTAATTGTGGAAACTTATGAAGGATACTTTAATATAAAAAATATATTTCTCGTCTAAATATTAAGAGATCGACGGAGATTGCATTAGAAATTTGTTTCCATACAATTGTAATCATAAAAAGTTTTTATGTCGAAATAATTTTGAATAATACTTGAGATTTTGAATAATACTTGAGAATAAATAAATTCAATTTCCTAAAATTACTTTTATCACACTTGGGCCCATATTTATAAATCAATCTCAACTTGAAGCTATGTAAAGTATTAGTAATAACTTCGTACTGTAGGTGCTGATTATTCAATAAGATTAAAGAATGAGCTCCTCAAGTGTGAAGTTGAAAGTCGACTTCGAGGTAAGTATTCATAAATGTGGGCCTTAGATTTTAATAATTTCAGCTGCCAATCGAAATGCCATTTAAAAGACAGTAAACGCTAACTAGTGACTTCACTGTGTTGCCAGGTAAATATATAATTTATAATAATATGTTCTTGAGTGACGCCCCCGATATCTTAGATTCTTTATAATATATTATGATAATTATGGTAAAATAATAAATAAATAAATATTTTGGAACAAATCACACACTGCGGTCTTATCCCAAAATAGGCCGAACGTCTATTATGGCAACCAGACTACTGCAATCTCCGCCGACAACTAAATAGTGTATTGAATTTAGTAGGTATTAAATCAACGCAGCCTTTGTGGTGCTTTGACTAAAATAGTCCTTATATATTTATATTTTGTCTTCATAGAGATATTCGAAAGCATTGTAAACTATGTAAAAAGCATCTTATTGTATAGTTATTGAAATAACCCAAGTATCACCATCTCATTTTATTTTGCATTTTTAACGCTTAGTTTTTTTTCCCCTTTTTATTGTAGTTTATAAAAACTGTATTTTTAACATAAGGTTTTATAATAAATAAGTATTATGGCGTACATTATTATAATAATGAGTAGTCGTAACAGCAACAAGCCAATTTTAATGTTGCAATTTATTTCACTTAATAACAATAGATTTTAATTGGCCTCTCTAAATATATATTTATCTGCATATTGTGTTTCATTAATCCTAAATCCTCTTGAAAGTGTGAATTCGTACAACTCCGCGAATTTTTATCAAGCAGTTTACTATTTTATGCCTGATGAGATGGATGTTATCAATAATATTAAAATGTGCCTATTACCTACCTAATCCACAAGGAAAATTAACATCGTAGCTTGGATTACCATTTCAACCAATGAAAACGTCTGATAATGGACTATTAACTATGATCAACCAATAACATGGGTCGGTATAAAAAGGATCGCAATACATGCCATCTAGAAAATAATTCAAATCTCATTGGGTTGATAAAATGCTTAGTTGGGTCGTCGGAAGTTTTAAATGATAAGTTAAATACCTACATCAAAACGTTTGATAATGGACTATTAACTATGATCAACCAATAACATGGGTCGGTATAAATAGGATCGCAATGCATGCCATCTAGGAAATAATTCAAATCTCATTGGGTTGATAAAATGCTTAGTTGGGTCGTCGGAAGTTTTAAATGATAAGTTAAATACCTACATCAAAACGTCTGATAATGGACTATTAACTATGATCAACCAAATAACATGGGTCGGTATAAATAGGATCGCAATGCGTGCCATCTAGGAAATAATTCAAATCTCATTGGGTTGATAAAATGCTTAGTTTGGTCGTCGGAAGTTTTAAATGATAAGTTAAATACCTACATATCATTGCACACCATTTACACAACACATATTAGGTCTTTACCTATGAAATTGCCGTTCTGCAGTACTGGCCATTTCAAATCAAAATAATTTTTGTTTGGCTAAGAATTCTAATTTCAAATTAATTTTATTTTAAAAACATGGATTCTTTTTTCCAAAAGTAGTCATTTCTTTATTGATTAGTGTTACATTTTCATCGCATTTCAATCTTTTTCGTCATCATGGATACGTTAAAAATTCGAGTAATTATGGAATATGAGTACCGTCGTGGCAGCAACGCGGCACAAGCGGCACGCAACATCAACGACGTTTACGGAGCTAACACTACAAACCAACGCACCACCTGTTATTGGTTTGCTCGCTTCCGTTCTGGAAATTTCGACCTGAAAAATGAACCTCGCGGTCGTCCGAAGACTTTGGTCGACAATGACGAATTAAAGGCGGTTGTGGAAGCGGATGATACACAATCTACGGCTGAATTAGCAGCAGCTTTCGACGTTAGCGTCAAAACAATATTGGTCCATTTGCGTCAAATTGGCAAGGTAAAAAAGCTTGACAAATGGGTGCCCCACGAACTCAATGATCGCCAGCGCGAAGTACGCGTCGAGACGTGCCTTGCACTGCTCAACAGACACACAAATGAAGGAATTTTGAACCGCATTGTTACCTGCGATGAAAAATGGATTCTGTTTGATAACCGCAAGCGCTCAGCAAGTTGGTTGGATCCTGGTTCAGCACCTAAACAATGCCCTAAACGAAAACTTACCCCTAGAAAAGTGATGGTCACTGTTTGGTGGTCTAGCGCCGGTGTGATTCATCACAGCTTCTTACCAAACGGGGTGAGCATTACTGCAGATGTGTACTGTGAAGAACTGAGCACAATGATGGAGAAGCTGGCGCATCTCCAACCAGCATTGGTCAATCGCTCGTCTCCGCTGCTCCTGCACGACAACGCGCGACCTCATACTGCACAGCAGACGGTCTCCAAGTTGCAAGAACTGGGGTTGGAAGCTCTCCGTCATCCGCCCTACTCACCAGACCTTGCGCCTACAGACTACCACCTTTTTCAGAATTTGGATAACTTCTTGGCGGGAAAAAAATTCAATACCCGAGAGGCAGTACAAAATGCCTTTGAAGAATTTGTTGCCTCCCGTCCAGCTGATTTCTTTAAGAAGGGCATCAATAAACTGCCACTGCGATGGCAAAGATGCATTGATTGCATGGGTGATTACTTCGATTAATACAAATAAAAAAATTCATGAAAAAAATTCGTTTAAATTTTTTCATACAAAACGGCAATTTCATAGGTAAAGACCTATTATATACATTAACAAACATGTACAGACGCCAGCACATCAAGCTACCCCAATCTGTCAAAAGAGAATGGCAGAATTCGTATCGCACACTTCCGTTGTTGTTCAGCTATATAATTTATACCACTTGTTAAGACAACTAAGGTATTGATTTTAATGTAAGTATAATATTTTTAGAACTTAGGATTAATAAATAAAATCTAAAAGAATATTTCAATTATTTTCAATTAATAAACGTTATAATATCGTAAACTAAACGCAGTTACGTTTACAGAAATTGCCATGTGTAAAATAATATAAATGTCGAAATTATAATTAAATATTTATAAATGGGAACAACATTACATATAAATCATATCATTATAGACTTATTTGTTATACCTAAGAAAGCACAGTAGTTGCATTAAATCGTAAAAAATAATGATTTAGAATAGGAACGATTTTTGTCGTCAATATTTTTTTTTGTTCATGGCAATTATTTATTGACAGGCAAAGACAATCTGTCAGGTATTTATTGCTGTTGTTTTGATACATGTCATCAATTTAGCAAATAATCTTGCAGATATTACGTGAGTTCAGCATCAGTTCCTCCGTGCTATATTATATATTTGTTGACAGTGGATTCGCGAAAGGACGCTTTATCATTTAATTAAAATGACGAGTTTGCAATGTGTTAATTGCAACATTCGTTTGCCACGACTAAGAAGACAAGCATTATCCGAAGAGAGTGAACTTCTCAATAAACCCAATGTTGCTTTGTGCTATGTGATTTGCCTTCACTGGCTATGTGATAATTATTGTTTGGTACTTATATGAAGATATTCTTAGATGAAGTAATACTAAGGGTAAATTAATAATAATATCAATAAAATTAATGTAGTTACAAAAAACAAAGAATCTATTGTTTTATTTACCTCCACTCAAAACCTCATATATAACCCCTCGCAACCTCACACAAATGTACACTGGGTTATGAACTATGTAATTAATGGAAATAAAGAGCTTTTCATTATTACAACAAATAATAGCTTTTTGCATCTTCCCAACCTAACTCGCGACCCGTTTAGGGTTTTCGGGGCAGGTTCGGAATAAATCCACGTAAAAAACTATAAAAGGAGCTACAACATTAACTTTATCACCATAACAATGTTTAAGTAATAATAATAATATCTAGGTACAATGTCACACAGATCATCCTAGCCCCAAACCAAGCAAAGCTTGTACTTTGGGTACCAGGCGACGATATACATACTTATAGAAAACCATGACTCAGAAACAAATATTCGTGCTCATCACACAAATATTTGCACTTACCGGGATTCGAGTTCAGGACCACCAGCTTCGTAGGCAGGAGCACTACCAACTAGGCTACGGTGGCTACGGTGTAAATATAATATGTAACAATCTTCATTGGTACACTAGTTAACATAAGCATTTCATTGCCACATCAGTAGACACACTTTTATATTTACAGTATCTTTATTACTTAGGCAGTAAGAGTGATTTTCGAACTGCAATGTTTCCACGGTCATGGGGTTGACCCACAGATTACCAAACGTAACCTTAAAATAAAACTGGCTATAACTTTTATATCCCAAGTTTTAAAAATCTAAGAAATTAAAAATGCCTTTTCTATCACATTAACCACCAATTAAAACATAAAATATCCCGTAACACGAAATTTTACTAGCGGTACAAAACTCTCATATATTTATGCCGTTTACCTTTCCCCAATAAAAAGTGAACCTTATGCTTATGTGATAAAGTTGAAAATTTATAAAAGAAATTTGACAGATTGGAGTAGCTAGATGTGCTGGCGTCTGCACGTTCAAGCAGTACAATCAGATTCATAAATTTTCGTCACGCCCAGGAAACACAAGCTACGACGTAGTCTTATTGTTAGAGAAAACACAAAAAAAAAATAAAAACCCTAAACCAAAAAGTTAGGCATCTTCAAAAGAGAAATACTAGAAAAGCTATGTAGACACAGGCTTATTTAATTCTTTAAGTGGCAATATTGCTGGTGTTGAAATGTTTAATACAACAAACAACAAGTGCAAAGCAAAATTAAATATACACCTGCTATAAAAATTCTGCCTTACTCTAAATTATCACTCACGCTCTAGGCTTTAAGCAAGCCTAGATAATTAGTTAAGCTAGCTGTTGGAGCTACACTCCAAACGTGACTTCCGTACCTCAATACATTAGCCAAATGGTATGGGCATATAAAGGGAGAGCCTGGATTTACGGAAGAGTTATTGTGGAAAGCCAAATCCGAAATCAGCCAACATAAACCAATATGCAACTTAGTTATTGACGAGATGGTTGTCCGATCTCAAAAGTAATGGGATAGACAAAAATACATTGGCTTTGTCGATATGGGTGATTTAGAATAGGTTTAAATACTCTTTGATTTAGAATACAGTGCCTCTAGCACGAGTTCCTGCAGTATACTTACTCGATCACACGTACAGTTTCCTCCCATATATTGAGCACCAGCGCCTCTCGCGGAAACTATTAAGAACTAAAACTCTGGTGCTCAATGTATGGGACGAAACTGTACGTGTGATCGAGTAAGTAAACTGCAGGAACTCATGCTAGAGGCACAGACCTAAGACAGTCGTTCTATCGTGTAATCACTTTATTGGGTAACGTCTTCGAGCATTTAGCTTGATAGCTAAATGCTCGAAGGATAACGTTTATAATAATTAAAAACGTTATTACAAAAACCATGTTACCAATTATTAGTAACATGGTTTTTGTAATATTGGGGTAGTTTGAATTATGATGGCAACTCCAGCCCATGCACCACATATAAAGTTAGTATCAAAGACATTATGATATAACAAGATTGCGCACTCCAAGATTTAGTTCAAAGTAAAATGAACTCAAAGTCTTTAAGATACAGTCCATTTCTCTTTGTAGTATACCAATAGGAAAAAACGGACCACTTGAGAGGCTCTAGTGCTGGAATCTGTCCCTGTCTAACAGATGGCCAGCCTAAAAATAACTTACTTGACGTATAAAATAGTAGAATTATTGGTCAAACACCTAGGATTATGTTTTCATATAACTATAATTAAATAATTTTTATTTATTTAAGACGTACACAACGTTTTTTTAAACTATGTCTTATTCTTTGATAGCTTTTTAAATACATTTAATTTGGGTTTAGTAAATTCAATAGCAGTATTTATAAGAAATGACGTTTACCACACTCAATTTGTAAACAAATATGGCGAATGTTTGTTTTGAAATTATTTATCGTATTGTGCTGCAATCCAGTTCCAATTTGCTTAAAAATAGTTTTAACTTGTTGCGTGAAAGGGTGTAAAAGTGAGGGTCATCTGGGGAGTGGTATATCTTTTCACAAGTAAGTGTTATCTTGTAATGTTTCTATATTTTGGCTAATTTCAGCAACAGGGTAACCATTCGTTACGTATTTAATGGATCGTTTTTCTAGATTTCCCAAAAACGATGAAATAAAAAAAAATTGATGAATATTGTTCCCGGTAAATTTACAAAATACGCGGTAGTTTGTGGATTACATTTTAAACAAGAAGGTTTTATTACATTATCTATGTTTATCGTCAAAGAAATCGTTAATTTTTTTTAATTTAAAGTATTTGATTTAGTTTTTTTTTTATAAATAGAAGAGTTCAGAATATACTAAATTGTTTAGAGTTTACTTTATATTTATTAAACATAATCTGATATAGCAATTAACTGTTTTATTACAAATAACATTCACATTTGTTTCAGAGTTTTTGCACATTGACACAAAATACTATTGCCACTAAGCATACCTACTCGAGATTGTTGCCTCTTACAACAAACGATTTTTCCAACCTATCGTAATGTATATTAGGTATTTTATTCCTACGTAATAATTGTCTGCTGTGTGGTGACGGCGATAAATATCAGAATCAGAATATCATCACCCCATCTCCTCCCGTGGGGGGCGTAGAAGTCGACCCGAGGGAATATCTACCAGAGGACAGGAAGCAGTTTCCTTCTGAGTACTACGACCATCTTTGCGATCGCCAACCCGCCTGCCAAGCGTGGCGATTATGGCATATCCCCTCAAGATGATTCTTGAGGGAGGCTTGTCCAGCAGTGGACTTATTTTAGCTGTAATGATGATGATGAAAAAAATGAAATGAAAAATGAAAAAGCGTTTATTCTGAGATAAATATTTTACAATCCATGTTTACCTCTGCCAAACTGCAAAGCAGTTTGTTGGCAGACGTAGCTCCTTTTTTAACACTGTTTTTTAAAGTTTACATTTTAAGTGACACTTTTCCACTCTACTTAATATACTAATAATAACTATTAAACAATATTATTTTCTATCTATATAACCATATAATCAAATATTCCCTACGGTGAGGTTTTCACAGAAGATATTATATAAATGCATTTGTATTTTGTTTTTAAAAGAAGTCTTTGTGATACGATTGTTTATATCGGCTGGGAGGCTATTGAAAATGGTTGGAACTAAAAAAGATCTACACCTTCGACCAAAATAATTATCACAAGTGGGCACTTCAAATCTCCTCATATTATCGTTTCTCTGCGATCTAGTGCGAATAATATGTTTTTTGAAATCGACACTACCATATTGATTTAAAGCTACTGACAACACAGCCCTCTCATGAACTGGTAAGATTTTACATACCAAAAATAATTCTTCGTAAGCACTACTTTTACATCTGAGTTTTGTGTTTCTATCCACTAACAGCTTCAAGAATCTAATCTGTATGTTTTTTAATTTATCCAGATATGTTTTAAAAGTAGTACCATAACATACCAGTCCATAAGAGAGTAGTGAGTCCACGAGTGCATAGTAGACCATGAACAAAGTTGCCCTATCAAGCACAAAACTAAGGTGGTGGAATTTCACAAGCACGTATCTGAGTTTGTCACATAGATGGATAATGTGTGTTTTCCATGAGAAGTGGTTGTCTATGACTAAACCCAAGTACCTGTATTCCTCCACCACCTCAATGTGTGCACATTGACACAACGCTAGTCCACTAGTGTGCAGACACTCATAGCTATGCCCCACTATGCACGGCGGGCGTTCGATTTTTTTTACATAAGGAGATCGAATATGCATACATTTGGTTTTATTAATGTTAATTATGATTCCATTGTCGTGAGCCCACTTGATAATATTAGTAAAGTCCTCTTGTATGTTATTTTGTATTAGGTTTAAATCTCTATCTGCATAAACTAGGCAAGTATCATCAGCATACATATATATTCGACACTTACGAACCACATTGCACATACTGTTGACATGCATGCTGTATCCGACCGGACCAAATACGGACCCGGTCGGCACACCGCACGTGACCTGTCTGGGCTCTCCGATGACGCCGTCAATGACCGTTCGCAGTGTCCGGTCGGTGAGGTAGGCACGGAACCACCTGTTTAGTGGTCCCGCAATTCCACACTCTTCCATGGCTTGAAGCAGCTGGTGGTGCTCCAAGGTATCAAATGCTTTTTTGAAGTCAATGTAGACCACCACCACCTGCTTCCGTTGACCCAAACACTCATTGACGTCGTCCGCGAACTGCGTCAACACTGTCGCCGTGCTCCGTCCTCGACGGAAACCATGATGTGCATTTGATAAAATGTTGTGGTTTTTCAAAAAAACATTTACTTGATTGGTAATAAACTTCTCTACTATTTTATTTATGACCGACAATATGGCTATTGGTCTATAATTTGCGTAGTCACTATGTACACCTTGTTTAAAAATAGGTCTTATTAATGCTGTTTTTAGTTTTTCCGGATATAACCCCTTTTCAATACATAAGTTAATAAATAAAGCTATTACAGGGCTCAACTTAGATCTTAATAATTTAATTTCCCTAACTCTAATTTTATCTATTCCGTTAGATTTATCACAACTTAGCGAGTTTATTATCCTATCTATATCTATTGGATAAGCTTTCTGATACCGCAGTGATACATTTGCAGAATCAACATAGCCAGACCTTTCTAAAAACCTATGACTACAGACATGTTTTATGTCTAAGATTTCTTTGGTAAACGTTGTTGAGAATTTATTACATATACTACTAACCGAACATTCTAATTTACCGAAGTACTTTAATATAACAGAATCTAAACTTCTTTTTTCTTTTCCTATCCATGAGTTTATTTTAGTCCAGATCTTTCTAATATTCTTTTTACATTTTTTTATTTCCTCTTGACGGTGTTTATTTTTTGCTTTATTTATACATTTATTTAATATATTTCTAAATCTATTATATTGTATACGCAAATTCATATCCTCGGGTTTATTTTTCCAATTTTTAAATAACCTGTCCCTAATACCTATCATTTCCTTAAGCTTTTGTGTGACCCAAGGTTTGGTTTTCCTTTTCATACGTACCAATACTTGAACTTCCGACTCAATATAAACATTCTCAAAAATTGAACATAATCTGTTATATAATTCTATTGGACACTTACAGTTTAAAAGATCATTCCATGACACATTTTGAAGTTTCTCTGATACCTTTTTATCACAAATAACTTATACGTACCAATACGACTAAGACTTATAAGTTTTTAATACATTCGGAACATCATTCACTACCGATTTACTAGCGAGGCACACACCCACAACATAATGATCTGATATCTTCACAGTTAACACATACGCAGATATTGCACGTTGCGTTCGAACCCACACTAGGTCAATGCACGAGCGCGTCACTGAGTCGCCGTACACCTCCTCTCGCGTGACGTCACGGATAGCGCACTCCAGACCCAACTCGCTCATATTATTTGTGTAGTTACTGACAGCGTTGCTTGAACCGGTTTTGCACATTAAGTCTATGTTTGTGTCTCCAATCATAATTACGTCGCAGCCTAGGGGAATTCTCGATAATAAGCTATGCACTTCTTCAACAAAACCGTATCGGTTTGTTTTTGGTGGCCTGTATATAACTAAAATATGAATAATTTTACATCCATCTTGGAATAGTTGCCCGTGTATCATCTCAAAGTAGTTAGATTTAATTATGGAGGCAGTAAAATTTAACTTGTTGTTTACATATATCAGAATTCCACCTCCCTTTTGAGTTTCCCTAGTATTTATGTATGTGTCATATCCTTCCAGACTATATAAACACAGTTCATGATTCTTGATATTTATCTCTGTTAATGCAATAATATGGAGGTTTTCCTTGGAATTGTCTATTAAAACCTGTAGTTGATTAAAGTTTTTTCTAAGCGATCTTATGTTTAAATGTATAATATTTAGATTATTATTACACTGTTTTAAGTAATTTTGCCAGCTATCTGTACATATGTATTTGTTATATTCTATATTACATTTTATGTGTGAAGCATGGTTTTCGAATTTTGATTTATCGGATACTCACAGTTTATGACCACATCGTACATGTTACTTCATGTGTTTACTGCGTATGCACTTATGTCGCTAAGGGTGCGAATACCTACACTTGATTTTGGTGTCGCTCGGATCATCTTTTCTTATCAGTACTTTACCATTCTGTATCCAAATGTATTTAAATGTTTGCTTGAGCTCATTCTTAGCCGTCCATAGTAGGTTGCGCATATGTTTGGTTAGATCCTCATTTATATACACGCGTTGTCTATTTCCGTTAGCAAACACATCATCGTTAGTTAGCCGGTGGGACTTTCTCGTGGCTATCCATTTGTCGCGGCTTACCCACGTAGCCAAAGTGATAACCACGGGGCGTGGTTTTTTTTCGCGTTGCAACTTCTCGGCTTTTATTTCTTCACCCACCCTTTTTACCTCACATATCGATCCACCTTCTATTTCTAATTTGCAAGCTATAGTTTTAATTGTGTTCTCTAAATTCTCGTTTTGATGTTCTTCTAATCCAAATATTTCTACATTTTTTTCCTTCTCTCGTACCTCTAAGTAAACTATCCTTTCTTCCAATGCCTTATTACAGGTTTCCAAATGGACATTCTTATGCTCCAATGCTTTAATCTTTTTGTCTGATTTTTCTTTATGTTCGACCAATTCCTGGTACTTTTCAGCGTAGAAACTTATGTCAGTTGACATCGCCTCCAGAGTTTTTTTCATATTAAATACTATTACCAGCTTCTCATTAACTTCGGCCAATAGTTTTTCTGGTGTCGTTTGGGTCATGTCGATTTCTATGTTTGGCTGTCGAGTCTGCGGCGTGGTTTGGCATTCATCGCATAGCCCAGTATCACTAAATGCCCTGATTTTCGCAGCACATTTTTTATGGAAGACACCGCCACAGTCGCCATTACATTTTGTAAGACTATCACCTTTCACTCGGGCCAGCGACAGTTTACATGACTTACACTGCACCATCACGGTAGGTTAAATATTAAATAGTATTAATATTTTTATAGTTTTCGTGAACAGTTCAACAATTACGTTGCGTTCGCGTTACAGGTGTCGCGTCCGCACGGTAGGAGCGCACGCGCCGAACTCCATCTGATGATGATTAATTGTCTATTTCACTATATCTAACACTAAAACGAGGCTACTGTTTCCTCGTGTCAGTGTTTGTTATGAGTAAATAGGTAAGAAATAGAAAATTGCTACACTCTTATTAATAACAAAAGATATAAAGTTATCTCAGTTGTTTAGATTAAGCCACTTAGAAGATATTTTCAATTAAGGTAGTGAGTATAGTATAAATTTAAAAATCGGGCCTGTAGTCTATTAGTGTTACCTGATTTTCACAATCTAATCTATATTGAATACCTAAGTAAATAAAACATATAATATACTTGAAAACTATTTGGATACATTACGAATATATAATATTTGGAAAGTCTACTTACACTTATATTATTATACTAAGCCTTTGTCCAAAATATCTACTACTCACACTTATATTAGGCGGGAATTGTACTATAAATAATTATATAATTTCCTAAACGTTTAAAAACTCTACAAATAATCTTGTTATATAATAATTTCACTCTCCTAATGGTTTGCTGGAAGGAAATTCATTAATGAATTAAGCTCGCCTATGTACATGACTTTTTATTGTAAAGTTTTATTTAAATGTATGTTTCTGTGTGCAATAAAGAATAAGAATATAATTTAATTTATATTGCTTGCAGAGAGGCATACAAAATAAAGAAACTATAAGTGACGAAAACATCTCGAATACGTATACCTAGGTATGCAGTGGGCGAACAGTAACTTCAAAAGCACTGCACAGGTAGTATGATTATACTTCAAAAGTAAGTTTATTCATTCTCGTAAAACAAAATTTTAAATTTGGCGCGTTAAAATATTCGCATAATTCCACGACGCATGGTCACTCTATTAGAAGGAGATGCCATCCAAAACAGCGACTTCTTGCTCGGGCCGTTTTTGCTCCCTCAGTGTGCAATCTTGTTATATTATAATATCTTTGGTTAGTATACCTACGGAATAGAGCATCAAAGGGCTGAGGGAGCGAAATATCACTAGCTGCAACATTGTATGATAAAAAGAGATGCGTGATGCGACGCAACAGAACTGTTTTGGCATTCGTTTTAACAGTTCTTCGGCACTTATCGGCACGCTGCGAATTTGACTCCTGTGAATTTTTCTGATTTTACGTGACATCGGGGATATTTTTGAAAAATATTTCTTCATAAATATGGTGAATTGTTCAGTGACAGTTTGTTGTACAACACAGAGAAATAACCCTGAAAACTGTTCATTTCAGAGGTAAATTATTCCAAATCGACACCTCCTAATTTAGGATTTATTTTTGCCGATGCGCTTCGAATTTTTGGCACTAAGTGTGTTCATTGTCTTCTATTAACATTGATTAATGTAAGAAGCAAAGATCTAATACACATAATGCAGAATTTGCGAATATTTTGTGTAAAGAAATATTTTTCTGTTTAGTTTGGGTTTTGTTTTGTTTCTGTTTAGGTTTATTACACTAGGGCTGAATGAAGTTATCGATATTTCGTGTCCACTGCCTATTACGCGATAAAACAATATGTATTACTGATATGAAAATACATATGTGATGTTTAGATGTGAATCCCCTAGAAATGGAAGTAATCTCCAAATTCTCCTAAATATGTCTCAATCGAGTCCTCCTCGGAACGCAAGCCTAGCGCTTGATTAGAATTGCGCTAGAATAGTTTATTTCAGTTATTTTCATAGTATATAGTCCTATGGAATTCTCTGGGGTAGCTATGCTGACATTAACACCATATTTATATTGCAAAAAAAAGCTGTTAGAGCCATTTATAATCTTGACCCGAGAGTGTCTAAGAGCTGCTCGCCGTAAATTACTACAAAGCCAGAGGTTGGCGTTGATATTTCTGTGTAAAGCCTATAGAACGGTGAGCACAGAGGCCCTACCTGTCCTAGCGGGTGTACTTCCGGTTGATCTTGAAGTTCAAAGACAAGCACAAAAGAGCAGCAATGTATTATTCTACGCGCGAGAATTTAGAAAATGATTTCTTATCATTACGCGACCGTATGAAAATAACCAGGCTATTTATGCCAATAACTGACTTAAATGACGAACTACTAAATGAATGGCAATGTAGATGGAATGCTCACCATCTGCACCAGTTCTTTCCGGACTTATGCGAACGGTTAAATAAAACTTGGCTAATCATAGACCATTGTGTTGCACAATTTCTTACCGGACACGGCAATTTTAAAAGTAAATTGTTTAGTTTTAAATTAGTATCTTCACCAATCTGTCTGTGCTCAACTTCCAGTAACGAATATGAACAAACTGCTCACCACATCCTTTGGGAGTGTGATCTCTGGCAAAATCAGCGTGATATTATGTTAAACAGCTTGCAGCCAATATCTGTTTTATTATACTATCTAGTTTATTATACGGATCTTGTGGCAACAAGGAACAACTTCCGTGCGTTTAAGCGCTTTTGCCATACCTACTATTGGAATCAAATATAACAGCTCACTTAGGACCCTTAAATTGATCCGCGGTGCTTTTGCAGCTGGCTTTTCTAGTTGCAAATCTCTCATTTTATGAGGCTATAGCCTCATTACAACATTCTGTCTCCCGCTTTGCTCTGGAGGGAAGTGGAACTATTCATTTTCTAACTCCTCCTTTTTCTCTTTCTGATTAAACTCGTTGCGGGATCCAAGACAGTTAAAGCGATTCCCCGGGACATGCCTGACCTTCACCGCTCAGTGTCATTTCATTGTGTGCCACTGTTGATCCTGGCTTACAGGAGTTGCAGTGGTGGGTAAGAGGGAGGGACTAGTCCCGACATAAAAAAAAAGTAATAACATCTTCGAGGACGTACACAAGTGGAGGAAAATGCGATATTGCCGTGAATTGTGATTTTCCGTGTTGAATCGAAAACTCACCAGAAGCCTCTAGTAAATTCTCCACTACTTTCCTGGGGTAGGAATATGACTTGACTGGATTTTGACTTTCTATGCATATTGTACTGTGTATATTCCTTATGCAATAAAGTGTACTTCTTCTGTGAATAAATGATGAAAAACAAAATATTACAACCGAAGACGAGGCGGTATAGTCTATGATCTTAGACTGCCCAAAGAGGGCGAAAAAAAAGAATCTATGAGCCAGTTGAACTCTCGGAGGAATAACAAGCAATGCTTGTTCTTCTTCTTTTTATAAATGGCAATTACCTAGTGCCGATGTCGACAATTCTGCCAATATCAGATTGCAATGCCTGTTATTATGGTTTTTTTTTTATTTTCCTTATGGCAATCTGCTGGTTAGTCCAGCAATTTCTGCCAGTGTCATGTAATAGAAATTGTATTTTGGTTATTCCTCCGCGGTTGAACTGTTGTCATCATTGTCAATGTCAAAACGCACACACACATGTCATTTGTCAATTGAAAAGTGATAGAAATTATTTACTATTTGTTATCTCACAAGTAGTCGCAAGTACCATAATTAAGAGTTGAAGTTATTATTTGTTGTTTCTTATTATTTATTTCTTCTGCAATGAATACAGATTGTGTACTGATAGAAGACGATGATGTTGATATGGTTGGTAGTATTTTACATTGGTATAAGTTTAAATTTAACAATTATAGTAAAATTCAATCAGTTTCTGGTTTGTATATTTTGATTTAGTCCAAGTAGGATAGTTTTGTAAAGTTTTCAAAGGCCAGCAATGCTGGTGTATGGAGTGCGGGTGGCGGTGATCACTTACCATCAGGTAACCAACTTTTTCCTTGCTATTCTTTAAAAAGGCGGTTAAATGGCACTTTAAATGTACGTTTCGACTTATAATGTATCATGAAAACGCTCAGCTATCCTGCCGTAAATAGTTGTGTCGGCCACGAGTATGTTATCCTTATTTACTTTGCAGAAAATGTGTAAAAATGCCGCCCAGATTATTCACATTCTTACTTTGGCAAAATTGTACACAGATAACATGGACTGTGTTTGAAGGTCTCTCTATGTGCTGCTCGCTCTAGCGACACATACACAATACTTTTCATTAATGTATCTTGAAGAGTTTAAATTAAAACCACAGTTTCAGCAAAGAAACGCATAAATATATTCATTGTATTATTTGTACAGGTATAACAAATAATACATACACACTGGAATAATAGATATATTATTTACATGGAATTACATTATAGAAAAAACCAATTTTTGGTCAGTGGGTATCCTTAGGGGCGGTTTGTTGGAGTTGGAGTATACGCTTAGGGGCACTATGAGCCGCGAAGAAAACATAAAAAAAAATGTTTTTGGTCTTTTTTTTTTGGGACTTAGAATTTTTTTTTTTTTTTTTTTTTAGTTTTCCCAATTTCATTGCAGCAACGGATTGACCTTAACCCTAGCAATCAGTTAGGTCCTGAGACGCATGGTCCTACGACGCACCGTTTGCGAGTTAGGGGCTTTTGAACTTTTTCCTTTTTTTACAAAATACTCTATATTTACAAAAGGCTAGCTCGGAGGAAAGTCTTTTCGGGAAAGAAATTGTTGTTCTAGTCGTAAACCACGAAATGACGTCATAAAAGCCTGTGTAAATTAAAGAAAAAAAAATCATCAAAATTTTTCTAAGTCATTTGCCCCTGAGGCTACTCAAGCTGGAAGATCGACCGACACTTAGAAAAATTTTGATGATTTTTTTTTCTTTAATTTTCACGGGGTTTTATGTCGTCATCTCGTGGTTTACGACTAGTACAACAATTTCTTTCCCGAAAAGATTTTCCTCCGAGCTACCCTTTTGTAAATATAGAGTATTTTGTAAAAAAAGGAAAAAGTTCAAAAGCCCCTAACTCGCAAACGGTGCGCCGTAGGACCATGCGTCTCAGGACCTAAACGGTTTCTGTAGACAAGGTTAGAACGCTGACGCAACAAAACTGGCCGAATTCTATAAAAAAAAAAAACCGAAAATTTTTCTAAGCCATTTGCCCCTGAGGCTACTCAAGCTGGAAGATCGACCGACACTTAGAAAAATTTTGATGATTTTTTTTTTCTTTAATTTTCACGGGGTTTTATGTCGTCATCTCGTGGTTTACGACTAGTACAACAATTTCTTTCCCGAAAAGATTTTCCTCCGAGCTACCCTTTTGTAAATATAGAGTATTTTGTAAAAAAAGGAAAAAGTTCAAAAGTCCCTAACTCGCAAACGGTGCGTCTTAGGACCATGCGTCTCAGGACCTAAATGATTTCTAGGGTTAAGGTCAATCCGTAACTGCAATAAAATTCCGAAAAAAAAAAAATCTAAAATTTTCAAATTTTTCTAAGTCCTCGCTCCATAGCGCCCCTAAGGCTACACTCCAACCCAATTTTTCTCCAAGATGTCAGTCAAAAAACAAATTCAATTGTTACAACTGTCAACAATATTTTTCTTCTGATTGTTCGTCATTCAACCTTAGCATGCATTGAGATTACATTTAAAAGAGTAACCTCTTTGCTTCAACAGACTGCTATATTTTTTTAAAATATAAGTTAGAATAAGAATCAATTTTCATATATTTTGTAACACACTTATTCTTGTTTGTGCTATTTTAATAAATGCAAGGTTAATCTGCCAATTTGGGGCTGATAAAGATTGCAATCTCACCATTTTTTCTCCTTCCCATTTTTTATAGATGGCATATAATAATAAGATCATCCTAGCCCCAAACTAAGCAAAGCTTGTACTATGGGTGATGATATACAGACTTATATAGGTAGATAAATACTTAAATACATACATATGGCACACTGCAATAAACAAAAACTTCATGAATTTTCTCATCGGTATAGTTGCCTTAGATTTATTTTAAAGGCCTCCTAACCAGCTACATACTTTGAAACTAGTATAAATTTGGAGAATCCTGTGTCAATAGTTTTTATAGTTAAAGCTTGTTTGGCTGTCTCTTAAGATCAAGGTTAACCCTAGTTGAAGAGGTATGGTTTTATTATTATGTACAGCTTACTGTGGTAACTGTAACCTATTTTGATAAATTAAACTTATAAACATTTAGATACCTAATGGCTCTGCCAAGTGAGCTTTAACTTTTTATATATTTTGTATTGTTATTGTTTACAAACATACATAGACTCACACCTGACGGATTTCCATTCGTCACAATCTTTGCACACCTCTTTTGGCTCATTTACTGTCATTATATTCTTCTTACAAGTCGCCGGTTAAGGGTAGTTCTGACCTGGCCTTTCTTGAGAATGTCTCTGACTTGGTCAGAGAATGTTTTACAACTTCTACCCCTTCTGGTTGTCACATTCACACAGGCCAGGTATACTTCTTTTGTCAATCTTCTTTCATTCATCTTCTCTAAATGCCCAAACTATCTCAGCATAACTTTTTATATCTATGTTTACATTAAATCTTTATTTAATTTTTATTGACTCATTAGTCAATGTTGCTTTAGCTTGTAAAGAGCAAATAAATAAATAGATACACTTTATTTTAAGATTGTAATGCATGTCTTATTGAATAATTCAATAGCAATATCTCCCAGACAACTAATGAATTAACTAGATATTATATTTGGAAAATAACAGCAGCAGATACTGTGCCATCTTTGTTAATTGTACATTAGTGGCAAATAGCACAATGTCTTATTATATTTAATAGAATAAGTAATAAATTAAATTGATAGATATATTTTGTTATTGCTCTTTTAACACAAATGACATTTTTTTGTCAATGATACCTATTGAAATAGCTGAGCAGCAATGTTTAAGTGTAGTCAGAACATGAAGCAAAATTATAAAAAGAAAATCTATGTACTCTTTACCCATGTTTGGAAAAGAATAAATGATTTGATTTGATATAGGTAACTCTTTGTTAAGGAAAGGTATTTAAAATATAATAACAAGAAATATAAAATATTTATTCATCAACTCTATATAATTTTTCTTTAGTTATTCATCAAGTGAACTACAAAAATGGCAAAGACATTTAGAAATTAGGCAACAGATCAAACTATTATAAGACCAAGAAGATAATAATTATGATAAGGTGTCAAACGAAATTGTTTATTTGCATAACACAGGCTATAACTGGTGGTAACAATATAATAAATGTCCAGTGTGTTCTACCACAAGGTGTGCAAATTTTTGTCATAAGTTTCTGTTCAGAATATTATCTTTCTCAGACCGAAATACCCTAAATACTTGATAAATTAAAATTATGTTCAGAACAGAAGTAAAAATAACACAAATCAAATCCTTACTGCGATAAAAACAAAGTCAAAAGTCTCAGATTTGTCAATTTTTAGCTTGGAATATTTGAAATTTCATTCCAAAAGAGGTACCTTGGTATATACTCCTGAATGTTGAATCCAATTTTATAATAACACCAATCTATGCCTCATTTACTGTCAGTATATTCTTCATACAAGTCGCCAGTTAAGGGTAGTTCTGACCTGGCCTTTCTTGAGAATGTCTCCGACTTGGTCAGAGAATGTTTTACAACATATTTCCAGTAACTACCAAGTCATTACAAGTATTTTTTATTCATACCATGAATTCAGCAAACAAGTACCTATACAGCCTAACTGATGGCCTAACTGATGATTAGCTAAGCCTATGAAGGTGGCGACACACACTGCATAACTTATGCGTGGCTGAGCCCCTGACAAGCTCTGGTGACGATATTCACACCCTGGACCTCACCACTCGTATTAATGTAATGCCTGCTTTGATCATAAATCTCGGGCTTCATCTATTAATGTAGGTATATTAATTCTCTGGCACAGGTAACTTATTCTTTAGATTCAGCCTCCGCTCGCCTCTTTTCATGTGAAGCTATAATCTACATAAGCAATAATCTAAAAAACATTACATAGAATTAAATATATTAAGTATTATAGGGTTAACTTATTTCATCAATTTATGTTCTGACTATTTACAATACATTCTAAAGTCTATGTAAATAACAACCGTTTTATTTATTTATTGCAGTATCCTGTGGAAATAGTTCAAGGTGGTTTTGAAATAAAACCGTTGCTGGAACCTTTTACTTTAGAGAAGGCTACAGAAGCTTTAGAAGAAGAATTTGTTGCTATGGGTGAGACATTAATCGAAGATGAGACAGAACCTAGGGATTCACCATCTGAAGCTGACACTATTATGTTAGAAGATTATCCTATACAAACAAGTAGTGCAAAAAATTATAATGAAGATAAAAATCAACATCACAATGGGACCACATTAAGCGATAAAGAGGCTGCTTTTGCGAGAAGTCTTAAAAATAACGCCTTAATGAACAAGTTTATACAGAAATGCTTAAGTATGAACAGTACCGGCATACCGAGGGTGCTTAACAAAACTTTATTGCCGTGTTATGAAAAGACACATAATACTTTTAAGGGATCTGAAGAATTGACCAAGTTGTTAGAGAAGGCTCTGAATGCATTAAAAACAGATCCCCTACACAAGTTTTTACATATTAAAGAGTTGAATGAAACACTGAAGGAAAACAGATTCAGAAGAAAAGTTGGTTTTGTTACATTGGCTACTAATTTACAAAATTACAAAAGGATACGTGCAGGTTATATATTATACATTTAGTTAATTGTTACATTTTATCTGCTGCACACTTCATACAATAGCAACTCTGCACATGTCCAACAGTGGTAGGTGTACCCCACCTAGCTAGTGCTGAAGTGGTGATTCCTTTCCTAGAAAATTCAAGAAGCAATATCCTGTTCCTTTGAATAAATAGGCATATATATATACTAGGTGTAACATAAATAGTCGACGCGTCGTATTAAGCCTAATTTGCCAGTCGATTAGTCGTGATATCGTTATAGACAGTTAATTTTTTTTTGTGGTTTTTAGTTAGTTTTTTGTAGTTGGCTAACTACAAAAATTATTTAACTGTCTATAATGATATCATGACCAGCATTTTAACATATAATGAGCCAAAAAAGAGATGGCCAAACCCTGCCCCAAGGCGTACCAATTACTTCAGTCTCTGAGACTTAATTAATAAAATATTAAACCATTGTATTTTTAAATTAAATACTAACCTTCAAGGTCCCTTAAACCCCTGACACAGATATAATTATAGATAATAATCAATGCAATATCCCAAACATTATTATATCATAGTGACAAATTAACTTTTTGGACTCTTCATAACTTGGTCTACAACTGCTTAGCAATATGCAACTGTTTAAAAGATCTGTATTATCAAATAACGGTTTTATGTATGTATATTTTAGGGCACAGGTTCTTAAAATTTTTGGCCATCTTCTTTACGTATTTCATTAACTATTATTCATTACCTTGTTCAGTTTCATTGATAAAATACACTGCTTAAACTTTCTCCACTATTTATGTTCTATACTTAATATCTGTGCCTTTTATATATTCTTACCTAGTGCACACAGCTAGTTGCTGTTAAGCACCTTCGCACGCAGTCAGTCTGGATATGGATGAACTTCAGTATGGAATAAGATGGATGGAAGCAGTTTAATTTCTGAGCGTCTCCATGCTTCGGAGGGGATGTTGAGGTGTTGGTCCTGATTGTAGTCGTTAGACAACCGTCGATAGGCTTTGTCCGAGGCTTAATGAGCTGCTTGAACTACTGTGTCAATAGGGTAACCATTTCCCATAAGATAAAGTACATTTTACATTTCTGTATTTATCATTCCTCATTTCTTATGTGTTGTGTTGGACTGCACAAGTTTATCATTTCAATATTGATAGATATTATAGATCTCAATCTAAATATGAAACTGCATAATTTATTTTAGATCAGTGTATGAAATATACATAAAGAAGTGAATGATTTCTTTTTGTAATTATATAAAGTATAAAGAGTGAGTGTATAAAGAGAATTTCTTCTCTATTTTTAACGCAATTTGTACGAAAGGTATTTTTGTTCAAGTATTCAGACTTATGGGTAGATTAAGCTATTATAATGTTTTAATAAACAGTCATGTGGTTAGATCACATGATACACTATAGTCTATGAAAGTCTATCTTGACTGCGCGTGTGGTGCAGCGGCTAGGACAGTCGCCTCGCCGTTTCGTGTCACGGGTTCGAGTCCCGCGCCAGACAACTATTTGTGTGACTCATAAATAGTTGTTCTGAGTCTGGGATGTAATTTGTGTCCGAGTATTATATGTCTATAAAGTTCCCCGCAACACAGGGATTAGATTCCCTAGTGCGGGCGTTGTCTTCAAATTTCATTGATTAAATCCAAGATGATAATCAGAAGTGAATTTGCTATAAACATTAAATTTTCTTTTAGAAAAACATAAGAAATCCACTGCCACTCCAATGCCACTACAAACAGCAGGAATAGTTTTTAATAGTCATAGGAATTATTGGAATATACCACCTGGTGGGAACGAGGAAGTTGCTATAATTGATTTAGATAATTCAGATGAAGAAACTGTTATTAATTTGGATGATGATGATGATAATTATAATACGGAGTGCATAGTTTTGGATGATAAAAATGGCTGTAATGCAGATAAAGAAAATAATACTGGTGGTAATCCAAGTATTGCATATGAAAACATTAACAATAATTCAGACAAAATTAATTATGTTAATAAAAAGAAAAAAGATACTAAACAAAAAAAGCAACGAAGGAAAAATAAAAAACACAAGAAGAATGATGTTGGTAATACTACAACTAAACATACCAATCAAAATATAGAAGCAATAGTATCAACCAGTACCAAAGTTTCTGACACATCAGAAAAAAATGTGAATTGTTCAAACAAGAGCATTGAATCACCAAGGCAAAATACCAATTCAGGTAGTGACTTTGATTATGACCTGTTAATTCCAACTAACCACTTAGAATATAATGATCCAGTATCCGATAATGCTCAGATGATAATCCAATTAGAAGAAGCAATTAAAGAAAGAAAAATCCAGATCACACATTTAGAAGAACAAGAAGTAACATCAGATAATAAAGAAATATCTCCTTATTTAATATGTGCTAGGTGAGAACATGTTTATTACGTCCATTTTGAAGTAATGTCCAATGAAATAATCCCGACTTCCGCATACACATGCCGTCATGTGAATGCTCCAAAACTGAGTTCAAGGACAGCATGTACAGACGCCAGCACATCAAGCTACCCCAATCTGTCAAAAAATTGAAACGGAACCTTATGATTTTGTGATAAAGTAGAAAATCTATAAAAGTAATTTGATAGATTGTGGTAGCTGGATGTACTGGCGTCTGTACATAATTTTCACATCAAAAATTTAATGCCTAGCCAAGAACAACATGGTATCTAAGGATTGCAATCCCGCTGTTTCCAATCCCGCTGGACTTTTGCTGGATTGACTTCGTTACAGCGGGATCCCGCGTGGTTAGTTTTTAATATAAACTTTATTATGGTTATAATCAACTTTTAATTAAAAATACAAAAATCAACCTACTATTAATTGGCTAATTATTTCACCAGTTCGGCTACTCTAATAAAAGAAGTCCAGAAACTTAAAAAAATACATATCAATATTTGGTAGAACATTGTACTTTTATACTCTACTAGAAAACTAAAAATATTCATTCCTATCTTTACCTGCGTTAATGGTCATAGTCAGTCTTTTGTATTCACAAAGAGTATCATATACATTTAGTTTAATTGAAATTTAGTCTTTTATTTTTTTCTTACTAAATAATTAATCGCAATGTTAGAAATATAAATAAAAACAGTCACTTCTCTTTTTGACCAAAAAAAAAAACAATTTGCAATGGTATCATCTCCCAATCCATTTCTTATTTAACTAACATATGTAGCCAGCGGCCGAAAAAGTTCTTGCTGCCTCTACACTTGTTGGTTTGATAGCACAGTTAATAAATAATCGTGCAACAAAATTAAATAGATTCCTCGTAAAATACGATGATGAGCAGATTAAAGGCGCAAATTAAAAAAAACATCGCACCATCGGATACGCAAGATATTGCGGGATCACGCAGGGCCTAAAATTATGCTGGATCCCGCTGGATCGCGGGATTCCGCTTTGCTGGATTGCAATCCCTAATGGTATACCTCCAAGCCTGCAGACTTTCGTTGACAAGTAGACAATTTTGTGTTCTATGTAGCCTATATTTGCTTGCCTCTGTGGCGTTGTAGTGGTGGTCACCTCGCTACTATCTCAGCGCCCCATCAGCAAAGTTTGCGTTTCTCATGAAGAAAGGTAGTTTTTTTATAATAATAATCCCAACTGCAACACATGCAATGTACTTGAAGATGTATATCATTTGCTGATGGATTGTGTCAAGAACCAACAGGAAAGGAGAATTTTAATCAATAAGTTCAATTTAAATATGTTACAGGTAGGTTTCATTCAAACAATTTTAGCACAACCAAAGACAGATGTGGCGAAAAGATTTAGCGCGTTGGTGTATCATATTGCTTCAAATTCTCCTTTTAAATTAACTTTAATGTATCTTTTGTAGTAGTTAGTTTAAGGCATGATGGGGTTGGCGTATCCATTGGAATAAAGACCCCAATTAAATAAATAAAGATAAAAAAAAACTCAGCGCCCGTGTTTCGGGTTCGGTCACCGCATAGGACTATTTGTGTGACCCATTTACAAGGTGTAGTATAAATAGTGGAGGAAACTAAAAAGCATGTCGGCGCGCTGTCATGGTCCTGTTATAAGCGGCACGTGCATCGAGCCGAACGACCGAACAAAGAACGCACGCCCCGCCCGCTCCTCACTACTACATGATTCATTCTGTTATCGCTAGCGGCGCGGATATAAAATACGGGTGGCCGAGTGCAACGGGGTACAGGCGGTCAATTACACTCCCCTCCGACTCACAATTAAGCACCGTCGTCCGAAGCACGTCCTAGACGAACCGGACGACGAGACCACCGTTTACCTTGAGCACATCAAATCGATTAGAGACTCTCGCAACACTGCACAACCGATATTTCGTACTCGCCGGACGCGAGTACGACCGCGAACGCGTCGCGACCACCAGCGTCCTCCATGACCCTTAGTTTGCATTCGATCCGATGAATGCCCGCTCCGGACCTAAACCGGTAGCGAGGCCCGCGTCGCGCATTAACGTAGAGCGACAGTTGCACAAAATCCCCTAAAACCACGACATCTTGCCCTCTCCACGTCAGTATCCGCCCAGAGCCGAGGTTCGAGCCCCACAGGGGGCGCCCTCCGGCGCGGGTACTTAGTTTGTAGTTTATATTTGCTAGGCCGGTTAGAGCCCACGCTCACCCCTACTGTCCGGTGAAGCAGTAAAAGCCGAGAGGCTAACTGCACGCGTCACGTTAAAAAAAAAAAAAAAAAAAATGCAACGGGGCATTCTCACTCCGGCTTTGGCTCGATGCACATGTTGTTGTAGCGCTCTAGGGTGGCTAATTATTGTGCGAGAATTATTGAATTAATTAAATAAGGTTTAATTAATTGGAAAGTAGTAATTATAGTTTAGTGATTTTATATTTTTGTGCAAAAATAAACTTACACCAGAACCATCTGATCTATTTTTTTGACAATGTCTGAGCCTCCGCCTTCAAGCACTATCCACTATATACTCACAATCAAACAATACACAGAGCTGCAAAGTTATTGTTTCTCTTCTATTTTTAATGATAAATGTAGTTTCTAATTTTTTATGTTCTGTTTGTTAATATAAGTAGTAATTCATCTCTTTTCTCAAATATTGTTAACTTTGAAATAAGGGAAGGAGACAACCCCAACAAAAGTATTATTAATTTCTTACTGGGGTTGTTTCATTCTATTTGTTAATGTAACCATTTGAGACACAATAAGCATTTTCAACATTTTCCTTTTCAACTGACAAAATTAAAGAAATCCTATTTGTGAAATACAAATAATATTTTTGGCTGAAATACAAAAAAAAATTGCTGATCCGTTATTTTCGTTTCAGAAGTTTTTTGTGTCATTAGCATGTTACTGTGTTACATGTTGTTCAGTTTCATAGACAAGCTAAGCTCCTTAAGTTACGTTCATTATTTATGGTACACCTTTTATAGTTTTTCTGCGGCTGGGTGTACTAGGTGTTCATATGTCAAGTACGGGTAGTCTTAAAAAAATGTATCATGTTATTGCTACATGTCCCAGCAATCATATTTAACACAAAGTGATTTTGGTAGCAGTTAATTCAATTGGTCTTTCGAAGTCCCACATTTATCAGATTGATACTGTATCTACTTTGATGCTGTCTAAATAAATATTTGTCGTATTGTTTCTGATTTTGTTGACAATGTGTTCATAATTTACGTTTCCAGGTTAAAAGAAGAAGTTGTAAAAATGTATAAAGAACTTTGTAAGTTACATAATAGTGAAGAAGAGGTGGTGAAGCGACGAGAGGTCCGTCTCAGTGTGAGGGAAGGACACCCTCCAGGTCCTACAAAAAAGCTTGAAGAGTTCCTGAGAAGTAGCATGGATGAAAATGGACTGGTACCTTTACCTGACTTCCACGATGTCATCATGTGTGTTACACAATCTAATTTTGATGATAATTTAAATTGGAGTAGGGGGAGAATCATGTCCGAAGGTTAGTTTGTGCTTTTTATTATCGTAGTAGTCTTTGTACAGTCCTTGTATAGTCATGTAAGTCGAATGACGTCCACTGCTGTACAAAATCGTTCCACAGTAATAGGGTATATGCCATAATGGCCACTCTTGGCACATGGGTTGGATTTGGATAGTATGGGTTTACGATTAGACTCTTAAAGGAAGTTTATTTTCAATGTTGTACAATACAGTACTTTATTGTACACTAAATGTACAGACGCCAGCACAGTATGGGGTAGCTTGATGTGCTGGCGTCTGTATCTACTATAAAAATAGAACATAAATATATGGCTGCGATTTCTTACAGATACAATTTCGGTGCCGGGTTATAGATTCAGTGAAATATATTTGTTTGATTAAACACTTTAAGTTACCACCTGCAAAATGCATAGATTGGAATAAAACGTTTGAAGAAGAAATATTACGGGTAGTCAGAAGACATAACGCGCGCATGCGTAACACTATCCTATTCTATCACATTGTATCATTGTGCATAAATCTTTCTCTTTTGCTCCTTCTTTACGTGGCGTCGAGATATATAGCTCTCTTTCTCTCATAGTCATATCTTCACCCTCGTGTTTCAAAATGTGCCTTAACGTGTCGCGTCCTGCAAGTTTTATAGTTTTTTTTTGTTTTACGAAGGCAGTTTAGAAATTGGGGAACGATTAAGAAATTGTCTCTTTTCCTTCCAGCGATAGCGCTATTCAGGGAATGCGGCCAGGCACTACGAAAGGTTCGCCAGAAACGTGAATACAAAGACTTGATGAGTTTGGTCCGGGACAAAAATATAGACGACGACCCGGCGGTAAGAGACCCTGAGCTACTTGCTAAGCTAGAAGAGAACAGAATCATTGCTCACGCCAAAGAGGATGAATTACTGGAAAGGTATACATGGTTTATACATTTTTTTAGGGTTATAGAAGTTTTAGTGGAATGCGTGAATCTTTACTCAAAACTGGTAAATCTTTCTTATTTTTCTTTGATTTTGAAAACAAGAATTAATCGTCTGGCGGGGATCTAATCTGCACCTGCTACCAACCTGGATGCAGGTGCCGATAAGCTATGAACGATACCTATATAGTTTGGAAAGTGTTATACATTATGATATGTTCTATACGCTTTTAAACTTTCGCGTATCATAATAAGGCGCTCCACCCACACCCACACGATTTTACCATTGTATGCTAGTATCTCGATTTATATAGAAATCACGCCTAGCACAACGCCCAGCGCGCAGTTTCTGCCAATCTGCGCGGGAGCGCGGGCCGTGCCGCGGGATATGACACACCGGGGGCTCTACCGGCTAAGTCGCCGAAAATAGATTTTATCAAATCGATTTTCGGCAACTTAGCCGGTAGAGCCCCCCAAATAAATAAATGTTAAAAATTACTTAATCAATCGTTAAATCGGCTTCAACGTTGACAATCGATTCCGGAATATTTTATGACGTCACATGTGCCATGGAAGCCGATTTAACGATTGATTATGTCATTTTTAATCTTTATTTATTTGAACGCTATTGTAAAAATTGATGTTCCACGACTTACGCCCGAAATTAATAAACGATCCTAATCCATTTTATGCTATCTACGATAGCAATTTCGATCCATTTGTCTATTAAACCGTGCCAATAAAGCATCCACAGATTGAAAAAGCAATCTTTCCGAACGAGCGATCTTTGGGAGGACGGATCATAGAAAAAGATAGGCCTCTGTTCTAAAATGACAGGTTGCACGTGCCAATAACCAATCCATTAATTTTGACATAAGCTTAGATAGCCAGAACAATCTAAAGTTGCAATCCTAGAAGTTCGGTGGATTGACAATTGGTTCTAAAGATAAAATTGGTGAAGTAGTTCATTATATTCCAAAATCGCTTTGCATATAAATAATAAATAATAAGAATATTTTTTTTGCTTACAAAATAGGCGGCAACAACTTCACGTCACTGTTTAAATTATTTGTAAAACAAACACAGAAATCAATAATAAAATTATTGCTTATCATATCAGAATCCTGGAGGATTTAAGATTCGCAGACGACCTGGTTCTTCTAAGTAATACCGCTAGAGACCTACAAGACATGCTGACAGCACTTCATCGGCACAGCGAGAAGGTCGGTCTCGAAATAAATTTCGAAAAGACAAAAATTATTACAAACCATACTAAACCTACTCTCAGAGTCGAAGGCGAAGTAATAGAGTACGTTGAAGAGTACATTTATTTAGGCAAACTGATTTCGTTCAGAGAGATTGACTCGGAGGAAATAGATAGAAGAATGGCGCTGGCATGGAAACGGTACTGGTCCCTAAAAAATCTTCTTAAATCTAAGTTACCTATTGTCCACAAACGGAGACTCATGGACTCTATCATTCTACCTACACTTACCTATGGCAGCCAGACTTGGTCTTTAACAGAAGCCAACGCAAATAGACTGTCGGTATGCCAAAGAGCCATGGAGAGAAGTCTCCTAGGGATAAAACTTAAGGACAGGGTCAGAAACGATGAAATTCGGAAACGTACCAAAGTTAGAGATGCTATACAACATGTCAGAAGACTAAAATGGAAGTGGGCCGGTCATGTAGCGAGACTTGAGGATGGGCGTTGGACGAAAGTGGTCACAGAGTGGAAAGGACCAGAAAGTGGAACGCGCAAACAAGGTCGTCCGCTCAAACGCTGGTCAGACGATATACGCGAGACCGCAGGCAAACACTGGCTTAGTTTGGCACAAAATAGAGATAAATGGCACAACCTGGAGGAGGCCTTCACCCGCACGGGGGTTCCTATGGAAGAATTCCGATAAATTTTACTTACTAATAAATACTAACAAAAATTACTTTTATTCCATTATAATTACTAACCCACTAAACAAAATGTACTGTTAATGTTAGTTCATAGGAGCAAATAAAAAGGCTTTTTATTTTTTATTTTATTTTTATTTTATTATATCAGAATCCATTATAGGTATTATATTTATTAATAAATAATTATTTGTATATTAGTTATAAATGCTTTGCAACAAAAACAAACAACCATGTTTGTTCTCGATCCGATCGGCGACGACGCGACGGCGCAGGCGTGCGTTTTGCTTGTCAAATTTTGATACGTTCCGTTCCACCGTTTGACCAATTAAGTTTCATTTTATTATTATATACCGTAGTCGTCTAGTAAAACATTTTAACCTAGCTATAAATAAGTCAGTATTGATGACTTATCTTTAATATATTTAAAAATAAATTATCATATTAAATTAAATGGTATAATTGTGTCCTGAGTTACCGAGTTCTGCATAAAACGGAACGCTGCAGAGGGAAAAGATCGCACCCCAATCTCTGAGCAAAAAATGGATGGATTGATATGTTTTGTTATTGGCACGCAGGTAAAGATCAAGATAGCGATAGAGCTAATCTAGAGATAGGACTGACTGACAGATTGCGGATCGTTTATTAATTTCGGGCGTTAGCCGGTAGAGCCCCGGCTCCGCAGTCTCAGGCGTGATTTGATACTGTAAAGATACTAAACTACTAGTTGTAATTCTTGTATATAAAAACCAAAACGAAAATATAACTGCAACATCTTAAAATTGAATAAGTTTGTACATTCTCCACGACGATCGACCTCACATTTATATTTAGCGCGAGGCCGGCGTAATCTGCATCACCACGCGGGAGAGCAGATTACATCGCTAAGGGTCAGCGCAGACAGAGAGGAGCGCAGCGGAGAGGATTTTATCAAGGCACTAGAAAATCAACTTTATTATTATGTAAATAAAGTGCATATATTATTATGCTTGAACATGACATAAATTGCTCGCGTGGTGTCGGGCATATAATGCTCTTTGTCTGCGCTGGCCCTAAGTAAGGCAGATCCGCGCCTCCGTCGCCGCGCGCGTCTTCGCTCCGCGCACCGCGGCGGTACGCATCTTCAGTGGGTGAATCGCCTTATACAACGTTGTGTATGTTAACGCGACTAATCTTTTTGCTGAAATGACATTTTTCTGATGAGCGTTTCTATGCAAATGTAAGGCATGTACTAATTATGGTCACTTTTAGCGTGAGCTAAAGGTGACCGTAATTAGTGAAAGGTGATAGTAGGTACTGTTACAAATAACTTAGTCTTAAAAACTTTGAAAATATTGTTTATTATAATGTAACCATCTTACGCATAATTACGATTACGATTTGATTTTCTGATTCAGTTTTGAGCAAAGCGTCATCTCTAAGCAATAATCCCTCTAAGGTGATATAATCATGTCACGTTAAACTCACGTCTAACCAGCGTTGTGTTGGTTTGTTGCTTAGCTTTGTGTTAGAGTTCTGTTGAAACAGTCAGTGTCGCGCTAAAAGAAGCTCTGCAATCACTATAAGGTCCTGTTTTTAGTTATGCGTGTGCGACGTGATGATAGTAAGTAGGTTTTGATCCTATAATCAGGGGGGCTACCGGCTAAGGGTCGTAGCACACATGTCAAACGGAAAGGGATCGTCACCGCCTCCCCTTTCTCCCCGGCGTCAAACAGTCGTCCACTTTATGTAACCACGTAACATAAGCGGATCAGAAGCTCCGCCCCGCCGACTCGCTCTAAGACCGCGCGGCCGGAGTGTGGACAAAGATACGTAAGTCGCCAAACATCGTGAAGGTGATCGGCGTTCAAATAAATGAAGGTTAAAAATTACTAAATGATTCGTTCAATCGGCTTCCATGAGCATATGTGACGTCATAAAAGGTCCGGAGTCGATTTTCAACGTCGGATCACTATCACGATGTTCGGCGTCTTAGCCGGTATCGCCCCAGCTAGTGGTTGTTGACTCTGACTGCTAAGCCAGAGGTCATGGGTTCGATCCCCAACTAGGACAAATCTTTGTGTGATGAACACGATTATTTGTTGTGTGTCTGGGTGTAATTCATGAAAAAAATATAATTATGTTTATCATTATGCACAGGCTCTGTCTAGTTAAGGATCAGATGGCAGTGTGGTAATTGTCTTAAGATATTTATTTATTGATTATACCTGTCGTGCTCACCTACCGCATGGAACATTATAATTGATTTAAGCAGCATGATAGCCTCAGTACATTGTTTTTTATTATTATTTAGAACATGTTCATTTATCTATTTATGCATTACTAGCGGCCCGGTACGTGCTTCGCTACGCTTTTAAGTATTAGTACAAATTATTTGTTTATGGGAGTATAGAAAGATGTTGATTTTACACTTTAACAAGACTTTTTTTTAATTTTCTTTACGTACATACCTTCCCTGGACTTCCACGAATAATTCAAGACCAAAATTAGCCAAATCGGTAAAGGCGTTGTTGAGTTATAACATTACAACGAATAGTGGCATTGATTTTTATATTATACATTATTTAAATAAACAATTTATAAATTTAAAAAAAATCATGTACTGACGCTATTATCCATGAGTAATTAAAATACTTAGAATATAAACATTTTCAGGTTTGCCAGATTAGAGGGCGTCCCATCATGTTCACAACTGAGATTCAATCTACAACAAAATGATGATGATATTACGGACAGTGATATTGAAGCAAATTCCGGACCTAGTGGCAAATTTATAAGAATATTGCCATATCCCAATCAAAAAGAAAACGGAGAGAGTTCAAAAACTAATGTAGGCAGTTTTTGGCCTACTGTTACAATATGTAATGGAAAAATTGTGGGAAGCACAAGTAATTTAGATACATGTCAGCAAAATAACAGAATTATTCCCGAAAAAACCGCCAATTTAGCCAGTCCTAAAAATACTAGCAATTCAGACCAAAATTCAAACTATTTAGGTACACCTACTCAGAGTACTGGTATTTCTGATTCTCAAAATCGGACTTCTAGTATTTCAGAGCAAATTGTGAACGATTTGGAACCGCCTATTCAGTGTACGAACATTTCGGAAGGAATCGTGAACAGTTCACACACACCTAGCCAGGTTACGAATATTTCAGATGAAAATGTGAACAATTTAGTTAAGCCTACACAGAGTTCTAGTATTTCTGAGCAAAATGTAAACAGTTTAGAAACGCAAGATGACAAGTATACTATTTCCGAGCATTATAGAAACAGTCCAAGTATTTTGACTATAGAAGATAATACATCGATTGAGGCTAAAGAAAACATTGACAATGAAACTCCATTAAGTATAAAACAAGAACCGATAGACTGGCAAAGTGTACTGGATGGTTTAGGTGATAACTATACTTTGTCTGTATTTGATATAGAGGATCCTTTCCTAGTCGTAGATATATCTTCTGATAGTTCGTCGGATGAGTTATGAAATCAATTTTTTATATCCAATATTTTCTTACGTTATTTCTGAGCGCCACACTGGCGGGCCATCTAAAGCATTCGTGCTGTGCACACCACGTTTTTTAATTTAAACGCGCCGTCGTCGACGTGCGTTTTAGATACGTACGTCGACGGCGCGTTTTTGTCATATACGTATCTAAATAGCAGTTTATTGTCGCCTGTAAGGTCTTCAGGCTGCGTCTGACTTGCGTGCGTATAAAAAACGTGGTGTGCAGACGCCAGCACATCAAGCTACCCAAATCTGTCAATTATTTGTCATAGATTTTCAACTTTATCACCAAAGTATAAGGTTCACTTTCAATAGGTAAAATTTGACAGATTGAGGTAGCTTGATGTGCGCGTCTGTACGTAGGCGCTTATTGGGGCCAAAATCGACAGTGTAAGTGTTCAATTATGTTTCTTATGCAGAAACAGTAGTAAAATTGTTGTGGCATTCAGTAAGGGCTGTATAGAGTACAGGATTATAGAAAATGGCACATAAATTGTGGAATAAACTTTAGAAGCAGTATCTCCTCATGAAACTGAACATATGAAAGAAAACCAATTTGGAAATACGCTAAACCATTTACAAATGCATCTGCTGATCGTTAATGTAGTATGGGAAGTTAATATTTCTATCATTTTGCATGATTGTTGAGTTTCGTGGGCAAATTAAGCTCCTTGAGTTACGGCAGCTTTATATCTTTAAAAATTTTGACAAATGTTCTGTGATAAATACATTAACACCTTTATTTAAAAACGATGTCTAAATTTAAACTGCATTAATTGATCCTTGGTTTAAGAAGTCGAAAACCATCCAATGAGATTGTCGATCCATAGTTCAACTGCAGTTATTTAGATTTCGTTTTTAAATAAGGGTGTAACGGCCAGACACGCAACCATCTCGTTCTCGTGAGATTAATATTACCAAATATTCAGAACAAGTCCCAATCTTTGTAATGACAACAGAGGGAAATTACTTTAGCTTGATCTAATATTTTAGTAATATTAATAATCTTGAAAATAATTACCGAAGCCCTTTTACGAATGTTAACTAATTTTATATCCAATATGATATGCGAAATAGGGAAAGTTGCGCTCTGGATTCTACCCTTAACGACGGGCTGTTGGCGTGGTTAGTAAATGCTTGCTTTTCACGCCGCAGGTCATGGGTTCGATTCCCATCCAGGACAGATATTTGTGTGAATCAACATATTGTCTGTTTGTCCCGAGTTATCCATAAAAGTATGTATTTACAAAAAAAAGTAGTATATGTATATATATAGCTGGGCGTAGTTTCGGATCAGATGGCCGTGTCTAAATAATGTCCCAGAATATTATATGAGTATTATTATTTTTAACGTGCTCAGGCCCCGTTTCGTCTGATTTTTATTAAAAATTAGAACCCTTTTGAGGTTTCGTTAATCACTAGTGTTTCTTTAGTGTCAGCTTTCATTAAAATTTAGTAACTATTTCTAAAAAAAATTCAATTAAATATTTAGTCACTAGTAGAACACTAGTGGTGAACCAAACTGCGTACACTTATGTTTTGACTAAAGTAAGTTTTTTGAACAAGGAGATTAAATTGACATTTACTCTGTTCCTAGGTTGTTGCATTTTAAAAATAGCGGTGTCCAGCAATCGAAGTTAATGTTAAAACCGTACCGTACATTTTATGTTTTCTGATAATCCATGAATTTCTGTGAATTAATTGTCAACATCAGAATGACTGCCCAAAATGACCGATCAGCTTTAAAACACTACTAAAATCTAATACCTATTTGATACCTTTGTTTAAATAATTGGTAACTAATTAACAACTGAGAAAATGAATTTAAAAATTGTGCAGTTATTCTGATGTCCGGATGACTGTCCACATTTAGAATCTCCACGTTAGGGTTCCAAAATTTCAATTCGCCTTTACAAAAATTTTGTACCTATTTGATACCTAAACATATATTATTTCTAGATTTTTAGGGCAAAGGATAACAAACTTAATAGCAGTTTTTTGTTTACTACTAATACAGAAAGTATTTTCTTGAATAATGTGCTTAGAAACTCTATTGCTTTTTGTTATTCTGGTTGACAAATAGTCAAGCTCTGAAGCGCAAAGACTATAAATTATTATATTTTTTATGAGTATAGTTTATAAGCACGTGCTCTTTAGGTCATTAAATAAAATTAAACTTCGCTGAGTAGTAACGAAAAGCTTTGCCATTTTGTGCCCCTTCGACACAGTGTGATTTATAATGTCCAATACAGTTAGAACGGGGTGGAGGTATAAATTCTATTACAGACAAGATTTTGTATTCAGCACCTTTTAACATCATTATTTTTGGTTAATCAGTAAGAATTATTATATATATATTTTCCCAACTCATCAAATAAGATAGATTTGATGAGGTGGGCTTTAATACGTTAGAATCATAAGTCAAACTCATTATTATGTATTAGTAGTAAACCAAAAAATTCTATTATTTTTTTTTATTCTTTGCCCTAAAAATCTAGAAAAAATATTTTTTTAGGTACCAAATAGGTAATAAATTTTTGTAAAGGCGAATTGTCATTTTGGAGTCCGTACGTGGAGATTCTAAATGTGGGCAGTCATGTTGACATCAGAATGACTAGGTACCCAATTTAAAAAAGTCATTTACTCAGGTGTTAATTAGGTACTAATTATTTAAACAAAAGTATCAAATAGGTATTCATCATTACAGCTAAATAAGTCCACTACTGGGCAAGCCTCCCTCAAGAATCGTCTTGGGGGGATATGCCATAATCGCCACGCTTGGCAGGCGGGTTGGCGATCGCAGTAAGATGGTCATAGTAATCAGAAGGAAGCTGCTGCCCGTCCTCTGGTAGATATTCCCTCGGGTCGACTTCTACGCCCCCCACGGGATGCGATGGGGTGATGATATTCTGATTCTGATATTTGTCGCCGTCACCACACAGCAATAGGTATTAAATTATAGTAATATTTTAAAGCTGATCGGTCATTTTGGCCATTAATTCTGATGTTTACAATTAATTAAAATACAGAGATATACTTAATAATTATTTTATTATTAAATATATCTATGTGGTTTCATTTATCCTGTGTCTTATTCAATAAAGCAATATTTACAAAATATTTTATTTTTCATTTATTTCAAATAATTATTCAGAAAAGAATGAATCTGATTCCGAACGTTCGTAATAATCAATTAAAATTTGGTTATTTTAGAATGTTGTGCTTTGAGCTCCTGGACAGGTCCGTCTTCGTCATCAAACTAAAAATGCTTATGCGAATTGTAATGAACTGCATCACAGCTCTGGGGGGCTACCGCTTAAGTCGCTGATTATCGTGATCGGCTTTCAAATAGATGAAAGTTAAAAATGACTAAATCATTCGTTCAATCGGCTTCCAAGAGCCCATGTGACGTCATAAATGGTCTGGAATCCATTTTCAACATGGAAGCCGATTGGAAGAATTATTTAATCATTTCAAAACCTTAACCATCCAACTAGGTAGGTCCAACTTCGAAAAGGAGGTCAATGGTAGAATACAACTCGGCTGGGCAACGTTCGGGAAGCTACGTAATATCTTCTCGTCCCAAATACCGCAGTGTCTCATGTCGAAAGTCTTGGACTTCAGTGTGTTGCCAGTGATGACTTACGGAACAGAGACGTGGTCGCTCACTATGAGCCTTATCAGGCGGCTCAAGGTCACCCAAAGAGCAATGGAAAGGGCTATGCTTGGAGTTTCCCTGCGAGATCAAATCAGAAATGCTGAGATCCGCAGGCGAACCAAAGTAGCTTACATAGCCCAAAGAAGATACGTAAGCTAGCGTATGGAGAGCCGTTAGCGAGGGTACGGAAAGCCGACAGCAAGTCGACCGCGACCGGTTCGTGAGCTTACCCGAGGCGATGCGATTACGTTACGATTCCGATTAGTGTGCGTTGCAGTAAGGAGTTTCATACAAATAATACTGAACGGCTCGAGTTGATACGGTGACGATCCCTTTCAGTTTTGATATGTGTGCTACGACCCTTAGCCGGTAGCCCTCGTGATGTAGGTAACATTTAGTATTAAACGGAATGAGAAATTACAGTTAGATTATTTCTAACTACCGTTACCTACACCACGAGGGCTACCGGCTAAGGGTCGTAGCACACATATCAAAACTGGAAGGGATCGTCACCATTGGCATTATAACAAACTGCCTGTTCAGTATGCTCCACCCGGTTTCACAGATACCTACTTACGGATATAATGAAAGATAATAACGGGCAATTCACGTAATTAGTTTTATGTTGGATGCGACAGTTTCAACTGCTTAAGGAAGTCATCTTCAGGGCGAATACGACCCGCACAACGTCGCGCCCCGTCTCTGTTGGCCGCATCCAACATAAAATTAATTACGTGAGTTACTTACCTGTTACTATTTTTCATTATGTTAGCTTCTCAAGTCAGTTTTAATAATAACTAATATACTTACGGATATTTCTCGGCTATATAACAACAGACAGATAGCGGTGGTGGATACATAAATATAAACTGAATATTTTACGTAGGTACTAAAACAATTTTTTATCAGTATCTATTAGTATTTAACGGGCCTAAGCTTGCCAGGTGTCCGGATTTTTGCGGTCGCGTCCGGCCAAATATGTACGTGTTAGGCCTGTCCGGCTTTTTGTCAGAGTGGTGATTCGTACAACGCGACGATGGGCAGACTAGCGTCCGAGCGGACAAGAGAGCAAACTGTTGGCGCGCGCGGCGCGTGTCTACCCCGCCCCGCTGCCCGCGCCGATCGATCTCATTCTCACTTTTTTCAACAGCCCAACTGTAAAAATATTATTGTTTGGCAATAAAAATATATGTCCGGCTTTTAGGGCAAAATGTCAGGCCTTAAATAGTACCGTCGTACCACGATTGGGACGACCAGTTGGAGGTGACGGAGGGGAGTTGGACCGAGCAGTACGGCGACTTGCGGCCTGAAACACCGCCCCTTGCCCGGATGGGATACCGGGCAGGGCGTGTGTTTGCGCCCTGGCAGTCCTGGGGGACCGGTTGAGGCAACTGTTCACCAGCTACCTCCGTAGTGCCGTATTCCCCACCTGCTGGAAAGAGGCAAGGCTAGTGCTTCTGCAGAAGCCGGGCAGGACCGCCGATTCTCCCACGGCGTTCCGACCAATCTGCTTGCTGGACGGGGCGGGCAAACTCTTCGAGCGTGTCATAGCCGCCCGTCTCAGCGAGCATCTGTCGCGCGTTGGCCCCGACTTATCGGACAGCCAGTTCGGTTTCCGGCAGGGACGTTCGACGCTGGACGCGATCAACCGCGTCCGCGCCCTGTCGGAGCCCGCTGTTCGGGCGGGGAGGGTGGCGTTGGCGGTGAGCTTAGACATCGTCAACGCCTTCAACTCCGTCCCCTGGCGGGCGATACGGGAGGCACTGGTCCATCATAACGTGCCTCCCTATCTCGGTGGTACCTATAGTCGGGGCATATTTGCGCGACAGGACGATTTCATTTTTCATTTATTAATTCGTTAACAAAATACATTGTGTCCGAAATACAATACACTTAGGTATAACTAGCAATTTTCAATTACATAAATACAATAAACAATTACATAAACAGTCAAAAATATTGAATAATAAAATAACATTAAATAAAATAAAACTCACTAATATACACCACACAGAACTTTGCAATAAAATTAACTAGAGCAATTAATAACTTCTGGATCTGATACATTAATTATTATTTGAATTTGTCAACTCTGTACTGAATATAAACAATTTTCAATCAAGAATGCCTTTAGCTTAGTTTTAAATAGCGAATAATTGTAAATTTTTAATTTTAAATCAGTAGGTAACTTGTTAAAAATTTCTATAGCTTGGTATTGAGCAGAATGTTTAGCAATATTATTTCATTTTTTATGACTTTCGTCTGATGTGCTCTCTCTAAGCTCTCTTTCATTCGAAGATTCATACTCATGGATATATTTGGAAAAATGGCTTAAAAGAACTAGTATATAGAGACTAGGGACCGTTAGAATGCCTAATTTTTTAAAATGATATCTACATGATTCGTATTGAGGTATTTTAACTATGGTTCTTATCGCACGTTTTTGCAGTACGAAGGCTCTTTGTGAGTAATAACTATTCCCCCAGAACATGATACTGTACCTTAATTTAGATTCAACAGCTGCAGAGCTATCTTGAACAGCCTGCAGCGTGTGGTGCCATACGGATCGCACGAGGATACCGAACGGTATCCTTTGAGGCGGCGACACTCCTGGCGCGCCTCCCGCCGTTTGACCTCCTGGCGGCAGCCGACGCGACGGTTTACACAGAAATTCGCGTCCGCCGGGAGAGCGGTGAGGCGCCAGAGCAGACGCTCGTTGCCTATAGGCGGGATGCACACCGGCGCGTACTAACACAGTGGCGCGCACGGCTTGAGTTGCGCCTGAACGCGCGCCAACGTGCCGTCGGTGCTATCCTGCCTCACCTCGAGGCCTGGGTAGTAAGGAAGGGCGGTTACGTCACCTACAGACTGACTCAGATACTCACCGGACACGGGTGTTTCGGTGAGTATCTGTGCCGGATCGACCGAGAAGTGACGACACATTGTCACCATTGCGGGAGCGACCTGGACTCTGCCCAGCATACGCTGGAGGAGTGCCCGGCCTGGGAGGCCGAGAGACGAGTCCTGGTCTCTGAGATCGGACGGGATCTTTTGCCGCCAGCAGTCGTGCATGCGATGCTGGCTGTTGTCTCCACCAAATGGGACGCCGTGGTCTCCTTCTGTGAGGCAGTTTTGCTGGATCGTGAACGAGCCGATCCCGCTCGTAGGCGGAGGAGGCGTTAGGGTGGCGGCCCAACTCCCCTCGGGGCCACGGCGGCAGTGTGAGAAGTGTCCTCTACTGTCGCCACGTACAAGCGGCTCCGGGATGACAGCGATCTGTTTGTGGCGCAGTCGCTGTGCCGTACTGGCAGGAGTCGGCAATAGGGGAGGGCAATCCAAAGGAGCCCTCCCAGGGTACGTGTCCCGACCATCTGGGACATGGCGCAAAAGGGGGGTACCGGAGCAGCATACCCGCGTACCACTGCCAAGAAATAGGGAGCATTCCACAGTGCATGAGACTCACGAAAGCCCTGGCCACTGCCAGAGTCAATCCACTATCCGTCATCAGGAAAGCTGATGGGACACTAACAGATTCTGGTGAGGAGACACTAGACGTCATGTTTAAAACTCACTTCCCAGGCTCTGAGACAATGAAAACCATGGAGCGAGAAATCCCAATTAGCCAAGAGGATGTGGAAAGACACACAACCAAGGCAGACTGGGACACCGCTAAAAAGATAATTAACGAGACCAAGGTAAAGTGGGCCATAAGCAACTTTGAACCATTCAAATCGCCTGGCCCGGATGGAATATATCCCATCCTATTACAAAAAGCGAATAATGTACTAAACCAACACCTATGTAGGCTATACAGAGCTTGCATAGCCTTTGGGTACACACCCCAAGCATGGCGACAAGTCAAAGTAGTCTACATACCGGAACCTGGAAAGTCGGACTAAGAGTCACCAAAATAATAGACCGATTAGTCTCACATCATTCTTTCTCAAATCACTTGAAAAAATGGTAGACATACACATCAGGCAAGGGCCTCTAAAAAGATTCCCGCTACACTGGCAACAGAATGCTTATCAGGCAGGAAAATCTACCGAGACAGCCCTACACCATGTTGTGAAAAAGGCGGAAGCAGCCTTAGAAAACAAAGAAATATGCCTTGCGGCATTTCTAGATATTGAAGGAGCTTTTGACAACACGGCATTCAGTACTATACAAAATGCCGCCAGGAACCATAGCATAGAACCCACTCTATGCAGATGGATAGACAGAATGCTGAAAGGACGGCAACTGCAGTCAACACTACTAGGGGACATCAGATATGCAACGACAACCAGAGGATGCCCACAAGGCGGAGTCATCTCACCGCTACTGTGGTGCCTGGTTGTGGACGAGCTCTGGATAAACCTAAACACAGGGCCACGGTATACCGTCGGCTATGCAGACGATATTGTGATACTGATAAGTGGGAAATTCCCTCACATAATAGCAGATATTATGAAACAAGCTTTAAAAGAGACAGAAGACTGGTGCAAATCAAATAACCTTTCTATAAGCCCACAGAAAGCCGTTATAGTACCATTCACAAAAAAGAAGGACCTATCGGGTATAGGAACTTTAAAACTTTACAACACAAAAATTGATTTGTCAAAAGAAGTGAAATACCTGGGTATAACACTCGACAAATCACTCACATGGAAAGAACATGTAGAAAACATAAAAACAAAGCCCTGAGAATATTCGGCATGTGCCGAGCAGCATATGGCAAAACATGGGGTCTGAAACCCAAAATCGTTCACTGGATATACAAAATGATGGTAAAACCGGTACTGATGTACGGTAGTATCGTCTGGTGGCCAAGAACAAAACTGGAAACTTGTAAACAAGTGCTAAACAAAATACAACGCACTGCCTGCTTAGCAATGACAGGGGCGTTTAGCACTACACCAACAGCGGCCTTGGAAGTTATTCTAGACCTAGTACCACTACACCTTGAAGTACAAGAAGAGGCAAGAAAAACACTCCTAAGGCTTGGGACACATATCTAATGAACGTATGCCCACAAGGCATACGCAGACAGAAAACTGGTAAAACCTTGACAATGTAATAGAGATGGGAAGTGATAAAATGCAACCCACCTACACATTTGACAAACAATATAATTTATACATCCCTAGTAGAGAGGAATAGAAATTGGGACTTTGTAAACAAAACGAACAAACTCAAATTTGGTATACAGACGGATCAAAAATGAAATCCGGCTCAGGCGCGGGCGTATATAATGAAACCTGCAGTATCAGCGAAAGCATGGGTAATTTCGCGACAGTGTTTCAGGCAGAGACATACGCGATAATTACATGCGCCCAGACGATCATAGATAGGGCGACTGAAGGTCAGACCATCTACATACTCAGTGACAGCCAGGCTACATTAAAAGCCCTGATGTCACATAAAATTGAATCAAAATTAATCCAGAACTGTATCACGGCTCTGAACAAACTTGGTACTAAAAACAAAGTCAAACTCGTATGGGTACCAGGCCATACAGGAATAGAAGGCAACGAAAAAGCAGATGCACTGGCTAGGAAGGGATCTGAAAGTCAGTTCTGTGGACCAGAACCGTGCGTAGGGATTCCTCCAAATGTAATAGGAGCAATCCTTAAAAATGAATCCACAGCTAAACACAATCAAATGTGGACCAAAATCAAGGAATTAAAACACTCAAAGCAACTCATAAAAGGAATAGACAAAAGCTGGTCCAAAAAACTTTGGAAGTACAGCAGAAACCAGCTATGGCACCAACTATCACCTACACAAATTGTCGGATTGGACTGTCGAATAGCCCGATCTGCAGGACCTGTAGGGAAGAACATGAAACAATGCTGCATATAATATGCAAATGCGATGCATTGGCAAGACACAGAATGGACATCCTGGGGCTGGCATATCCAGAACCAGGAGACTACAAGGATCTACCCTTAAGAAGTGTACTAGATTATGTGAAGACTTCATTCAGGGCTTTAGGGATAGAATAAAACCAGTGGGGGATAGTACAAAAGATCCTGAAGGGTGGAAGCGCTGTACGCAAGTACACCCCATCAAAGATAAGATAAGATAAAGCATACCCGCGTTCCCGGGACTCCCCCATCAGGCGCCAAGAGAAGCCCACGGCAGGTAGGTTTAGTCGGTGCAAGTCCGACATACCCACCCGCAGACACTTTTTGCGGGTGGCATGCGAAGGCATTCCCCCTGCCTTATCAAAAAATAAAAAAAGGCCTTATGTAGTGCGTAGTCCGGCCTTTGCATTTTATGACCTGGCAACCCTAAACGGGCCGTTTGGTGTGGTTGGTAGTTACTTGCGTTCATAAATATTTTGTCCTGAGTCTGGGTGTAATTTACTACATCATGTAGGCATCAGTAGGGCCTATACACACGTTTTTAAGCGCGCCGTTGACGCGCGTTTGTAGCGATACACACGCGCGTTAGCATCGATACAAATTCGCAGTTGTGAAAACTTGTGTAGCGTTTCCAAAACGCGCGTCGACGGCGCGCTTTACAAACGTGGTGCTATGCACACCGTCCTTAGTGTTTCGTGCAGATTCTGAGCGTATCCAAACGTATTCTGTATTCATGCATTTTTTTTTAATTATAATAATAAAAATATCTGGGGACAATGTCACACAGATCATCCTAGCCCCAAACTAAGCAAAGCTTGTACTATGGGTACCAGGCGACGATATACATACTTATATAGATAGATAAATACTTAAATACATAGAAAACATCCATGACTCAGGAACAAATATTCATGCTCATCACACAAATATTTGCACTTACCGGGATTCGAACCCAGGACCACCAGCTTCGTAGGCAGGAGCACTACCAACTAGGCTATGGTGACCGTAAAACGTTGTGTTATACGGTGATGTTAAAATGTTATTGGAACGAAGTTCCTTATCGCGCGTTGTGAAAGGGAGCCCCCTTTCACAACCGGAAAAAAATCTTACGAAAAGTTGTCACGACACTTTTTGCAGCTTTGCGGCGTGCGCATGTTTCTCTGTCTCTCTCTCTCTTATAGAACGCAAGCCAGATATTTTCATTTCTATTTCGCATTGAACAGTGTGGTGTCGCGACGATTATTTTTGTTGAGTGTATACAGGTTTATTGTACATAATAAATAATAAGAAATAACTTCGTTCCATCCGGGTGTCCCTTGACACATCTCAAGTTTTGTAATTGGATTTCATTAGGCGTATTGTTCATATATTTTTTAAAATTAATGTTAATTTATTAGTGCACAAGAACACACAACACATTTGTGTGCCAAGTTGGTTAAAATGGTGATACTTATAGGGACGATGTGTAGGTATAGGTAGTTACGTGAAGTTGCACTGAGATCTCTGACAGAAACTATGATAGTATATATACTATAACTCGGTATAATGAACTTGTGGTACCGATTATGAACGAAACTGTAGGTATGAACGAGCGAACTACATAGAGTTTGGTGAGTTCGAAATCAAGTTTCAGTTTCATACGGTGGTATCTTGTGGTAGTGGTACTGCTGTCGTTTGATTTGGTACGTGGAGTCTGCTTAGCGAGTTTTGAAATTGGTGAAACACTTATTACTATACTTATATATATATATATATAAGACTGCCTCGTTGGTCTAGCGGCAGCGTGTTCAACCGCAGATAATGAGGTCCTGGGTTCAAATCCCGGGTCGGGCCAAAAAGTGATTGTGGGATTTTTCCGTAAAAAGAAATTTCTCAGTATCAGCCCGAAGTCTGGAAATTGGCGGTATTACACCCCCGTGCCACGGAGAGCACGTAAAGTCGTCGGTCCTGTACCTGAACTCTTTCCGGTCGTGTCGCTAGGCGTCCCATCGGACCATGAGAGTGATGGAATAGAAAGCGCCCCTGTGTTTGCGCACACACATGTACACTATAATATGCCCTGCGCAATTGGCTAGTCTCCATTAAGACTGGCCGCCGTGGCCGAAATTCGGTCGGGAGATCATCATATATATATACCTACGTGTATTGCCATATAAATTAAGTATTAAGATGTGTAAAGGGCAAAAAGTTGCAGAATTTCAAGGTAAGTGATACCATTGTTTGTTATTTACGTGTGTGTAACTACATTAGGATAACGAGTGTATACGTTAAAAAAACATAAACGTCATAAAGACGGGACCAAGTGCCTCTAGCACGAGTTCCTGCAGTTTACTTACTCGATCACACGTAGGTACAGTTTCCTCCCATACATTGAGCACCAGCCCCTCTCGCGGAAACTATTAAGAACTAAAATTCTGGTGCTCAATAAAATAAAATTCGTTTATTTCGGACCGGAATCCATAGTGTTAGCAACAGTAATCTTAAAAAACTATGTTAGTAATATATTAGGACTTACATTCCAATTGATTAGGTATGTGTACTGCATAATAGCACTGTCCACGTCAAGTCTGTTGGCCACAGTCTTCAGGAGGCTGTTGGAACTGCCACGAACCCACTGTAATAGGGATGCTATACGTTTTCTGATGATAGCCGAAAAGCTATCAACCCCAGCTGCGGCCAACATCCCTGAGGCACTACAGTGGCGTCGAAACCCCAACAGCGCCCTGAAGGCATTATTTAATAATAATAATAATATAATCGTTTATTTCTCTCAAAAGGGTACAAATAAAAGTACAATCCATGTAAGAATAAAAGTACAAAAACTCACATTAATTTTGAACCTTTGAGAGAGCTGGAGTCTGTAGTAGGCTCGAGACCTGTGTGACAAATCTCCAGGCTCTCTCCACCCTGCTGCTATTAAGAATAGTTTTTGTTATAAAGTACAATGTATTTTTACGATACTTTAACTGAGAGACAACATTGTACGCGTACATACAACAATGTGGAAACATGCATGCATATGAATGATTGTGTGTGTGTGTGTGTGTGTGTGCATGTGTGTGTGTGTAGGTTATTTTATTATATTTATTAAGTTTTCAGTTTCTGTATAATCGAGCTTTAAGAGCCAGTTTGTCACAGTTTTTTTGCATTGTGGCTTGCACATTGGATATATGTGCAAGAGTTTGTTAACTTTATTATACACAAAACTACTTAAGAAAAGAAAAGATCTTTGGGCTAGGGATGTAGCAACAAGCATAGTTGGACAGACAACATGATTACGTCGAAGGTTATTAAATTTTTCTGGATCAAAAGGTATATTGACATGAGTCAGTAGGGTTAGGTTAAGAATAAATAGTTTGCGTACGGACAGAACTTTACAGATATTGTATAGATCCGTCGTGGGATGCCTGTATGGTAGCTGCCATCCGACTTTCAAAACGGAACGCTGTGCCCGTTCTAATTTCAACAGGTGAGTCTTAGTGGCGCCACCCCAAGCCACTATACAATATTGTATAAGTGACTGGCAGAGAGAAAAATACACTAATCTAAGCAAACTCTTATCAGCCACGTAACGTAAATTTTTAAAAATATACATTAGTTTACGCAGCCTGCATGTGACCATGTCAATTTGAGGGTGAAAAGAAAGGAGATCGTCTATTTGTATGCCGAGATATTTTATTACGTTAGTTTTTATGAGGTTTGGGCAGTTGCATGATATTTCAGACGGAGAACATAGGTGGGCGGTAAGAGATAAAGAAGAGTTGGTAGGTTTACCAGCAGTTGAAAGAGAAAACGTAATATATTTTGTTTTATCAACATTCAGGGTGAGAGAGTTTTGTGTGAGCCAGTTGATGACAAGGTTGAGGCCAGTTTGAGCGTGATTGAAAACGGACTCCCAAGTCTTACCATGGAATATCAAGGCAGTATCATCGGCATATGTATAAATTGACCCATTTGATAAATTTAACTTGCATAAGTCATTTATGTATATAAGGAATAGGGTCGGGCCGATTATACTGCCCTGTGGCACTCCGTAAAGAATAGGGAGCTCATCACTAATCCAGTTTCCAATCTTAACACATTGTCTTCTGCCCGTGAGATAGCTTCTGAAAAGGCTGAGCTGCGTTCCTCTTATTCCAATACCTTCTAACTTGCTTGCGAGTATGGGTACAGAGATCGTGTCGAAGGCTTTTGCCAAGTCTAGAAAGATACCAATAACCTTTTGTTTTTGATCCATTTTAGTAGTTATATTATTTGTTAGGTCTAGGACTGCATTACTAGTGGAAATTCCAGATCTAAAGCCATATTGTGACGGTGCTAGCATTTGATATTGTTCTAAGTACTTTATGAGTCTGTCTTTCATGAGTCTTTCTAAGAGCTTGGACATACTCGGCAGAATAGATATAGGTCTGTAATTGTTCGGCTGATCTCTGTCCCCTCCTTTATAAATGGGATGTATTACGGCTACTTTGAAGGCATCTGGGAATACTCCAGTGGTTAAAGAAAGGTTGCATATGAATGTGATGGGTACTATGAGAATACTTTTGAATTTTTTTATAATAAAACCAGAGATGTTGTCGTAACCCACAGTGCAATCGCTTCTAAGACCCATAATTAGGACCTCCAGTTCCTTCTCATTGGTTTCAAACATGACTAGAGAGTTGTTGGGTGCCTGGGTGTATGACGTTTGTGGGAAAGGTATAAGTGTAGGGACTTTTTCAGCTAATGTACGGCCGATATTAGCGAAAAATCTATTTGCCATATTTACCGAGTCTTTTGGGTCAGAAAGTGATAACAACTCATTAGCAACTGTCTTTTGTTGAGTTGTGTGTGTGATGGATTTAATAACATTCCACAATTTTTTGCTATTACTCCGTGTGTCTTTTATTTGGGTTTTGTCAAAATTTTGTTTAGCCTTTCGGAGTAGTGAAATGCAGTAATTTCTGTATCTTCTAAAGGTAACTTGTAAAATTTCATTTTGTGGTGATTTCTTTAATTTAAGCAATAAATTGTCCCTGTTACGTAGGCATTTGAGAAGACCAGGTGTCATCCAAGCTTGTTTAGTTCTCTTGCGGTTAGGCACTACCTTTAAAATTGAGTTGGCTGTTATAATTGAATTCAGAGTATTTATGAAAATCGTAGCGGCTTTATTTACATCACTAGTATTGTATATAAGGTTAAAATCTGCCTGAAGTAATTCTAATTCCATTTTATTGTAATCAATGTATTTAATTGTTCTAGATGTTTGTATATTAGATTTTCTGGAGTTATGAAGAAAGAGTAAAACTGTATCATGATCAGTGAGACTTGTATGGGCCACAAAACAAAATGCGGGTCTTTTTGTTTTAAGAATCAGGTGATCAAGACAAGACCGGTTTTGCCGCGTCGGAGATATATGTGCGGGTAACATACCGTGATATGCAACCATGTTGAGATATTCAGAAGATCGCGAATCTACATTATTTTCAGAGATATCTATATTAATATCACCCGTTAATATTATACTTGAGTACGAAGATAGTGAGTATAAGAGGTCATGGAGTGAGTTTAGAAATAAAGTTATGTTATGGTTAGCAGGAGATCGGTAAATGACTATAATAGCTGTGTCTTTGTTGACTATTATAGTAAGACAGTTTGCATCATGCACCCTGGGTTCTGCAACAGTAATTTGTAAGTGAGGCCGGTAATACACTACAACACCTTCGTTTTGTGTACTATGGCGGTTGGTAGTTGCTGAGACGTAATCTTGCAATATAGGTATCGTTGGAGAGTGTCGTAACCAACACTCAGTAAGTATGACTAGATCCCATGTAACTCTACTTCTTACAAGTAACGTAGTTAAGCCAATAAAATTCTTGTTAATGCTTCTAATATTTTGACAGAGAAGGGTAAAACTATTACCATGGGTTCTGGAAATTTGATGACAGTCGTCTATCATACAGTAAGCAGAGTGTGCTGTAGACACACTGTCTAATTCTTTATGTAGGTCATCGAATTTTTTAAAATTAGAATATTTGAAATTATGATTCTAGGTTGAAAGAATTTAAATAGAAGCGTGAAATAATTTTTGGGAAGCCAATTAATGGTGAATTTTTGTGTTATTGTGTAGGTATGAATGCAATCTTTGTCAGGTAGTATGGCAAGGAAGTTGATTGTCTGTATTATGTAATGGTTGGCAGTGAGCGTCAGATGTATGAGTATGATTACTTTGTTTGAGGATGTACGTGGAGTGTGTGTGTTTTGTGATGAATAGAAGTTTAACCTAAATTTATATATACTAGCGTAACTAAATATAACAAAAAATGATAGAAAAAGATAAGTATAAATCTCAATTGACAAAAAGTGTAGCAGTCATAGAGCAGTCGAAATTACGTTTTGGAGATCTTTGTCAGAATTTATACAATAAGGGATAGAATTTGCAGATTTCTTGACATAAATCCTTCCGTGGCTAGGCCAGCAACTGTCACACTTGTTTTCCTTCTGGAGTTTTCGACTAAGGTAATATAGATGTTTATTGTGTGACGTCAAGGACTCGGAAATATAGATGGGGGTTGAAGGGCCGGGTAATTTAATGCTGGCTGTTGATAGTTTGCAGTTCTTATTATGTTTGTTATACATTTTTAATGACTTCAAGACATTTTCCTTCAGAGTATCCGAGTTGAACTCGACGACAACAGTGCTTGTGGCAGGCGCATCTTTTTTTGGTTTCAATTTGAAAATATTTTTGATGTCGGTGGACTGAATCTTTTCATTTGTAACTGTACCAATATCCATAACTTTCTCTACTAAGGAGTCTTTGTTATCCGGGGATGAGACGGGCAGATTATTTATTTCAAGCATGGATGAGCGAGATTTTCGTTCAAGAAAGTCTATCTTAGTTTCGAGTGAGGCAATATTTAGCTTCATTCGAGAATTTTCTCGTTCGGCCTCGCCTAACCGATCCAGTATTTCGTCATATTTTTTCGAGAAAAAGTTAATGGACTCCTGTATATTCGAGTTTTGTTCTAATACATCTTTCATTGAAATATTAAGCGATTCGAATTTCCGGTTTTGCTTATCTTCAAAGTCATTAAACAGCTTGGTGATTTCAGATAGAAGTATGCTATTGTCCAAGTCATTTAGCTCATAGGATTCTTGACAAAGTCGACGTCGTGTTCTACGCCCCAAATTAACGAAAATGTCTTTTACTTTTTCGTGTTCGTTCAATGTAGGGTCAGACAGCGTTGAACGAAGATTCGTTCCAGGTGGTGTATTATTTCCTGACTGTGTTTCTTGCACTGACATTATCAATTAAATTAGTAGTATTTATTTTTTCGATTTTGCAGATGTAATAAAAATATATCGCCTTAGTGGGGCAAAAATCTACTATTCGGAAATGTATTTATAAACAGGCAAACCCCAAAGCTCGTCAAAAATGACAGATTTTTCTTACGATGACAGCTGACAGTTGAAGGACGGAGTTCGATTGCTACTTCCGTCTCTGTTGTTGTTGTCTTCTTTTCACTATCACACTGCACTTATGAGAGCCTGGTACTTCACTGAATTTATTTTAGTTATTTTTCGGTATAATAATACATTTAATTTCTTTTTAAATGGTATGGTGCACACGTCTAATCGCTTTCGCGGTCCAGGGGGGAGAATTATTATTATATTGGGTACTGTTTTGCGCGATCTCCGGGAGGAGTTTTTAAAAAAAACTATTTTTTAATCCCCGAACTAAATTTGATTATTGTCTCCTAAAATACATTACTATTTGACTAACTCTAACTTTAGACACAATTTGAATAACTGGTCAGAGCTTCATGCTCTACGAGGTCTGGATGCTAACTAACTCGACTCTCTAAGCGCATGGCAATAAAGCTTTTTATACTATAATAAAAATGCATGCTTTGCATTTACTTACTAGGGAATTACGGACATAACACGTCCCCCCTAGAAGACGAAGCTTCATCTTAAATAAGATGAACGCGAAGTTCATAGAAATATATGACTTGTAATTGACATGTAGAATCTTGTGTCCAAAGCTTGAGTTTAACAATGTTACAAAGAGCTTAAAAGTAAACAATATTTCTTAAAATTATTATTAATGCTATTTGTTTTATAGCAATTACATATACTTATTAATATTAAGTCCCCAAAAATAGAAAATAAACATAAAATAAAAGAATAGATTTGTATACAGCTATTATTAAATTAGTAGTTACTAAGATTTCGATTTAATTTATCGAATTGTCTTAATTTTACATCTTTAGTTAATTTATTGATTTCTATTCGGGTAAACTTCGAATAGACCTCCTGTCTATCTCATCAGAGTCATGACATATGTTGGACAATTCAATTGAGTTGCTTACCGGATTCTCATTTCGATTATGTCTTTTATTGTAACATTGATTAAAGATTTGTATACAACAAGATGGATTTATACAGTGAGCAAAACATTTTTTATAACATTTGTATTATAAAAAGATTACAATTACACTTATTATTATGTAGGTTAGTGCCGAATAATAATGACCATATTTAACTATATGCGAAGCACTCTTGTAGAGCGCTTATATTCTTAATAGATACCGGAGCTAGTGTATCTTTAGTCAGAGAATCAAGTTTAAATGAAAAACCCGAGTTGTCTCAAGAAATAATTCGACTCAAGGGTATAAATGACACTGAAACACATTGCCAAACATTAGGCACTTTTCAAATGCAATTTACATTGTCAAAAGAAATCTATTCCTTTAAATTTCATGTCGTAAAAGACGACATCGATCTCGAATACGATGGTATAATAGGGACAGACTGTCTAGGTCACCTAAAAGCCGTTGTTGATTATAATAAAGAATGTTTAACAATGCAAAATCATACATTACCTTTATATTTCAAGTTGCCAATCTATACGATCCCTGCTCGTTCAGAAGCTGTAATTCAATGTGGCGTATTAAACAAAATCGATGAATTATCCTGTCTTAATGAAGCTTTAGTCCTAGATCATATGATATCTGAAGGAGTATATGTAGCAAACTGTGTTGTTGCTTTAAAACCAAATCGCAGAGTTAATGTTTCTATCCTAAATACCACTGAATCTGATATCGTAATTAATGATTATTTTGTACATCTTACCCCTATAGATAATAATTTATCTAAGCTGTCATTGAATGATATCGAAATTATAAATAATATATCTACTTCTGTCGTTGATAGACAAAATCTAGTTCTAAATCAAATCCCACTTCTGACACCAATGTTTTGCGCGATCTCCGGGAGGAGTTTTTTAAAAAAAACTATTTTTTAATCCCCGAACTAAATTTTATTATTGTCTCCCAAAATACATTACTATTTGACTAACTCTAACTTTAGACACAATTTGAATAACTGGTCAGAGCTTCATGCTCTACGAGGTCTGGATGCTAAGTAACTCGACTCTCTAAGCGCATGGCAATAAAGCTTTTTATACTAAAATAAAAATGCATGCTTTGCATTTACTTACTAGGGAATTACGGATATAACAGTACACAGGGTCCTGTATGCTCCTTGAGTGTAATTCATCCACAGGCTGCACGTGTACAAAGAGTGACAATATGCTTTGAAAAGCGTTATTTTTGCTTGTTTGGAACAGCGAGCGAACCTGCGGGAAAGCATATTAGCTCGAATGCACAGAGCCCTGCGTTCCCGTTCCATATCCATGTCATCCTTCAGCGACTCCGTGACCCAGTGTCCCAGGTACTTAAAGCTATTTACTTGTGCTATCGGGGTCCCATTGAGCGTTACTGGAGGTACTTTGTAAGATTTATTACCTGCCTTGAATACAAGAAGTACACTCTTAGTTGTGTTGTACCTGAGACCATGAGCCACAGCAAATCGCTCACAGATGCCCTTATGTTTATTTATTGCACTATTTGATGGACACAATAGCACCATATCGTCAGCGTAACTTAGGTATGTTGTTCACAAAGGTACCGTCAATAGAACAACCAACTCCAGCGCTGCTGAGCTCATCAATCAACCTATTGACATATATATTAAAAAGGGCAGGCGAAGAAATTCCCCCTGCCTTACTCCAGATTTTAAGCTGTAAGGGCATGATATCCCTCCAGACCATTTAACATAGTTTTTCTGATGTTCATACCAGTATTTTAATAAGGCAATAAACTCGGGTGGCGTGTTTGTGTCCTCAGATAGTTTTTCCCAAAGAATATTGTATTGGACCATATCAAGGGCTTTTAATAAGTCTAAAAATACAGCATAAACAGGTGTATTCCTAGCTGTATAGTACTGGACAGTCTGCTTGAGACACAAGACAGCGGCTTCAGTAGACAGACCTGGTCTGAAACCAAACTGTGCATCGTGAGCACAAAGCTGCTGGTTCAGCAGGCTGTCCAGCACCTTAGCCACTATGGTTGCCAATGATATTGGTCGATAATTGGATTTGTCACTAATATCGCCAGTCTTATTTTTGACAATAGGAACAACTAATGTTTTTAACATACTATCTGGCAAGTAGCCGTGATTCAAGCAAAGGGAAAAAAGCAAGGCTAGGACACGTGGCAGGTGTACGCCAGCATGTAACAGGTGTTCAATGCTTAAGTGATCATGACCTGGAGATTTCCCCTTAGTCATTTTTCTCAACACAGATCTTATGTCCTTTGCTGTAACCACAACTGATTTTTTACTAAGACAGCTTATGCCAGAAAAGCCAGTATTTTTATTATCACTTACCCCCACTGATGACTGAACGTTAAAGTGCTCCTTGAACATTTCAGCTATGAGCGGGATCAGTTAGCCCATCCACCACATCAATGTATGGGACGAAACTGTACGTGTGATCGAGTAAGTAAACTGCAGGAACTCGTGCTAGAGGCACTGTTGTGATTGAAAAATTCTCCCACGTATATTTAGCACCCATTTAGTTCTATTTTGTACCTGTCCTGAAATTTTTGTACCTTACACGCCATCAACGAAATTTCACGATAACACTGGTTCCGCCATTATGATGCGTCATAATGGCAAGACCATGCCCTTACTCCAAAACTGGAGGTTTGGCGCCAACGCGGAAAAAGACGCATCGAGGCTATGTTTTATTTTCAAAAACTGGTGTAAATGCGAGTTTTTATATGTAAATATGGTGGATTTTTAGACATAACATCTTCGACAACGTACACAAGTGGAGGAAACTGCGATATTGCCGTGAATTGTGATTTTCCGTGTTGTAACCATAACTCCATAAAAGCCTCTAGTAAAGTCTCCACTGCTTTACTGGGGTTGGACAAGGACTATCTATGACTTGACTGTGACGGACTTTACTTGACAATGACGGAAATAAATGTTATAAAAATGTATTTACTGAAGGCTCATAAGGCCAAAGAAGCCAGAGCCGTAAAACAGAATAAAAAAATAAAAAAACTCCAAAACTAGTGTCCGTTATGCTAGCGTACACCAGAACTGCAACGAGTTAGTTTCTATGCCAAAAAACTCTGTGTAAATACTGCCTAATTACTGTAAAAATAAAAAAAAATCTTCCTCTTTAGTTTAGGAAATAAACACCATTTTCACTATGTACGCTAGCGTCACGATCAAGCTAGCGTACACATGGCCGTACTCGAAAACGGCTAATTGTAAAGCAACAGATTTGGACACAAAAATACTGTTCTAATACTTCTCCCGCTATGCAAAATTTCATAACGATTGCTCTTGTAGGAACAGAGATATTGAACAAGACTTTTCAATGACATTCGGAGCTGGCGTCATGGCAGCGTACACATAGTAGTTCTTATAGAAAGGGAACTTTTCTTGTAATGAATGCTATATATATAAATAGTGCGTGAAATTCTGCCTCTATTAGTGTAAATACTTTATGCGAATTCGCAGGGGAATAAGTAAAAAACCCTGTTAATTTCTGTTCATAGTACAGGTACAGATATGCTCAAAGGTGCTTTGTCAAGTTTTTTTTAATAGAGAACATTCGAACACCGTGCAATGTCGTACTTGCAATGCGGTGTTACAGTATGTAATCATTTTAATTTTATTTATGTCAAAACACATCATGCTAACGTGTATTAGAAAATAATGCTATATTTCTGTTTTTAATTTCACAAATAATTCATTTTGTTCGCGACAGTTCGTCAGTATATTTGTTCCTAGAACTTAACATAGGTTTTTTTGCTTATTCCCCTGCGAATTCGCATAAAGTATTTACACTAATAGAGGCAGAATTTCACGCACTATTTATATATATAGCATTCATTACAAGAAAAGTTCCCTTTCTATAAGAACTACTATGTGTACGCTGCCATGACGCCAGCTCCGAATGTCATTGAAAAGTCTTGTTCAATATCTCTGTTCCTACAAGAGCAATCGTTATGAAATTTTGCATAGCGGGAGAAGTATTAGAACAGTATTTTTGTGTCCAAATCTGTTGCTTTACAATTAGCCGTTTTCGAGTACGGCCATGTGTACGCTAGCTTGATCGTGACGCTAGCGTACATAGTGAAAATGGTGTTTATTTCCTAAACTAAAGAGGAAGATTTTTTTTTATTTTTACAGTAATTAGGCAGTATTTACACAGAGTTTTTTGGCATAGAAACTAACTCGTTGCAGTTCTGGTGTACGCTAGCATAACGGACACCAAAACTACAACGAATTAAATCATCCAGATCAAACCAGAGAGAGAACCTGTTTTAGTACCTCCGATAATCTACAGTGAGAGACGGAGAACTCAGTAGTTTTTTTATAAAATATTTTTTTCATTTTTCACATTTTAGACGCTTGAATAATGTAATCTATTAATCAATCAAATCATTTATTGCTGAACATTGAAATGACAAAAAGTCCTTGAAGTTAAAATTTGCAGCTACTTTTAGCAGGCGCTTTATTATTAATTGTTATTTAAATTATTGTATAACAATATTGGATCCGGTGCCACGGTGGTAGCATTAAAGCGCGACCGTCGTTTTAAACACAAGGTCCGTCATAATAATAATACTGAATTCGTAACTTAATATAGACGGAACCACTCAGATAAAATGTAGTAAAATATAAATTTCAATAATTAAACCTTAACATAATCTCCTTGACAATAACTTAATACAAGCTAGCTAAATATTACTACTATTATAAAATTAATTTTGTGAATTTGTTTACAATCCGTGTACCTACCTAAATATCTATAATAAGTAGGTAACTAGAAATAATAACTGTATTACTTACTACAAACATGTTCTGACTATTTACAAGCGCATTTTTAAAGTCTACGTGAATAAAAACCTTTTTTATTTTATAATAAAGATATTTTATTTCGAAAGTATGGGAACATGGTGCATGTTTTCATGTAACATATGTTATTAAATAATATCGGTTAGGCCAAGCAGGAAACTTATATAAATAATACGGTCTTTAATATACTATTACATATACCTAAATAATCCTACGATGTGCAGATTTTTATTTATTTATTTATTAACAAAATATCATTTATTACACTAAACATGATTATTTATTTATAAAGTATAGGTAAGTTCAATTTTTTGTAAGAATTATAAAGTGCTAAGCTGACACGATGTAGTTATGGCTCAATTATAATAAAACACCTACTATTTCCTGCCAACTACCTACCTACTTTGTTTTTTTTTAAGAACCTTGCTTGCACTTCAGGATATATATATATATATATATGTATAATAAAAGTTGGTCCAGCCATTTTTGAGTTTTGAGCTTAGCAACGCAGATAGCTATTCATCCGTAAGTATCTGTATGGATTTATTCCCATTTTCCCCCGCATGTCTGCCCCCGAATGGGGGGAAATGGGAATTTTCGTGTCATCATCCCCCGAATTTGTGATCGGGGGAAGTTCTGTTCCCATCTTCCCTCGAGTGTGGCCCCGAATGGGGTAAAATGGGAATGCCTGAGTCATCTTCCCCCGAACTTGAAATCGGGGGAAGATAGGAAGTAAAAGTTGCATTTGTCCCCGAAATATTCTTAACAATTATTTTTGTGCCATCCCACCCAGCTATTGTTTGAATGAAATAAACATGATTTTTATTTATAACAATCCAAATAAATAATAAACATTTTATATTACAAATTGCAACTGTAGTTGAGATGAAAGTACATTTTGTCAGTAAATGATCTGGTAAAAAAAATTCGTTACAATGATTTAGCTCTCCGTAAGCGTAACGAGTGCGAGCGGCATAGATATACAAGAAAGATTTATGGCCCATTGACTCAAATCGTTGGCGGTCTCCTGCCCTCTTAACGGCCACGTCCAAAGTTAGGACTAGAACGAAACTCTAACCTGTACATGACCAATATAGGCCAATAAATATTTCGGGTTACCGGCGCACTCTATTTTATTTTTTGTGGATTTTTTTGAAGAAAGTGATATCCTTCGTTCTTGTAGTGAAAGAAAGCCATTGAAAATTTCTAATATTTTAGCTAGATGGCGCGTTGTTTTCCATTAAAATTCTACAACAATTATTACTAACGGGTACATTTTCGTGTAGTAGAGCAAAAGATATTCCCATATTAAACGGAAATTATGGTCACTCTACTCGAACATTGTAAGAGATAACATCATTTTTAACATTACACGTGTAGAAAACTGTTTTGAGGGTAAAACGATATGTCAATCTGATGAGGATAATATTAAGAATAATGGATGTTCACACCAAAATCTTAACAATTATTATATTACTTAAAACCCCTGTAACTTCTTTATTTCTGCTTTGACAAAGTTTTGGTTTGTTTCCTTCGATTTTGACTAATTTCGACAAAAAACGATATGTCAATCTGATGAGGATAATATTTAGAATAATGGATGTTCACACCAAAATCTTAACAATTATTATATTACTTAAAACCCCTGTAACTTCTTTATTTCTGCTTTGACAAAGTTTTGGTTTGTTTCCTTCGATTTTGACTAATTTCGACAAAAATTTTAGCGATGTCTTTTTCTGTTGGTACCTATAACGTGGCGGAGCAATCGTGACGCACACACATACTTCGGATGGCATTATTTATATTCTCTTGTTGGAAATGTGGGTACCTACTTGTATAATACGTGAATTGCTAACCAATTGCTTCATGTCTTCAATAATTGCTACATATGATACATTCAGAGAAATATGAATATTTTTTTGACCAACCATTCTGACGTCAGGATGAATTGGATGGTGGCCGCTTTTCGTTACCGTCAGGATGGCTGGACCAAACGAGATCTGTACATGAGACAATGCCCACTGTTTATTACCTATTTACTAGGTACCAGTAATGAAATAATTGCTACCTTTGTGTTAAGAAATATATTAAAGAAATAAAGTGGCAGTCATTCTGACGTCAGGTTGGCCGACTACTTCTAAGTTCTCATAGTTTTAGCTTCATATTAACAGCTTTGTTAACATGTATATTAGCTACCTTAACATTATATGTTTACACAACTTTGAGGGCGTCATATAAAGAAATAAAACAAAAGTCATTAAAACGCCTGTGCATCAATTATTTATTAACGCCTTTTCTCAGAATAATGCTAACAATGTTGTTGCAGGCGCTTAGTGACTTATGGAAAACTTGTTTCTTCATACCCATAGTACACTTTTATCCATTTACAAAATTTTATGTTAAGGTAGCAAATATATAAATTAGTGAAACTATTAATATAACGCTAAAACTAACAAGTGGTCGGCCAACCTGACGTCAGAATGGCTGGCCGCTTTATTTCTTGGATATAATTATGCCCTTCATTACTGGTAGTAAATAGGTAATAAACAGTGGGCATGGTCTCATGTACATATCTCGTTTGGTCCACCCATCCTGACGGTAACCGCTTTTCAGCGTGAAATACGAACAATTTCTAGAAGTTTGTTGTATCAATAATTGCTTCATTCATCAGGTAAAAAAATATAGCTTTTATTAATATTTGTAAACGCCTGCAAGATTTTAACAGGACGCTGTAGTACAAAACAACTGTTGCCTTTCCAAATTATCAGGCACTTCTTTGTACATACAAATATTAATAAAAGCTATATTTTTTTACCTTATATATGTACCAAGCTCAAACTATTATTGGTGAATGAAGCAATTATTGATACAACAAACTTAGAAATTTAGCGTCGTTTACGCAGAATACGGCGGTCACCATCCATCCTGATGTCAGAATGGTTGGTCAAAAGAATATTAATATTTCACTGAATGTATCACATGTAGCGTTTTAAGAAACTAAGCAAATATAAGCAATGGATAGCAATTCTGCAATATAAAGGCAACCAGCCATTCTGACGGTCACTCCAGAACACATGGCATCAATCACTGTGCCTCCCTCGCCCCCGCTCAGCATTGACGAACTCCATTATTCTGTCAAGAAGTTCTCAGTATCATTCAAAGTCGTCAGGGCTACAACTTTACCGCTTCCCAGTCGCGTTGGCTAGTTCGTCCCATCGGAACGAGAGTGATGAAATAGAGGGTAACTGTGATGTGTGCAACACACATGTATGTACATTAATGTCCTCGAGCTGTATCCATTGAGACGCCGTCAGAACCGGAACTCTTAGGGATTAAAATTAATTATATTTGTATGGGTAGCGGAAAATTGTTGTGATCTTAATTATAAAAATGTTTCGTTTTGTGGGTAGATTGAGCTCCAAAGTGTACACTAAGAATAAGGTCAGTTTTCATTGTATAAAGTGTACCTACCTAAGATACGTGTACATATCTCATTTGCAAAGACGAGAATATAACTTATCCTAAAACTATAGTTTTTTGTTATGTACCTACGTTCGAAAAAGTTTGGCCCAATAAAACCGAATAGGGATTAAATAAATAAAAAAATAAAACTATCTATAAACTACAACAAAAAGACCACGTACAGGGTACATGAATCAGAACGCACAGTATTTAATTTTGTACAGATTTAATTCGACAGACTGTTAAATAGTACTTATTACTGCTTTACATTTATTTATTGGCCGTGGATATTAATTCGGTATTGTGTTCATACAACGTGACAAACACAGAGAACTGCATTCATTATTGAAATACTTTTCAAACTAGAGTCCATTATCTATAGATCTATCCTTCTTACGTATATACAGAACTTTAGCACTAAATACCGTCACATTAGATATTCAACCTGTCGCAACGCTCCAATATAAAAAATAATTTAAGTTTCCTAAATTAAAATCCGCAGATAACTTGGATTATTACAATTTTTAACCATCCCATCACAAGGTTATGATAACGACCTAGCAGTTGCACAGCGCAATATTTTTCATAGGAGAGGCATTAAGTTTCATATAACTAGTCAAGATTCACAAAGCTCGTAAAAACATGCCCATGTCCAATGATATAGCTTATTTCCCAGCAGCTCCTACTTTAAACTGCTATAAGATAATATGTGTGAATTAAAACAAATTCCTATGAATTAATTACAGGTGCACCAATTAAATATAAACGGTTAGGAATAAATTCAAATTTAGTCCGCAAACGCTAATCTAAGCTTCGGATACCACAAGATATCCACAAAGGAAGGTATACATCGATTCAAGGTTACTATAAGATTAACAGCGTATTTTAGATAGAAAAGTAACTTTTTATTCAAAAGTATTCCATTTTTCACCTACCGATGTCTTAATAAAATACCTTAGAATAAATAAAAACCCAAATTACAAGTTGCTAAAAAACGAATCTAACATAAGTACGCAATTTAGAAGAAAATAAAAGTATAGAAAAACAAAAGTGTTACTTAACAACCTAAACATTAAAGTCTAACCTGCAATGTACGAATTGTGAATGCATAAAAAAATATCTCTCCTATAGCGCCTTACCTTACATTCTTACATTAAATTTTTCGTATAATCATATCGTCTTTGACAATTTGATGTTAAAAAAAAAATATTAACAAGTCCACTAACTTACAAATCAACGCTACCTACCTGGCCCTTAAAGGCAACACTTGCAAGAGTGGCCGTCGAGAATCACTACATTTAAAACTTCATAAGCCCCTTGACGATGTGTCTCACGTATTCAAATGTGAAACCAAAGAGAGCGGAGACCAAGGAAAGGTCGAAATGAAGATTTAATTCACAATTAAAATAAACTAGTTCTAAAAATGCAGCGTCAGTCTCGCCTCAAGATATTACTTTTCAGAAGACATTCATTTGAATTTTGAAATCGAAATGGATCGATAACGGATTTCCAGTTTCATCGATTTGGCACGTTTTAAGATAACTGCACGTCACGGAATGCACAACCGTGTCTGTCAAGAATTGAGTGTTATTTGAATAGATATAAATGATTATTTCGACGTTAAAACGCATAGAATTAATAACAGCACACCATGGAATGCACACCACTAGTCTGTTCAGAAGTCCGTGTTATTTACATAGATAGAAATTGTTACACAGAAGAGATGATTAACCCGAGTCTGCAAACACATATTCAAGAATTTTCTTTATTACTATTGTTTGCGCGTTCAGTCCTTTTTCAAACATATTAGTAATTTAACATATGGTAATAAATCTTAACTATACCGTCCCCGGGTCACAAACAGTTATAAATTTTAATATCAATCGATATAATAAATAGCAAGAAAGTCGAAATTAATACCACATTCAAATCAAAACTAATTCCACTACAAAATCGTCAGTCATCGTCGATTTAGCATAACCGTTAAAACGTCTGGAGCAGATGAGTGCAAGCCATGTAATGGACACCACGAGTGCAAAATAAGCAAGAGAAAAAACCAAGAACGGCCGGCCGCCCGCACTCGGGGTACGAACACCAATAACAATTAGTTCGCGGAGGGTTTCATTTCAGGCTATGATTTATTTGAAACATGTAACTGTACCAAGCAGTACCGGAAAAGTTAGTTCACATCAGCCAACAATTCGCCTAGAATGCAACGCGATGCCTAGATAATTCCTTCACACTAAATTACGCCATCTCTAGACTCAACCAAATCCTTAGTACAGACCAACTTTCGTGTTCTACTGACGAGCAGACCTTTGGATCAATTGGTCCCCGGGTGCGTGGGCGCCGGCGTCTCAGTTTAATACATAATTATACACGGTATTGTTTAAAACGTGACGTCTACTACATAAACTGTACGAAATTTGAATACATAGACAAAATTTCTACGAGAAGGGCCTCCGTAGTCCACTTGCATACTAGAAAATGACTTTACAGGGCAACTCTTGCAAGAAAAGCCGTTGAGAATCACTACACATTTAAAACATGAATTAAGGCATTCCTGACCCCCCCGATAATGTGTAAAATGAGCAAACAAAGAGGAGGAAGGAAAAGCCGAAATTAATACCAATTTACAATTAAAATTAACTAGTCCTACTACAAAATGCATCGTCAGTCTTCATCGATGTAGCACATCATTGTTATAACGACTGAAATTGATAAGTGCACGACACGTGTTTAGCGTGCGCAAGAGTTGACAAAACGGATCGCTGGCCAGACGCCACGCACTCGAGGCACAAAAACCAAGATGTCAAGTAGCTAATGCATTTGTTCCCGGGGCTGCGTAGTTTCATAGCATTGTCATAGCTAAGATTTAAGACTTTCGCGGCGTGCACTGAAAGAATTAGTCGCGGGACAAAGCCGAAATATCAGTTACCCCGTGATCTTAAAAATGTTGACAGCGTCGTCTAGAGAATTTTCGAACTCAATTACACGCATCTCTAAGAGTTGATCAAAATCTAAGACAATAGACTGTGCTCTACCGTTGATGGGCCTAACAATTTTGCACACAAAAATATCTCTCTTAGGGCCTTACCTCACATACTGCATTTAATAATGTTTTCTTTTTGAAAATTTGGTGTATGAATATTGCATTTACAAACAAGTGGCCTTTTAGGGCAACACTTGCAAGAGTGACCGCGTTAATCACATTTAAAACACGAAGGCAATTTTAAACCCCACGGTAGTGTGTTCAAATGAGCAAACAAAAAAAAGAGCAAGCCGAGATTATTATGAATTTACAATAAAAACAACTAGTTGTTCTATAAAATGCATCGTCAGTCTCGTCTGAAGATATATATATTCTCAGGAGACATAAATCAGTCTTCATTGATGTAGCACATCACTGTAGCAGAACGACTGGAGCAGATAAGTGCACGCTATGGATGCACATCGGAGAGTAGTATTAGGTTGTATAGAGAGCACACAGAAGGGATGCTCGGCCGAGACCGGCCACACCGACCGGCCCCGATAGAGGACTAATCAATCACACACACATTCAAGAATTTTCTTTATTTCTATTTTTTTGCGCTTTTTCTCGTTTTTTATATGTATTAATTAATTTAGCATTAAAATATGGTAATAACTTCCAAGTTTGCGTCCATCTCTTTATCGGGTTTACCGTTATAAAAACATTTTAATATCCACCCATAGGGATTTTATCTCACAGATGTCGATCAACAAACGTTCGGCGGCTCGCGGAGCGCAACGTAACTCACGTTTAGTACACGTTGTAAGCGAAAAGAGAACAAACAAAACAAAAACAAACGAAGTTCCGGCCGGCCGGGCTGCACCGGCCGGCCGCCACGCACTCGGGGTACCAACACCAAGAAATCAAGTACAAAATTGAAGTTATCCCCAAAACTGGGTCGTTCAATTGCACACAACAATTTAAGATACATCAAGTCTTGCACCGGTAGAACAAGTCGCGGGTCGGCCATCAATTCGCCGAGCCGAAAATTCATTTACCCCGTCCTCAAAAGAATGTTCAACGCGGCGACTAGAGAATCTCCGAACTAAATTACACACATCTCTAGACTCGATAAATTTCTTAATACAAAAGGGCGTACTTTCTGTTCTACCGCTGACGTGCAGACTATGTTATCGACTTGAGTCGGCCCCGGGTGCGTGGCGGCCGGCGCCTCGACAGCACCGCGCCTCACCATAATATTTTATGTTAAATTATACATAGTATTATGTTTTACATTTATGTAAGAGCTGTTGATTGTAAAAAAATTATATGTATATCCCTATAAATGCTGAGTTGGTTTATTTGTCGAGAGCTGTGTTTGCCTTGACTGCGATTACACACTCCTCTCCGCAAGACTTCAACACGGTACACTGAAACAAGAAAAATATCAATATTAGCATTATATTTGACACAATTTGCAATCAATCGCGATTATCGTTTATCAATAAAGTAAATAAGAACGGGATTATATTAATACCGATATCAATTCCATACTCATAGCTTCTTTTATTATTCTTTACAGCCTATTTTAGCATAGTATCAAGTTTTGCATAAACAGCATTTTATTAGCATAGCAGAAACAACAATTTCAATTTAATATGAAAGAAAATAAGCACAGGATTATAGAAATAATTAGATTATAGGCGCTCATAGCTAGATGCTCTCACCGGTCTGTAAATGATCGGCGAGGTTAAGCAACTACGCTCGCGGTCAGTCCATAGATGGGTGACCGCCAAAGTGGTTTAATTTCTGAGCGTCTCCGTGCTTCGGAGGGCACGTTAAGCTGTCGGTCCCGGTTGTAGTCATTAGACAACAGTCGTTAAGCCATGTCAGAGGCCTACTGGGCGGCTTGAGCAACTCTGACACTAGGGTTACCACTGCCCATACGATAAGCAAGCAATAGAAAAGTACTGTTTGCAACTTTTATTATTCTTTAAAACTTAAATATCTCTTTGATTAAGTTGATACAAGTATCAAATTAGTAGTTCAAATTTAAGCTTTAACGTAACAGCATTTCCATAAAGCTTAGAAGGTACAACTTTAATATCGAACCAAATAATCACATGATTATAGAACGTTTATTAACAGCAGAACTATGAAAAATGAAATAAAAAAAAGGTTTTTATTCACATGGACTTTCGTGGAAAAATCACTTGGAAATAGTCACATGTCGGTAAGTACTTAATATGATTTAAGTATACATAATTAATTATTTAATTAAAGAATATTATTATTATTATTATATTAATGTCAGCAAACTGCTTATTATTAAAAGCTTTTGAACTTGTAATAAAATCATATTCTGTTAATCAAATATTACTTTTACAATATTTTTTCTCACACAAAACTAAATATCTCTATAGTGTTACCACGATCGATAGTGCTAAAGTATTTAAATGTTAGCAAGAGCCCTAACGACATCACGAGGCGTAAGGGCGCTGAATAATGAATTGTCGGTAATCGATACAAGTAACGCGAACTTAGGGCTCATACTATATGTATGATACTAATCTTATGCGGGCTGTACACACTCGCAGAGATCCTCTCGTCAGAAGACTCGGCCGAGAAGGCTCTCGGCGAATACGTATCTGTACACACTCGTTCTTTTAGTTGTACCAAAGTCTCAGAGATAATGGACGTAGAAATTGGTGCTGCTGTTTGTCTTTGTGCTGCGAGCTATTACAATTTTTTACACATTTATCATAAAAAGAAAATTCTTAATCCTTGGCGAAGATTTACAATGCACCGTAATAAAAACAGGTCTTCACTTCAACACGGTCAGCGGACAACTGAATAAAACGAGTGTATACATGCTCGCTCTCGTTTTCCGCGCGAGTTAACGAGACTCTTTGACACGAGAAAGACACCACACATTTTATTTATTTTTATTTAGTTGCAGCTCTGATTTTGGGCGAGAGATCTGGCTAATGCAATTTCTGTAAATTTAAACTGTACTCAAAACCCACGAATCCATATGACTGGTAATAAATACTAGTCCAGGTAAGGGGTAGAGATATATTTTACGAGTTGATTTAGCACCAACACACTATAAAAGCGGGTCAGAGACTCTATACTCGACAGAATCAAGAATATATAACACAATGAATTGACACTCAGCTGTGAGGCTCAGGCATGTCTCGGGGAATCGCTTTAACTGTCTTGGATCCGGCAACGAATTTAATCAGAAAGAGACAAGGAGGAGTTAGAAAACGAATAGCTCCACTTTCCTCCAGAGCAAAGCGGGAGAATTGCAACTAGTGAAGCCAGGTGCTAAAGCACCGAGGATCAATTTAAGGGTCCCAAGTGAGCTGGTACATTTGATTCCAATAGTAGTTATGGCATATATAATATGTAGAAACCTGAAGATAAATTAATTCAACAATCGGTCTTGGCCTTCTAGAAAAATGTTTTATTTTATGTTTCAGGGGCTCTACCGGCTAAGTGGCTGAACATCGATTTCTTAAATGGCGTTTAAACAAATAGAGGTTAACAATGACTTAATCAATCGTTAAATCAGCTTCAACGTTGGCAATCGATCCCGGACCATTTATGATGTCACATGTGCTCATGGAAGCCGATTTAACGATTGGTTAAGTCATTTTTAACCTTAATTTATTTGAACGCCATTTAAGAAATCGATGTTCGGCGTCTTAGCCGGTAGAGCCCCATGTAGTGATTATCGTAGTGCCATCCAATTGGCTTGACATGGCTTAACGACTGTTTTTTTATGCATAGAACCGGGACCTATAGGTTTATCTCACTCGCCTAAAGCATGTACTTACTAAGAAAATAAAACAAAACATAGCCTGTTTTCTCATAGTTTGATTACTGAAAGATAAATAGGTATATGTTCAGTTTAAAGGTAGAAATAAGCCATTATGAAAGCTCAATCTTATTGAGGTTATAGTATTTTTTTCTGTTTCATCAGTAAAGATTCCTCTTCACGGAATAACAGGAATCTTACTAGATTAAATTTCATATGCGGAATTGTTGTGCCCTAGAGAAATAATGAATGCAATAAAATGCGTAATAACCTCTCTCTTGACATGAATATGAGCATTCAGAAGCTAGTTATAAAATATCCAAGCGCCTATGGAATTTGTTTTTTTTTTCTTATATTTATTAAGTTGCTGCAAATAAACTTGGACTTCATATAGAATAATTTAGACCATTTTACAAAAAAATCTTTTTGAACATAAATATTTGTATTGCGGGGGGCTTGTACAAACAACCAAATTACACAAAACACACCCATAGCCATAAAGTGCAAGGATTGAACACGAAACGCGGCAATAACTTGCTTGCTTATTGTATGGGTTGCTCAAGCCGCCCAGTAGGCCTCTGACATGGCTTAACAACTGTTGTCTAATGACTACAACCGGGACCGACAGCTTAACGTGCCATCCGAAGCACGGAGACGCTAACAAATTAAACCACTTTGGCAGTCACCCATCTATGGACTGACCGCGAGCCTAATTGTTTAACCTCGCCGATCACTTACGGACCGGTGAGAGCATCTAGCTATGAGCGCCTCGAACAAAAGAACTATATACGCCAATGCCCATGAGCGTTCATGTTACAGTCTGGATTATTATAGACTAACTTTCAATAAAAAAATCACATTTAAATCTGTTAACTGTTTTGAGCTACAATATCGAGGACGGACAAGACACACATTTCCTATATCCTAAGTCTCATAGTTAGCGGTGTTACACATCCTTTGAGGAGTCACACACATACCGAACTTTAATGCCGTGTATAGATAAATAATTGAAGTAGACATTGGCGGCAATGAGCGAAATTTGGTCCTTATAATTCCATGACAAAATGTGTCTCACTAAACATGATATTGTTCAAACAAAGGTTGACACTTGAAGGCGAAACTAGACGCAAAGGTCAAGTTTTAACGACAAGAAAAATATATGAAGGACCTAATTGGCAGCTATTCCTTAATAACTTATTCATTATGAGTTACTGGTCATCTCAGACACGCGATAGTGAATAATTGATAGCGGTTTTTTCGTTGTACAGTTCGAATAGGGCTATTTCTCAGCTAGCTAATCAGAATGAAATGCTAAATTTATAACTGTATGTCAAAAAATAGAAATGCTTGCCCACCAAAAAGGTTATATGAAAAATGCCTAATCTGAAAGCGATCTCTACCAGGCAATCAGTCTACCCCATCCAGACTTTCCTATTTCACAAAAAGTCTAGTCCTAGTTGCCAAGTAATAGGAGAAGATATTTTATGCGCTATGATCTTATTAATTGTATGAATAACCGAAACGAAATCTCTCTAAGAAAATAAGAAGTATACAAATTAAAAATTTTACCACAACACTTAACTTATCAGTGCAGAAAAAACTGAATAGCTTTGTATTTAATGTTAAGCTACTGGAATACCCAACTAAATGCCGAGTAGATCTCCCAACAAGTGGGAACGTGCTGATGGGCTTACAATATCCTTAATGACTACTTGCAAGACTCCTGTCCAGTATGCCCTTCTATCAGGAAATCAATGATGGCGTTAGATTAATGTAACAAAATGGTTCCTCACCAACAGCTCTTTGCCGCTATCGAAGTCCGAGCGCAGCTGAGTGCCGAGGTCTCCGTCTGGGATCTTAAGGTCCTCGCGCAAGTCACCGTTGTCAGCCATGAGAGTAAGGTAGCCGTCGTCAGAGATGTCAGTCAGTTGGTAGTCCTCGCGCTTCACGTGGGGCACGTCCATGTTGTGGGTCGATGGGCAGATATCTTCGTATCTGTGGACAATATACAATAAACACTAAGTTTCTTCTCTTTCTCACTCTCTTATGAAGGGTCTCCTACAGTACACAGTTCAGCAATACAATCATTTTAAGTCTATTCCGAAGCGGTATTAAAAACTGTCGAATTCGGTAAAGTTCGCAGCAATAACTTCATATAGGTGTAGGATTCGAAGACTTTAAGTTACATAAACGTTACTAAGTTCAGCATACTTTCAATTGCTTAACATTAGGTGTTAAGGTGGCGAAATAGACACATTAAGGTAAGGTAAAATAGTCGATAAAGTCTCCTTTAAACATATTCAAATTATTATAGTACCCGTTTTTTGAAAAAAAAAAAAAAAAAAAATAAAGCTAAAAGAGCGGTTATCGTAATCTAACGACACTGGTTACTAGCAGCTTCTCTAAGTAAAATAATAATAATGTTTTATTCTCTCGCCACAATATTACAGAATACATTACTTTTACTTTTTACGCCCGCGCTAAGGAATATAGTACCTGTGTCGCGGGCGTACTTTACAAACATATAATAGACGGACAGAAATTACATCTAGACTTTATGGGTCACACAAATAGTTGTACGGCGCGGGACCCAAACCCGCGACACGAAGCGGCGAGGCAACTGTCTTAGCCGCTGCGCCACATGTTGTATAGGTAACAATTATAATATTGTGGGAGACTGGCGCATAAAATATGCTCAAGGCCTGTATTTCAGGACACCAGTAAATATGTCCAAAAGGACGACCATGACCCATCGGGCGAAGGATTTTAATAGAATAGGACACATATTCTACTCATCTTATTTTGTATATGTATAAAATACATCATCTCCGTATTCAGATAGTATTACAAACTATCTGTAAATTACACGGGTGGCTTTAATTGCCTTAAGTGTATAATAGCACATAATTAGTTTTATTTGTAAATAGATTAATCTGCGAAGATATTACTATGTTGCATTATGTTATGAACTTATCAGTCTTCTACATTTGTATCTAAGAAAATTGTGTGTAAGACGCTCCGCCTATGCTCCCAGCGCCGTGCTATCTATCTCTATGGCTTGCGTGATAAAGTTGATTATTGTGTGCAATGTAATTTTTTTTATATGACGTTTCCAAGAAGCCTAGGAGACTTTCACTACTTCACGCAACTAAAGTAACCTACGCAAGAGAGAGGCCCGTGTTTTTGGAGTTCGAACCTCGCTCCTACAAGAAACCGGTTTTTATATGGATGATTGTGCAACTGTCGCTCTACTATAAGACGCGGGCCACTTATCCGATTGAGGATCGGAGGAGGCATTTCATCAAAATGTAAACCAAGGTCATAGAGGACGATGGTGGTCGCTGTAATATCGCGAACTCCGGATTCTTTACTCCTACTTATAGTATAAATGTTAATCTTGACATTTTTGTTCCTCAAACACGCGAAAGTATTTAATTAAACGTATTTGGTTGAAATTTGGAATGGAGATAAGTTATATCCACATCATCAGCCAGATATCGTCCACTGCTGGACATAGGGCTCCCCAAAAGGTTATCAATTCTTTATTGTATTCCACAATGTATGTATAAAACAAAGTTGGTAGACATAATAATGTTTGTATCAATTGTGGACCCTGCAGGGTACAGCACAGATTTAGGAGAGAGGAGGATGAGTGCATTATTACTAATTGGATATTTAAATAACATAATTAGTTTTTATTAAATTAATGTATTATTATAGTTAGTCCTGAATTCTTTTATTATACCTACTTAATTATTTAGTTTTTAAATTTAATAAATTTTACTATTTCACAAGTCAGCTGTACTGCAGTCAGTTATATCATTTATTTTTTATATACATACATACAAACATAGACTCACGTCTGTTTCCCAGAGGGGTAGGCAGAGACAACGGACTTCCATTTGTCACGATCCTTGCATACCTCTTTCGCTTCGTTTACTGACATAATATTCTTCATACATGCTCGCCGGCTTTTTTATATTGCACTAATATATTGCGTTAATATTATAGTCATATGCTTTTTGTTGCTAATTATATTTTATCGTTAAAATATTCGTCTTTATCATTAATATATTCGTCTATACTATAGGTTTTAGTAAGTAGGTTTCAATAACGTTGCAATTTGGGGCGGTTTGCCGTAGTCACCGCGCTTGGTATGCGAGTTTGCGAGCGCATTTAGGTGGTAGCTATACTATACAGATGGCACTGATGCTTCTGTATTCAATATTATTGTATTTTTTTTGCACTAAGAACATTCTAATTGCAAGTTCACACGAAATAAAATGTTGCATAATTAACCAACTAAAACACGATCCCTTCAAAACACAGTATAACAAAAATAATGGTTCTTAGAGGCAGAAAAATACACTACGGCATTTTGATAGTGCAAACAAACCAATATTTACATATAATAAATGTTTGAAAGCTGTGGCCTTGGACGGTGATCTCAAAGCACAGTAGTGAAATGAGACGCATAGTCGGGCCTGGGGTATGATGTCCGAGTAACCTCAGCACGAACACGATATGGGACCGAGTTCGCGACTCTATGGACTCGGCTGGTCACCATAACCAGTTGAGTTCATCGGTGTGCAGCACCTAGGCCTACTGTCACTATATATGTGTGACTGCCAACTTAAGTGTCGGATACGGGCTAATTATTAGATTACGCTCGCTAAGTCCTCACAAAGTTCTTATTTATAAGCTGCTATTGACTATCATTTCAGCCAAAGTACGTTCACTGCTGGACAAAAGCCTCCCCAAAGAATGAGGGGATATGCCATAATCGCCACTCTTGGCAGACGGGTTGCAAGTATTTCCAAATGTTGCAAGAGCAGTAACTATGAAGATGTTTCTGGAATGTAAGATCTTGCCAGTCCATGAAAAGGCAGTGTTTTTGCTAGCAATCGAACATTACTCTAAAAAGAAATTTAAAATAGTATAGTTAAATTTAGACCTCAAAGAAATACATATATTCAAATATTTGCAGTCGTAATTATAACAACTATTATGGATAGAGGTGCAGAAGGTTTTTAGTACCGACCATCTATAATGATCTACCATTTGTAGAAAAGGAGTGCATAACGCATTTAAAAATAGGTCATATCTGATGGAAATTGTCAACAATAATATAAATTTGTATTAGTTTAATATAGGTTCAAAGTTGTTTTTTTTTATCTTAGTCTGGTGGAATGTATTGAATGAACAATATAACTTTTATTGTTTGACAATAGGGAGTTACATCTGCCAACAAACTGTTATACAGTTCGGCAGTACTATTATTTTTGTGACATACTTATATATGCTGAATAAACGCTTTTCATTTCATTTTCTTTTTGTGTCGATATCTACGCCCCCCACGGGGTGAGATGGGGTGATGATATACTATGCCGTCACCAGCAGCCAGCAGCCTAGTAGCTGACTATAGGAATAAATAAAACATAACTTATCAATAAGTTAAGACAATGTGAAAGACATATTTTGAAGGTTGCCATTCTGATAAAATACCTATATAATTTTGATACTTTCAGTGGAGTTCATCGGTCTGCAACACCTAGTCGCACTGTCACTATATATGTGTAACAGTGTGACCACCCATCATGGTTTAATTGATGAGGGCACGTTAAGTTTCGGCTATGGGCTAATTATTAGATTACACTTCGCTAAGCCCTGACAAAAATCTTATCTATGGCCTGCTATTAACTGCCCCTACATAAAACATAACTTATCAATAAGTTAAGACAATGTGAAAGAAATATTTTGAAGGTTGCCATTCTGATAAGATATATAATTTTGATAGGTTATCTGTCGCCAAGTGAGTGACCTTTCTTTGGGCAGCAATATTTTATGATGTAAGTTATAATGACAATTGAAACAAAACTAACCTATTATTATTTATTATGTCTGAAGAATTCTCTGGACTACAGTATAATTTTATAAGAATTAAGCTTGTGACCTCCGTTTGAGGGTAAAATAAATACAACACTCAAATAGCTTAATGTCATTTAAACTGACCGACGTATATTTACAGTTTTTTGTTTATATCAGAGGGCGACAAAGGAGCAAGTGGGTCACCTGATGGTAAGTGATCACCGCTGCCCATGGATACTCGCAACACCAAAGGTGTCGCGGGTACGTTGCCGGCCTTTAAGAGGCAGCAAACAAGTGTTGCTAACCCTTCCCCCCCCCCAATGAGCTCTGGCGACCTTACTCACTTATACTTCCCATACAAGAATAACAATCTGCTAAAATCAAATGGCGCATGTATGAGAAAATCTTATAATGAAAATTCCCGGACTAATGAAATGAATCCGTGTCAAACGGTTACAAACATATAATTAATAGATAAAGAGTACATACAGACTCGAACGACTATTTATGGGCGACACAAATAGTTGTCATGCACGGGACCGAACCCAGGACACGAAGTGGCAATGCGACTGTCTTAACCGCTGCGCTACACGTGCATGTATTGTCTTTGTGTTGATATTTATTAAGTCCGCCTATGTACATTCCCATTGTACTGAATTATAAATAAATAAATTTATCAGTTCTATATCAAAATTAGCATGTTTGCCAGCAGTTTTTGAACGAGATCAAATTGTAAGTGGAGGGGATTATGAGTGAAGGATTATTGGACCTGTTTGCATAGACTTGTAGCCTTTGTCTTGGATTGTTGGCTAATTTCAAGGCGAGGCGACTGTCGTAGCCGGTACTCCACACGTGCAGTCGTATTATTTTGATAGACGAGGTGAAATCAGTACAAGAGTTCAATGTTCATAATGATGTTTTGAGTGAAGGCATGACGTCATAATGGCAATAAACTTACTTTTTCTAAAATATATAATTATTACAAAAAATACTCACTTTTTGCCGTTAAAAATATCAATTCCCACCATGTGGACTTTAGCGTGACCATGCTTGCCAGTTTTGGAGGTGGACATCTCAACGATCTTGCAGGGACGACCCTTCAACATGACGAATCCGTTCTTGCGCAGGGCCGAACATTGCATGGGGAAGGTGGCGGAGGCCCCGGAATCCCCGGTCTCGAAGTGTGTATCCTCGATGTCAGCCATGGTGTTGTGCTGAGTTTTAAATACGGTCAGGAGTGATCTGAGAAAATTAGAGATTAAATTACTAATAGGCAAACATTTGCTGTCAGAAACTACTGACAATGTTATGCAGGTATCAAGATAAGATTATTTACAGTTATCACGGTGAATCACTATCATTTTAAGCAAATATTAGCAGGTTACTGACACTAAGGCTAATATAAAGAGCTACTTGGAGAATAAATCTTTTCTATAATTCCTTGTTCTACAATCAATTTGAGACTAAATTTGATGATTGATGGTACAAAACCCTGATATGTTTGCAGTTCTGATATGTTACCAAAAATAAAAAACGTTTTAGCCATATTGCAACTCAGGATATGAGTGAAGTATTTAAAATGCTGCACAAAAAAAAACAACTTTACTTAAATAAACATCAATAAGTAGCTACCTTCAAATCAAACCAATGAATAAACTATTATTTTGAGACATATTAAATAATCTTTGTGTTACAATTGTGATCTAATAAGGTATCCATATCAATAGTCTACTTAAAAGATTAACTCAAAATATTTAACCAATAATTACATTTATAAATAAATAATATTACTTTGATGCCTGCAGTAAGTATATTCTAACTTAGAACATCATTTTAACTTTACAGTCTGCAATGTTATACAAACTTTTCTGTCGGAATATATCAAATATATATATACTTATACCTAAAGCTAAATCAATGGTTCAAACAATACTTAAACTTATCGAAAAACTGAAAATTCACTCAAAATTGTGGCTGAAATAATGATGATAGAAAACATGTACCAATAACGGACTGACAATTGACATAAAAAGCAATGCTACATACTAACCAATATTACCTTGGCATTAACTGCAGAACATGAATCATGCTCAGTGCCGAAAAAATTAGCACAAGTCATTGACCTCACCAGTCAATGAACTCTTAGACTGGTGGAAAGTGAAAAGTAATTTTTTAATACTAAATTCATGAGATAAATTAAGCTGATGATATATTCACAATTAAATATCAGAATAACAGTATGGAATGTAGCATTTTCGCTCAGATGACAGCACTAGAAATTTTTTGAGGTCCTATGAAAGCTCAACTAATTCAAATAGAACCTACTCAACAAGCCTATTTATGATTTGTATCAAGTGAAAACATCACTAGATTACCATATTCTAAAATAAAATAGGTTTTTATTCACGTAGACTTTAAAAAAGCGCTTGTAAATAGTCAGAACATGTTTGTAGTAATATAGTTGTATACATTATTATTTCTAGTAACATAGATATTTAGGTACACATTGTATGAAAACATTTATAAAATTTATTTTATTATAGCAATGATATTTAGCTAGCTCCTATCAAGTTATTGTCAAGAGATTATGTTTAATTATCTAGTACTAGCGGCCCGGTACGTGCTTCGCTACATATAAGGCATAGTAATAAAAAAAATGATTATTAAGTTCATTTATTCAAACAAAAAAATATTTTACATTGGTAAAAGATGTTGATATTACACTTTTTCAAGACATGTTTTAAATTTTCTCTACGTACAAACCTTCCCTGGACTTCCACGAATAATTCAAGACCAAAATTAGCCAAATCGGTAAAGGCATTGTTGAGTTATAACATTACAACGAAAAGTGGCATTGATTTTTATTATCTAGTATACGTCTAATATTTTTACTACATATTGTCAATGGTTGGTTCTATCATGCATGATAATGAATTGATACTCTCAAAACCCTAGTGCTACCTGTGATGTCTTACTAAAATATGTTATTGACAAATACTAAACAATTAGTTGATTAGTAAATGTATAAATTGGAATAAAATATATACTTTGCTTACATGACCAAGATATGAGTACCTAAACTTTGTGGTGTAGGATCTGTGGAGATGCTTACTATTCTATGCAGATCTATGTTAGCCTGGAACTTAAATAGCAACTGGCTTGTGATCTCAAAACAGTGTACTTTGTCTAACTTATATTTCATATTGTGCTTGTGACTCCAAGAGCTATCAGGAACCCATTTTATCAAAAAAACCTTTTACAGTATGTCCTTAAATTAATTGCAATACCTTATCTAGTACTAACAAAACATACTCTAATGTAATCCTGTCAATACAGGACATTCTTAGGAGAGCTACTTGGGAGTATCTCTACTGGTAAAAATGTCATTCAGGATATTGAATAAGGTGCATAATTATGTGCAACTGAAGCAATTTCAAAAGGCTATGTAATATAGTTATTGATGTCAGCCTTTCATAATGTGTATTATGAAATATTTAGAACATCTATATTGTGTTACACACAAGTTAATACCAGCACTATTATATAAAGTACCTTAAATGGTTAGTGTTAAAGATTAATTGATAATGATAGCTGAACAGTATCAGAATTAGTCCAGTTTTACAAGGCTTCTGTCAAATGAACTTGATTGACTTAATATAGAAAGGTGTGGCCTTGGACGGTGATCTCAATGCACAGTAGTGAAATGAGACGCATAGTCGGGCCTGGGGTATGATGTCCGAGTAACCTCAGCACAAACACGATATGGAATCGAGTTCGCGACTCTATGGGCTCGGTTATAAGTATTATTCGACAATATTATACTATATAGAATATTTATATGTATCATAGATAGTGTTGTGTTACTTGATGATGACAAGTGCAAGTGCAGAGAAACCATGAGTCATATATATGCTGTATCAACCTAGGACAACATCAGCTTTCTATCACAAATGTGTCTCTCATTTTATAATCTAAATCCTTGGCTAATCATTTCAGTTACTCACTACCTCATAATTTAGAAGTGTGACTCATCAGTGCACTATTAAGACTAGATTACAAAAAGCAATGAGAAAAAGTATGTTTTCTATGCAAGAACAGTTCAAAAATAAAAGAGGAAACATGAACTTTACTATTAAGATGAGATCAAACTAACATTTAAGAACATTTCAAGCAAAGTATTCCCAATATAACTGCATATTTTGCTGCAAAGAAGCAAAAATATGATGGATGTTATTTCACTGGGATGAAGACATCATATTTGCTTTTCATTTAATATTCAACATCTTTAAGCTTATACTTAAGCTACAGTTAAATAGATATGTAGGTATTATGTGATATAACAAATTTAAGTTACAATGTTAAGTAAAAGTAGCTTAATGTGTGTGTAAAGTGCTAAATTAAAGCAAGCTATATTTTGTCCTTATTATTGCTAGGTACATGCAGTTGTTTTCTTTTTTATAATGACCACACCCTTAGTAAGGAAATTCTCATGTCACAGAGAACTTTAGAAAAATACAATTCATAAACATACCAAGACTCAGAACAACTGTATATGCATCACACCAATAGATGTTCTGCATAGGATTGGAACTCGACGGAAGAAGAAAACTAGCTAAATACCACTGCTTTCCTAAGAAAATAAATAAACCTGTATGATGCAGTTGTTTTTAGCTTTGTTTTTAATGCATATTGCATACAGTATGCATTAAAAACTGGTAGAATTTAATGTGTTATAAAAATATTTTTATCTAATCTCTTGGGCTAGAATAGACATAAGGATGTTGAATAAATGACATCACTTTCATTTTGAAAGTGGAATATTGGTAAACCTAACCTAACAACATACCGTTAGTATATTTCAATAGTAACATGTTTAAACATGCTGGCACCAGGCTCCGTAAAAGTGGCACAGAGCTACAAGTAAGCAAAAATCAAATTAGCGGCAAAGTCAACAATTTGTGGCACTACATATACAAGCTTCAAAATGCATAGAAATATATAAGTTTGGTGCCTCATCTAAATTATAATATTAAAGGTACAGAAAGTGCACATGTGTTTGCACATGCACATGTATACTAAAGTATGTCATGCACATAAGGTTAATCTTTGTTACTGATATTGAAAGACTGAGATCTGGCCAGAAGAAATTATTTTAAAGATATGATGATGATATGCATGATTTCATAGTCTAGAATATAAATGTCCTATTAAATGAATACCTGCTCACCATGCAATATGGTAGGACATAGTGGACTATATACATAAAATTTTAATAAAAAAGTGATCTACAAATGAAATTAAGTGTGTCAATATAAACATTACACTGCAAGTAAATGTGCCAATTTTTATTATTATTTATACAAGTCACAATATAAAATTGAATAGGCAGTAAAATAACAAAGAAAGTCGTAAATTTACGGGTCCATAGACTTTCACTGTTATTAATAAACGTAAACTGAGCTAGTATGTGAACAAAGGATTTACATGTCACAACATCGTGTGAAAAATATAGAATGATCAAAACACTATCAATAAATTAAAATCGCTATAATTAAGCACCATAAAGTAAAAATTTTAAGTTCCAGCAACACAAAACTGTCAAGTCATACAGAACTACAAAATATAACCTATGAATAACACATCACCACCTACCGAAAGGGTGGAGAGATTCCACACAGATATGAATGAGATTTTGAAAATTTTGCAGCGAATTAACCCCACCTACCGCTGCGCGAAGAAAATCCTTAGTGGGAGTGTGTAATTGACGTCCACCTTATGGTGACGATGTTGTTATTACTACACAGAAATCATTTTAAACAGAAAATAGACGAGTAAAATCAGATCTGACACACAGCGGTAGTAGAAACACGGAGCGTATGGCCTGGGGGCCGAACATGTGGTTCACGCACGAGAGACATCTTGACCATGTCTTCCACAGGGCCAACACAAAAAATAATAAAACCACAAACCGTATATCACCTACACACCAAAGCGATCACGAAGAAATCACAATTGAAAATGAACTTGATCTTTATCCCAAATCCAGAGATAACGAAAAAAAAATAGCGATTTGACAAACGTGCCGGCGCCGCGGCACATTACTTTTGCAAAATACACAAATTCCACACCGCGGTATTACCGTTTAAGCACATATTCATATTCACTATAGAAAATACTTACGAAAACAATAAAGATAACTATTAATAAAGGATTCACGATAAAACTAAGATATTTATCGACACTCACATGTGACCGACGGGTTCTTCAACCGAAAGGTCAATTTGCGCCTGCGTAGCACCTATAACACTCACTTCCTGTCGTGGGGTTCACAAAATGGCCGAAACGCCGCCGTGAAGTGGCGGTAAATACGAATTATTGGAAAAAAATAACAAATTACCATTAAAATGATATGTAAAAAATGAATAAATTATGAAACATATTTATTTATAATGATGACATTATTTTGTAGTACAAATATTAATGTTACATTAATGAAATTGGAAGTTGACTAAACTGTTTTACTTACAGAACCAGATAATGTACAATGACGAATATAGATGGCGCTGTTAGAAGAAAACAATCACAGATAAAAAACAATTAGTGAGTATTAAACACTCCGAGCAATAAAATATTTTAACATGAGTAATGTTAGCATAGTTTTAATGGGAAATGGAAATCTATATATATAAAAATCAATGCCACTTTTCGTTGTAATGATATACTCATCAACACCTTTAGCGATTTGGCTAATTTTGGTCATGAATTATTCGTGGAAGTCCAGGGAAGGTTTGTACGTAGAGAAAATTTTAACAAAGTCTTGAATAAGTGTAAAATCAACATATATTAGCAATTTAAAATATTTTTTTGTTTGAATAAATGAACTTAATAATCATTTTTTTTATTACTATGCCTTATACGTAGCGAAGCACGTACCGGGCCGCTAGTTAAATATAAAAATATTTGTAGATCAGTTGCTAACCACACGAACGCTTTTTTAACGTGCGTTAATCATTCTAGCTTATGGTTGTTAATTTAAGGAATATTGAAATAGAAGTTAGTATGCATTTATAAAACTTAAGCATACTGCTTTTTCACTTCAATAACGGCTGAAACTGGCAATATAGCAAATGTAAGATACTGGCAAAATTATAATCAGGCAATTCGTAACTACTTGTAGCGAAATAAAATGGTTTTCAATTCCATTAAAGGCGCCAGAGCAGTGTTAGAATTCAAACGGCTGTTTAAGTGGCTCCTAGTTGATTAAACCAATTGCGCATTTTCGGTTTGTAATTTGTAGGAAAACGGTTGATATCTTTAGAAAAATAAAACGCTAGTGGTGGGACGGCTGACCTTGGTCACAGAATATTTAGTTACTATACGTGTTGGAAAATTCTATACAATTTAGAACTAATTTTATTTGTGTTATTATGACCGAGTGATCTAATCAACCTGTTTTCAATCGCTTTAACATGTTTATTAATTATATATATATTTATGTGGTCATTTGTTGATGGAAATATGGGATCTTTTGGGTGCCTCATATATATGTACAATAAACCTCTGACTTATAAAAGAGGAGTGTACTTCTTTTCTATAAGTCAGAGGTTTCCATGTGGTTCATATTTTTTTCGTATATGGCGTATGACACGAATGTCGCGTCATTTTTAATTCGTCGGTCAAGAGTTTATATCCCACACTGAACAATTTTTTTAGATATTTAATTAGTTGTTCAATTTCTCTCCATGCCCTTTAGAACATCTACGACAAATTTTACACGCAGACTGAAGTCAAAAAGATTTTGATACTGGTTAATCTTGTTCCTTATAGGCTTGTAGGAAAGAAGACAGTCGCTCGATTAAATCTAATGGCTAGCAGCAACGGGTTATATTCGGATCCAATAGAGATCGGAAAAAAGTCAAGTCAAAGTAACTTTATTCCGTAAAAATTTTACATTTCTGTGGAATCGTCATATTTTTTTTACCCTACCTCAAACCTCAGTAGGAATCCTTTTTTAAAATAAAATATACTTAAGATTAATTACAATCATGTGTGTTGACTCAGAACAACTCCATCCCAAGCACTTTTATCACTTAAATAATCAGAAATTTTGTAATATGCCCTGCTACACAATTTGGCTTTAATAAAATTCTTTTAAACTTATTCGTAGACAATTCTCTAATATCATTGGGAAGTTTGTTATAAAATCTTATACATTGCCCCATAAAAGAGTTACTTATTTTGTGGAGACAGGTAGTATGCAATATGAGATTATTCTTATATCTAGTATTTACATTATGTGTATCATTATGTTTTACATTATGTAGCAAGGAAGAAGATAAAAGGTAAGTCTAAGAAGTTCTGCCCAGTAGCTTATCAGCATTCTCTTTTAAGTTATGTATACATATTTTAAACAACTTGAAACAAATAAACGCCTACGTGGCATATTTATTTATCACCACCTCTATTGGACCGAAGTTCCTTATCGCGCGTTGCGAAAGGGGGCTAGACGGAAAAAATTAAGGCGAAAAGTTGTAACGACACTTTTTGCTATAGTAAGCTATTGTAAGCCGTGGAGCCTGCGCATGTTTCTCTGTCTCTCTCTTATAGAAAGCAAGCCATATATTGGTATAGGTGTCGCGACGATTATTTTTGTTGAGTGTATACAGGTTTTTTGTACATAATAAATAATAAAAAATTACTTCGTTCCATTTGGGTGTCCCTTGACACCTCTCAAGTTTTCCACTTATCGACAAAATTACTATTATTTTTTCCCATATAATTCATACTAGTTAGATTTTAAAAGCAGGTAGCTTTCGAATGTTATGTAATTAAGTATACTTAAATTATTGTGCGGTTGAAAGAATGCGTTTCTGGCAGGGCAGTTATTTTCAATGGACGATGTATCTTTGCATTAGTGTTGAACTTACAAGCAAAATATTATTATTTCTCATTTTAAAACTAACGAACAATTTTCTACTAGAGTAGTACCTTACAAAAAATATTCTTAGTTTATGCTAAATTTAATGTTAAATATATTATTTGTAACAACTGACAGGTGTAAGGAACGCAATTCTGTCAGCGGCCGGACTTACCGGCACATCTAATATTTTAGGTAGGTAACGTGAGTTTAAAAGCGCTCGTGAGAACGGAAGCTTTTGGCCTTTGCGAGCGGAAACTGGTTAAAATGTATTTAAATAAATAGTGAATCAAGTATGAACGTGGCGCTATTCTTTTTGAAACGGCGCAAATAAAGACTGAGGTATCTTAAGTTTTCTCCGTCAATGGTTTATTTATATAAAAAAATAAGGTTCAAAGTAAGATCCCAATTGTGAGACAAAGTGTATCTAAATCTGTAGAACCTACAACATCATTGAATTGATTCAGAGTTAAACAAATCATCATCTACAACGTGTAATAGGTACGGATAATTAATTTACAAATATTATAATTCAGAATATATTGAAGGTTTAAGAATCTTTATTTCTCATAAGAATAACATTCACTTACCTACATGAATGTACTTAAGTGAATGTAAACTTAAAAGAAAGTTAAAACTCAGCAAAAAGTTAAAAAGTTTTCAGTTTTGTTCGCGTTTAATTTGATCTGAGAGCCGATCTAATATACCAGATCTATAGTAAGTAACACAATACATAGATTGGTTATGAATCTTATCGAGTTAAATAAACTAACCCTACATGCCTAACATATCGTGTCGAATCAGTGAAATTTAATATATTATTATACCATAAAAATGGCTGTCGCGTCGCTGAAAATAGATAAAGTTTAGTTTGTGTTGTTAAAGGGTTACCGACGGTTAAATAGATCGCCCATTTGCCGGGAATTTTGAGTCTTGCGCGGCACACACAGGGCTAGTCACACACAACAAATATTTTCTAATCAGAGGGGTGATTGTGTGCGTGATTGTAATTTGTATTGCCACGAAAGCAGAAAAAGAAACCATCATGATGATGTATCTTTATATATTTAGTATTCTTTGCTATTTCATTATAAAATAATTCGAAAAAAATTGTTAGGGTGGTTTGGAGTAGGTATGTAGGTAAGTATTGGTTTATAATTTAGCTTAACCAACTACATCTACAATTTGTCAAGATCAGATGGATGATGGAAGTTGCATCCCATAAACTTTTTTGGCTGTACCAAAAAAGTCCTATAGATTGAAGTGAATTTCAACAATATGCCATTTTAGAAGTTATACTTCTTTTGGCGCGATGGAGAAAAATGATGAGAGTGAATTTTTACGATGCGCGCGCACACCGAAACCAAAAAATTTAACAGCATGAAGTTAGTTCTAGGTGGTATGACAGTGAATTTTTACGATGCGCGCGCATTGTGCGCGCGCATCGTAAAAGTTCACAGCATGCAGCAAAAATTTAACAGCATGAAGTTAGTTCTAGGTGGTTTGAAAATGTATGAGAGTGAATTTTTACGATGCGCGCGCATCGTGCGCGCGCATCGTAAAAATAACAGCATGACGTTAGTTCTAGGTGGTATGAAAATTGATAACTATGTTCAAGTTGTATATTAAGAAGTATAACTTCTAACGCGTGTACATAAGTACACACAAGTTTTTTTTATCATATCGGTGAACTTTTTCATTTATATTTTTTTATTATATTATTTAGGATATTAATTAATATCCCTTTAATATCATCAAGGCATCATTGAAGACTAAGGAAAAAATTCTGTTGGAATCCTGGTTTCCACCGATATGACAAACCGGCACCGATTATTTTTTCTGTTCACCGATATGATAAGTTTATCCACCGAAATGATATACATATCCATCGATATGATAATCATCCACCTTTGAACATCAAAATGGAAATATTTCGTAGGTACATATATATTTCTTGGATAGAAATGAAAAATAATTTTACATTATTTTAAAAGTTTAGTGAATTTGTTTTTAGAACTGTAAGAGTTATCGAGTCGAGGAAGAATGAAACTATTAGATAAATAGACAGCGCTTACAAGTAGAAGGGTATAAGGGTTATTTTTAGTATGAGATTATATTATTTTTGTCCGATTTATTTACAGCTAGTTAAACTCCGTAAGCAGTTTTGTGGGGCTATGTAATTAGTTTTTGAGAAACTCATAATCATGAAATTCATAATGTCAATAATCATACATTTGTTTTAGTACAACCACATTTTGCAAGTAGGTATATTTTTAGTCCCACGGTATAGTTTTAAATAGATTAATGCCACTAACTCAAGCGTTTTGTATAAAATGTGAAAATATACTATTTGTTATCGACATACGTAGCGAAAGTCATTATCAACATGTATAATATAAAGTTCTACGGCATACCCCATCCTTACGGTTAGAATGCATTTGGTTGCGACCTTGAAATAGCCAATCAAAGCGCATTTGTTTCAGTCCCCGCAACCCGCGCCTTCCTCTAATTTTGGTGAGTTTGAAACAGATCAAAGATCCTGTGATGCGGTATCTATGGGGGGTAATCTGTGTTTTGACAACACCGCCACAGGAACCATCATTCGACGCATGGGAGCAAAGGAATGTCATCACTATTAGATCGGTGGAAAATATGCTCTAATACTAAAACTGTAACAATTTCATTAAATGAAACATTGCATGAATTTCAGACCACGAAAGGATGTCCACAAGGAGGCATATTGACACCTTGCAGTGATGGCAGACCTAAATCATGACACTCAAGGTTATGCAGCCGACCTGGTAGTCATAGTCACTATCAATCAAAAGTTTGGTTGATAGTGACCCCTAGGTACTTTATTTATCTGTTAATGGTGTTAAGAGCTCCTTGCAGTAGTGTGGAGATGGTGTGGAGACAGGGTCCTCTGACTATGACTACCAGGTCGTCTTGGAATACACATCTGAAGAATATAATCCAAAAAGCCAAAATGGCTATATGGATTTGTTGTCGAATGGCTGGAGCAAGGTGGGCCCTAAAACCCAAGATTGCACTTTGGCTATATACCGCTGGTGACCAATCATAACATATGCCACCGCGGTATGGTACAATAAAACAGCACAAAAGACAACTCAAACTAAATTAAACAGCCTTCCATGAATGGCCTGCTTATTAGCACCCGGCGCCCTCTATACAACGCCGGGTGAAGCCCTGAATGTATTATTAAATCTAACTCCACTTAACCAGTTTTTGCAAAAAGAGACATAATCATGCAAATACAAATTATGCACACAATCGAACCCAAAGTGGCAATCTAGAGCCCTAAACTCATTTAAAGAGTCAGTCTTAGAAACGAAATCTCTGAAAATGCCGTCAGACAACATGCAAACAGAGATAAACTTTACGAAATTTTATACCGTGGACATACCAGACAGGGACGAATGGCTAAGCGGTCAACTGTCCCACAAAACTGGCAGTCACATTTGGTTTACAGATGGCTCAAATAAAGGCCATAATGTGGCATTTACGGACAACAGCCCAAACACAGGAGTAGCGTCAACCTGGGTGAAGAGGCCACCATATTCCAGGCTGAACTTTTCACCAGTATCAGATGTGTGAAAATTAACCGGGATAGAAAACTAAAGCAACGAAACATCTACATTAACTCAGACAGTCAAGCGACGCTGTTAGCATTGGACTCTTTTGAAACCAACTCAAAACAAGTACCTATAGTGCTGCAAATAAAAACTGAATTCCCTGGGACAATCCAACAGAGTCACACTCAGATGGGTACCGGGGCACTCAGGAATGAGAAGGCAGATGAACTTGCGAGGCTTGGAGCCGTTAACCCTCAAAACGGACCCGAACCATTTTGTGATATTACCAAGCAAAGGGCCTACTTTATTCTAAACCACCAATGCACCTCAGCAGCCACGGAACTGTGGAAATCTCAGCTGGATCTCTACACTCTTAGGCTGTTATTAGGGGCTACAACAAAAAAATGTCGAAAGAATTACTTGAATTCTAACGTTACAAAACATGTGCGGTAACTCGAATTCTCACCGGATACTGCAAGCTGAATAAGCCCATGTTCAACCTAAAGTAGGCCACAGCACAATTTGTAAATCCCGCCAAGAATCAGAGGAAACTCCTTTTCATATTGTGTGGTCGTGCGGGCCGCTAGTGTGTCGTAGAAGTATCCACTTAGGACAGCATATTATGCAACCGGAAGAGATACAAACACTCACTGTACAATAAATCTGGAAGTTCTTAAAAGCTATAGGATTAAGCAGTGAACATGAATCAAGTCAAGGAGCTCTGCTACAACAGATCAGCAATGGTCGAGGCAGCAAGATGCTCTCAAGGCATCGAGCCCCAAACAACAATAATAATAATAAAAAAAATAAGAATGAAATTATGACTACGCTTATTTTTATGAAATTAATAAAATAAAATTAATAGGTCCTCCCCGAGCCGCGATTATACCGTTTGTAATCGTCTTGTTATGCTTTCCACTTGATTTTTTATGTTGTCCTGTGGAATGTGTTCCCATTGAGCAGAACTGGTAAGCTTAAGCTCCCTGATATTTTGTGGAAGTAGTTGAACGACTCACGTTTAACCGCTGTGAGACGTAACATTGGCCGCACCCCTCTTCCAGCAGCGTTACAATTTCACTAGCTCTTATTGCTGCCATTACAATCGACACGGAGATATCTCTTTTAACACAATAAAGCAAGATTATGCTTCGAACATAAAATATTCTACTAAAAAGAACCTCCGCTTTTGAAGTCGGTTAATAAGGAGAAGTTAGTTTTACCTATTTGCCTGATAATAGGTACAAAGTCAGTAAAAAGTCATAAACTATAAAGGGGATTATCATATTTATGTACAGTGGGACAAGGATTTTTATGAACGTGACTGACATTTGTGGGAGGGCGACACAATGGCGGCAAGGGTTGCTTTTAAGAAAATTTCCCTAATATTATGGGAAAATTTTACAATGGCTGTTGTGAAACGGACCTCTTTTATACTGTCCATTTATAAGCTTTTTATTTTTTCTAATTCTGATGTATTTTAAAGTATAACTGTCAGTGTGAAAAGAAAAAATGGTTTAATGAAAATGAATGGTTGAAGAACATATTGCCTTTTTATTTATCGATATCAATGGCAATAGACTGTATCCATTGTATTATATAACTTTGTCGGGCTAGTTGGCTTAGTTGGTTTTTTTCATTCCCACTCAGGACAGATATTTGTGTCTATTAACATGTCTGTTTGTCCCGTGTCTAGGTGTTTAAGTATGTATTTACAAAAGCAGTATATGTAGTATATCAGCTATTTGATTTCCATAGTACAAGCTTTACTTAGTTTGGGATCAGATCAGATCGTGTGTGAATAATTTCCCAGGTATATCTAACTCTAATAGTTAATAGGGTACCTCATATATTATCGATTTATTATTATAAATAAATAGCACAAGGGAATAAAACAGTCATTTTTATCTTTTTAAATAAATTTATTTCTAAATTAATATTTCATTCACATTATTTAATACTAGTTACATTAATGAAAGACTTCAAACGAAAATCTAATACACGGGTGTGACTTAAAAATCAAGCATGGTAACATTTACCGATTGGGACGGCAACTCGCTCGTTAACTTTTTCAAATGGAATTATCACTTTGGGCATATTGTTAGTGTTTTAAACCAAATAATACAATAATAAACGTAGGAATAGCAGTCAGCAAAGTAAGCTGTGGCAGAACTGTCAAGAGACACTTTACAAGATGGCGGTGTTAGTTCCACTTTCAACCACGTTCATAAAAATCCTTGTCGCACTATATTGAAGGTTCGAATTTGTAATAAACATATTTTCTCACCCAAACTCTTTACTAAGTGCCAGTAACATATTTTGGCTATTAAAAAGTCTTTAGAACTGAATGATTCCCGAGAATATAGAAAAACCGTTTTTTGGAATGGAGTGTATAATGTGAATTATTATATAATGAATACTGAATACAACTGAGGAGCTGGGGAACAAAAGCGGACTTGTCCACTGTACTCGAATTTTTTATTTTTATTTTTTTGCACTCTTTAAGCTCATATCTATCGAACCCCGGAGTATTGTGTATCAAAAGCGGTCCGATCTTAGAGAAAAAAATTGTTAAAAATGATGATTTCGTTCAAAAGCGGACTTGTCCTGTTAGAAATTTATTAAAATTCTAAGGGATTTTTTCTCCAATCAAAACCGGACAAAAACGTAAGGAGAATTGCCGTTAGTACGAAAAATGTCAAACAAAACCGGACAAGTCTAAAAAAAATCATTGTTTTTTTGTTATGATATCCCTAAATCAGTTGTGGCAACACTGCTAAATTAAAAAAAAGATAATCAGCTGTGTGAAGGTCATTGCTTTCGTAATTTTGAGAAGAATTTTCCTAGAAAACCGACAAAATTATGGACGGAATCGAAGAAATAGTGGCCAATATAAATGACGGCTCACGTAAACGAAAAAAAACAGGACGGCAAGCGCAAAACAACAGGGAATCGAAGTGAGTGTAAAATTATACCTACCGGTGCGTGTTTGTTATTATTCTAACCTATGATGAATTTAAAATTGCTATTATTTTGTTTTAGGTACGCAGATAAAGACCCCCTTGCTTTGAATTTCGTGTCTGCGTGTGAACATAACAAGGGAAAATTTAAGTGCCAGACTTTGACATTAAACGAAATTGTTTACAACCGCAAACTACTATATGAAAAAATTGGCAAAAAATTACAGGATATTTACTTGTCACGGCTCATATCACCATGCCCCATAGAAAGAGAAAGATCGAGAGAGGAATCTCGCAAACCGCAGAGGAATAAGTACTTTGTGACATACTTTCTCTTCCGTGATTCAAAAAGGTTAGTAAAAGTATGCAAATCTTTTTTTTTGGCTGCTCTTGGGCTCAGTAAGCACAGGGTAAACTTAATTGCGAGCAAATTATATGAAGGCAAAACGCCACTTGACGGCAGAGGAGGAGACAGGAAAAGTTTCAAAAGTATTGATAAAAAGGAATCTGTAAGAAAATTTCTCGGTGGTTTGCCAGCAAAGGAGTCACATTACAATCGAAATAAATCAAAAAGAGTGTACCTGTCATACGAGCTAAACGTAAAAAAGTTGTGGGAGTTGTACAATAATTCAGCGACTGATGATTTGAAAGTCTCACAAACGATGTTCCGAAATGTTTTTGAGAACGATTTTAATATTGGGTTTGCGTCACCATCTTCCGACATATGTAGTACCTGCGAACTGCTGAAAAATAGGCAGAAGACTGAAAATAATCCTGAAGAACTTCAATCATTGAAACTTCAACTCCGAGTTCATAAAGCTAGAGCCAAAGCGTTCTTTTCCCTTACCAAAGAAAAACCTGAAAATTCTATGACAATATGTTTTGATCTCCAACAAATTCAATCCCTTCCTAAAACGCCAATCCAGGAATGTTTTTATTTACGACAAGTTGGACTTTATTCTTTCTGCATTACTGATATGCCTACAAAGGAGCCACATTTCTTCATATGGACAGAAAACCAAGCTAAAAAAGGCGCCACCGAAATTGCGTCTGCCCTTTTAACATACCTGATGTTTACTGATTTTTCTGAAGTGGAAGTTTTACGCCTTTTTTCGGACGGGTGTGGAGGTCAAAATAAAAATGCACATGTCGTCCACACTTTGATTTTCTGGTTGAAAAACTACGCCCCTCAAAATGTCGCCAAAATCGTACTAACCTTTCCTGTACGCGGTCACAGCTTCTTGCCGGCGGATCGAGTGTTCGGGAGGGTCGAAAAGGATTTGCGGAAGATGCCTTTCATTTTGGATCCAAAAAAATATCATGAGGTTTACGCAAAGCATGGCAAAGTTCATATTTTAGCTGAAAACTGGAACCTTTACAACGTCAAAAACCTTGAAGACTATTACAAGAAAGTGGAAAGTACTCGTGATGCAAAGAGAATAATAATAGAAAGAAAGTCAACCATCATCCAAACAGAAACTCCTAGTCAATCTCAACAATCAACACGAAGAAGTCAGGGCCGTAGTCGTGGCAGAGCACGTGGCCGAGGCACTGCAAACATACGAAGAGATCCTACTGCACGTTTAAATCACGTAAACTTTGGTGTGAAAGTCTTAAACACCTATTATGGAGATGAATCATCAGAAAATGCTGTATCATTGTTAAAAATGACAAAAAACCATCCGAGTTTACTACAAAGATTTTCAATGGTTAATGAACTAAAACCAAACAAGAAAAAAGATGTTGAAACACTCTTAAAGAAACAATTCGGAGATAATTGGATGGATAATCAAGAGCTTGATTGGTTTAAAAACAATATATTCCATACCTCACCAGTGGCAATTGCTGAAACAAGTCAAATAAATGACGAAGACGACGACCACAGTGACGATTGTGACTGTTGCGAACCAGATGTGGGAGAGTTCATATAATTTTTAAATAAAAAAAATACAATAATAGAATCTAGTTTTCTTTCATAACCGGACATGTCCATAACTCTTTCAATCATAACCGGAGTTGTCCACCTTTTGTAATCAAAACCGGACTTGTCCATTACAAAAAAAATAAAAAAAAATTGAAAACGCATAGTTTTATGACCAACAAGCAGGCTATTAGTTATGTTGTATTAAATACTAATTATACTGAAATGCACAAAATTACAGCCCATATGCATATACCTATTTCAGTTTTTTTGCTCTAGTGTAAAATTTGATTAATTGGACAAGTCCGCTTTTGTTCCCCAGCTCCTCAACTATAAAACTGAATTACAGTTCAAGTGAGTGTTTGGTATTCTAATAAGATATCCCATTTAGCTGATTTACAAATATAAAACATTAATATAACATTATTATATCTTAATTTAAACATTTATAAATATATAGTTAATAATACAAACAAAATATAAATGTATTAATAAAAAAATAGAAGCCCAATCGGTAACGGGTGTACCGATGCGATAGTCAAGGCTCCGGAGAGAGCAACCTCCTAACAATACGCGCCGATTTCAAAAGTACCGCCTTCTGAACCTGACCCCTGGTCCAGTGGCCTAACGCAGGCCAGGCAAGATGTGGCAGATAGCAATCAAACCATGGGCGGATGAATGTCCCACATATCAACAACCTCGTGTGCTAGGTCGAGGTATTTCCTTGACTTTTTCAACTGTCATAAGGTTGTCATAAGGTGGTACAGCCTTGTTGGCGAAAACTGTTGGCGCTCTAGCAACACGATTATTAGCAATAATAGTCCTATGAGTAATGATGAATCGGTCTCAAAACAATGGGACATGGTCATTTTTCAGAACTGGCTCTGAAACGTTACGTGGAATTTGGAGGAAGATGAGAAATGAAGAAGGAGGGAATTGGTAATATGACTACCCACGTATGAAAGAAAAGCAGTTAATGAAACGTAACTCATATTTTTGGCTCCCCATGCATATATGGTATTTTGCATGGGGAGCCAATTTGTAGGCTTGAAGACCTGCGCCATCGAGTATTACATAAACATCTAATAAATGAACACAAAGTTATTATTATTAAGAGGTTAAAAAAAATCCTGCTATGGAATACAAGCCTAAGAACTTAAAGCCCTTAAAGAAAGCTTCAGAAAAAAAAGTGAGAGTGTGTTTTACACCGCACAACCGTAAAACTTAGATAAACGAAACGTAACTGTATATGATAGAAAGGGAGAAAGAAAATATGTGCTCGTACCACTCTCTCTTGCCCCTACAGTAATATCTGAAACGTAATAACTCTCTCTTTCTATTTTCACTAACTTTAATATCTCCTTCTCAACTCCGGTCGCCTTACCCGATCACACTTTTCGTAACGCTCCCGTCACTACTTAACTAGCTAGCTTACTCCCAAGTCAAGCTTGCATCAAGAAGTTTCACTTCAAAAAGTCGCACTGAAATTGGTGAAGGCTACCTTTGATGACGTCAAAGATAGGCCAATATTTATTTATTATAGGTTCACCCACAATTATTGACAACGTCTTAGATGTAATTAACAAACGAATAAATATTCAAACAACTCCTGTCCATCCTAAGGTTGTCTGTAAGAAATCGCAGCTAGCGATAAGACCTTTGTACATTATTATGCTAGTATTTAAGATCTATTTTGTAGTTCATTTGGTGTACAATAAAGAGTATTGTATTGTATTGTAAATATAGCAATAGTGTAATAATCACTTACAGGTGAACTCTGCATGCACGTGAGACAGTACGTTTGTGTATAGTAATCTTAACCTAACTATGAACTATGTAAGGGCCATACATGAAAGTGTTTTTGACGGCAGAGGTTAGATATCGCATATATATTTGAACAATTTAATTCTGAGCTTATTGAATGAATCGAAGTGTAAGTCAATTAGATCACTACAACTATTCACCACCTTACATAACCTAGTGCATGGGAAATTAGCACATAAGACTTTTTTTATAATAATAATAATTACAAAAAAGTACAAATTTTCCATCTCATCTACACATAAATGCACAAATATATACAATTATGGTCAAAAAAAAAGAGATAGAGTGAACGTCTGTGTCTATGATAGTATTAACTGTGTTACAGACACTGGCGCCTTCCTCTTACAATTTGTGTGATAAAAATAGTCTTAGTATTGATGAGTTGCTGTTTTATACCTAATTTTAGTCCTTGCAATTTTAGTAATATTTAGTATATAAAACTTATGATTAAGACATCTTAGATATCGTACAACTACAATATACATAGATAATAGTGTGTTTGAAAGTTTATATATCTATTTGTGTTCGTGTGTGTCTGTGTGTGTGTGTGTGTGTGGGATTGCGTGTGTGTTTATGTAAATTTTGGTGACTATGTATATCACCGGGCTGAAGTTCAATTTTACATAGGAGAAATGAAGGTTTTTTTGAAAATAATTGCTCAGTCTCCTCATAGGTTAACTTCTGTAAGTAATCATTGACCACAAGTTTACATTTCACTTTAGGCAAAGGATATATATTGCATAATCTGTTTATAGTGTTGTATAGATGAGCGCTAACAGTTGGGTAACTTCGGCTGCCTAAATCTGTTTTAGCAGCTATAGTTGGGCATACAAGATATTTACGTCGTTTATGCCCATTTAGCTTAGGATCGTAGGTTAAAGATGACTGCACTCGCAAGATGATCTTAAACGCACAGAGTTGTCGGACAGTGAGGGCAGATACGTCTTGGAATAATTGGGTTGTTGGATAGCGATAGGGTTTGTAAAGCATAACCTTCAAAACCGCTCTTTGCGCCCTCTCCAGTCGTAATGAGTAGGTCTTAAATGTACTACCCCATACAGAAATGCAATAAGCAAATAATGACTGAACTAAAGCATAATAAATGGTTTTCTATAAAGTGCCATCAACTACTCGTCTTAATTTCCTCTTGGGTAACATTAATTTGCGACGAACTCGTGACACTGTCGCATCGATATGCTTCCGCCAACCCAGTGTGTTGTCAATGTAAACACCCAGGTATTTCACACATGAACTTCTTTGTAATGATGGACATTTGCAAGATGTGCTTATTGACAGGCAGCTATGGATCTTAATATCGGACAGATTAGGTTGTGCGACAGTATTAGCTGAGAAAGGGACATAGTGAGTTTTGGACACATTTATTGAAAGCAGATTAGATGAAAACCAGTCCATGACTATCCCTAGGGCATGTTCCGCTACACGATGGACAGACATTATCTCAAGCGCTTAGACAGCACTTATCTCAAGCGCAGTGTCATCTGCGTAAACAAAAATCTTGCAAATGGGGATTATGAGTTGGCAGAATCTATTTATATATATAAGAAACAGGGTCGGACCGAGTACACTTCCCACGCCATGAGTTAGGTTCACTTCATCACTGATGTAATTATTTACCTTAACTCGTTGGCTTCTGTTTGTGAGATAATCACGAAATACATTCAGACTAATATCTCTAATACCCTAACTTTCCAAGCTGCGAATTAGGTTGGGGGTAGAGACCGTGTCGAAAGCTGGCTAAGTCTAGGAATATGCCTATGGTTTTCTTCCGTGAATCAAGATTTCTAGCTATTTGGTTCGTCAGCATAAAAACTCCATCCTCTGTTGAGGTACCTCTTCTGAAACCGTATTGGTTTGCAGCAATGATGCTATTACGTTCAAGATAGCCTAGCAATCTTTTATTCATGATCTTCTCCATAATTTTGGACAATACTGTGAGCACAGAAATCAGTCTATAGTTTTCGACACGATCTCCATCCCCGCCCTTAAACACCGGTGTGACTAATGCCTTCTTAAAAGAATCAGGGAAGGTGCCTTTTTTTATACACAAGTTACAGACATGGGTGATAGCAAGAACATGCTTGGCTGCTTTGATGATAGACGCTGGAATTCCGTCATGGCCTGACTGTCCTCCTCCGCGGCGGACAATATACAGACTTACATATGCTTCAAGTTCTCCCTCCATTTGTGGCAATAAAATTATTCTCAAGCATATTTTTTACGGTCTCCATTAATGAACATTCCCACTATCCGACATCCGAAAACAATTACCAAAACGTCATATAACAATGTCTATGAAACTGATGACTTTGCAAAACACATAATCGTCATTTAATAGCCACAATCGTTGCGTAATTGTATCTGTCTTGTGTTAGAACTACCCCCTAACGTCGACCATTGTTGGGGTGACCATATAACCATTATTCGAACGGGACTGTCCCATTTGACATTGCCCGGGGCCAAATAGGACAGTCCTGTTATGAGGAACTACCTTAGAAATTTGGTGATAGCTAACCGATATTTTCAGCGTACGCAGTAAATATTATGAGTTAGCTTATGAGAACTATCGGTAGTTGTAAAATAATAATAATTTAGTTTAACTGTTAATCGATCGATTTAAATTGATACACAAGTGCATGGCTCGACTAACAACAAACATTTCGGAGGTGTATTTCGTGCTGTCGATATGTCTGTGCAACAAACAATAACTTCCAGATTATTTTATTTTCAATACTTTTAATTTTAGCCGTGTTGTTGCAAAATGCCGGTTGGCATGGTTGGTAGATACTTGCCTTTCACGCAGCAGGTTCGATTCCCACCCAGGACAGATATTTTGCATGTGCATGAACATGTCTGTTGGTTTTGAGTCTAGGTGTAATTAGTTACATAACTATCTACTATATAAAAATAAGTCCGGTTTTCCTTCCTGACGCCATATCCCCAGAACGCACGAACCGATTTCCACGGTTTTGCATTCGTTGGAAAGGTCTCGGGCTCCATGAGGTTTATAGCAAAAAAAAATTATAAAATTTAACGCGGGTAACACCGCGGGGCACAGCTAGTGTATTTATAAAAGAAAAGTGGTATGTGTAGTATATCAGCTATCTGCTTTCCATAGTTATAGCTCTGCTTAATTTGGGATCAGATGGCTGTGAGTGAATAATGTCCTAGGATAAAAGATTAGCAACGCGTCCAAATTGTGATACGAGTATATTGCGATTGAAAAATTATGAGGCCAAATCGTTACATAACGTATGTAACAATTTGACCTTATAATTTAAGTACATAATCCAGCTATCATAATTATTGGAAGGGAACGAATAAAAATCTGTAGAATTTTTTTTGCAGCAACTGATTTAAATATAGTTTAAGGAGACCATTCCGTAAAAAAATCTTGTCGAATAAAAAAAATTCAATTTACACACAACGGAGACATTGTGTAACATAACTACATAAAAAAATTCCAATTGATTAATTTTCTTCTGAAGTCTGTTAAAATATAGTTTTTTAATACGAACTGCGGGTAAAACCAGGTACTTACCTACCCTAAAAACTTAAATTTTCATGATATAATTTTTTTATTTATATTACAGAATCATAAAATATAAATAAAGAGTAGACAACTCTGTAAATGTGATCAAAATATTGCTCATTTTTAGTTTTGACTTATCTGTGTGCCATCTATAATTTCATTGAATATATGTAACATTCAAATAAATAATAAATAGCACATGGCTAAGTCTTCATCTAGCACACTAGCCTTGGTAATCTCTGCAGTCCATGAGGTGGATTAGGAGAATCCTTTGGCATTCAAAAAATTGAACATAATACTAAAAATTACAAAATAATAATAATCAAAATTAGTTCACATCAGGAAGAAATCGTGTAATACACAAACAGCGGCCAAGAGCGAGTCAGACTGGCCCTCGAAGGGTTCCATACCATCACCCTTAAATATTTGTTTTATTTTAATTTAATAAAATATTTTTATTAGCTGACTTAATAACTATATATTCGGTGAATATTTCAAGCCTCTAACTGTTGCCGTTATCAACATCGGGCAAAAACGAGCAAAAAAGTGACTTTTGTCGTATGGGAGCCTTCTTACATATTTATTTTATTCTGTTTTTTAATATTTGTTGTTATATCGGCAACAGAAATACATCAGCTGAGAAAATTTCAAATGTCTAACTATCACGGTTCATGACATATAGCCTGGTGACAGACGGAGAGACAGTCTTAGTAATGATGTCTCGTTTTACCCTTTGGACACAGAACCCTAAAAAACATACATACGAAATATAAAATCTCAGAAATCTTATACTCCTTTAGTATAAGATTTTTGAGAGTTTATCTTTCGTATGTATGTTTTTTAGGGTTCTGTATCCAAAGGGTAAAACGAGGGTGAAATCAGTTAAAAACGGTTTTCACGGTAGTCACGTAAACTTTAAAAACTAATTAATTCTAGATACAATACGTAGTTAATTCTAGATATCATTATGTAAATATTGAGATCTATCTACTATTTGTTTTTCATTATTCTGTTCATCAATGTACACTTTTCTGAGTAAAATCACACTAATATTATAAAGGCGAAAGTTTGTGACTCTGTAAGTGTGTATGTTTGTTACTTCTTCACGTCTAAACGGCTGGAGCGATTTCAATAAAATTTGGTATGGAGTTAGTTAGCTGACACCCTAGATTTACACATAGGCAATAATTTATAAAGTTTAACGCAGGCAAAACCGTGGGGCACAGCTAGTATTAAATGAATCTATTCATTTGTCTTTGGTAAATCATGCCTGGTTTAATACTAGGTCATCAAAAGTTAATTCATTGCCGAATTCTATTCGTCCTGTTTTGCGACCGAAACGAATAGCTACCCTAACAATGTCGGGTATTGTCGGGGCTGTTCCTACCCTTCGCCGTGATTTATTGAAGAAAGCTTTTAAACCCTTGCGTTTTGTTATTTGTCTTTGTACTCTCGGGTCATTACTGGGGATTTGCTCTATTAATTCAATGTTTTTGAATTCCTAATATATTTTTGGTTGATAAGTACATTTTTGGAAGTAATGGCACTGTTATTACATTAGAATAGGCTACTTCACTTTTGTTTGCTATCAACCCCTAATTTCTGTTCGGATCCGACTCTATATGAACTAGAACTATATGAACTAGAGATTGGACTTTTTCGAAATTCGACCCTTAAACTTTTTTGCCAACGTCGACATACCTACATTAAAGACAGATAATATTAAACAGTTTTGACACTCAGTTCTCTTCTCAGTTTGTCAGTGTGTCAAAATCATAGGTGGTGGTGTAGGTAGTGTGTGTAATGTATTTTATTAAAATAATTTACATCCAATGCATATTAAAAAAAAATATATTTGACATTTATTTAAATTATTGCTATTATTATTATTATTTTTTATAATTTTCATTGTATAATGATTATGTAAAATTTTATCCTAAGTACCTATACATAATAATATTAATTTAAAAATTATATATTCATAGTAATTAATAAGGTTAGATTAATTTGAAATTATTAAAAGCTATTATATTCACCTTTTATATAATTTAAGATGTTAAAATTTATGTACTTTAAAATGTTATAAGAAATGTATTTGCAACACCCTAACAGGGTTCATGTTTGACACAAATTATATGCATTAACACCTATTGTAACACATGAATGCAATAAAGAACTTGAACTTGAACTATATAAAATGTTACCTTTCTCCACTCCTTCTCTATATATATACTTAACTGTTCCAAATTCCATACTCCTCCGTCCGCGCAATAGTGTAGGTGTCTAAACTCAACCGCCTCGAATGGAAGCCATTGCGGTATTGCGGTTTTTTGATGCACTAATATAAAGTGTGCCTAGTAAAAATGCTATTCACTGAGCATTTTCAGATTGGCTTCTACTTTAATAAAAGTCAATTGATATAAATACCAAAAGTCAGATTTTACGTTAAAATTATTATAGTATTTTTAGCAAATCAAGATTATTTGCAAAATCTCGCCGTGACCTAGGTACCTACAAGTATTATCTTCTCGTCGATCAGATGTGGTATTACATAATGCTTTTTGCCTCACGTATTAATATTACGATGATATAATATTAAGTATTTAACTGACAAATCGCAAACTATAATGAAGAATATTACAATAAATGAATTAATAATATGGTATTACTGTGTCTGAACTGGATAATATACAGGGTGTATCATAAATAATATAGGCAATTTAAGGAACACTATTTACCCTTGAAACTGGCCAATTTGCCGCCCCGCCAATGAATTATATCCCAGATCTTATATAAGTTCCTTTGGGTATTTAAAAGGAATATGCAAAGCGGCACTAATACCTAATAGATCGTTTTAAAATCTGAAGATCGAAAGGAAATTGTAGACGGATAATAATATTTCTTTTAAAATCTAAAGATCGAAAGGAAATTGTAGATGAATATTTTTTTTTTCAGATCTAGAAAATATGTTTGCGTTATGGGCATTCAATATTTACATTATTAGGAAGTGTCTACATTCTTGTTAAGCTAGTTGCTAATGAATTGCTGTCCTGACCTAAAATATACCAGAAGGCTTGGAAATATTATAAAACTATCGACATTTAATAAATAACAATGCAGACAGAGATTTGATTCTGAACAAAACTTATGATTCAGCAGTAACGCCAACTATTGGTTTAAATTGATTACTCTTTGTTTTATGGTTTTTTACGTTATTTATAGCTATCTAAAGTTATTTGAACTACAGATATGATAAACTGATATGATATGTGTTGTTCATATAACTTTCAAAAGATTATCCACCAAAGTGTCGTGAACTGTACTAAAGTAAATAAATAGATATATATCAAAATAAGTGCCGTTGGGGCAGAAAGGTTCTCGAGTGGCGACCACGAACCGGAAGACAAGATGGACCAATGATCTTGTGTGGGTCCGTGGAAACTGTTGGATGCGAATAGCGCAACACCGGCAATTGTGGTGGTCTTTGGGGAGGCCTTTGTCCAGCAGTGGACGTCTTTCGGCTGATATAATGAAGTGTAGATACTAATTAATTTTCTCCTTTAAACTTAACAGTTACTACACGTTTGTTTTTATTTTTGTTTTCTAATTAGTTCAAGTTTTTAATTATTTAATTGTAATTAACTTTATTACCTAAGTCATATTCGGATGCTAAAAGTGTTGCAGCACTATTGTTTTTAAGTACGTACGTGTCCTTATAATTACATATAAATTAGTAAAAATAAATAAGCTGCTCTACCTAGAGACCTATCAACTCGGCGTGGGCTGATAAGAAACCTAATAAGTAAGGCTAATAAGAAGCTGATATAAAACGAAATATTAAACCCAAAAATAGAACGCCAATAAATAAGAAATGAGATCTCTACAAATCACATGATACCATTAAAAAGCTGAGGGTGTCTCCCAACATAGTTTCGTCCACCAGACAGGATACGGCGACGCATTGAATATGTATGGAGTCGGCGCTAAGGGCGATAAAACTCAAGTAGCGTAATAAACCTAGCAAAATAAATTCACTGAGTAAATGAAGCCTGTGCGGACAATGGAGCCTGACTTTCCACGGCCCATTACTCGCCCCGGGCGATTACGCCAAAACGCCAATTCAAATAAAATCATTTACCATATTATTTTCATTTGGCATCACCGCCTCCCCCCTCATATCCCGCAAACTCCATTTTGCCGCCTAAACTCGTATGCGGCGCGACTCGCGCTCGCGGCTCATCCAATTTTTTAAATGTACCCGCTCAAAATAAATTATGTAGCGAACTGGGAAGGCGCTGCGGACAAACAAGAAATAAAACGGATGAGCGCGAGTCGGCGGCAGAAAGGGACGGCGCGAGTAGCTCCTCCCACACCCCGCGCGCCCGTTCAACTTGAAGACGGCCTCGAGAACTAAGCTCCGTTATATTGTCACTTACATCTCGCCTAAGATTTGTTTGCGGCGTCAATCTTTCCTCACACAAACTGACACAACTATTTTTTCTTGGCTAAGGTTTAAAGTCCCTTGTATGTTTGTCAAAGGCCGGCAAAGTTAAGCTTGCGCGCCGTATACAAGACAAGTAAATTTTGAATCAGAACTCTTATTAAAGAATCAGACGAAGAAACGATTGCTTATAAAGTATTAAGATTTATTTTGGATCGTCCGAGAATATTTGATAATATTATGGTCTTGTTTCGTTACTCAGCTCTCACTAAAAGTATTAAAATGTTAGTGAATTAGTTAAAGTGGACTAAATGACTGGTAACTAATTGTTTCTAGGAACACAAGCTCACGTAGACAACGATACGTATTAGCAATGATAATAATTTAATTTTCTCGTAACGAATATCGGTGTAAATGAGTAAATTAGATGTTATATCAATTACTGGAAAACATGGGTACTACTAGTTTTCGATTGCAATTCATCACTGTTGTCTAACTATTTTCATGGTTATTTCAATAGTAATTGTCTACTAGTAAATATAAAAAAATGTTATTTGCCTCGGGTGACAAGACTGAGCTACGGTGGAACGTAGCACAATTTGATAGCTAATAAAATAAATCTATTAAGGTACCTATAACTAGTAGGTTCAATTTAGTAACAAATTGTGGATTAAATGTATATTAACTAAAAGAGTTCCTTAGCCATATATACCTTATATATTGAAAAAATATAAGATAGTTAATTATGTATCTACAATGTATCTACATAGTTATAGCGTGTCATCAGGCCAGCCCAATAATTCCACTGTTGGACAAAGATCCCCAAAAGATTTCCACAATGGACTTGTGTTCATCAGTTGGAGTGATATGCCATAATCGCCCCCTTGGCAGACGGGTATTTTTGTATATTTTTGTTATTTCTAAAATTATCCAGGGACCTTATTTATACACGGCTGATCTGATCCCAAACTAAGCAAAGCTTGTATACTACCTATCGAAAGCAAATAACTGATAATATGACGTATACTACTTACTTTTTTTAGGCGTCTCAGAATACTATACCGGTATGCTAAAATTTTAACTTCCAAATTGACTTGGTTTATATTGGTTTTAACGTTATTTTTAAAGAATAAACCATTAGACAGTTTAGCAATAAAGCAATTTAAAATTTGTATTTTGAGCTGAGCTGGTTTCTTATGAGCCCTGTTCGTAGTATTATTTACCCCATAGTCTTTTCTGAGCACGGAAGAGACTATGGGACTGGTGGTGTGAAAATAAGATACGATAAAATCTTTATTCGCTTAGGATATTATTACAATGGTACATACTAGTAATATTGGCTCAGTATTTTTATTTAAGTAAATTTTGTTTTATTATAATAAAATTCTTGCGCGACATGTAAGAGTAGAGAATGCCTGGAGATCTGTCATACAGTTTTAGAGCCTAGTACAGACTCCAACTCTCTCTAAAGTTCTAATTAAGCAAAAAATGTTTACACATGGCAATGTCATTTATATATAAAATTTTACGAGAGAAATAAACAATATTTTATTTATTACTAGCTTTGCCCCGCGGTGTTACCCGCGTTAAATTTTATAAATCTTCTTTGCTATAAACCTCACGGAGCCCGAGACCTTTCCAACGAATGCAAAACCGTGGAAATCGGTTCGTGCGTTCTGGAGTTATAGCGTCAGGAAGGAAAACCCGACTTATTTTTATATAGTAGACTAGCTGTGCCCCGCGGTGTTACCCGCGTTAAATTTTATAAATTTTCTTTACTATAAACCTCACGGAAACCTCTAATATTGGGGCTCATGCATATACTTATTGCCTAACTATAGTATTATTATAATAATAAAAAAATACCCCAATTATTGCCTGTAAACGTCAAAAATGTCCTAATTTGTAGACAAATAATATATATAATTAAATAAAATATCGAACTAATGATGAACTAATTTAAAATTACTATTATCTAGCATTTTGTTTCTTTAGCATATTATTATTATTATTGAGTGCTTTTTTCATGATTTTATTATGTTAGTAATTATTATATACTTTAAGTATATTAATATATAACCCATCCTTATGTTGCGACAAGCCGGTCAACATTACTTAACTATTATGTATGGAAAGTGTGGCCATTCCTATATTATGTGTTCAGAAGTACACAGGCTTAGAGTTTCAAAAAGTGGTATTTTTTATTGGGACATTTTCTTTCTCAGTGCAGATGCAGATACATATGTAGATGTTAAAAATTACTACATCGTTGGTCTAGCGGTAGCGTGTTCACCCGCAGTGAACGAGGTCCTGGGTTCAAATCCTGGGTCGGGCCAAAAGTGATATTGGGACTTTTCTGTAAGAAGAAAAACTTCTCAGCATCAGCCTGAAGTCCGGGAGTTGGCGGTATTATACCCCCGGTCCTCGGCACGTAAAGCCGTCGGTCCTGTACCTGACCTCTTTCCGGTCGTGCCGCTAGGCGTCCCATCGACCCGTGATGGAATAGAAAGTGCTCTTGTGCTTGCGCACACACTTGAGCACTATAGTATGACTGGCCGCTGTGGCCGAAATTCGGCTAGGAGGACATAATTATTATTAGATATAAAAATAATATATAAAAATAATTCTTATATAAATCCATGTTTCATTTGTATAAGTGAAGAAAATCATGCACCTACTGCATTCATGGTAATTTAGGCTTTAAACTGGTCAACGTAGGAGTTCCAAACCCAAAACAATTGAGAAACCGATAGTAGGGCCCCAGTAACTGAGCGCCAACCGAAACGAAACTTAGCAAAAGGGTCACGAGGGGCATTAGAAGTTACACTCGCGAGCAACCAAATCGACTCAAGCCTAGACGGCGCACATATACATTGATTTTCCTAAAACGATAAATGGTAATTACAAAAGTGATATGTCATTCGAAAGCTGAAGAATTAGGCTTTCAATTAACATCAATACCTTAAAAAAAGCTAAGCGCTGATTTATTGACACATTTTAATTGGCCGTCAGCGTAAATTACCTCTTTAGGAATCCACAACTTGCGCTACCTGCTCCCGCTATAAAACCCCCCACTTCCGGTTTATCTTATCAGTTGCTTGTTACAGGTTGACCGGTACACATCTCCGTAAATTGCATTCCTTTTTTTCGCTAACCCATGGATACCACACCAGAAGAAGCCGCTCAAGTTGTTGCCTTGTTGCAACAAGGGTTAAGTCAGCGAGCAATCGCTGCCCAGCTCCACTTGAGCCAGTCTTCTGTATCCCGAGTATACAGACGGTTCCAAGAGACTGGTGCCTTCAATCGGAGACCAAGAACGAGCCGCCACCGGTGCACTTCAGAGAGAGACGACCGCTTCATTGTCTCAACCTCGCTGCGCAATCGACACCTTACGGGCGTTGATGTGCAGCAAGAACTGAGACGTGTACGACAAGTGGCTGTCAGCGAGTGGACAGTGAGAAGACGCTTGAAGGAAGCCAACTTGACGCCAAAAAGACCTGCGACGGGCCCTAAGTTGACTGCAGGCCACCGACAAGCGCGCCTTCAATTTGCTCGAGAGCATCTCAATTGGAGCGTTGCGCAATGGCGATCGGTCCTGTTTACTGATGAGTGCAGAATGTGTCTGCATGGCAGTGACAGGAGAGGCCGAGTCTACAGGCGTCCGGGAGAACGATTTGCCCAATGTTGTTTCGCTGAAACAGTGGCATATGGCGGCGGTTCCTGAATGATGTGGGCTGGTATCTCTTTAGAGGGAAAAACCGAACTTGTTTTCGTGCCTGGGGGCGGCCGAGGAGGCGGGCTAACAGCTGATCGGTACATCACCGACATTCTACTGGATCATGTTGTGCCCTACGCAGGGTTTGTCGGTGAAGACTTCGTGTTAATGCACGACAATGCCCGCTGCCACACGGCACGAGTCACTCGACAGTTTCTGCAAGAGGTCGAATTACGCACGATGGACTGGCCTGCGCTCAGTCCTGACATGAATCCCATCGAGCACTTATGGGACGAGCTTAAAAGAAGAGTTCGGGCCAGAAATCCAGTCCCTTCAAGCGTAGACGAGCTAAAGACAGCATTATTAGAGGAGTGGGACGGCATTCCTCAAGAAAATGTCAAAAAATTGATAAGGTCCATGAAAAACAGACTGCGGGATGTAATTAGGGCTAGAGGGGGCAATACGAAATACTGATTTAAATAAAATAATTTTATTTTTAATTTTTTTTGTTTAATTTGTCAAATACGAGACACATACCCTTTTTCCTAAATTCCCGTTTTTCCTACTCTTGCATTCAGACATCATTTATTTCAAAAATGATGGATGGATTTCAATGATAATGATATCAAATTAAAGCTGACATCTTAAGCTTTCGAATGACATATCATTTTAATAATTTCCATTCATGATTTTAGTTGTATCAATGTATGTGTGCGCCGACAAGGCTTGAGTCGATTTGGTTGCTCGCGAGTGTAGTTTGGCCTCGGTAACACAATGAAGGCTAATTGGATAGCTTAAATGTGCTATTCGGAATTCGGCAACTATCCCAACTAATCGATGATTAAGCCTTTATTTGGAGTAACTTTCAATCCGTTGGAGGGGAAAGAATTAGCCGTTTAGTGTTGTTGGTCAAGTTGCTGATTGTAATTGTGTGAAGTTTCTCGCCTCAGTTTATAAAGTGATGTTCATGTTGTGCCTGACTACCATAAGAAGGAATTGATGTTTATTATTATACCGGTGGGACTCTCCCATTTTACACAGGTGGGTAAGAGTCCAGACACCCTTAATATAATTGATACTAACATTAGGCTAAGTTATACTAACATTATATGGATATTTATGCGAAATAAATTATTTGAATTTGTAATTTTATTACCCTTGTCCGCTTATGTACAGACGTCAGCACATCAAGCTACCCCAATCTGTCAAATTTCCCCAATTGAAAGTGAACCTTATGCTTATGCGACAAAGTTGAAAATCTATAAAAGAAATTTGACAGATTACAGTAGCTGGATGTGCTGGCGTCTGTACATGGGTAAATACGTGCTATATTGATTGAATGCTCGATTAAAAGTTTATATAACTATTAAATATGAAGACAGCTGCAGAAATATGTAAAGGTAGGTATAGTTTTGACAATAATAATAATATCTATAATAATATCTGGGGACATTATAATATGATATTATAATATGATAAATGCCTTGGTTGTCGTCTTGATTTCTAGTTTATTTGGAACTGAGTTAGAATTTTATATCAGTCAGTGATAAAAATGGCAATTTTAGGATGCTAACTACCCAATATCTAAATAACCGTTTGAGGTGTGTCAAAGTCAAAGGTCAAAAATCATTTATTCCGTAAAAAATTTACATTTATGTGGAACCGTCATTTTTTACCCTACCCTGCAGTGCATGACGTGGCAGCTACTGAGAAACACTGCAAAAAACTCAGCAGGAATTCTTTTTTAAAATAAAACATTTTTTTTTTTTTTTTTTTTATTAGCCTGTATGGTCAAATAAAACATACTTAAGATTAAACAACTCAATCCCAAGCACTTTTATCACTTAAATAATCAGACGTTTTGTAATATGCCTGTATGTATTTTGTAATAGGTATGTGTTTATGTAATATGGAGCAAATATGAATATTGCCAATCTCCATATACCTATGAGCCAAATTTGAAATGTTTATGTGTAATAGTTTTTGTGTTATGAGGGGGTTAAAAGTGGCTTTAAATGGTTCGTATAAAATTACACACGCTACTGCTTGCCAGATCTGTTAACTGTAACTTGTTTAGACACGCGGTAGTGCGTTTCTAGATACTAAAGTAAATGATAATAAAAATGCCGATAAAGATTTATATTAATAGAGACTTCGTACCTATAAGTACCTCGGCTTATTGAGGAAATTAATGCTCATAGCATGAATAAGTATTGAACAATAAAAACCGGCCAAGTGCGAGTCGGACTCGCGCACGAAGGGTTCCGACCATTATCTATAAAAACGAGCAAATAATTCACGTTTGTTGTATGGGAGCCCCCTTAAAAATCTATTTTATTTTGTATTTAATATTTGTTGTTATAGCGGCAACAGAAATACATCATATCTGATTTAATACTGTCTAATTATCACGGTTCATGAGATACAGGCTGGTGACAGACGGACAGACAGACAGACAGTAAAGTCTTAGTAATGGGGTCCCGTGTTACCCTATGGGAACGGTACACTAAAAACAAAACCTATATTTTTAAACCTACTTAATCCTCAAATTAATGCCTCAAACAGTTTTTTCAGATAGGTATACCTACCTACTTAATTGAAAAATTTAAAACTATCAAGATGTGAAGATTTAATTCATCCGATATATATATATTATGTTGAAATTTTAACTTAAAGGTAATATTTTGGGCGTAAAATAAGATTCTTTATAACTACAAAATTGGGTCCTATTGAAAACGTATCTCGGCCTGAAACAACACTAAATCCAGGAAAATAATTCATTATAAAGTCATAATATCCTAATAAATGTATCAAAGTAAGGAATATTGAGGATGGAGAAATTACTTTTATACATATACTAGCTGTGCCCCGCGGTTTTACCCGCATTAAATTTAATAAATTATAGCCTATGTGTTAATTCAGGGTGTCAGCTAACTCCATACCAAATTTTATTAAAATCGCTCCAGCCGTTTGGACGTGAAGAAGTAACAAACATACACACTCACAAACTTTCGCATTTATAATATTAGTAGGATTAACGATATTAACTTACTTTAAGGTACTCATAGACAGTCGCTCACAGCTATCCGTAAGAGTTTTTTTTTTTTTTTGTTATTTATTTGAAACCACAAACAAGTTTTCAATTATCATTAAATAAAGCTTAAATTATACAATATTAATTACAGTAAACTCAACATTGCTGGTAAATTTGAGAGGTAAGGCACCTAGGCACGCGGTCAGTGTATAGATAGATGACTGTGAAAGTGGCTGCAGAAATTAAACCACTTTTACAGCTTCTCTTCTGAGGGCACGTTACGCTGTCGATTCTAGACTCGAATCTACTCTTTGACGGTCACCGTAGCCTAGTTGGTAGTGCTCCTGCCTACGAAGCTGCTGGTCCTGGGTTCGAATCCCGGTGCAAATATTTGTGTGATGAACACGAATATTTGTTTCTGAGTCATGGATGTTTTCTATGCATATAAGTATTTATATATCTATATAAGTATGTTTATCGTCGCCTCGTACCCATAGTACAAGCTTTGCTTAGTTTGGGGCTAGGATGATCTGTGTGACATTGTCCCCAGATATTATTATTATATTATTATTACTCTATTCTAGAGCTCGAATACCGTTCTGCTGGATTTGTCAGTAGTTACATAATAATAATATCCTGGAACATTATTTACACACGGCAATCCCAAATTAAGCAGAGCTTGTACTATGGAAACCAGATAACTGATATGATGTCCTCCTAGCCGAATTTCGGCCACGGCGGCCAGTCTCAATAGAGATTAGCCATCTGCGCGGGACATATTTGTAGCCGTTTTGTATAAATTTGTAGCCGTTAGTGAGACGTGATACCCTATTGTTAAGACCTCTGGACTGTTGAGTCAATGGTCTCGAGTTCATCCCCAAGGCGCACCCCACTGGCTTTTCAAATTCATGTGTGTATTTGAAACTAAATATCACGTACTTAAAACGGTGAAGGAAAACCAAGAGGAAAAACAACATTAATAATTTAATGTTGTGTTTCTGCGTGTGAGTAACACAACATTAAATAAGTTGCCAGAGCTCATTGGGGTGGGGGAAGGGTCAGCAACACTTGTCTGCTAACTCCTAAAGGCCGGCAACGCACCCGCGACTCCTCTGGTGTTGCGAGTGTCCATGGGCGGCGGTGATCACTTACTATCAGGTGACCCACTTGCTCGTTTGCCGTCCTCGGATATAAAAGAAAAGGTAACCGAAAATGTTCTTGATGGCATGTGAAGTCTGCCAACCCCCACTAGCCCAGCGTGATGGACTATGGCATATCCCTTTGATTGGTTTCCACGCCATCATCCGCAAACGGTGTGCATCCCTCCTAGCGTGCGTGCTCACACGGCCTCTTGAACGCATTGTGTGATAAATGGGGCTTTCCGATGCTGGAGCGCTGGATACGACTGCACACGACGTAGACAGTGTCCTAGTACCGCAGTATTATTTATATTGTAAAAGTACTAACTTTAAGTTTTTTTATGTCAGAGGGCGACAAACGAGCAAGTGGGTCACCTGATGGTAAGTGATCACCGCCGCCCATGGACACTCGCAACACCAGAGGAGTTGCGGGTGCGTTGCCGGCCTTTAAAAGTTAGCAAACAAGTGTTGCTGACCCTTCCCTCCGCCCCAATGAGCGCCCTTACTCACACTTGGAAACACAACATTAAAATTATTAATGATATTATTAAGAAATGTCTTCTGTAAGGTGGAGGTACTTCCCCAGTCGGGCTGCTCTTTGAGCGACTGAACGCTATGCTCTACCTAGTTAAGATTTTTTGAAACTAACATCTTATGGACTGAATAATGGTCTGAAATAAATGATTATTAATAATAAAATTGTATGAGGAGGCCCTAGCCTTAGGACAGTCATGAGTTGCATCATCTAGGCACCAGTCGTTCATCCATGTCACGAGCCCTGTGCTACTGGGCGGCTTGAACAACTCTGACACTAGGGTAATCACAATCCATACGGTAAAGTAACTACAAGAGTACAACGAAATATTTTATTCCTCGAAATCCCAAGAGAGTCATAATTTGGCACCCGTGGACTAAGTGAGAGATAGAGTTGCAAAATTGAAATCATAAAGTAATCGATATGTTTTCTATATTTTTTGAAGCTTGTGTAAAAAAGTAGCAATATTCGAGGAGTTAGCAATTTTATTGCTTGAATGTAAGAAAAAAGGAATTGAAAAGTTTTTGTCTGGAAAGTTAAAACAAATAAATCTCTGAAGTATTTGCACAAATATAAAGAAAAATGGTTTGATTTTATGTATGTTAATATTATTTTTTTAAATAAAATATGTTTATTACAATACAAATTAAAACAAATTGAGGCATTAAGTGACTAAAAGTACTTGTGTTGGGGTTTTTTTTGGAAATGGGGTTAATTGACATTTAATTTTTATAACTGGCCCGTTGGGTCAGTAACTGGTGGCTAGTAACTCTCTCTACTAAGCCAGAGGGTTTCATCCCCATTCAGGTGAAACAGCTTTTTAATAGATTAGCTGATGACATAAAAATCTTTGATAACATCAATACATATAAACCAAACTAAAAAAATATGTATATTGTTCGGTCGTACACAAGAGTTGTAGTTGCTGAGTGCACACAGTAAAAGGTCACTTGTTGTTAAATGGTTGTTTATTGAAAGTTCCAAAATGTTGACGTTTACGTGCGTAGGTATGTTGCCACGATTATAAATGGAAGATAAAGTACTGTAATAAAAGACATTGTGCAATCGTAAGATCGCATAATAATCAGCAGTAATATGCCAACGATGTACCGTGTGGGACTGTACATATATACTGTACTAGCGGCCCGGTACGTGCTTCGCTACGCTTTTAAGTATTAGTACAAATTGTTTGTATATGGGAGTATAGAAAGATGTTAATTTTACACTCTCTCAAGACTTTTTTTCTCTTCGAAATTTTCTCTACGTACAAACCATCCCTGGACTTCCACGAATAATTCAAGACCAAAATTAGCCAAATCGGTAAAGGCGTTGTTTAGTTATAACATTACAACGAAAAGTGGCATTAAATTTTATATATATAGATAATACGATAAATATTGTCACATGGCTTTCAGCAGCCTAGAGGTGGAATGTTATATTTATACTTTAATATTCTATTTTACTCTGGATCTCATTATAAGTGAACTTTGTATGTTTTTATGAGAAATAAATATTCTTTGAACCGAAATCTTTGTGTGATGAGCACGATTATTTGTTATGTGTCTGGGTGAAGGTAATTGATCTACAATATGTATGAGCGGCTCTGCCTATTTTGGGATCAGATGCCAGTGTGTTAGTTTTGCCAAGATGTTATTATTATATTATTTGTTATAATACATAAACGACTGAAATGATATAAAAAAATCTTGCACCTATAGAAAGTTACCTTATCAGCGAGTAACATAAGCTGTAAGTATCTTAGGTATAAAAAAATAGAGATTCTATAATCTTATAAGCTAGGTACAGACCAGCGACCCAGAATCCATCCAATAAATTTGCGCTTGATCAACAAATCAGTCAAAATCTCTAAATTAATATTGTCTACTATAGTTGTAATTGAATCGTTACATAACTAAATTCTCTATCATTTTTAATTTATAATATTTAATTATATATTATATTTAATTTAATTATATTATATTATATTTAATTATAAACGTAGGAATATAAATATACAACTGAACAAATAAACAGTTAAAAAAGTAAAAAACAACATGGAACATTTGGGCTCAAAACTCATCACAACTAATTCCATAAATGTTTGAGCGAACGAGATTAAAATGATTAGTGCGACCGCCCCCCGCACCCCGCGCTAATACACCCGGTCACTCACTTAATTCGGCTCGTTTTAAAGCAATCTTTTTCAGCAGGCCGAGCATGCCGTTAAAAGTATTTCCAAACGTATAAATAATTTACGAAACGAGGACATAAAGTTTGCGGCGCGACCCCCGCTCACATGCAAATCGAGTTGAAAGAAAGAAGTGTCTGCGACCGCGACGTCGCCATCCGTCTCTTTCCAACCTCCCGTGTATCGTACTGTTAGATAAGGAGAGAGGGTGGACGGAGGATGAGTGGTTAAGCGGGAGCGAGAGAGAGGTAGTCGGTAGTTGCGTTCGGTTAAGTGAATCAGTGCCCGCGCTCGCTATTAAATCAGGGCGCGGGAGGGGGAGGCGCGCGTGCTAAAATGCTCTTTATGGCGGGTGGGGTTTTGTTTGCCGAGGGCGGTTTCAAGCGATTACTCGCCGAGTGGCAGTTGTGTCCGCGGTGTTGCGGTGTCCACTGTCAGTCGCGACGAGACGCGGCTCGCGAGTGCTCGTACGTGTTGTCCCACGGAATGCCAGTGACAGCGCGGTGACCGCGCAACTTCACACGCGGAGTTAGGCGGGAATAATCCCGCCCACAACATCGACAAAATATTTTCGGACGCTAATAAGGTAACTTTGATTAAAGTTTGTAATGTTTTTAGGAATTGAAACTAAGTTAACGGCTCATATTCTGACCTATATGAATAAAAATAAATAGTCATACATTTCTTCTTGTCAAACTTTATTAGAAAAGTATAAGAAAATTTATAATTTATAATTTTTTAATTTTAGTAGGTACACACACTGAAAATTTAATTTAATTGTAATTTAAAATAAGCCTTACGCAAATATTTAAAATAAGCTACATAGTTTTAAAAAAATATAAAAACCAGTATAATTTAAGACAGTTGAAAATTGCATATTTTCAGTTAATAATAATGCAATAACTTAGTTTTGGTGACCGATACACCAGGTAATCAAAGTATGCTACGGCGCGTAGCATCCGTAGCCCGTAGCAGTGCTACTTTTAATAACTTGCTTGTGATACTCATGCATGGTTTATGAAACACGTACTGCAAAGAAATTATCATATAACCCCTCACAAAGCCAACAATTATTGTGTTGTTTTGTTAATTGCTACAATATCTTCGGGTGATATCCTATAAATGAAGTTGATTGGAAGTGGCTTTGATTATTGAACGTATTATAAATTTTATGATCATATATTTAATAACAGAAATCATGTGAATGTGTGTGAAGAATGAGAAGGCATGGAAAGATCTAATAACATATTTATTAATTCATTACTATTGTATAGCCGTTGCTCTTCCAAGAATAAATAAATAAATATATCGGGTTCAGTTTGGATATGTAAGGATTTCGATGTTCCATACTGATAAATCATTAAATAACAAATGCGACTTTTTATTTATAATCGAGACAAGTGCCTCCCTCTTACCCACTACTGCAACTCCTGTAAGCCAGGATCAACAGTGGCACACAATGAAATGACACTGAGCGGTGACGTTCAGGCATGTCCCGGGGAATCGCTTTAACTGTCTTGGATCCCGCGACGAATTTAATCAGAAAGAATAAATGAGGAGCTAGAAAATGAATAGTTCCACTTCCCTCCGGACAAATGCTTATTGGGAACTGTAAATATAAGTGATAGAAGAATATTTTTGAATAAAACATATTTAATTAAATTCCGCGCTACAGAAGTGAACCCAAACTAAAGTACCGAAAAATATTTTCATTAAATTTATTTATTTATTATTTCTATGTAGGTAATGTTTAGCAATTCTTTGCTTACAAAGCACTACACCCACTTACTAATTTAACTCAATAGATGAAATACAGTTAAAAGTACGTTTTAAGTACTAATAATTAATTATGTGATACATGCGGCTGTGAGAAGACGTTCAAATTAAAGGTATATAATTTGGTCTCAATCACTATTATGTATCTTGTTATACGGTACAAATAGACAATAATATAAGATAAATACACGTTATTTTACGCCAGTAACAGAGAATAGTTTACAGTCTTATCGCTATTTAAGTATACGTAATTAGGACATAGAGCTATATATTATTCCCATTATTTTCTATCGTTGGAAATACCGAGATAATCTCTTAGGTTTTTTCATTTCTTATTAAGACTTTATTAAAGTATCAATAGTTGATAGCGAATAAAATTAAGATTTACAACATTGTTAACTTAATAGGTATTAATGCGACTATCCTCTATTGTTATTTTCCCGGCGTTTTGAACGTAATGCAACTTGATCGAAACGTCGGGAAAATAACAATAAAGGTCAACACATGGCTACACACCAAGCTATACACTTCCAATAAATAAAAAATAAATAAAATAAAAAGGTTATTATTCACGTAGACTTTAAAAAAGCGCTTGTAAATAGTCAGAACATGTTTGTAGTAATATAGTTGTATACATTATTTAAATAATAATAATAAATTTATTTTCATTTTACACAATATAGGATACATTACATTAACAAAAATTGTTGATGTACATAATTTCAACTTAAAATAAACTTAAACTTATGTGCTAATGTTTAACATGTTTGCTGAGCCTCGCACTAGGATTCCCTGTGTCGTGAGGGAGTGAGGATTATTATTTCTAGTAACATAGATATTTAGGTACACATTGTATGAAAACATTTATAAAATTTATTTTATTATAGCATTGATATTTAGCTAGCTCGTATCAAGTTATTGTCAAGAGATTATGTTTAATTATCTAGTTTAAGTCTAATATTTTTACTACAAATTGTCAATATAAGCTGATCTCTCAATGTAGGTAAATACTATACGGCGTGAGATCAGCTTATACTGGAATTTATAGCTTGATGTGTAGCCGTGCGTACCTATAAACAATGTTGTATAATTATGATACATGAAAGTTTACAATTATTTAGGTGGTTAATCGTATGTTTCTTGAAGCTTCATTCATCATATTTCTTTAATTTTATAGATTGAAACTGATTTTTAATTATTTTCTTTTAATAATTATTTATTGAAATTACGTTTAAAGCGAATTGACTGCTTACACCAAGTATCCCCATAAGTATTATTATAATTAATATTGTAGTCTTTTTGAATTTGAATATATTATACACACCAATAATACCAAAAGTACCAAATTAAATAATTGATATTTAATTTGGTACTTTTGGTATTATTGGTGTGTATAATATATTCACTCAGATCCCATGACTTTTTTGCGTGGGCCACCTAAAAGTAAAGATGAAAGAAAGTGGATCTATAAGAAGGAAAAAGCACGAGGGACTACCAAGTTACAAAAGGTACCCAAGCTTCTCGCAGCTTAAACAGCTTCAATCTTTCCCATCTTCACCTTTTCCAGAATGTTTCTTCTGTTCAGCCGTTTCTTGTTCTCCCATACTTTGTTTGTGAACTATCCTATATTATCATACCATAATTATTTCTAATTACATAGATATTAAGGTACAATTGTATGAAAACATTTTTAAAATTTATTTTATTAATAGTACTTAAGATATTTAGCTAGCTTGTATTAAGTTATTGTCAACGAGATTATGTGTAAGTTCAATTATCGAAATTTATAGTTTTAGCTATATTTTATTACATATTCAATATTATAATTATGGCGGACATTGTGTTTATAACGACGGTCGCGCTTTAATGCTTTCCCCCCAACTGAGAACACCCAGCGAAACAAACCCAGTGGGTTCATCTACAACCGGATGTCATTACAAATAATTGTAATTTCATTGTTTTTTTTTTATTATGTTAGGCTGTAAAGTATCTCTTCCAAGCCATTATAAACATTTACTAGGGGTATAAAAGAAACGTATTATTTGCTCCCGAATATTTCTATAATTCTCTTTAGAGCGGTAAAAGTAAAACAATGCATGGTTACTTTCCTTACTTTTATGAAAATCTCAAGAAATATTTTGTAATTACCCTATGAATAGAACATTTTACGAACACCTCTATGGTTGGTTTAAAAATAATACTAATTAGCTAATTTTGATAAAAGTGTGATAATAACTAACATTATTATTTCCAGTTGATTAATGGGCACGGATAGGGACGAGGTAAACTTAATTATGGGTTTATAATCATGTATAAACAGTAGATACGCATAATTACTTAAATTAAATATAATAAAAAAACGAAATAAGTAAAATATTAACCAAATATATCAGCTGAAAGACAAACCAAATCAATTTATTTGTGAAATATGAGTACACTGTGGTGTTAGTTTTACATGAAGGTCTTGTCCATATTTTACCATTTTGGTGTGCAAATTTTTCTTCGGTACACATTTAAGAGTCAACATTTTTTAGATAGTCACATAAATTACAATTAATACAATGTCTATTTTACATTATTATTAACATTACAGTTATTATCATTAGTGGAGTATTGCCGGTCTAGCGTTACCCGCAACGGTTGCAACTTGTGTCTGAAGTTATGTCTGAGGTTCTTGGGCGGGCCTATGAATAGGGTGTAGGGAATTTAGTTCAGTATAATCTCAAGAAGACACAAGTGTGCGGGATCACTGCGAAGAAGGACACATTTGTCGTAGCGCCCCTATTCCAAGGGGTTTTCTCACCGTGTATCCGAGAGTATTGGTATTTTTGAAGTCAACATTTCGAACATCTGCATCTAGAGACCCTCATAAGATCATCGTTCCATCTTCTTGGGTCTGCCCACGCTGCAGCTTTTGATTCGTGGTCGCCACTCGAGAACCTTTCTGCCCAAACGGCCGTTGGTTCTACGAGCTATAACATAATAAATTTGGATTTGATAACTATCCATATCGTCGTTTATAACAGAAACAACAATTTTAATAACTTAAGTCAATGTCTACTAAATTACATATTTCAAATATAAAACATTAAACAAGAACTAATAGAAGACAATATAGATGATTGTCTCTAGGAGAAGTCGAAATTCAAAATTATACTTAAATATTTTTAATGCAACATTGTCTGGAAGAGATCGCTGTTATCGATAAGACCGCCTACTGTACCTTTTTTATTATTATTAATGGAATTTGTAAACTATGCTCTGTAACTGGTGTGCAATAAAATGTATTTATCCTATATATAAATAGTTGCCTTTCCTGAAGTATTTCCTCACTCACCGCTCGGCATCATGACGGGCAGGTTGGCGTGTTTGGTAAATAGGCCTTTCACGCCGCAGGTCGTGAGTTCGATTTATACCCAGGACAGATATTTCGGTGCATGAACACGTCTTTTTGTTCTGAGTCTGCGTGTAATGTATATTCTATAACAAACTTCCCAATGATATTAGAGAATTGTCTACGAATAAGTTTAAAAGAATTATAAAAGCCAAATTGTGTAGCATATTACGAAAATTCTGATTAACTATTTAAGTGGCAAAAGTGCTTGGGATTGAGTTGTTCTGAGTCAACACACATGATTGTAATTAATCTTAAGTATATTTTATTTTAAAAAATGATTCCTACTGAGTTTTCTGGCAGTGTTTCTCAGTAGCTGCCACGTCATGCACTGCACGGTAGGGTAAAAAAATATGACGATTCTACATAAATCAAAATTATAAGGAATAGATGATTTTTGACTTTGAAATTATCTATATAACATGTTTTTACAAAAAGTAGTACATTTAGTATATCAGTTTTCCATAGTAGTTCGGGAGCTCTGCGTAGTTTGGGATCAGATTGCCGTAAAATGTCCCACAATACAATACATGTCTCCTGGAAACAGCCTGCATCATTTTTGTGTCTGAAACAGGAAATGTTTAAACACTAGTGTGTCACAGCGACAACAACATTGCATTGCCAGCGAGTTACACAGCTTTTTTCGACTCATTACTTCTAAGTACAGTCCAATTGGTTCAGACGTCACGCTGCAGGCGCTGTCTCAATCAGTACTCAGTAATACAATAACGAGCAATAAGCTCGTCCAATAAGAGTGGCCAATAAGCTCAATTACTTACAAATACGAGTCTGTATCGGTATTGATATGCAATCGCGGCGGCGCCCGGGGCAATTGTAGTGGCGCTATTCGATGTGTGGCTACTAGATTATGATTGTGTATGGCGCGTGGAGACGGTAAAAGACTGTTTTTTATACAACATGTAACTTAATTAACGCACATCCTGAAAATAGTTTGTTCAGAATCCTTTACTGAATCGATTTATATCATTTTTGATGTAGGTAATTTTTAATTCCAAAATAATTAAATCTACGGAAACCATCGTTATCTTAACCATGTCCAGTCAAAACAAATTGAAATGGACCGTAACTCAAAGTAATAAGACTTTTAAATCGGAGTTTTATTTGTATTCGTACAAATTCCATCATTCAACACAAAATAAAGAAAAATAAACTTTATTTCTAGAAACTAATTTAGTAAATAACTATGCATATACATGTTAAATAAAAAATGTTGTGTATGTATTATGATTACAACATAATATTCTAATTGGGGTGTTTGAGGGTGTGCGTTAATTACGTTATATGTTGTATAAGAGTGAGGCAAACGATCCTGTGAGTCGCGTTTTACAATTAGCACATTAATACATACATAAATTTACAATTAGTACATACATCTAGACTGCAGTTGGATGGCAACCACCAGGATGACCTCTGTTGGGACGTTGAACCGACGTGGGACCGTGTAGAAGATGCTTAAGTGATCACCGCCGCCCATGGACACTCACAACACCAAAGGAGTTGCAAGTGCGTTGCCGACCGTTAAAAGAGTCAGCAAATCAGTTGCTGACCCTTCTTCCCATCCCGATGAGCTCTGGCGTACTTACTCACACGCAGAAACACAACATTAAGTTATTAATGTTATTATTAAGGAATGTCTTCTGTAAGGTGAAGGTTCTTCCCCAGTCGGGCTGCTCTTTGAGCGAATGAACGCTGTGCCCTACCTCTCTTATTTGTTTGTGCCCTCTAACGAATGGAACTATTCTTTTTCTTACTCTTTGTTTCTTCTGATTAAATTCGTTGCGGGATCAAAGATAGTAAAGTGATTCCCCGTGCAAGAGCCTCACCGCTCAGTGTCATTTCATTGTGTGCCATTGTGTGATCCTGGTTTGCAGGAGTTGCAGTGGTGGGTAAGGGGGAACGGCTGCCGAATAGCGTGGGTACACAAGTAGTATAATATCAAAAGTTTTAAGGGTTTTTAGCTATAAACTAAGGGGGAAGCAGATGTAAGAGATGTATGGCCTAGCGCTTTCTAGCTTGATGAGTAATTTGACTGGGAAAATACTCCCAACATACAGAAAACGCTGTGTTTCATTACAGACCATCTCGACAGAAGTGATAATTTCATCCTGAATAAATGGTCGTGGTCATGTACCACTTTGCGTTTCACAAAAATCTTTTTGCCGCGCACCACCTCTGTGGAATGTATTAATTGCGGAGGTATATCCGATTCGTTATGACATGGCAACCTTCAAGAAGCGCGTCTATTCTTTTCTGACTGAAATCATAAATTTAATCATCCAGCAGGAATCGAACCTACATCTTCTACCAATCCTACTTTATCCGTTAATTCCCAGTATGAATATTCGAGGGAGAACCACTAGAACATTATAGTTAATTACACACACACATAGAACGAATGATCGTGTTTATCACACAGAGATTTATCTCGGGTGGGGAACGAACTCACAACCTCTGGCTTAACAGCCAACCATTACACCAACAGGCCATCAATTTGTCACGAGACTTCCATTGGGTCATCTAGACTGTCAATATATGTATTATGATTGAATCGTGAATGGTTGAGTAATTGTAGGAAAAAGTATTGGCACCAGGAGAGTATAATGAAGGCGATAAATTATAATATATATTATTATAATAATTATAAATGGTAATTTTTACATATTTAGTAGTCGAATCAATTATTTTTTTGATAATCGATATCAATTCCTTTGTGGTGGGGATTTAACAAACGTGTAATTAATAGACACCAAGCAAGTTTTCACAAACAGTTGCCCAGTGCCGGGATCGATTCCGGTCCGTAATAAACAATTTTTTTATTTATTTTTATTTATTTTACACGAGGGCGCCGAGGTGGTGCCTGAAACAGTGCACCTCACATGGCGTCAAAATTATGTTGTACAGGAATACTTTACACCTCTTTTTAATATTTTTGAAAACCTTCCAAAGTATTTGAATGATATAATAATAAATATCTTAACACTGCCATCTGATCACAAATTAGGGAGAGCCATAATTCTACGCAATAACCTATTTTGATACGTCACATTTCAAGATTATTGTACTAAATGTGTTATTTTATTTTTCTCAAAATAATAATATTCAAATTGGAAATCTAACAATTTCTTGTTAAGTCTTTCAAACCTTTTAGTCCTGGTAAAATAACGAATAGTGATCGCAATTATAATTGCGATCGCAAATATACTTGAAATTTGCTATGGCCGTCAAATTCAACAGAGACTAGACTTAACACAGAACTTATAGTGCACACACGTGTATGTGCAAAAGCAGACACTCTCTATTATACTCTGGCTCTCATAAGCCGATGGGTAGGTAAATCGTTACGAGGGGAAGGCTCAGCCCAGGACTAATGTGCGCCCTGGGATCGCTGGCGTTTGGAGGAAGGGCACTCCACTCGTCTTGTATAAGCGGTCCCGGGAAGAGGTAACCTGCTGTAGCTCAGGTTGCCTAAACGCGCTTGTGCGTGATGGGGAGGAGCGAGACATTCGGGCCCCTCCCGTCCCCGGGGGAGAGTCTCAGACGCTCAGTGTACGGCGGGGGTACTGGTGAGATCGTTCACATCCTGAGCCCCCGCTACAGGCACTGTGAGGCTGGCTACCGTGGCGGTTTTAGTGGGTCGGCTCTACACAACGTGCGAATGGCATTTCCACCACGTAAAAAAAAAGACCAATGTGCGACGGACTTACGTACTACACTGTTGCATTGCAACATCCTCACCTTCGTACTTCTGGATGACTACAGCAAGATCAATGATGCGACGGTACTCACATATTTACCATATTGACTGCCTCGTTGGTATAGCGGTAGCGTGGTCAACCGCAGACAATGAGGTCCTGGGTACAAAAGGCCCGGGTCGGGCCAAAAAGTGATTCTGGGATTTTTCCGTAAAAAGAAATTTCTTAGTATCAGCCCGAAGTCTGGGAGTTGGCGGTATTATACCCCCGTGCTTCGGAAAGCACGTAAAGCTGTCGGTCCTGTACCTGACCTCTTTCCGGTCGTGTCGCTAGTCATCCCATCGGATCATGAGATTGATGGAATAGAAAGTGCCCCTGTGTTTGCGCACACGCTTGTGCACGATAATATGTCCAGCACAATTGGCTAATCTTCACTGAGACATCATTTACCATAAAATAATACTATACCTTCATAATGCGCAATGAAATATTTCTGACTGGTAGGTACTTCGCTGGGTATTTAATCATAATTTATTGTGTACATGTGAACAAGCCCTTTTACAAATGAAAGCATGGAAAATTATAATTTCAATTAATCAAGTATTAAGATAAGATAAGATAATTGTTTATTTCACCACATACCATAAAACTATAACAATACAGAGTTGCGTACAGTTAAAAGCATTACATTTTTACACGAAAAAATTCTTTGTTTGTTACGATATATTTAGCAAACTTTGTGGTGGCTAGCACCTTAGCTAAGTTATTAGGAGATAACTTGTACTTATTTATTTATTTTATTTATTTATTTATTTATTACAGATATCTTATTGCTAACAGATAATTCCAAGCACAATAAGTGATACAATCATAATAATTTATATTCATAATCTATAGGTACTATACTACTAAGCTAATTCATTAACCACGTTAAAAAAAGTGTAAAGTTTTCTAATATTATGTATGTACTACACAATATTAGAAAAGAAAAAAAATCGTAATAAGAAGTTACTGTATACTGTATTAAAGGTGCTAGGCCCAACTTTGTTTATATAATTCCATCATTACAATAATTTATAGGGTGAAAGTTAACATAAAAAGAGAAAAAGTAATAATATGAACAAAATTAAAAAACCTTATATTAGATAGTAGATGTTAATAGAAAGCTCTTATATTATTTATTTTATGACCATATTTAAATATTCTGATTAAGCTTCAGTATATATTGGCAGTTATGGCATCAATTGTACCGTGAATTGTCTGCCTAATAAAATTTACCAAGTTTGCTAAGTTTTATGACATGATACTACGCTGCTGCTACGATCGCGTTGCATAAATAAAAGAAAGCAAAACTAAAATCTTGAAATATTACTGTCCTTGATGTTTTTATACAAACATAAAACATATAGTTAAATGAAAACTATTTATATTATTTTAAGTGTGTTTAAAAAATGAAAGAAAAATTTTACGAGGTTAATTTTTTTATGATACCTAAGATAACATTAAATTAAATAATAGCTAATACAATATAGTACAATGTTTTTAAACTTTCGTGATTTGTACACATTTTTATATACAGTATATAAAAATATAATACAAATCTAATATTATCATATTTATTTACTTTTGTTATATTTTAATAAAATTATTTAGTATGAACATAGTATTTACCACAAGCTTATGTTATGGTGTTAGGGAGTGCATGATTTCAAATCAGAATTTTTGTCGGTCTGTGAAGGATTTAGTTTATACTAAAACTACTCAAAATCTACTACCACAACAAGGCAACTGTAAACATGTATTATTAAAAATATAAATAATTCAGAAAGATACAATATTATACAATTGTACATTTCTGTACTATTTATTGTACATAATATAGTGATCAGATACTAATTCACTAATGGTCCAATATTAAGCGATAATTGAATTGAACGGTCCGATACTATCGATTCGTTCTTGATATTAGTTCGACTGGTTCCGATTCGCTAACAAGTTCATTAAGTTAGAGCAGTTCATTTAGTTGGATTGTATAACTAAATTTGGAGTAGAAAGCGTTGTGGATAGCCGAGTTTTAATGTGAACTGGAGTACATTGTATTGCACACACTAATAATAATATCTTGGGACATTATTTACACACGGCCATCTGATTCCAAACTAAGCAGAGCTTGTACTACGGAAACCAGATAGCTGATATACTACTACTTCTTTTGTAAATACATACTTATATAGATAATTACACCCAGAGTCAGGACAAACAGACATTTTCATGCACACAAATTTCTGTCCTGGGTGGGATTCGAACCCACAACCAGCAGTCACGGTACCTTACCACTAGATTAATTAATTAACGTAATTTAAAATATTTGCCTAGTGTTACAACGGTATCGGTAGCAGGTACATTATATTATATACTAGCAGTGCCCCGCGGTTTTACCCGCGTTAAACTTTATAAATTATAGCCTATGTATTATTCGGATATATAAGCTATATTACTACAAAGTTTCACCAAAATTAGTACCGTATACGTATGTACGTATACCGTAAACGGTAGTTTTTGCGTGAAGAAGTAACAAAAATACTTACTCACGCACTCATACAGTCAACTTTAGCCTTTACTTCAAAAGGAGGAGGTTCTCAATTTCACCGGTTTTGTTTTTATTTAAGTTATAAACAGCATATATCTTTATGGTTATAACTTATATGACAGTGATAAAATCCAGTTTAATAGTTGAATACTACTTGAAGCCATTTTCTGACTTGATTTCTAAAATTAATGCTTGTCCAATTTTATTGACTTGACAAGTACAAGTGTATGTTAATACCCAAGTGCTGAATAAATTTCATTATTTCATAATTATGTGAAAACTCCTTTTGGATTCTCCATAGTTACATATGGGATCAATTTTGCACCACAATTCAACCCTTTCCATAAAGGTCGATAACCGTAATAATAAAGCAAAAAGAATGCTTGTCTTAGGCAGTTAGCCATAAGCGAAGTTTATTCGATATAGTACCATCAATTGAGTCGCGTCGCCGATAATTGTACATAATTGCTTGACCAAAGGGTACGGTATTATTCTTACTAAATATCATTGGTGCAACGGATATTGAGATAGTATTTTCTTTTTAATTTGTTATATCCAACCTTGATAAGATATCATATAGTTATTCATAATTCTTTATTGACAATATGTAGTAAAAATATTAGACTTAAACTAGATAATTAAACCTAATCTCTTGACAATAACTTGATACGAGCTAGCTAAATATCATTGCTATAATAAAATAAATTTTATAAATGTTTTCATACAATCAATACAATGTGTACCTAAATATCTATGTTCTTAGAAATAATAATGTATACAACTATATTACTACAAACATGTTCTGACTATTTACAAGCGCTTTTTTAAAGTCTACGTGAATAAAAACCTTTTATTTTTATTTTAAATCATATTATACCAGCCAGCAATAAAAGACGTCAACTGCTGGTTAAAGGCCCCCCCAAAGATCTTTAAAATTGCCGGTCCTGCGCTACTCGCAGCCAGCGGTTTCCAGTGACTCACACAAGATCATCGGTCTATCTTGTAGGGGGCCTGTCGACGCTGCGACTTCCGGTTCGTGTTCGACACTTGAGAACCTTTCTGCCCCAACAGCCGTTGGTTCTACGAGCTGTGAGCCCCATTGCCACTTCAGTTTTAGAATTCTTCGGGCTATGTCGGTGACTTTGGTTTGCCTGCGGATTTCGACATTTCTGATTCGATCTCGCAGAGAATCTCCAAGCATAGCCCTCTCCATTGCTCCTTGGGTGATCCAGAGCCTTCTAATAAGGCCCATAGTGAGCGACCACGTCTCTGTTCCTTAAGTCATCACTGGCAACACACACTGGTCGAAGACTTTCGACTTGAGACACTGCGGTATTTTGGACGAGAAGATGTTACGTAGCTTCCTGAACGCTGCCCAGCCGAGTTGGATTCTACGATTGACCCTTCTCGCAGTTGGACCTACCTAGTTGGATGGTCTGTCCTAGATAGCTGCATATAGTTATTAGATAAATATAATTATAGCCACATGGGCGGGCAGCATGTATATTTAGTTATTTTTTATTTATGTAGGGTAAAGGTATCTCAGGGCGTCACAAAATGACAATAAGCTCCTGGATTCGGGCGGTTAGATTATCAATTGACATTATATTATTGTAATATGATTTGCAAGTGATTCTGTTCAAGCAATCGAAAAGTTATTATTATTATTAGTGTTGAATTATGGATGTAATTTGTGTCCGTTTATTATATGTTTGTAAAGTACCCCGGGATACAGAGATTAATATCCCTAATGCGGGCGTTGTCTTTGGAAAAGAAAATATTGTTTCGATAAGATGACGTTAAAAGCGTCTTAATTGCGTTAAGATAAATGTAGAGTGGATTGTATAAATTCGAGTCGCGGGGTACATTCAGGGAAATGCACCCGCACTGAAATTTATACAACTCATTTTACAGATGTCTGGAAATTATAAATATTATTTTAAATAACTTTCAAACTCACGTAATAAGTTCTCATATAGAAGAGTTATAGTAAATCAAAAAATAAAGTGGTTTAGAAGTAATGTCATGTCGGTATATAGATAGGTATAATTAAGCACAACTTTGGGGAATCCCCAAAGTTGTGCTTAATGCTGTATCTTATCTTTTGTGCTTCGATAGCAATTTCATTATTTGCTATGTGCTAATGTCATCTCTTAATGTATAAGACCATAAAATACCGATGTTAAGGATTACAAGATTTGCTTGTAATGTTTTACGTTTCTTATTAAGTATAATATAACAGGGATTTTGACTGAAAAGAGGATTATCTCAACTGTCAAATTGTTACAATATAGATTGCATGGGTATTACAGGTTGGATTGGAGCAATCTGACGATAAGTCCAGTGCCAAGTCCAAGTAAATAACCCAGAAATATGTAGACTATACAGTCTTGAATTCAGTCTGTTTAAATTCTAACTCCAGCCACAAAGATTTTAAAATGGACTTCCACTTACCATATATTCAATCTAGTCGTAAAATCACACTAATATTATAAATGCGAAAGTTTGTGAGTGTGTATGTTTGTTACTTCTTCACGTCTAAACGGCTGGAGCGATTTTAATAAAATTTGGTATGGAGATAGCTGACACCTTGAATTAACATAGGCTATATTTTATAAAGCTTAATGCGGGTAAACCGCGGGATATAAATAAATAAATAAAATAAAATAGCCTTTATTGCTGCTTCCTTATCACTATTACATAATGGTTACAAAGTTTGCCTACTCACTAAAATAAACTTCATGCAATATATTTAATACAATCAAGCATTATCGGCAACTGGATATTTATCTGGAACAGCTTGTCCATTGACAAAGGCCTCCTCTAAAGATTTCCAGGTATTTCGGTCTCTTGCTATATATCGCGGGATATAGCCAGTAATTTATAAAACTTAACGCGGATAAAACCGCGGGGTACGGCTAGTAAATAATATTCCTTAACCAGTTCTTTCAATATATAAAAATATATTTGTGACCACTTATTACGAATCTGCACTATTTTTGCCATTTACCTATTATACAGTAAGTACTTACTTATTCATATGTTCCATATTTCTCTTAGTATTGATCAACAATCACCCTATTTACAAACCACTAAATTACCGCCAATAAGTCAAAATAGTTCAACAGTCAATTTTAAAATTCCACTTCCATCCATTCCATACCGATACCGAAAAATAACTTTTTTCCGACGTAATATTGTAATATCTAAAGTAACAACCAAATGGTATTACAATTACGAATAAAAAAGCAACAAATTGAATCAAAAGTATGAAGTAGCGAGCGTGTATCGTCACTTAAACCGATTAAAGGCCAGATAGACCCGGTTACGCAAATTATGACTGACAGGTGAACGTAGGGTTGTGACAACTGAAAAATTGCCTTTTTATTAATGTATTTCTGGGTTTTTGATACCAGTTTAAAGAAGTTTACGTTTGTGTGTGAGTTTATTTATGTGACAAAACAGCTTGGGATTGGGATTGAGTTGCTCTAAATTAACACACATAAATACAATGTAATTTTATGCAAGAAATAAATATTTAAAAAAAGGATTCCTACTGAGTTTTCTGGCAGTGTTTCTCAATAGCTGCCACGTCATGCACTGTGCACGGTAGGGTAAAAACATATTGACAGTTCCACACAAATGTAATATTTTCATGGAATAAATTATTAATGTTTTTTTTGTGTTTTTATTAAAACATTTTCACTTGCATATAACTCTTGTTATGGCTAATATTGCGTAGGCTTTGATTTTTTAATTGCATGCATATCGTATGGGTAGTTGTAACCCTAGTGTCAGAGTTGCTCAAGCCGGCCAGTAGGCCTCTGACATGGCTTAACGACTGTTATCTAATGACTACAATCGGGACCGACAGCTTAACGTGCCCTCCGAAGCACGGAGGCGCTCAGAAATTAAACCACTTTGGCGGTCACCCATCTATGGACAACCGCGAGTCTAGTTGCTTAACCTCACCGATCGCTTACGGACGGGTGAGAGCATCTAGCTATGAGCGCCTCTATATATATATGATTTGTTATATAAGGTGTAAAATGAATAGTGTACGTAACTCAAGTAGCGCTATCTAGCGGTATTTATTATGTTAAAATAAAAGTCACTGAGGCAAATAATGGGGATTGTACATTTATCAGGAATAATGCTCATACACCTTCTCTCTCAATCTTAGTACTCCTTAGTATTAAGATTGTATATCGAAGCAATAGTTAACGTTTCGAAATATACTAAGATTAGATTTTTTTACATATTATGTCTTGACCATGGATCTTAAATCCTTCAGATGTAATTAGTAATGGTTTAGCATTAGCGTTTTTGTCATTCGGCCAAAGTCAATCTCAAAACAACATAATAGTCAAGTCAAAGTCCTACCCCAGTAAGGCAGAGAACAGTTCACTAGAGGCTTCCATGGAGTTTTCGAATCAATACAGGATATCACCATTCCCGGCAATATGGTACTTTCCACCACTTGTGTTTGTTGTCGAAGACGTTATATCTAAAAATTCACCATACTCACACATAAAATCTCCAATTTACGGTCACCGTAGCCTAGTTGGTAGTGACCCTGCCTACGAAGCTGGTGGTCCTGAGTTCGAATCCCGGTAAGTGCAAATATTTGTGTGATGAGCAACGAATATTTGTTTCTGAGTCATGGATGTTTTCTATGTATTTAAGTATTTATCTATCTATATAAGTATGTATATCGTCGCCTGGTACCCATAGTACAAGCTTTGCTTAGTTTGGGGCTAGGATGATCTGTGTGACATTGTCCCTAGATATTATTTACACCAGTTTTAGAAAATGAAACAATGTCTCACTGCTTCTTTTTCCGTGTTGACACCAAAACACCATTTGATTACATATTATTTTAGTGTTCTATACGTTAACGCGTTCAACTTTATAAATTATTAATTCAGGGTGTCAGCTAACTCCATACCAAATTTTATTAAAATCGCTTCAGCCGTTTAGACATGAAGAAGTACACACTAACAAACTTTCGCCTTTATAATATTAGTGTGATAAGTTCAAAGTCACCAGTTCAATGTCACATTTTATAAATTAAAAAATCTACTTCGATCAGAATTGTACCAATTTCATAAAAAAATTGATGCAATTCTAAACGAGTAGATTTTTTAATTATATAGTAAAGTAAAAGTAAAATAATCTTTATTGTACACAAGAAAATGATATTAAATGTGAAATTATTGAATGTGTATTAAAAAATCTACTACGATCAGAATTGCATTAATTTCATTAGAAAATTGACGCAATTCTGACATTAAAAAATTTCACTATGAACTGGTGACTTCGAACTTATTAACATATCTAAGCTCATACTCATAAGTTAACATTGTATATTTTTCAGTACTGTTCAGCCAAAGCGCTTATAGACGGATACAGATAAATAAAAATGAGCTGTTACATTGCTCTCTTGTTTATGGTTTGAGCTTTATAGGTTTGATTTTTTAAACCATTATAACTGCATTGTATCTACATTTTTATTTCTTTGCCTTCATAACTATTGCCCACTATTAATAGTTAATTTAAAATGCTCAATTGATCTCCATTACACTTGTTCGATATCAAATGAACTGTGATTAAATATTATTGATTGTTAGTTAGCGCCAAGCGGGTTTGAATCGTAAAGTAATTTGTTTCAATTGAATTGAATTTTATATTTCTTATTTTCTTTAATGTATTTGTTAGTTGTGTGGGTTGTTTTGGTAAGATATCAATGAAATTTTAATGATGTAATATTGTAACAATGGTAGGAAGTTTACTTCTTAAAGGCTGGTTAAGGTGTCGATCGATCAATTTACATAAATATAGTGTTATTTATATGTTTAACAAGAGCATCGGTCCATCTTGTAGGGGGCCTAGCCACGCTGCGTCTTCAGGTTCGTGGTCACCATGTGATGGTTGCTGGAAGTCATTGGAGGCGGATAGCGCAAGACCGGCAATTGTGGAGATCTTTGGGGGAGGCCTTTGTCCAGCAGTGGGCGTCTTTCGGCCGATATGATAATTATGATGATGATACATGTTTCATTAGATACCTAAATCGCTTTTTCCATGACATCATGGCCGAAGTAATTATTTTAAAACTTGTACATAGGCCATTGAAATCCATGATGGATTGTCCCACGCTGAAAAATAACTTTACATTTAAGTACCAAAAGATAACTATAAATTTATTATATCTAAACATAATTTTAGTGAAAGTCGCCTAGGGTGACTATTTATGGTCGCAAATCTCTAATGGTCGAATTTCGTTAAAATAAACCTTTTGAACGCGAAAAAGAAATTGTAGCTACTGATGCGAAGTCTAATTCCCGTACAAGATAGTCAGTAAGCCTCTGACATGACATTAGGACTGTAACTGACTATAACCAGGACCTATAGCTTAGCGTTCATGCACAACGAACGGGTGTAATATTATCACACTAATATTATAAAGGCAAAAGTTTGTTACTTCTTCACGCAAAAACTACCGAACGCATTTTTATGAAACTTTGTAGTAATATAGCGTATACATCCGAATAATACATTGGCTATAATTTATAAAGTTTAACGAGAGTAAACCGCGGGGCACAGCTCGTGTTAAAGTGCAATCAATATCTGGAGTAATTTGTAATACAGATTTTGTAGCAATAAGGAACGGTTGGTTGTAGCAGGGATAACTAGTTCAGGTGGGGATACATTAATGATTCCAGCCTGGAATCCAAATGTGGTGTGGTCCCACTAACGATGGGATACCTATTACCATGTCGTGCGTTCCCTAACAACTTCACGCTTAAAGATCTGATGAAAACTTCTCATAATGCGATTCTCTGGCCAAGTATTGGGCAGACACAATTTAGATTGCCATCAACTCGCTAAGAAGAAGAAGAATAAGGAGCGACTACCGTGCATTTAAGCACTTTTACTACCTACCATTGGAGTCAAATCTAACAGCTCACGTGATAGGACCCTTTAAATGTACAGACGCCGGCACATCAAGCTATCCCAATCTGTCAAATTTCCCTAATTGAAAGTAAACCTTATGCTTTTGTGATAAAGTAAAAATCTATAAAATAAATTTTACTCATTGGGGTAGTTAGATGTGCTGGTGTCTGTACCTTCCGAGCCACTTTGGTGGTTACACGTTGTAAGCTTATAGATATGTATCTATTGAGTGACCTCCTGCTTAGGTGCTTAACCTCACTGATTACTTACAGATTGGTAAGAACATATGGCTATGATTACCTTGGTAAAGATGATTCTCATTTATTACTATTTCAAAAAATATTCTCTTACATGTCGTGACAACCCTGCGCGGGGATGAATTTCAGTAAAATTCAATAATGTTTACTTCGAAGAGTCCGCGATTCCATTTCAGCAAAATTATCCTTATTAGTGTCGAGCGCTGCATTACATTATAAGAATATTGATTACATTAACTGCTTCCAGAAATAAATATGCAGGAAGGTATGGGGCCATCTTTAATTAGTTTTAAGACATGGCTGTAGCAAAAAAAGTTTCACCCATTAAAAGCACCTGTTAATAGTCAAATACAATGTATTTTGAAACTATGAGCTTTTTATAATAGAAGAATATCATCATCATCATCTTCATAACAGCTGTAAAAATTCCACCGCTGGACAAAAGCCTCCCCCAAGAATTATCTTGGGGGGATATGCCATAATCGCCACGCTTGGCAGGCGGGCTGACGAACGCAGTATGATGGTAATAGAACTCAGAGAGACGCTGCTGCCCGTCCTCTGGCAAACATTCCCTCGGGTTGACTTCTACGTCCCCCACGGGATGAGATGGGGTGATGATATTCTGGCTGATATTCGCGCGCCGTCACCATTTAATGAAACAAGAGTACTAAATAAATAAGTCGTATATACAGAGATATTATAAGTGGAACTATTCATTTTCTAACTCCTCCTTTTTTGTCTTTCTGATTAAATTCGTTGCGGGATCCAAGACAGTTAAAGCGATTCCCCGGGACATGCCTGAGCTTCACCGCTCAGTGTCATTTCATTGTGTGCCACTGTTGATCCTGGCTTACAGGAGTTGCAGTGGTGGGTAAGAGGGAGGGAGTAGTCCCGAATAAAAAACAATACAGAGATATATTTTAGAAATAAACTTGCGAGAGACTTGGTGCCTCATTCCAGAAATAAAGCATCAAGTCGGTACGGCCCATCTGATGGTAAGCTGTTATTGTCTATGGTGTCAGTCACGCGTTGCTAAACTTGCTCTGATCTTGACCTTCCTCATACGCAGGACCACAACAAACCCACCACAAACAAGGTAAATATGACTGTAAGATTAATGCTACCATTTCTCAATTCTTTATTGCATTCCACAAAGTTGGTAGACATAATAAGGTTTGTATACCATCTGCAGTGTATTTTGTAAGTATGGTGATTAGGATATATCCCCCCGTTTCTAGGGGAAGCTCTTGTGCAGCAGTAGATGTCATTGAGCTGACATGATGACGATGATGCCCTAGGGGTTTTCGAGAGTATACAAACAATCTAGCAAAGTCTGAATTGTCGCGGGTCTATTAGCCTAAAGCCCAGGTACTAAAATATAATCTATCCAAATGAAATGATATCATGTAAGTAGCTACTACTGAAACGTATTTATAAAAGTAATTCCATCTTTCATCTTGATTCGTATTTGCAATGTAAACATCAATATTCGATACCGCGCAAACACAATTTACATCGAAATTGTATTTGAACCGTTTAATTTGGAATCGACTCCGATTTAATCAATTAACAACTCAAATCGAGTAATTAGGGATCGATATACTTTTAGCCGTTAATGTATTAATGAGCCTTTTATCGAATGTTTGTATTGGATAGGAGAAAAATGGGAATTGAGATAAACTTAAGAGCCATTTCTAGCTGTGATTTTCTTATATAAACGTTTCCTTATTTTCCTTCTATAATTTTACACAGAATTTATATATGTGCTACGAAAATGTTCGTTATTTTTGTGTTTAACAAAACTACTTAAACATCTTGAAGAGGTTAATGGTAAAAAGACCGGGCATAGGCAATTTTATTTGGGGTAAATTACTGAAAAATAAATCAACATCGGTTCAGTTTTTGAGGAAGAATCTAGGGAATAGAGAGTACACCTATGGTTGCGAACACACTTGTACACCTTATGATGTCCCGCGCAGACGGTTTCAATGAGAATGGCCGTTATAACCGATATTGGACCAAGAGGACATTAATATTAGTTATATTTATAATAATTAGCTTGAAATTTCAAGAAGATACCATGCGGTCACTTGCTCTTTGAGCATCTCGATTGACTAAAATCTAGAGCGTATTTTTTTTTTTGTAGTACGCACGCATAATATATATTTAATATTATAGGTACTAATGTAACCTAACCACTGTTGTCTACAAAAGACAACAGTGATTAGGCCCTTTCAGTTCTACTAGCACCTGGAACACGGCTTACTACAGCCCATACGAATAAATGAATATACATATAAACAAGTTGAGCATTATCCCCAAAAATGTTGCAATAAGTTAGATAGATAGCTCTTAATTGCACACCAAAGACATAAACTTAGAGTAAGTACTTCTTGCGTAAAAACTATAAAGCTTTATTGTTACAAGACTGACTATAATCCTACTATCCTACTAATATTATAAACGCGAAAGTTTGTAAGTATGGATGGATGGATGTTTGTTACTCTTTCACGTAAAAACTACTGAATGGATTTTAATGAAGGGCTACGAGTTCCATCCGCCATGTCGAGAAATCATAGGGTTCTCATCGTACCGGTAGTTCACACTAACTATAGACAGAACAGTTTCATGGTAAGGGAAAGTAGAACATTCAACATGGCGTGTCCATAAATCGATGTTGACTATATATATAGAGATACTTTACATTTGAAAACACCAATTTGTGGATTCTTTCTTCGGTTCAATATAAGCTGTACTACTCTTTATTTTCCATGAGCTGTCTTTTTGTCTACCTACTTTAACATTTTTGAAGTTATACTTCTTTTGGCGCGATGGAGAAAAATGATGAGAGTGAATTTTTACGATGCGCGCGCACACCGACACCAAAAAATTTAACAGCATGAAGTTAGTTCTAGGTGGTATGAAAGTGAATTTTTATGCGCGCGCAGATGCGCGCGCATCGTAAAAATAACAGCATGACGTTAGTTCTAGGTGGTATGAAAATTGATAACTATGTTCAAGTTGTATATTAAGAAGTATAACTTCTAACGCGTGTACATAAGTACACACAAGTTTTTTTATCTTAAACCTGTGTATATCTGTGGAAGCTTCAAATTGGCCTTCATCTTTTATTCTATGTGCCATTTGTATTGTAGGTGTAAATTTTCTAAAGCAATAAAATAAAAATAAAATAAAGTTCTATAATAGTTTTATTAAGTAAGGCCGTTAGGTACTAGATAAAAAACAGATCTTTTCACATTTATTTAGATATAAATCTCATTGTTTCTTAAACATTACAGCCAGGTATTTGTCTTACAACATTTACTCGCAAAAATAAGCTCTTAATAGATTAATATTGAAAAGTTTTTGAGATAAATCATCAGTTCCCACATTCGGCGGCAAGTCACAATGGACCTACGGCCCTCTTCATTCTGTCTGTGAGTGACGATAATCTCACCTCCATGAGACGAGAATGCCAAAATGAAGTACCATTGCCTTCATAATAAAAAAAAAACAACCTTTTTGAAATACGAACACGAATTCTATGGTTCTATTTTTTTTATCTGTTTATTTAATAATGTAAGTGGCTGAATCTGATTTGTGTGAAAGAAATGAAATAAGAAGGATAGGGTGTGTGTTAATTAAAGCACAACTACAAAAAGGAATAAGGAATTATCATGGATCTTGCTTTGATTCTAGTTCAGAATGTTATACAAAGTAGTTGTTATTATTATATAATAGTTGTAGTTAATTATTATATAATATAATAAGTAGATATGGCTAAAATACTTATGTAAAAATAAATGTATTATCATTTCCTTTTTACTTCCTAATAAAAGTAGAAATACAGTGGTGAAAAGTGACCTTTCACAGTCTTCTATTGTAATAAAAATAACACACCTAAATTTATTATCCGACTGAAAAAGGAGGATAATATGAACTCCATCGAAAGCTTTAACTACCTTTATTTGTTGTGTGATTGTATCCGTCATTGCTATGTTTTCATAAGTGATTAAATATACGTACTAAAATACTACGCCCGTGTAAAAAAATGCAGGTAAATCTTGTTGATTCATTCGAATAAACTGCGTACAAAGATTTATATCTGATACAAATTATGGACAGATATGTAGAGTAATTCAGACGATGAGAGGAAACAAACGAAAAACAAAACCTTTGCGGTAAAATCCCGAAATTATATCGAAATAAGTATGTATACGTATGGATTTTGTCAGCCCGCTCGATTCGTAGCAACAAAACTGAAGTAGTTCCAAGGGCGATGCACGTGCATGACTGCTCACAAACATTTAAACTATTTTATATTAAGACCCAGAGACACAGCGGTATTGAAACTGAAAAACAATCTATATGAATTAGCAAAAACTAAACATATATAGTAATACCAATATTCTCGCATTAGACGATAAAGATAATATTTACAAAAGTTTTAATTACTAAACTTAATTTCAATAATTAAACCTAAACATAATCTCCTTGACACTAACATAATACAAGCTAGCTAAATATCACTACTATTATAAAATAAATTGTATAAATGTTTTAACAATCCGTGTACCTAAATGTCTATAATAGTAACTAGAAATAATAACTGTATTACTACAAACATGTTCTGACTATTTACAAGAGCTTTTTTAAAGTCTACATGAATAAAAACTTTTTTTTTTATATTTTAAAGGTACCTCGTATGCTCGTTTTCTAATTAGTTAAATAGAGAACCCCCTCTTGCATAAAAATGTTTGTCGTTTGTTGTAATACGCTTCAATCGTAATTTTATTCTACTATATAAAAATAAGTCGGGTTTTCCTTCCTGACGCTATAACTCCAGAACGCACGAACCGATTTCCACGGTTTTGCATTCGTTGGAAAGGTCTCGGGCTCCGTGAGGTTTATAGCAAAGAAAATTTATAAAATTTAACGCGGGTAACACCGCTGGGCACAGCTAGATTTTCTGATAAATAAATGAAGTTATCCATATAATACTAACAGTTAAAGTAGTAGCAAATAAAAAAAATGCGCATATTGTTTTTAGCGAAGGTGCGGCATTGCATTGCGGATGCGTCGATAGTGGGTGTGATGCGGTAATGACCCCACAATATAAATAGGATTAGTGTATCAGGACCCCACGCGCGCAGACAGGACGTGCCAATACAAGCAGCGGCACAGTGGGCCAAACACTACATTCACTGGACAAATATATATATATATATATATTTTTAGGTTGTTTTATAGGTTCCTCAGCGGCGAGGATCGCTTTGGCCCCTTAACGCGTCATTGGTGATCCCGTTCAACTGATCACACCCTCTCTTAGAATTCTGTCCTTTTGCTTCAGCGGCCCCCTGAGCTGTGGCCCAAACCCCAAAAGGGTGGCCTCAGGTATTAGTCTTTTTCAATTTAAGCTACTGGTTAAGGTTAAGTTAACCTTCTGCGCTAGCCAAATGCTCATTGCCTTCAATTCCTCATTTTTAATATAGTACAACTAAATTAAAATAATAGATTAGTAACTTGTTATTTATTTTAGGATTTAAGAAATATATCTGAGAAAATAGACCGCACGGACGGACTAATAATTTTTTTTGTATTTTTTATACTGTATTCTACTATGTTTGTTGCATTGTGAGCTTGACAAGTACAAGTGTATGTTAATACCCAAGTGCTGAATAAATTTCATTTCATTTTACAACTTAGTTAGCAAACAAGCATACGGCCCACCTGATGGTAAGTGGTTACCGTAGCCTAATATCACATCCTTGCTCTTTTAAACACTTGAAGTCACATTTATGGGGTTTGGGTTAAAGCTCAAGGAGCCGCTCAACTAAAAAGACAGAATTGTAAAAAAAGATTTGCGACTGGCGTGGGATCATTGGTCAGGGGTTAGGATGCCATTGCGGCCTGCAGCTTTCTCTAGTTACCACTATGTAAAAGAAAGCCAAAAAGAAACTTCAAGCTTACTTTTGTCATCTTCTTTTGTTTTATGCTTATTATTTATTCATTTGTTTTATGTCCTTGTATTTTACTACGTATTTTTTTGTTATGTGGGCTAAAGCACAGCCCTGTCTGTTGGCCTCTAGTTTACCAAAATAATTGTGATTAAAAAAACCCTTAATTTCACTAGAGCAATTAAAATAAGCGTCACAATGAAAAATAATACTGTATGAAAATATTTAACACTAGCCCCTCACTGCAGTATTGCACGGATAGATATTATTTTTCAATTGACACTAGTGTTATGATTGTGACTTAACTACATAAAAACACAACTAAACGGTTGATAGACGATTGCCATGATCAGAGGGCTGGTCTATTCTTGGGCGAGAGGATCAGTATTGCCATCCAGCGTGGCAATGCGGCCAGCCTTCTGGGCACTTTTCCCATAAGCGTTGTGGAGGGATTATTCGACACTATTTAGGGTAAATAGTGTATCTGTAGTTTTTTTTTTAATTTTTAGCTTATAATTTAATTTTAATTTATTTAATTATTTACCATGCAATAAAGTTTTACTACATAAAAATGACTATTGTACATTATTTTATGGATGTATAGTTTTCGTAGCAACCGCCAAATAATGACTTTAAGAGACGGTATTTTGATGTTTAATTTAAAAATAAAATACGGCTTACGTTATTTGCTGATATTTTCCATTATAAAAAAAAGAGAAAAAATTATAATAAGTGAAATAACTTTACTTTATAATATAATTTTATTGTATAATAACAAAAATGATAAGATATAATATTGAATTATTTTTATAATGATTCTAAAAAGTTAAATAGTACAAACATAGCACAAAAAAAAACCACAACATTCCTCATTTTAAAATTGCTTTCTCCCGTTGAATGTAGGCACACATATTCCATAATATTATCCCTTAATGAAAAGGTGTAACCGTTAAGTAGATTGGCCGTCTGATGTTTTATAATCCGACCCAGATTATCACAGAAACTTCACTTAATGCTTTAGGTATAAGTAAGTGCCCAGTTTCGTTGCTAACAGAATTACTTGGTATAACATTATTACAGTTTTGATGGGTTCGCATTAGAGGTAATCCTTTTGTTTTTTGGTAATTTCGTTGTATTAAATACGTAGCGGCTTTTTGTTCTATTATTTTATGATAGATATTACAAGTGTATAACGCCGTCTACATCACAGTCTATCTAGCTTACTACTGTAGGCCCGTGAAGCAGTCAACTAGGCTAACTGTAATCGTCATTGTAAAAAGAAAGACTAGCTAACTCTAATTGTACTAAAGCGGCCATAGTCCGTGGCTCTTACTGATATGGTGTTGACTGATGTTAAGCAAATAGGTTGGCGGTTAGACCTTATATGGGTGACAGTCAAAGGGTTTAATTTCTGGGCGTCTCCGTGCTTCAGAAGGAATAATACGCAGCCGGTCCTAGTTGATGTCATTAGAAAATAGTCGTAAAGCCATGTCAGATGTAAGGTCCTCACCTTACATCTGACATGGCTTTACGACTATTTCTGTTGATTAAGGGATGTTTCCGAATAGTACCAACATATATAAACTTTGACATTTTTTGGTATGAAAGTTTGTATGCCGATAATGGTAAAACTTAGGCATCGTTCATACCAAACGCATTCTCGGCCATTGACTGTGAGCGCGCGTTACGTAGTTTATTGCTTTTCCATATATCGTTCACACAGAACTGACTATACGATATTACGTAGTGTGTTGTCGCTGAACCTCGGTGGCCGATTAGTATACTACGCATCTATGCACGGCGGACACGCTATAGCGTATTGTCGGCTTGGTGGGAACACGTACTGCAGACTGTGTCCACGTTCACACTGGGGCAGACAGTGAGCATACTCACATTCCGCGGCGGACAATACGTTTGGTGTGAACGATGCCATAGATATACTATTACTGATCACAATGTAAACATATTTACTAACTATGCCTGCAGAAATAAAGAGAAATGAAACCACTTCCGATATGATAATAAAGTAATATTATATACTATATTTATGCAATCAATATTTCATATTTGTAATGGGTTCCATATGGCTGAACTCTTTGACATATGTACTAGTAGAATATCCGCATTATACGCTAACGCTAAACCAATCTAAGCAGTCATTGGAAATATAATAGTAAGTTTTGTCCACAATCAGCTGCATGTACCACTGTGCTGACGTCACTTGTCGCATCGAAAGCGCCCGCGCATCGTTTAACCGATTCATTGCTCCATTAATGTCATTTATACCGCCGTCTACACGTGGGTCTGTGCCCAGTTATGTTGCAATTGAATTTCATTGCCATTTTCCTCTGGCAAATAAAGTTATGTCAGTGCAGATTAGGATAATAACAATAAGTTTGATTATGCAACTATGAATATTTAGTGTATATTCAACTTTATTTAGTGGTATTAGCAGTGGCTTCCCTAAACTGATCATTGTTCCACCTGGATGGTGGAACAATGCTTAGTTAGCGACTCATATTTAAAGACTACAATTTTAGCAACCAATCCAATCCAGTATCAGCAAATAGCTACGAACACCTCTTTACAAGGGTTGATTAAAATCGGTATCAATAATTATCTTGAAATTCAAGGCTATTAGAAAATCTAGTGGTACTGGAGACAAAAAACAACGAGAAAAGAAACAAAACAAAAGAACAAAGACTGGAGAAAAAAAAAACGATATATCATACTCGCCGGCATAAATTCTACCTACATATTTTCGGTGAGTAGAAATCGAAACTTTGCTCTGTGCTAGGTTGGTTTAGTATTTAAAGTTAGCCTCATTCATCAGCCTGATATCATCCAAACTCTCCCCTGAATCTATCCATCAGTAACCCCTAAGTAGAGTTTGAACCCCCTTTGGCTTATGGGACTTGTTATTGAGTTTTATTTTGCTAGACGGCTTGAAGAGGACGTAGATGTCGAATATCTTCCAGAGAACGGGCAGCAGCGTTTCTCTATGTACTACGGCCATCAAACTGCGATCGCAACCCGTCAGCCTAGTGTGGCGATTATGGCATATCCCTTCAAATGATGGACACAACACTTTCGACTCAATAAGACTGAACATCGATATCCTGATTCAGCAAATCAACCAATGACTTAGGTCGCGCATTGTAACTCGGCCTCGGTGCACTGCCGGACCGCATTGGAGTAAATCCATCATAGCCATAAAATGCCAAATGCCAAAATGCATCATAGCTATGATTAAGAAGACTAGAATTTGTAGAACTATTCCTCCAAATTCTTAATCATCTCCATCAGCCATACCCGTAGGTCACGTCCCCCGCAATTTCATTGTGGAAATCTTTTGCTGACACGATGAGCTTTGGACTTTGGACGAGATTTTGCTGACATGATGAGCCCTTTCTGATCTGTATTGTCCGGTAAAGCATGAAATGCCTTTAACCGGTTACTTTAGCGGCTCTCTGAGCTGTGGCCCGAATCCCATAAGGGTGCCCTCAGGTATTAGTCACTTAAATTAAGCTACAGGTTGACCTAACATATCCTATTATTAACCTTCTGCGCTAGCCAACTACCTACTAGTAGTTTTCAATTTTAATTATAATGTAATAGTACTAAATTTAAAAATAATAGCTTAGTAACTTGTTATTTAAGGATTTAAAAATATATATGTGATGACATAGACCGCACGGACGTTCTATTCAATTTTTTATTACTTTAATACTGTATTTAACTATGTTTATGTACTGCATTGTGAGCTTAACAAGTATAAGTCTATGTTAATACCCAAGTGCTGAATAAATTTCACTATTTCATTTCATTACAGCTAACTGTAAACGTCATCCTACTCATATATTATTATAAATGCGAAAGTTTGTGCGTATGAATGGACGTTTGTTACTCTTTCACGCAAAAACTACCGATTGGATTTTGATGAAACTTTGTAGTAATATAGCTTATATATCCGAATAACACAAAGGCTATAATTTATAAAGTTTAACGTGGGTAATACCGCGGGGCACAGCTAGCAAATCCATATTTACGTATCTATAGCTATATAATTCAATTCACATACAAATAACCTGCACATCGCAGCGGTCGGGATATCGCACACTGCAAGCTGCAATCTAGCAATTTATTCATCGAAATTAATTGATTTATGGCCAACGTGTCCTTTGCTCACCACTGTGCACTCTTCACAAGGACTATTTAATAAAACTACTTATTTATCCCACTGCTTGTTTATTACAGTATAGGTTTGTACTAATGCAACTAGGACTTGTAAAATAAAATCTTTAGTATAGAGAAATCGTTTCTAAAACTTACAAGTTGGCAAACAAGCATACAGGCCCATGTGATGGCAAACCGTTATTTTAAAGTAATTTAATTTAATAGATCATCATCATCATAGATCACATTCGACACTTCATCAAAATTCAAGTACGTAACCTTAGCTGGTGGGCATAGAATATTATATATTTTATCGTAGTTAAAACCGCACCTTTGCTTATTTTTTTTTTCAATTACACTTTATCTTTATTGTAATTGTTACCAAGTAAGGTAATTTTACAATTCACTTTACTAGTAACTGAAAGATGTCAAATGTGATCTATTAAATTGGCCCTACTATAGTGTTTGGAGGCTTGTGACATATATATAACATCCTGTGACATTATTGACACACTGCCATCTGATCCCAAACTAAGCAGAGCGTGTACCATGGAAACCAGAATACTGATATACTACATATATACAACTTTTCTTTTGTAAATACATAGTTATATGGATAATTACACCCAGACTCAGGACAAACAGACATGTTCATGCTCACAAATATCTGTCCTGGGGCTCTACCGGCTAAGTCGCCGAACATCGATTTCTTGAATGGCGTTCAAATAAGTAAAGGTTAAAAATTAGTTAATCAATCGTTAAATCGGCTTCCATGAGCACATGCGACGTCATAAAAGGTCCGGGATCGATTGTCAACGTTGAAGTCGATTTAACGATTGATTAAGTCATTTTTAACCTTTATTTATTTCAATTCCATTTAAGAAATCGATGTTCAGCGACTTAGCCGGTAGAGCCCCTGTGTGGGAATCAATCTTACGACCTGCGGCCTGAAAGGCAAGTATCTACCAACCACGCCAACCTGTATATGACGTGAGTAATAGTTACAACGCCATTTTTGTGTGATGAACACGATTATTAGTTGTGTGTCTAGGTGTAATTTATTTATATTATGTATGTATTTAGAAATATATAACTTTGTTTATCGGTTGCCATAGCACAGGCTTCAAAATATTTTTTCTTCTTAAAATTTTACTTAAATTGTTGTCCATTTATTATTTGGAAATTATTATTGCAATTAGAAGTTTAGCTTCAAACACAAGAAGTATATCATATTATATATTGCATAAGCATTTCTAAAACAATCTGCCACTCTACCTCAAATGATCTCTATACAATACCCCCGTACACCTGGTATTAACATTCCGTTTCCTCCGCACATCACACATTGATCGGTGCAATCATACTACGCTACAACTTATGATCTATGATCATAAGTCGGGATCGCGGTCCAATTGCATAGATGGCGCTGATGTCGTGCCCTGGTTTTATATGCGCCCGCGATTGAGATACGTTAGCGCCTTATTATTACGCGGTGTCATTCTTATGCTAATGCAAGTTATGAGATATCGGATAGTATTAGTCCAGTAATTGTTATTTGTGAAATTGCTGCGTCACGTCGTCGGTGCTTTTATTGTCTGAATAGAGTATGGCCAAAGTACGAGGATTAGGGTCTGGAGACTGGCTCAGAATAGATAAGTATCTGGTTAGGACTTTTTTTTTTCTCTTGACGTGGTCAAGAACCATAGTTTACCACTCCGTATTGTCTAGGTTTGTCAGTTTTGTTGGTCGGCAGTATAGGTACTTTATGTTGTTTTGTTCTGTGATATATTTATTCAAATATTCCTTCATTTCTTTTCTTTTCTGGTTAGGATTGTACTTGTGTAGGTTTATCAGTGAGTTATAAAATAATATCCTGGGTCATTCTTCACAAACGGCTATCTGAACCCGAACTAAGCAAAGCTTCTATTAAGGAAACCAGACAACTGATATACTACATATACTAGGTACTTTTCTTTTGTAAATACATACTTATATAGATAATTATACCCAGACCCATGCAAAACAGACATGGTCATGCACACAAATATCTGTCCTGAGTGGGAATCGAACCCACGACCTACGGCGTGAAACGTAAGCATCTACCAATCACGCCACCGGGCCTGTCTAAGAGCCTGTTTAAAAGTTTTGTAGACAGATTGTAATTCAATATATAGAAATGGCGGGCTTATCACTAACATGGGATCTTTTCCAGAAAATCCAGGAATGGATAGAATATGAGTTTATTTGAGACAGGGGTAGGGGTTATATTTAAATTTAGACCTTTAACAGTATTCATTATTACCTACCCAGTACGTCAGAGATGACGGCTGGATATACTCTCCATTATCTGGTTTCCATAGTACGAGATCTCCTTAGGTTGGGATCAGATGGCCGTGTGCGAATAATGTCCCAGGATATTATTATAATTATTCTTGAGGTAAGGTATATTTTTGATACTAGTAATGCTGTTTATTGCTGTTAAAATATTTTAATTCGTAATGGAAGAATCACATACCTCTGTCAGACTCTGTTTAAGGCTTGAGATACATAGCCCAAAACATGTCAATATTCTTACATCATCAAAACAGCCGCAAAAAGTCCACTGCTGGACAAAAGCCTCCCACAAGAATCATCTTGGGGGGATATGCCATAATTACCACGATCGGCAGACTGGTTGGCGTTCGCAGTAAGACGGTCTTTGTACTCAGAAAGAAGCTTCTGCCCGTCCTCTGGTAGATATTCCCTGGGGTCGACTTCTATGCCTCCTACGGGATGAGATGGGGTGATGATATTTTGATATTACGACGGGCCTGTTGGTGTGGTTGGCAAATGCTTGCTTTTCACGCCGGAAATCGTAGGTTCGATTTCCACCCAGGATAGATATTGGTGTGCATGAACATGTCTGTTTGTCCTAAGTCTGGCTGTAATTATCTCTATACGTATGTATTTACAAAAGAAAGTAGTATATGTAGTATATAAATTACATGGTTTCCATAGTACAAGTTCTGCTTAATTTGGGATCAGATGGCCGTGTGTAAATAATGTCCCAGGATATTATTATTATTATATTCAGCGCTGTCACCACACAGCAAATTCTAACATATCTTTTTTTTTAAGGGATTTTATTCACGTAGACTTTAAAAAAGCTCTTGTAAATAGTCAGAACATGTTCGTAGTAATATATAATTATTTCTAGGTACATATAGATATTTAGGTACACGGATTGTAGGAAATAATTTACAATAAGATTTATTTTATAATAGTAACGATATTTAGTTAACTTAAATTAAGTTATTGTCAAGGATCATGTGTAGGTTTAATAATTATCTAAATTTTAAACTTTAGCTATATTTTTACTACATATTGTCTGAATGGTTCTGTCTATATTAAGGTACGAATTAAATGTTATTATTATGGCGGGCCTATATATCTATCATCTGGTCATCACCTATCAGTGCCTCTAGCACGAGTTCCTGCAGTTTACTTACTCGATCACACGTACAGTTTCCTCCCATACATTGAGCACCAGCACCTCTCGCGGAAACTTTTAAGAACTAAAACTCTGGTGCTCAATGTATGGGACGACACTGTACGTGTGATCGAGTAAGTAAACAGCAGGAACTCGTGCTAGAGGCACAGGTGGTAAATCTGTAACAAGTTTGTTTTCGTTGTCTTCAGCTGGCGAGCGGTGCCGGGGGCGGGCGCGGGCTGTTCTGCTATCACTGCCCGCCGAGCCTCCCGCCGCACCAGCATCGCCTACCCACCTTGGAGTATCCCTTCTCAGCCTCACACCCATGTAAGTAGCTTTTCAAATCTATAGGATGCCAGGATCACACCCTCTTTTAGAATCCCGTGTTTTTATTTCAGTGGCCCCGAGCTGTGGCCCGAACTGATAAGGGTGCCCTCAGGTATTAGTCGCTTAAGTTAAGCTATTGGTTGAGAGCCTTCTGCGCTAGCCATCAGTTCGGTGTCTTCAATTTATAAATTTTAATGTCATAGTACTAAATTTAAAAGTAATAGCTAAGTAACTTGTTATTTATTTAAGGATGTCAACCAAAATATATGTGATAAAACAGGCTCCACGGACGGACTAGTAACTTTTTTTACTTTAATATTGTATTTTACAATATTTATGTGAGATTGATTCGACAAGTAAAAGTGTATGTTATTACACCAAGTGCTGAATAAATTACATTATTTCATTTAATTTAATATAAAATTGAATTCTGCTCCTGGTTTATGTAGGCCTTTCGTTGGACATAAGGAGTATGGTCAAAGCCGGAGGAATGGGATAAACCCCGATAAAATGTTGGTGGTCCTTAAATATTAGGCACAAAGGGGCATTGTGACAAGAGCACCATATATTCTGGATGGCGTGAGGCATTGAGAAGTTCCCCGTTATCGTGGCATAAGCAGGATGATGCTCCTTTATTACTAAAAAAAATTGCCCATGAAGCTCTCACGAATAGTGTCTAAAACAGCATATGAAATGAAGTTTTATGACAAAAAAATTTCCTAATTAAATAATTTATTTCTACAAATTCAAATATATTTAAAAGCATTCCACGTTATCCTATTACGATTGTTTCAATTTTATCGCGGGGCACTTTACAAACACCACGCGGTACAGTACCTTTGTAGAAGGTACCTACTTCTACAAAGGTAGTGTACCGCGTGGTGTTTAAGATATTATAAGATAGGGTTGAATTGGCACCAACAACCACCGATAGACAGGCTCTTATCAGTGACCGATTAAAATAGATATCTGGATTATAGGGTATGGTACCCAAGACAATCGATTTTAATCGGTATCTTATACATGCCGTACTATTATTGAGGTAAATTTTGCTAAAACAATAATAATAAAATTTATTCATTCTCAAAATAAAATACATTATATTTACAAATTATTTTAAACTAATGGTACATCACACTAATATTATAAAGGGGAAAGTTTGTCAGTGTGTTACTTGTATGTTTGTTACTTCTTCAGTCTAAACGGCTAGAGCGATATAAATAAAATTTTGTATGGCGTTAGCTGATACCTTGGATTAAAATATAGGCTATAATTTATAAAGTTTAACGCGAGTAAAACCGCGGGGCACAGCTAGTAATATATAAACGTGAACATATGTGCTAATGTTTACAAAATTCACTGTGCCTCACACTAGGATTTTCTGGGTCGTGAGGCCCGAGGCTATTCACGTCATTGCTCAACGTAAGGACTATTAATAAGAAAGTGCATGTAAAACAACTCAAATAAACACAAAAGATATAATAAAAGATACCTATTGATTTGAAACATAATATTATTTTTATAATATCATGAATAAACTCCCAAATCGGTTTATAATTTAAAGTTAGATCTGGCAACACAGTATAGTCGAGGAGTCGCGTCGATTTCACTTATCGGCACAAACTTCTAACGCAGTTAGTGGCCGGCTTCGGGTCTAATGGCGTTACTCTTAGTTAAACCTCTTGTAGTTGCTGATTTATAACAGATTAAACAGGGTGCTCCGGAAATGGTTGCAACAAAAATATTACCTACATTTTTGATTGAAATTAAATTTGCTCACCGACTGGTATATTTTATTTATGCAACTTCTCCTTGGAGCCAATAATTTTAATTAATCAGATATCATAGATCTGCCATTATCTATTACCTTTAGGCATAAGACTCTTAGATTTTGCGATGTTTCCGCGTGCATAGCTAGACTTTTCCAGATTTTTCCAGCAAGCTTCTGGAACTTCCTTGCTCCCATTTGTATATAGTCTTTGGTACAAACAAATGTAATTTATTCGAAATACTCCATTCTTGTGTTCATTGTGGTCACTTAGGTTCATAATCAGACATTTTTAATTCTCTATTGCGCTGTAATCATTGTTTTAAGCTCGGTTGAAAGCAATTAATAATAATAATATCCTGGGACATTATTCACACACGGCCATCTGATCCCAAATTAAGCAGAGCTATGGAAACCAGATAAGTGATACCTATATTACATAATACTACTTTTCTTATATAGATAATTACACCCAGACTCAGGACAAACAGACTTGTTCATGCACACACATATCTGTCCTGGGTGGGAATCGAACCCACGACCTCCGGCGTGAAAAGCAAGCATTTGCCAACCACGCCAAAAGGCCCGTCTAATTCTATGACATCATTAGGAAGTTCGTTAAAGAATCTCATTCATCGCTCCATAGAAGAGTTATCTATTTTGTTAATATGTTTGTGCGTAGTATTAAGTTATAATAAAATATGTATAGTTATTTTTATCAATTCGTCCGTATGTTTATTTTGTATGTAGGTATGTTACGATAATCTTACCAATCTTCGTAATCATTTTTTAATCGACAGGGAAAGTTTTCGGAATGTTCTCATATATATATAAGTATTAATTATTATTGACCAGCCTGTTTGTCTAGTGAATAGTGACTTTGACTGTTATGCCTGCAAGAGGTTGTGGGTTCGAACCCCACCCAGATAAATCTTTGATTGATGATCACGATGTTTAGTCTGCCTGTAATTTATCTATATGTGTATTATTTATCAGTTGTCTGGTCACCATAATACATTCTCTGCCGAGTTTGGGATCGGATGGCAGTGTGTTAGTTCTGCCAAGATGTTTATTTATTTAAATTCAACGCTACGGAAAGAAGTGTAGGCTTTGCTGCTCAAAATACCATAAAGATTATTTAAAAGTGGGTAGTTCTTTGTTAACACGAATAACGTCAGGCCAAAGAAAAAACCACAAAAAATATAAGTAGGTAATTAAGTTTATTTTATGTACCTACTTAGTTAGAACTTTAATCCGAACAACTTCTTATGGAATCAGCGAAAGAGTTACAAAACCCACAAAAGGCGAAATCAGTTTCTTTCGCGTTCCCGACCAAGTCGTGTGCCCAAGGGGTGGTAATGTGCTAATGAATAGAGAAGGCAGGCCAGGGGTGTCGCGGCGGCCGGGAGCGGGCCGGGGGACTGGGCGGTGCTCCCCGGGGATTGGTCGCCGGCGGCGCCATCTATTATTCATAAAATAGTTTTTGAGTCGCGCCGCCGGTTGCTTTAACACGGTTATATCGGCTAACTTAATAAGTATCATGTCACTTTTGATTACTCCCTCAGCGTTACAATTTTTTACTTAGCGCAACGACGATCAAAGGAGCCTTAATAGAGTTACAAACTGGAGTTATTTCATTTGAGCCGTCGAAAATGACAGTCCGCCTGTTAGGCGTAATTGCGTAAATGTATTAATTTTTAAAATCTATTAACGTATTGCGGGAGGGATGGAGTGAGGGGTTTGTACATCGCGTTGCTACCGTCTAGGGGGGGAGTAGAAAAGAGGCTGAAAGTTTTAAAGGATAAAAACGCTAGTGGATAAAAAAGCGGCTTAAATGAATCTATTAAAAATGTACAAGGCAATTTCCAGTGCGATGGTGGGGCGGGCTCATTAGCGCGCAATCACACCGGAGCGGTGCAGTGTGCTATCACCTTTATTAATCTACACTGTGAACTCTATTCACTGAAGCTTGACACTCGACACTGAAGGTACACAAAATACTACCCTCTCCACATACAATTATTTTCTTCAATTCTGTCAAACTTATAGAATATTTATGGTTTGTGATAGTCAGTATGTCTATTGGGCTATTGAATTATACCAATAAAAATATAACTGGTCTGATTTAAAATGAAAGAATGAAAGAAAAAACAGTTTATTTGTAAGAATATAGTACAAGGTGTTACAACAGCAAATGTCTCATATATTCTACCATTTAAAAAAAATATTATTTATCCAATTTCAATATTAAATATATAAATTTAAATTGTCCAATTTCAACATTCAATACTAATACTAGTACAGAATATTGAAATTGGACAATATAATATGATTTATCATCTAACTTTTCTGTACAATAAAAAAAATAGCGTTTATAGGTATTTATTATATTATATTTAAATTACGACTTTTCATACAATTTCACAATTTACTATATATACGAATGGCCATACAAAAACAGTTCCTGCGACGTTGACAAGGGGATCTGAAGTTCCAGGATTGATTGTGTGTAAAACTGTATTCGGCAATATTGATAAAAAGCGTTATTAGCAATTGGAAAGTTGTGCAATAGATTATCAGTGCTGCATGATCTCTCTCTGATCGAGTCGAATACCCGTCACTTTGGATTATTAGAAGGAGTTTTCACACTCCTATTCTAGTCCCCATTGATATAAGCCCTCGCCATAATTAGAATATGTGTTCTATTTTGTAAACTAAATATAATAATAATATCCTAGGACATTATTTACACGGCCATCTGATCCCAAACTAAGCAGAACTTCTACTTTGGACACTAGATAACTGATATATTACATATACTACTTTTCTTTTAGTGTCTAACTAATATAGATAATTGCACCCAGACTCAGGACGAACAGACATGTTCATGCACACAAATATTTGTCCTGGGTGGGAATTGAACCCACGACCTGAGGCGTGAAATATCTTACCAACCATACCAACCGGCCCGCCTATTGGATTATAAGAAGTTTGCACACTCGTAGGGCAATGCGTTCAATCGCTCAAAGAGCAGCCCGACTGGGGAAGTACCTCCACCTAACAGAAGACATTCCTTAATTATAACATTAATACTTTTAATGTTGCATTTCCGAGTGTGAGTAAGTTCGCCAGAGGTCATTGGGGTGGGGGGAAGGGTCAGCAACACTTGTATGCTGACTTTAAAAGGCCAGCACCTCTGCTGTTATGAGTGTACATGGGCGGCGGTGATCACTTACCATTAGGTGACCCACTTGCTCGTTTATCGCCCTCTATTATAAAAAACAAAAATAAAACTAATCCCCATTGATATAAGCCGCAGCCATAATTCGAATATTTGTTAAAAATAATCAACCACACCGTCTAATAATTTTCTTTATAATTTTTTTTTGCCCTCTTTGGGCAGGCTAAGATCTGTGACCATACCGCTTCGTCTTTAGTTGTCATATTTATATTTCAAAGTCAGTCAGTCATGTCCGTCACGTCCGTCACAGTCAAGTCATAGTCCTACCCCAGTAAAGCAGTGGAGACTTTACTAGAGGCTTCTATGGAGTTTTGGTTTCAACACGGAAAATCACAATTCACGGCAATATTGCACTTTCTTCCACTTGTGTACGTTGTCGAAGATGTTATGTCTAAAAATCCACCATATTTACATATAAAAACTCGAATTTACACCAGTTTTTGAAAATAAAACATAGCCTCGATGCGTCCTTTTCCGCGTTGGCGCCAAAAACCTCCCGTCTAATAAGAAACACAGTTGTTTCTGTCTACCCTACTGTTAAGTAGTTAAAAGAGGATTAGGTGTTGCCAGTTCCACAGCGACGTTTCTGATTATGTAAATTGTGTAACCGAGGAGAGACGCAAAGGCATGGTTACACATATACGGTTATGTATGTTTGTGTAATTGTTTTTACATCTAAATTACTGAAACAACATTTGCTAGATGTTCTTGTGTTGTTAGGTATTAATTAACAGACTTTAATTTGAGCTTATAGTTAGAAATGAACACTGAAATTTAACTTGTCTGTAGATTTTTAACACGCTTATAGGGGGTATATCATTAGGCAGTTTATGTTGTGTAATTGTATCTATAATAATAATGAAATCTTTTCTCTGCCACCCTGAACTGAACACTTGTTTATTAAATATTTTTTTTATTTTTTAATTATAAATATTTATTTTTTAATCGGTACTAGTCCCTCCGTCTTACCCACCACTGCAACTCCTGTAAGCCAGGATCAACAGTGGCACAGAATGAAATGACACTGAGCGGTGAAGCTCAGGCATGTCCCGGGGAATCGCTTTAACTGTCTTGGATCCTGCAACGAATTTTAAATATGTAAAAAAAAGGATTAAAATAAATGATTTGTAATAATAATCTAATAATGTCCTGGAACATTATTGACACAGCGCCAACACTGATCCCATACTAAACAAAGCTTGTACTATGAAAACCAGATAACTGATATACTACATGTCTTTCGTAAACACTTATATATACTTAGATAATTACACCCAGACTCAGAACAAACAGACATTTTCATGCACACAAATGTGTCCCGGGTGGGAATCGAACCCATGACCTGCGGCGTGAAAGGCAAGCATCAACCAACCACGCCAACCAGCCCGTCTTAACATATTACCATAAATTTATTTTGATTAAAAATTAAATATTAAAGATAAGAATAGATTGCTTTATGTGTAGATAATATTCTTAGCATAGTCAGCAGATTATTTATCTGCCTTCAGTTGGTGTAACGTTTTATTGTGAGGACATCACGACAGAACGTGCAGCAACATCTTTTTTAGTCTTTTTTAAAAGGCAACTCCGCACTAGGTAAAATAATCCCTGTATCGCGGGGTACTGACAAACATAGAATTGACGGACACAAAGTATATTCAGACTTCGAAAAACTATTTGTTGTCATGTGCGGGAATCAAATCAGGACCACGAAGTAGCGAGGCGACTGTAACCGTTGCGCCCAAAAATAAATCTTTGCGTGAACTATGACTATCAAATTGCGATTGCCAACATGTCCGTTGTAAACGTGGTGATTATGGCATATCTTCTTGTTATTGAGAAAGGATGTAACTCTTAACAAAATCATCTATATTAATATTATAAAGAGGTAGGTACCGTTTGTGAGTTTGTGAGGTTGTGACGTTGTAAGAGGTAATCTCTGGATCTACTGAACCGATTTTCAAAATGATTTCACCAATAGAAATCTACATTATTGTGGAGTGTCATAGACATGAAAAATTCCAAAATTAATGACGCATCTTTACTTAAACTTGAATAATGTAATCCAAGTTACGGGTAAAACGGGTAGGGACAAAAAATAAAATGTTTATATCGCGAAACAAAGTCCGCGGGCAATGCTAGTCATTAATAATCTGCCTTCAGTTGACGTAATAACTCGTCGTAATGATACCACGATAAGAATATTACTCATACATAAAGCAATTTCTTTTCTTGCATTCCGAATTATAATTGCAAACATCAACCGAATGACAGCCACATCTGGCAAGAACCTCCCCCAAGCATGAGGAGAAATGCCATAATCACCATGCTTGCCAGACGGGTAGGCAATCGCAGTTCGATAGTCATAGTTAACATAAAAACGTAGCACCCGTTCTCAGTCTGGGTGTAATCTATACTAACGTAACGTGTGAGTAAGAGGTAACGTGTGAGTTTGTGACGTTGTATATATTTTGAAAATCGGTTCAGTAGATCCAGAGATTAGGGGTAATCTCTGGATGTACTGAACCAATTTTCAAAATTATGACACTAATAGATAGCTACCTTATTGTGGAGTGTCACAGGATATGATTCATCATCATAATTTTTATTTATCCCGAACTTTTAACCTGAAGTATTACACGGGACAAACGGGCAGGGACAAAAATATAACTCGGAAAGTAGTCCGCGGGCACTGCTAGTTATCTAATAAAGAATGTATTTATTTACGAATTTTGAAGAGCCATGATGAAGTATGTAGGTTTATAATACACTTACATACTAACAAAAAACATAAATACTTAAATACATATAAATATTATATCCAATTTAAATGTAATGTTCAAATAATAGCTACCGTACCCTTCCCACTCTACTTAATAAAATTTTCCTACCACGTAGATATTATTAATAAACTATTTCAATACGGAATGCATACCGAACTAAATAAACAAATCATGGAATAAACAAACAAAAATCCAATCTCCATAAAAATTCATAAAACTTATGAATATCACATTATTTTTATCATGGCTTCCATTAAATGCGAAAGCTAGTTAATCCGGCTGGTTTCATCCAACTTTTTCCACTGCACTCAAGCTTCCCCGGACCACTTCCGCCGGATGTGAAACACTTTTTAATTTCCGCTGCCGAGGGATTTTTATACAGCCAAGTTGATGGGCGCTCAATTATTAACATTCAATTAATGAAAATATTTCATAATCTGTCCAGTTTGGGCGATCTTATTTAAGAGCATCTTAGAGTTAAAAAAAAAAATATATAGAAATGTACTAATCAACAGAAACATGAAATGTATTTCTAATTTCTAAATTAAAAAGCTAATTTAAAAATTCCTGTTACTTACTTAACAATTTACAAAAATACAGTTTTCAGTTGATAGCTACCTAATCTATAGATAACTTTTAATATATTTTGAGGAGTTCAGAAAACTTACAGTAGGTACAATTAATATATAAACATGGTGATGAAGGACAATATTTAACATAATTAAAAAATGTTAAACAGAGATTAACGGATTTGAACCATAAATTCGTATTGGAAGGCTCTCTAATAATTTTAATAAAAGTAGTACAGTGAACAAAGTACAGAATTTTCAAAATAGACCGAATTACTTGAGAATGCTGTTTTCTTCATTTTTAGTATAACTATTGTTACTAGCAGCAAAATCTAAAACAAACTTGATAACCAGAGAACTCTAACTGGTCTTCAAAGTAAGGATAGTTTTTTTTCCTAATATTTTTGGATGTAGATATGTCGTTCAGATCATTGTATAACTAGAAATAGTGCGAATATTTAGAATATCACTTAAATGCGGATTTGTAATTTATACTTATCACTGAAAAAATGCTGAAACATTATGTATTAGCATAATGTACAGGCGCCAGCACATCAAGCTACCCCAATCTGTCAATTTTTTCCAATTGAAACTGAATCTTCTACTTTTGTGATAAAGTTGAAAATCTATAATAGAAATTTGACAGATTGGGGTAGCTGGATGTGCTGGCGTCTATACATATTGATTATATAAATAGACACAAAACAATGTAACATTTTTACCGAATATCGTATGAACAAATATTCATTCATACTTAAAACAAAACTACAAGCCAGTGCACATCACTAAAACAAATAACAGAATTAATTTGTCGAATCGCTCGAATAAATTGAACCAATTAAATCGGTCCATTAGCCGCGGGCCTTTGAAGTCGCATGCGCAACTATTAAATGTGCGCTTTTATAAATGGAGAATTGATTTTAGTGGTCAGATGTGAAGGTTTGTCAACAACTGGCTTGAATTGTCAATGGAATAATCCATGTTGATTAGACTGACATCCATGATTGTTTATATATTTGGCAAAAAATATTCTATTTTCAAGAACACAATGCTCTTGAAAATACAATATATTTTGTTATATAACTAATACCGGATATTTAGTCTAACCTAAGAAGCTCGACTGCGAAAAGATTTCTATATCCTCAATACGCTGCAGAAATTATTATGTTATCAACAGTCAATCAACAGTTCGGTGCCTGATCTTAGGGAATAGGGATTGGACCTGTTTTGCGGAATTACTCGTGTGTAATAATGTCTTCAACCTAGCAATGCCACCTAGATGGCACTATTATCAGCATCATATCAGCCGAAATACGCCCATTGCTTGACAAAGGCATCGCCAAAGATCTCCACAATTGCCGGTCCTGCGCCACCCACATACAGCAGGTTCCAGCGAAACTCACAAGATCATCGGTCCATCTTGTATGGCGCCTGCCCACGCTGCGTCTTCCGGCCCGTGGTGGCCACTCGAGAACATTTCTGAACCGTTGGTTCTACGAGCTATGTGCCCTGGCCACTGGCATTATACTTAACTATAATATAATATTCATACATACATACATACATACATAGACTCACGCCTGTTTCCCAGATAGGTAGGCAGAGACAACGGATTTCCATTTGTCACGATCTTTGCATACTTCTTTTGCCTCGATTACTGTCATTATATTCTTCATACATGCTCGCCGGTTTAGGGTACTTCTGACCTGCCCTTTCAATAAATATAATAATATTAATATAATATATAAAATTAAATATTCATATTATGATATAATATTCATCTAAAACAATTCTCGCTAGCTAAAACTCGTAAAAGTCCTGGTTTATTAATACTCGCTATTAGGGTAATACTCGCTATTAGGGTAATACTCGCAAGTAATGTTCCGAATGACGTTATCGTAGAATAATAGAAACGTAAGGGCACACTGCCCTAACATTTGTCACTGAGCATTGCGTCACAGTAGGGGGACCAGGATTAGGAAATGGTCTGAGATTTGTTCTTATAAATAATGATCACCATTCAATGTAACTATTTCTTAAGTATAACAAATGGAGTCAATGTTATTACAAGTGAAATTAGTTCAATATAACATGTTATATTAGGTCTTTACCTATGAAATTGCCGTTCTGCAGTACTGGCCATTTCAAATCAAAATAATTTTTGTTTGGCTAAGAATTCTAATTTCAAATTAATTTTATTTTAAAAACATGGATTCTTTTTTCCAAAAGTAGTCATTTCTTTATTGATTAGTGTTACATTTTCATCGCATTTCAATCTTTTTCGTCATCATGGATACGTTAAAAATTCGAGTAATTATGGAATATGAGTACCGTCGTGGCAGCAACGCGGCACAAGCGGCACGCAACATCAACGACGTTTACGGAGCTAACACTACAAACCAACGCACCACCTGTTATTGGTTTGCTCGCTTCCGTTCTGGAAATTTCGACCTGAAAAATGAACCTCGCGGTCGTCCGAAGACTTTGGTCGACAATGACGAATTAAAGGCGGTTGTGGAAGCTGATGATACACAATCTACGGCTGAATTAGCAGCAGCTTTCGACGTTAGCGTCAAAACAATATTGGTCCATTTGCGTCAAATTGGCAAGGTAAAAAAGCTTGACAAATGGGTGCCCCACGAACTCAATGATCGCCAGCGCGAAGTACGCGTCGAGACGTGCCTTGCACTGCTCAACAGACACACAAATGAAGGAATTTTGAACCGCATTGTTACCTGCGATGAAAAATGGATTCTGTTTGATAACCGCAAGCGCTCAGCAAGTTGGTTGGATCCTGGTTCAGCACCTAAACAATGCCCTAAACGAAAACTTACCCCTAGAAAAGTGATGGTCACTGTTTGGTGGTCTAGCGCCGGTGTGATTCATCACAGCTTCTTACCAAACGGGGTGAGCATTACTGCAGATGTGTACTGTGAAGAACTGAGCACAATGATGGAGAAGCTGGCGCATCTCCAACCAGCATTGGTCAATCGCTCGTCTCCGCTGCTCCTGCACGACAACGCGCGACCTCATACTGCACAGCAGACGGTCTCCAAGTTGCAAGAACTGGGGTTGGAAGCTCTCCGTCATCCGCCCTACTCACCAGACCTTGCGCCTACAGACTACTACTTTTTCCAGAATTTGGATAACTTCTTGGCGGGAAAAAAATTCAATACCCGAGAGGCAGTACAAAATGCCTTTGAAGAATTTGTTGCCTCCCGTCCAGCTGATTTCTTTAAGAAGGGCATCAATAAACTGCCACTGCGATGGCAAAGATGCATTGATTGCATGGGTGATTACTTCGATTAATACAAATAAAAAAATTCATGAAAAAAATTCGTTTAAATTTTTTCATACAAAACGGCAATTTCATAGGTAAAGACCTATTATATTAAGGGTGACTTAGGAAAAGTGTAATGATGTTATGATGATTCATATTAAAAGTACTTTTTTTGAGAAAACTTAAATATAGCATTTATTATAAATGCTATATTAGCCATTAATTTTGCCATTATAACAGTTGGATTTTATAGTTAAGCCTTTAGCATATATTTTTAAAATTTTAGTATTGAAACTGGATCTAGCACGCGTCATCGACGCCGCGACGCCTTTAAATTCATGTAGATTTCTATTTTAGATTTATCTTGTTTATATTACATATTGTTAATATTACATCCCTTTCTATTAATGCCCGTGTAAAAGGGATAGGCATGCTTAGAACTATCAAACTAATAACAACACAGATCAGAGAGAGAGATAGTTAACGTAAAGCGTTCTTCTCTCACTATTAGGCGGCGTAATTAAATTAAAACTATGCAGCAATATAATGTCTTAATCTTTAGATAACACCTATGTTATATTGAAATACAATGATATAAAATAGGTTTAGTTGGTGTTTATGAGAATCAGAGCAAATATAAGGGTTCATAAGCCCAAATTTTTGGTCAGAGCAGATTTGTAGATCAATTGTTAATCATACAATACGCTTTTTTTCGCAGCGTTCATTAGGAAGGTGTTGTATGGCCATAATTTTGTTCATATTTTGCTACTTTTAATTGAAATCAAACCCTATTATCACTTTTATAATAAGGTTTCATCCGTTTTTGATGAAAAGTTTCAAATGAATACGGATCAGTTTAGTGTACCTCAATTTTTTTTCGTCTACATACGTAGGAACTGAGAAATGTAGAAAGGTGATCGTAGCAGCAACTAACATACTACGGCTGCTACTGAATTCGTAGCATTACTACGTTTGCTACAAACTTTGGCTCGTCTTACAAAGTTATATTGTGGACCAAAGTTTGAAATGAATTACACAAAAGTAGTGTAGAAAAGTAGAGTAGAGTTGCATAAAATTATGCAGTTGATATATACGAGATATGATGAATTTTCATGGGCTTCATGGGATTGGACATCCGTTTGTCCACACATGAAAATAAGGCTCCAGTTCAATCAAAATTTTGATATAAAGATGTTTAAAATTTATTAATATTTATTTCAAGTTTTGTAATTGGAGTTTTGTATTTGTGTTCTAATCATTGGATAGTCTCCTGTCTTCATATTTGTAGCAGATATAGAGAAATTACTAGAACACCTATAGTTTTTTAAGACATCGTTCACGTTAAGAAAGTTTATCCCTGTATCACGGGGCACTTTACAAAGATGTAATCTACAGACAGAAAGCTCACCGATACTCAGAACAACTATATGTGGGCTTCACAAATAGTTGCCCTGTGCGGCAATCGAACTCGAAACTCGCAATAGTGAGATAGTTGCCTCAATCACTAAGCCACCTATGTAGTCATTTATTCCATAGTTTACATGTTATAGTAGATAGCGAGTATATATGATTTTGTCCTTAACCATTTTCAACTCTCAAAATGTATTTGACGCAATTATTTTTTTCTAACTTCCAAGAGATCTCGATGTCTTTTTGGTAGTTTATGAAAGACTGTCATGAAACTTGTGAAGCTCAAGAAGAAGAAGAAGAAGAAGAAGTACACTTTATTGCAAAAATAAGTAATACAAAATAATGGATACAACAAGAAAATTAGCTTATTTTAATGCAATTGGCGGCCTTATCGCTAAAAGCGATCTCTTCCAGGCAACCGATTTACTTTGAATGGACCAAAATTGACAGAATTTAATGAAGGTAGCAGAAGGTGTACTAATTGCAATTGAGAAGTTATGAATCTAATTAATCTAATACTACGTACATATACATATGTACTTACGTAATAAGATACATATGACTATGCATATACATACATACACAAATAAATACATAGATACAAATATATATTTATATATACAAATACATAATTATATAGGTACAGTACATAAAAGAATGTAAGGATATTATTTCACAAACGGACGGCAGTAGATTTATTGCCGAGTAGATAAAGTGAGATAGTGCTGTTTAACCATATTTTTAAAAACGTTTTGTGATTGAGTGCGTCTAATTTGTATTGGCAGCGCATTCCATAATCGGACAGCTTGAACGCTGAAGGATTTGTCTGTAAAATTAGTACAATGCATTGGCATTTTGAGTCGTAGGTTTTCTGAAGACCGCAAGAGTCGCGAATGAGTTGAGTGAAGAAACTGAAAGCGTTCCTTGAGATAGAGAGGAGTTGATGGATTGAACAGAATACTGTATAGAAGTGTGACAATGTGAGTATTCCGACGAAGTCTTATGGGCAACCACTTGAGTTTAGTGCGAAATTCAGAGACGTGATCATATTTACGCAAACCAAATATGAATCGTATGCAAAAGTTTTGAAGTCGCTCAAGTTTATCAAGTTGGTCCTCTGTAAGATCAAGATAGCTGGTGTCACCATAGTCAAGGATAGGGAGAAGCAAGGACTGCGCAAGTGCAATTTTGGTAGCAGTAGGGAGAAAGTTTCGCAGGCGTCTTAGGGAACTAGCAGAAGCAAACATCTTTCTGCTTACTTCTTGTATCTGTGGACCCCAGGAAAGAGTCGTGTCAATATAGATACCTAAATTTTTCACTTTATCAGCGTAAGGTATAACAGTGCCGTTGAAAACAACATGGGGAGTTTGGGACCAATCAACTTTACCAATTTTCCGAGAGCTGCCAACAACAATGACTTGAGACTTTTCTGGGTTAACATTAATGCCATATCTCATGCTCCACTTACTTATATGAGATAAATCTTTGTTAATAACCCTAATAGCTTCCGATAGCTTTTCACAAGGCGTTTGGGTGTATATTTGGAGATCATCCGCGTAAAGGTGGTAGGTTGAAGTAAGTTGGTCAGAAATAGAATTTATAAATAAAGCGAAGAGCAAAGGAGACAAAACGCCACCCTGTGGGACACCAGCAGTAGTATCACACCAAGAAGAGAAAGAATCTTCTATGCGAACCCGCTGCCGACGTCCAAACAGGTAACTGCGAAACCAGTCAATTACCGTTGGAGATATGTTAATGGAGCGTAGAATGGCCAACAGTATGTCAAAATCTACCGTGTTAAAGGCATTGCTGAAGTCCAACAATGTTAGCACTGTCATATTGCCATTTTCCATGCCTGTCCTGATATCTTCCGTAACATTGATCAAGGCTGTGGTCGTACTGTGACCTGGACGAAAACCGGATTGGTAAGGATTAAGGAGATTGTTCTTGCGAAGGAACACACTGAGTTGGTTATGGATGAGTCGCTCAAGAACTTTGGATAGAAAAGGAAGTATAGATATTGGTCGGTACTCAGAAATGGACGTGGGATGGGATTTCTTTGGCAAAGGAATGATTTGTGCGTCTTTCCACAAGTATGGAAAGACACCACTAGAGATGGAAAAATTGAGGATATGGCAGATAATAGGAATGATTTCGTCAAGGATAGGTAGGATCATGTTACGGCTAATACAGTCGCTACCAATAGCATTGGATGCTATTGACAATACGCTCTTCTTAACATCACAAGCAGCAAATACAGTTTATGGCCAAATACAGTTTATTTGGCCATAAACTGTATTTAGAAATATATATATATATATATATTGTATGTATGTTTTATATATATATATATATATATATATATATATATATATATATATATATATATCAAACAAATATCTATGATATATTAAGGCTATTTATTTAAAAACTGTACGAAGAATTTCACTAGTTTGTAAATTTTAACAATAATTTACATGATCTCCATATAGAAGAGATGTGAAGAGATTATATTGAAATTAAAATAAAGATTACCTGTTTTATGGACCATTTTCTCTTTTGTCCCATAAAGTATGGTCACCATCTATGTCTCCACCTCATCAATTGTCACGGACATGCGAATCGTTCAGAAGCTTTGATAATGAGGGGGAGACTCTTTTAGATTAATGGGCCGGCATTTCCTGATCTTATGCATATTGTCATAGGATGTGTTTGTAGTTTGTAGAAAAACTGTGCTGCCTGTTATTTTTTTGCCTAGAAATGACTTTATAGAATTTTGTATAAGATGATATTTCGTATATATTTATAATGGTCAAGATCATTGGATTACATTTATCATCATTTTGGATATATATATATATATATATATATATATATATATATATAAATTTGATCGACCAGGTTTTTTTTTATGTCAGAGGGCGACAAACGAGCAAGTGGGTCACCTGATGGTAAGTGATCACCGCCGCCCATGGACACTCGCAACACCAGAGGTGTCGCGGGTGCGTTGCCTGCCTTTAAAAGTCAGCAAACAAGTGTTGCTGACCCTTCCCCCCCCCCCCCCCCCCCAATGAGCTCTGGCGACCTTACTCACACTCGGAAACACAACATTAAAATTATTGATGGTATTATTAAGGAGTGTCTTCTGTAAGGTGGAGGTACTTCCCCAGTCGGGCTGCTCTTTGAGCGAATGAACGCTATGCCCTACCTCTACTAAAGCAACTAGGCGCGCCGTCAGTCTATAGATGGGTGACTGTAAAAGTGGTTTAATTTCTAAGTTCCTCCTTGCTTCGGAGAACACGTTAAGCTGTTGGTCCCAATTGCTGTCGTTAAGCCATGACAGAGGCCTACTGGGCGGCTTGTCCAAATCTGACACTTGGGTAACCACTGCCCATGCGATAGAGAAGAAAGAGCTCAAGAGGAGCTGCAATTTCCTCATTAAATTTCCTTACGCTCTAAAAAAAACTCAAAAAATCTCAAAATCAATTAATTTAAAAAAGGCTCGATTCACCACATTTATACAAATAAAGATTTATGATTACGATTATGATTATGAAGCCGCATTTGTTATTATACTTGTACACCCAACTTTCGCTTCCATACATTAAATTTAGCACTAACACTAGCCGTGCACGATGGAGCGTGCACGGCTAGTCGAACCTTTTTGGAGACTTAAAATAAATTGATTTCGTTCTCGCATGAATGCTTAAGGATAAGAGAGCTAAATGTAATCTTATGCTTAAGTTATTCTTTAATTATGATATCAAGGCGGCCTGCCTTGATATCATAATTAAAGAATAAGGTGGACCAACGATCTTCCAAAGGTCGCGGGAAACCGCTGACCGCACACATGGCCGGCCAATGTGGTGATCCTTGGGGGAGGCCTTCGTCAAGCAGTGGACGTCTTTCGGTCAATATGATGCTGATGATGATAAATGATATCAAGCTAAAATTTAAATATTTACTAGTGTGTATTATTGTCCACAGATACGAGTTATTCGTACCACCCGGCGATACACGATGATACTTTCGTGCGCCGGAAACAGAGGCGAAATAGAACCACCTTCACTTTGCAACAGGTACTTCTTATATTTCAATTATCATTATAATTAAACCTCTGTGTCTATGTTCAGTCGAGCCATTTAACAAAAAATAGTGTTAAACTAAGATTTTTATATCAGAAGTGGACCATGTGTTCTATGACTTTTAAACGAGTAAGATCCGATTTCACCGTTTACATTATACGCGATCAATGGACGCGATACTCAGATACAGGACGCTGAACTGAGCTTAGCGTCAATTGATCGCGTTTAATTTTAACGGTGAAATCGGCTCTAAGTTAGCAAAATTCAGCTTATTCCTATTTTAAAGATCAGCAGCGCACTTGCGGCCATTTTGATGTTACGAGTGTCGATCATTTTCCATCAAGTGACGCGCTAGTTTGCCTTGCTATTTTATATGAAAAAGTAAACAGTCTTTATTTATCATATTACAAAAGTAACGCTAGGTACTCATTAATTTTGTATTTTGACTGTCATAAAACTAATGGAATCAGGAGTTACTTTACAGAAATTCATGACAGTCCAAATATGTTTTATGTCATAGTAGAAAATACCACTAGGTACAGACGCCAGCACATCAAGTTACCCCAGTCTGTCAAATTTCCCCAATTGAAAGTTGAAAATCTATAAAAGAAATTTGACAGATTGGGTTAGCTCGATGTGCTGGCGTCTGTACATATTAATTAAGTATTATCCATACATACATAGAATCGCTCCTGTTTCCCAGAGGGGTAGGCAGAGACAACGGATTTTCATTTGTCACGATCTTTGCACATCTTTTTTGCCTCGTTTATTGATATTATATTCTTCATATGCTCACCGGTTTAGGGTACTTCTGACCTGCCCTTTCTTGAAAATATCTCCAATTAGGTCAGAGATTGTTCAACGAGGTCTTCCCCATCGAGTTTATATAGAGTAAAAGTAAGACTCTATATAAATTATAGTAAATTTTTTGTCATGAATATCCGCAAAACCACGCCTGATTCTGTTATAAGAAATAAAATCAGGCGTTACTTGCGTAAATTCATAACTCTTAAAATACAAAACTTTGTACAGACGCCAGCACATCAAGCTACCCTAACCTGTCAAATTTCTTTTATGGATTTTCAACTTTATCACAAAACCATAAGATTCACTTTCAATTGAGGAAATTTGACAGATTGGGGGTAGCTTAATTTACTGGCATCAGTACTATGATTTATACTGATATATCATATTACCTAAGTTGTTTTATTTCAGTTGGAGGAGCTGGAGACGGCGTTTGCGCAGACGCATTATCCTGACGTGTTTACGAGAGAAGACCTTGCCCTTAAGATCAATCTCACTGAAGCTAGAGTTCAGGTAAGTTTAATTTATAAATCTAGTTTTTCATTGAGGATAAATTTTGGAAAAGAGACAAGGCGGGCAGGTTTTCGCATTACGAGGCAGTCTAATGGTGAAGTATAATAATAATAATAAAATAAATATATAATAAAATCCTGGGACTTTATTTACTTACGGCCATCTGATTCCAAACTAAGCAGAGAAGAAACAGATAACTGATATACTACTTTTGTTTTGTAAATACATACTTATATAGATAAATTACACCCAGACTATCGGTCGGTACTCACGTCGCAGGTCGTGGGTTCGATTCCTACCGGGACAGTTATATTTTGTGTGCATGAACATGTCTTTTTGTCCTGAGTCTGGGTGTAAATTATCTATATAAGTATGTATTTACAAAAGAAAAATAGTATATGTATTATATCAGTTATCCAGGTAGTTTCCACAAACAAACACACACGTACAAGCTCTGCTTAGTTTGGGATCAGATGGCCGTGTGTGAATAAGGTCCCAGGATATTATTATATTTGGATTAAAATTTAGAGGGTGCTCTAGTCCAATCCACAAAATCATATTTCCATTGCAACGTGTTTTACGTGCGTCGCTACAGCACGTATTTTCTGTCTTCTTCAATAACGTATAGAGTGACTCGTAAAATATGTTTTATTGCGCAAAACGTCAAATGTAACGTTATTTTTACATGTCATACGCTTTAAGTGTATGCGAATGGTGAAGGTTTTGATTCGATGTGAACAGTTAAGTTATGGGTAAGTAAGGTTAGTGCTCGAAATTTTATTGGTTGGTTTTTATGATTATTTCATACATGACAGTGTTGGGTGGCTTTTTCACTTTGAAAAAGATTTAGTTTACCAAGAGCTTATAGATTATGGCTTTACCCTTCTAGGATTTTTTATACTTCCTGTATAACAAAGTATAAAAAGATTTTTCTGCCAGTTAACCTTGGGCTGGTGCAGAAAGCCATGGTAGGTACGCTATGAAGACAAGAAGTAAAAGCGATTAAATCTACAGATAGATCATACAATCCCATGTAATATACAAATAGAAAAAACTCCTACATTATAATGAACATTTAATGACGGTCAGTTTTAATGGAGACTAACTATCTGCGTGGCCATATTATAGTGTACAAGTGACGATCAACAGAGGTATTCTTTTTATTCCCTCGCTCTGATAATCTGATGGGATATCTATCTGACACTACCGGATAGAGTTCAGGTACAGTACCGACAGCTTTACGTGCCCTTTAAGGCACGGTAGTGTAACACCGTCAATTTGTAGACTCCAGGTCAAGACTGAAGAATTTGTAGTCGGAACTTTTTTAGGCCCGACCCGGGATTTGAACCCACGCTCTCATTATCTACGGTTGATACCCATTAGAAAATAATACAAAAGGAATAATTACGGACAATACTTTTTTAATGAATGAATAGCAACTTTAAGCCATTCTGATTTATGAGAGAAAATTACAAACATTCTAAAATTCATACTTAAGTTATTACTAGCTGTGCCCCGCTGTTTTACCCGCGCTAAATTTTATAAATTATCACAACTCCCCCGTAGGTGATAGCGTGATAATATTATTAGGTAACCTATATGTTGACCCGACCTCTTAGTAATATTCTTGCAAAATTTGAAGTAAACCCATGCACCCTACTTTCACTTGAGTTTAGCCCGGTCCGGACATATATACAGAAAAACTGACAAAAATTCTAAAAACTATATTTTTGGCTTCGATATCGATTGTAGACACGCCCCAAGTATATTTAAAAAAACATATTCTAAGTACAGTTTTGACTTTCCTACGAATTTATTATATATAGGTATAGATTATAAATTGATTAAGATAATAATAATAATAATAACTTTATTTCTTAGAAAAGTTGCTGTAGTACAGTACAAATGGCATATTAATGATGGTGGTAAAGGCACGTGTATTCATGCCATTTTACCCTGTAGTATACCTATTCCCTATTCGTGGTTCATGGCTGTACAATTCAAATAAAATAAACAGTATGAAACTATATGTAATATCATTTGAGTGCTCCCAGTCGGTGAATGAGGGTACTGAGTCAAACTCAAAGGCTTTTCCAATATTGTATCCCAATATTTGAAGGCAGGCAAAGTAACGAGACATTTCTGTTGATAACATCTTAGTAACTGTGGTAGGTAATAAATGATTCATAGAACACACACTATGACTGCACGTGTGGCGCAGCGGCTAAGACAGTCGCGTCGCCGCTTCGTGTCTCGGGTTCGAATCCCGCGCAGGATAACTATTTGTGTGTCCCATAAATAGTTGTTCTGAGTCTAGATGTACTTTGTGTCCGTCTATTATATGTTTGTAAAGTACACAGCGACACAGGGATTAAATAGCCTAGTGCAGGCATCGTCTTAAAAAAAGTAAATAACATTATTTAAGCGAATATAAAAAAAAAAACTAAGAGAAGACTTTATTACCTGGCAAAGAAAGCAATTATGTCTTAGTTTACAAGTTGCACTTAAATTTAAGTTTAATTTCTTTATTTTAATTTATTTAGTATTATTTATATTATTTCCATAATGAATATGCAAATATTATTAATATCACTTATTGACACATTGTCATATGTACATTATTTGGACCAAAGACCGAACTCTGTCGCACTCCTTTGTTAATTAATCACTACGTTAAATTAAAGTCGATTCCAATTCCAACTCCATATCTCGTCAGAACTCTAAAGTTACCAATATAATTACATAGACATGTCAAACGTCAATGGCCCATCTCCAGCTAACCAATCGAGGTAACGACCGTAAGACAATATCCAATTCCATTCGTCCATCGCCCAACCACTTCCATTAACTAACTAGCAACTACCATTGTCAAAACCCTCTCTACTTCGTTGCTAAAACCACCAAAACAATTGAGAATTGAACGTATGTCCATATTAAATTGGACTTCAATGTGGTCAATATCATTGGCTTCTTAGGATACGAGGGGCTCAAGTTATGATGGTGCTCTGTAACGCGTTTAAGTCGCTCATCTCGGAATGGTATTACGGTATGAGGCTGTTACCCCTCTCCCTGCACCCCGCTCGCACCTAGGCACGTGCTTTCGGGATTAAGGGGTGTCTCGTGGTTTCAAACTGTAGGTTTGCATTGTAATTTGATGCATTGCGATGTAGGTAAACTTTGGGATGTTTTAGCTGTTGCTACTCGCAAGATTTGACGTGTTACTGCAAATTTTACAATCAAGATAATTCTGAAGTGAAACTACTTCTTTTTTCAACTCCTTTTTGTATTTTTCTCATTAAATTTGTTGAGGGTTCTAAGACAGTCGATACAATTCCCCGGGATATGCCTGAGCATCACCGCTCAGCGGCATTTTATTGTGTGCCGCTGTTGATCCTGGACTACAGGAGTTGCAGTGGTCGGCAAGAGGGAGGGACGAGTCCTATAAATAAAATCAAGGTTATTCTGAAGAAAATAAGTTGAAATAAAGTCGCATTTAAAGTATAAATTTTTAAATGAAACAAAGATACTTTTAATGACACTTTTTCAGCTTTTTTCTTCAGAATCACCTTATAAAACATAAAATTATAGTTCCGCAGCTAGCAATAGATTCTTGATACCCCATCAGGCCTATAATTCTCGAATGTCCGAGAAAGTGTTAAATCTGACTTCGTCTTTTCTGACCCACTTTGAAATGTAGGCAGAATTTTTGGGAAAAAATATGATTACATTTGCTTACCAAGTTCAGCTCAGCATTGACAGTTTTTAGGGTTCCGTACTCAAAGGGTAAAACGGGACCCTATTACTAAGAATTAGCTGTCTGTCTGTCACCAGGCTGTATCTCATGAACCGTGATAATTAGACAGTTGAGATTAGATTAGATTTTCACATATGATGTATTTCTGTTGCCGCTATAACACCAAATACTAAAAAACAAAATAAAATAAATATTTAAGGGGGCTCCCATACAACAAACGTGAAATTTTTTGCTCGTTTTTATAGATAATGGTACGGAACCCTTCGTGCTCGAGTCCGACTCGCACTTGGCCGTTTTTTTAATATCCTACCTTGGACTTTTAAGGCTAACGGCATCACAATAAAAGTTGCTAGTGTCTTGCTGCAATATATGTAAAGAAATTCCAAGTATTCCATTGCAACAACCCTAAAAATGGTTGGTAATATAATTGAGTAGGCTTTCAATTTGATTCGCATCCTCGTCCGACGGAGTGTCGGTGATAATTCGCCCGAAAAATATAAAAAGAAAGCTTTTGGGAACAGCTGTCCGCCATATTGGATTACCTGGAGGTGGAACAACGTAGATATACGTGTAGGTAGCTATAAGTGATTGCGATAGCGTTGTGTCTGCAATTTTGTTCGATGGGCATCGAAGCTTATGGCTAATAACCGCAACATGTACAAGAGAAAAATACATAAAATAATGAAAAAAGGTAGCATCCAGGAGTAAAATCAATACTTATTATTTTTTTTTTTTTACCTTATTTTTTATCGACCTTCCGTATAAATGCTAGGTAAGTTCTGATAAATAAATTACAGAATACAAATAAATAAAATTGAATATTAAAAATATTTCTTTTTTTAGTTGGCTATATAAAATAATATCGTTTTTATCGTTGCTATGTACTATTGTTCATTAATTTTCTATCCATACCTGGATTTCCGGTAACATTTCGCTACATAATAAAATTACCTAAATAGACCCATTACTAATATATTATTTCAATTAAATTAATTTAATTTAACAGCTACTATACCTAGTATTAACTAAGGGCTTAACTTGAGTATTAAATATAAAGAGCATGTCTCGGCGTTTGATTTAGCGGGATGTTTAATGAACTCATGTTGCTGGGTATCTATAGAAGTATGCGTGAATTAACGAGAACGATCTATTTTTTTTATTTATTATAATGTAATATGTAACGAAACCAAATATTGCTTGTGGAAAAATGGTAATTTACAGTGCTTCAAACATAATTATACACATATTAAAAAAGGGGAAGACCTCGTAGAACATACTCTGATCAAATCGGAGACGTACTTAAGAAAGGTCAGGTCAGTAAAAGAAGTGAAAGAGGTGTGCAAGGATCGTGACAAATGGAAGTCCGTTGTCTATGCCTACCCCTCTGGAAGACAGGCGTGAGTCTATACATAGACTCACGCCTGTCTTCCAGAGGGCGTGTTTTGCTGTATTTTTTTTAATACATGTATTAAAAAAAAACACCACAAGTTGTAGTTGCAGTTGATATGGTTATGAAGAGACATACTATATGGCAGTCGGTTTTTAAAAAAAATATGCTAAATCCTTCCAATATAAATATTGGTTGTAGGTATTCAAATATTTAGTCTCTCAAAAAATATAATTCCCCCAACAACATGTAGAGCACTTGTGTAACACAACAGGGTTGTCAGGCGTGTAAACAGCCCACAATGGGGGCGCGACCCTACAGGGCTGCCTATAACGAGTACTTAATTATTATTTGTTTCTAGTTTAAGTTGAGTGTTGAGTTTCATTATTTTATCGGGCTTTGTTCTAATGAAGATATTTTATAATTAATATTGTTTGAGTTACTATACTTTTTAAATGAAGTAGACTCATAGGGATTTTTCGCTCTAAAAGTTGCTCGTCCTTACATAATACACTGTAATGTAGCATTGTTAAGTTAATGTTGTAGTCTGGGTGTCTTGGGAGTTAGTAAGGTCACTAGACCTTATCGGAGAGGGGGGGGGATCACCGACACGTGAGTGATTGGATATACATATATAAAAAACAACATTATCTACAGTAAAAGTCATATGCTTGTTTGCAGACTCAGTAGTCTAACTTGAATAATATAGGGTATTATAATACATACATACATAGACTCACGCCTGTTTCCCAGAGAGGTAGACAGAGACAACGGATTTCCATTTGTCACGATCTTTGCACACGTCTTTTGCCTCGATTACTGTCATTATACCTATTCTTCATACATGCTCGCCGGTTTAGGGTATTATAATACCCCATATTATTCAAGAGTGTTCATTTGGCATGTATATATATGTATACACATTAATATTATGCATTACTTTTATTGTGACATCAGAAAATATAAATTAGCAGTATAAATTAAGTAAGAGTAAAAATACCCAATTTAGATAAACATGCGCTTAATACTTCTTGAATAGTATTATAATATTATATATTAATATTATATTATAATATTTATGATGTCGTAATAGAACAGCTTCTAAGTATTTACAAAGATCAAGTTTGACCCTGTATGGAGTACTGTTCTCAGTTGGGGAATCGTTTTATCAACCTGTCTTTTCGCATTTGGTAGACAGACGCATTAGAAGGATGATTGATGGAAGCAAAACTACAAAACTTGGATTATCGGCTTGGAGCTACGCACTCTGTTCCTCGGAGAATGCACTCAGAAACACAATATTCTTTTGCTGTATTCCAGTTCTTTTATGGTGCCTTGAGATTTTTCAATGCTAGGTATATATGTAGTTGACATTGCTGTCAGTTAAAAAATTTGATGAGATTGAAGTCAAGCCCAAACTCATCACACTTTCACACTATTATTATAAAGGCGAAAGTTTGTGATTGTGTGACTGTGTGAGTTTGTATGTTTGTTACTTCTTCACGTCTAAACGGCTGTGGTGATTTTAATGAAATTTGGTATGGAGTTAGCTGACACTCTGGATTAACACATAGACTACAATTTATAAAGTTTAAACCGTGGGGCACAGCTAGTTGAATATAAAACCAGTTGCACGAAAGATAGAGCTTTATCATTATATCAGCCGAAAGACGTCAACTTCTGGACGTCTCAGAACTTATTTAATGGTATTTTGACTCCAACATTCAATTGCTTTTTTTATGCGATCGACATATACTAAGTTCCACGCCCATGTTTAAAGTTGCGTAACGTCTTTTTGGTTACTGTATTTTATAAAAAATATAGTCCCTGCCATTTTTATTTCTAAAACAACAACAAATACTACTTCCGTTTCCATAATCAAGCCAATTAGTCTGTGTCTCGGTCCTGGGGGCAGCCCTGATGAACGCTAACAACGTCGACGTATCCTATCGAAAGTTGTCGCACTGAATTTGAAAAATGTACGGGATCAGATTGTGGACCGACACGGAGTCGAAAGACTAACATTTATAAAATAATTTATGACATATCTTAACCTTCTTAACCAAGGTGATAGTGAAAGGTCACTACGACAGGCTCTTTCACAGACGACCTCCAGCGGTAGCGCATGCCCGTTAAATAAAATAGTTCAATAGAACAATGTGCATATGTATGTAACCTTGCTTATCGTTAGTATTCTTCAGTTGAATTTACGAACGTCATTACGTACAAAATATAAAGTACCTAATCATAATTTTGGAAACAATAATCATAAGAATAAAATCATTTTATTTTTCTCTCACAATATGTCTAGGAGAGACTGGTGCCTGATGTAGGTTTCCAAACGAAAACCTGTGTTACAGGTCACCTGTGCCATAAATAGGTACAATTTTAATTTTACCAGACATTTAAATGAAAAAAGGAATAATTAATTAACAATAAACATAAAAAAAAATTAAGTTTGGTGTGAAATTTAAGCACAAGCAAGTGTGAATGTTCTGTATAATGTCTGAGGATTGTAAATGAATTGATGATTATGAATCATCATCATCATTGTGTGTGATAAATGGGAGTGTAATGCGATGGGATGGTTGAAGATAAATGGAAGCAATGGTGTAAAGAAGCTTATTTAAAACTCGGACAAGACTTTATAAAGACGTTAACAAGTTATTTTTTGTTTTAGAATTAGTATTAGTAAAATAGTAAGACAATATAATAAAAAAATATGCTGAATACTGTGTGGCTGACGGCAAAGAATATAACCATCCCATTTCGTCCTGTAGAGGGCGTAGAAGTCCATCCGAGGGAATATCTTCCAGAGAACGGGCGTTTCTTTGTGTACTGCGATCGCCAACCCGTCTGCCAAGCGTGGTGATTATGGCACATTCGAAACGATGGAGACAACTCCATTAAGTCAATCTTTTGAGGAGGCCTTTGTCCAGTAGAGGACATCATTCGGCTGACGATGTGAAAAGTGTCTACGGAGAGAATTTTCTCATGATGAGCAAACTGCTTTCACGTTCTAGAGTCAGAAATAGACTCAGACTTTAAAATAAAACCTATAATATCGTTAAACATTCGTCAGTGCCCTGAAATGTTCTTCGTCGCGTTTCCACACATTTTTATTGTTTCAGTATGTTTCCATCCATCTTCATTGTTGATTTTTGACACTTGACACACGAGTCGCGCCGCACTTCGCTCTACTTTATCAATCATTTTCGTACTCAAATCAAATCAGGGGTGAAAACGAAACGTCACATTTTTGTTTTACTGCGCCAGCTTTAAATGATGCTTAAGTGGGTCTTGTCTGAAGGACAACAAAACAAGATTGGAGGAAAAATATGATGACTTTGTTTAACTTGAGAAAGCAAGAAAATATTTACAAATTAAATTAAAAAATATAATAGACTAGCGGCCCGGTACGTGCTTCGCTACGTATAAGGCATAGTAATAAAAAAAAATTATTATGTTCATTTATTCAAACAAAAAAATATTTTATTTTCTCTACGTACAAACCTTCCCTGGACTTCCACGAATAATTCAAGACCAAAATTAGCCAAATCGGTACAGGCGTTGTTGAGTTATAACATTACAACGAAAAGTGGCATTGATTTTTATATATATAGATAGTATAATCTACTTACTATTCGTATTATATTAAATTATTGTTATAATAGTTTTTAATCATCATCATCATATCAGCCGAAAGACGTCTTCTACTGGACAAATGGATCCCCAAAAGCTCTGCCGGTCTTACGCTACCCGTGTCCGCGTAGGATCATCAGTCCATCTTGTAGGGGGCGCTGCATCTTCCAGTTCCCGGTCCCCACTCGAAATCCTTTCTGCCTCAGCGGCCGAATATGAAGAATAAGCATAAGAAATGAGAAGAATTGTGAATATGATCATAAGAAGCATTAGAATTGTTATCAGATTATGATAAATATAAGAAAATTGAAACATTTTGGAGCGACAAAATATAATCTAATAAATAATTTTCCGGTATAGAGACTAACTATTATAAACCTATTACCCTGTCTACCAAATATTGTATCTGTAAATAAAGTGAAGTAAAGTGTTAATATAATTGTCATATCTAATTGAATGGAACCCGCAATTGTCTCGTCAGTCAAAACTGTATCATTATCCATTTATTATCCTACCAATATTAGTCAGTGACAATTTGTATGGTATGACACGCACGGGAACCAAAGGGGTTAGTGAGGGTTGCAACCCCGTCGCACGAGTATAGTGTTGCCACTAATTGTATTAATTCCTTATATAGGATACTATGACAGTTGCACTCGTAAATGTAAGTATCTTGGGTAATATTGAATAACTATGGTACCCAGTGGAGTTAACAACATTTTGATATGAAAACGTGCATAGAAATGGATGGATAAGAAGAAATAGCTACACGTTTCAGTGACGCGACGGTATAAGACTATTCCAATAAGATTATTATTTATTCTGATTTATTCAGTGGCATGCTCGTTCTTTGAACATTACTGCTGAAATTGAAAGTTTAACGTGCCATCCGAAACAGAGACGATCAGAAATTAAACCATTTAGACAGTAACACAAAACCATTTCATGTGAACTTTAGATTTCTGACTGACCAAGCAAGATTAAATTAACTTTAAATATTTGTGGAAATTAAAAAAAAAACAGCATCTAACTGGAGCGATATTTGGTTCCAAATGCTCGCTAATTCTGTTAGCTTCATGATTGTTACTATATGGTATGTATTTTAACATAAGCGACAAATTCAACGCCTTATTAGATGTGTAACCATTACATACCTACTCCTAAACTCTCCTACATAACAGCTAATTTCCGTCGATTCGATCCGCAGATAATTGGCCAGTAAATATATTAGCTGTACGTCTTCCATTTTGCGCGAATTACACCACTCTCGTCGCGGAATCTAATTACATAGCGGTTGGTTCATCAAACCAGTTCGTATGGAGAAGGCATCTTAGAAACTACGAAGGAAATTCCATATTCACGAACGAAATATCGTATCTTAAAATGCCTTACGGTATTTGCGCACAGCGTTTAAAAACAGAGATTTTTCACACACTCTACCCAGACAGCCGTGTGGTTTCCGGCCTAGAAAGAATAAGAGTGGCCCTCTTATACCATCCCATACCATCCTGTGGGTGTCGTAAAAGTCGACTTAGGGATACTCCCGGTAGTCGGGCAGAAGCGTCCCCTATATACTAGTTACCACCTATCTGCGGTCACCAACTTGCATGCGAACTGCGGTAACTACGGCAAACCCCTCCAAAGGCCAACGTTCTAGAAACCTTTGGGGCAGGCCTATGTCCGGCAGTGGAAAATATCAGGCTGACGATGTGTGTGTGTGTGGAATTTTTCTGAGACAACTGTTATTCGAAACATAATATTACAAATATTGATGGTATTTGTAGTGTTGAATATTTCAATATAATAAACAATTGTATTTATGACGTTCTTTTTCTTCTAGAATATTCACCAATATTGAAATACTTTTGTTCTTGTCTTTACCTATCTCATTTTTTTCGTTCAGCAAAATTCGCACCATCTCTTTCTTGTCATTACAGAACCTTCTAATGTCAATTTTGCATGAGGAACTTAGTATGTCTCTTTCATCTGAATGCTAGCAATCACAATTATATACCATATCGCATTTTCGTACATTTCTGTTTCCAAGCCAAGAAAGCTCCCAAGTCTTAGAGGGATAACGGTAGATTTGCGGATCCCAGGGGGGTAGGGGGGCGCAATTTACCCCTAATCATGTGATGAAAAACTTAACGCCGACTTTACTCTGCGTTCCATCTTAAAGGTTGGATATAATCTGTTTTGGGAACGTAGGGTTATTTATTATGTTAAATTTAATTCGTGTATGGGATTAATATGTCTGAAGATGGATTTAAGGGATCGAGGTTGTAAATGAGCGTCAAATATACATGAAAATTAGTGAATTGTAGCGGAGATGTGACTAATATTGAAAATATAATAGTTTTATCGAACCTGAGAAACAGCCTCCAAAACCCCCGCGTCTTGAGTTTGCACAAAATGTCTCCCAAACCGTCTCTTTTATGTATCTACGTGTTAGTAACCGCCCTGAGCCGAGTTTCGAACCCCAACGGTTATGGTATGCTCCGGCACGTCTTAGTTTGATTGTAGTCTTATTTATTTGTCGGCTCGAACCCTCAATCTTCTGCTGAAGCAGTTAAAGTCTGCTAGGATAACTGTAAAAAGTAATCTGAGAAAGTCACTACAATGAAGCTCACAAATAGAAAAACGGCAAATTAAGTTCTGAAGCATATGCAGTGAAAACTATTAGACGGATGACTGATGTTTATTTCAGTTATTTTCATAGTTTAATGTCCTATGGAATTCTTCTCTGGGGTAGCTCTGCTGACATTAACACCATATCTATATTGTAAAAAGGAGCTGTAAGAGCAATCTATAATCTTGGCCTGAGAGTGTCTCTAAGAGAAAAGTTCAAAGAGGTTAACATTCTAACTGTACCATCTCAGTATATATATGAAAACCTACTATATGTGCATAAAAATATCGATTCCTTCTGTAAAAGGAGCGATACACATAATGTAAATACTAGATATAAGAATCATCTCATATTGCAGACTACCCGTCTCCACAAAATGAGTAACTCTTTTATGGGGCAATGTATAAGATTCTATAACAAACTTCCCAATGATATTAGAAAATTGTCTACGAATAAGTTTAAAAGAATTATTAAAGCTAAATTGTGTAGCAGGGCATATTACAAAATATCAGATTATTTAAGTGATAAAAGTGGTTGGGATTGAGTTGTTCTGAGTCAACACACATGATTGTAATTAATCTTAAGTATATTTTATTTATAAAAAGGATTCCTACTGAGTTTTCTGGCAGTGTTTCTCAGTAGCTGCCACGTCATGCACTGCACGGTAGGGTAAAACAATATGACGTATCCACATAAATGTAAAATTTTTACGGAATAAAAATTTTTGACTTTGACTTTGACTAACTACTATACTAATTGTTACCTATATATTTACATCCATCAGTTTGTTTGTTCCGAATACTACTAAGATCACGTTGAGCGCAAGAGCTTTATTGACTATTCAAGAGACTGAGTCAACTGCCTAAGCAATTGGGATTGCATAATTGTCGTTGTTGGGGCACTCAAAACAACACACGTAGTACTTCTGGCTGTTGGGTTAGTCACATGATTACAACTTCACGCAGAATAAATATCTATAGTGTATCGATGAATAATGTGTTATAGACACATAGGGCCTGATAGCGTGGTTGGCAAATGCTTGCTTTTCACGCCCGAGGTCGTGGGTTCGGTTCCTACCCAGGAAAGATATTTGTGTGCATGAACATGTCTGTTTGTCTGCACACAAATACATGTCCTCGGTGGAAATCGAACCCACGATCTGCGACGTGAAAAGCAAGAATCTACGAACCACGCCAAATAAATTAATATTAAGTCCTAATAATATATTAATACGAAAATTGTGTTTTTTTATCGTGTGTACTACAGTTATGAAATGAACGTACGATACACTATGTTTCCTTCTTCTTTACGTCGTATTATGTATAAACTAGAAATCTCATAAATTACACGCTAAAACATTATATGAGGTAGTGCCAAAGTCTTTTTAACCATTACGACATTAAACTTCGTTCTAACAGACATTATATTAGATCGAAGTTGTGTTTTATTTTATTCTATTTATTTAGGGATGACTAAAAGCTACAAATTAATATATACACATAGGAGTTTCAAAATCATTAAGTAATGTTGCAGCTCACGACGTTATCCACAGAAAAACGCAAACAATTAATCTATGGGTGGAGTAGCAAAGTAAATTTAACTAGTTAAGATATACGATAAAAGAACTCAATATTTATATTATTTGCTGTGTGGTGACGGCATAGAAAATCATCACCCATACTCATCCCGTGGGGGGCGTAGAAATCGTCCGAGGGAATACCTACCAGACAACCGGCAGCAGCGTTTTACTGTGGATTATGACCATCGAACTGCCATCGCCAACCCGTTTGCCAAGCATGGAGATTATGGCATATCCCCCCATTCTTTGGGGAGGCTTTAGTCCAGCAGTGGACGTACTTTAGCTGACATGATGATGATATTCTATAGAGAAAACTATAGAATTGGTATTAATATTAGATACAAGTAGGAAACAGAAGTAATATAATAATAATATAATATGCTAGGACATTATTCACACACGGTCATCTGATCCCAAATTAAGCAGAGCTTTTACTATGGAAATCAGGTAGCTGATATACTACATATACTACTTTCCTTTTGTAAATACATTTTGTAAAAACAGACGTGTTCATGCACACAAATATCTGTCCTGTCAAGTCTTGAACGAAGTTGTTGTCAATGTCACAGTCGTATAAGCCTACCCTACACTTCTGTTATTAATTCTTAAAACCTTGTTTACGAATCAATTCTCTACAAAGTTCTCTTTAGCCGAACAATGTTGGGGCACCATTGTGCAGCTAAAACACATGTTGCCACAGATCAAGCAACACGGGACGACCATCGCTCTGCGAAATACGTGCATACGCCAGCACATCAAGCTACCCCAATCGGTCAAATTTCCCCTATTGAAAGTGAACCTTAATGCTTTTGTGATAAAGTTGAAAATCTATAAAAGAAATTTGACAGATTGTGGTAGCTGGATGTGCTGGCGTATGTACAAAATGTTCCATTTAAGGCGTGCTTTTCTGAATTTAGGGGCCGTGTTCTCTGGTTAGATGGTCTCATTAAGGGGTGTTCACATCGGGGGTGCAGTAATTACCTTCTGTTACCGAACATGGCTTGTTTGTCATCTTTTGAGTGTGCTTGTGTTAAATAATAACAAATATTGTTTGGTGTGAAGCACTGTAAAGGGCGGCCAGTTTAATTACTACTTTTGTTCGTAACAATGGTGTGTAAAGTGTTTTGTTAACTTTTGTTATGCTTGTGAGATGGATTTGAATGTTTAGGGGCTATGTTACTTGTGGTAATGAGGTTTCCTATCTGTATCGTTAGATCAGTAAATTTTGTTATATTATTGGAACGAAGTTTTGGAACGAAGTTCCTTATCGCGCGTTGTTAAAGGGGGCTAGACGGAAAAAAATCTTACGAAAAGTTGTCACGACACTTTTTGCAGCTGTGCGGCGTGCGCATGTTTCTCTGTCTGTCTCTCTCTCTCTCTCTCGTATAGAAAGCAAGCCAGATATTTTCATTTCTATTTCACATTGAACAGTGTGGTGTCGCGACGATTATTTTTGTTGAGTGTATACAGGTTTTAGGTACATAATCTATACATATAATAAAATCGTAGGAAAGTCAAAACTGTACATTGAATATTTTTTTAAAGGATACTTGGGGCGTGATCTACAATCAATAGCGAAGCCAAAAATATAGTTTTTAGAATTTTTGTCTGTTTATCTGTTTGTCTGTGTGTATGTCCGGGCTAAACTCAAAAAGTACTGCATGTATTTATTTCAAATTTTGCAAGAATATTACTAAGAGGTCAGGTCAACATATAGGGTACATATTATCACACTATCACATACATGGAAGGAACTGTGATAATTCATAAAGTTTAAGGCGGGTAAAACCGCGGGGCACAGCTAGTAAGAAATAACTTCGTTCCATCCGGGTGTCCCTTGACACCTCTCAATTTTTTATTTTATTTTATGTATTATTCTTCTTTATGGGAATAAACTGATGGTGTCTCTTGCTTTTTTTAATATTATGTGACCATAGAAGTCTCAAGCTTCAAATCAAAATTATTGAACGAATTGAGTATCCCGCGCACGGCAACCTCCTCTTCGGGATTCGAACCTTCACACAGGCTGTTACTGTCGGGTAGACCAGGAGGTCTGGGAGGTTCGGTTTATAGTAGTAGATACCTTTAGTGCAACTGCCACTCTCTGTTAATTTGTTACGTGTAATCAATCATAGTGCCGCTTATTTAGATGAGGATCTAGGAGGGTATTATGTTGTCGATATAAATTGTTTCTCGTGGGCGGCAAGTGATATTTTTTATTTGTTCAGCACTTTTATTAGCCATTTTAAAAGGTTTAGAGTCAGTTTAGTTTTACTGAAAGAAGACTACGATTGTATGCTCTAATATTCTTTAAATAAAATATGTTAGAAGTTAAACGATTACTACGATAAGTAGGTCTATTATAATAATAATGATAATATCCTGGGGTATTATTCACACACGGCCATCTGATCCGAAACTAAGCAAAGCTTGTACCTACTATGGAAACCAGAGATAACTCATATATTATATTTAGTACTTTTATTTTGTAAATACATAGGTACTTATATAGATAATAACATCCAGACTCAGAACAGACAGACGTATTCATGCACACAAATATCTGCCTTGGAATCGACACACAACTTGCGGCGTTAAAGGCAAGCATTTACGAACCACGCCAACCAGCCAATTGAAATGAAATCTGCAAAAATCTGTCATTGTGTGTACTCCACCCCTAAAGATTTCCACTGAATATTTCATCCCGCAAACTGGTTGAGATAAAATTAATTTTGTTCATAAAAAGTTTAATTCAAACTCCTCACTTAGAGGTTTAACCGAGAGCATGCATCACCTACTTAAAAGTTAGTGCCTCTTAATTGCGTCACCGTGTGGTAATGTTTTAAAACACTTCATACGAGGAGTTAACGTGAAAGTTAACGTTAAAGACTCATGGAAATACAAGGCGTAACTGACAGCCTGACGCAAACTGGCTTCTATAACTCGGACTCACCAGAATGTTGTCAGTAATTCCAAAACAACATTATTAAAAACACATGATATTTTCATTATTAAAACACGTCATATTTTTAAGTGCAATAAATAAATGAAATGAATACAGTTCATATTGAAACCTTTTTTATAATTAACCCAAATATGACAGTTTCCAATAAATGCCTTATCTTGTATAAATATCTATTAAATAAATCCATCTGACCCCAATCTAGGCAGAGCCTGTACTATGACAATAAGACAATTTCTAAATAAATACATCATACAAAGATTTGTTGTGACGACCCCTGGCTGGCAATCAGGGTCACTAATCACTTGACCAGCAGGCAAGATTTCAGTAATATTCTTATATAGAAAGTCTTTAACGGTGTTCTGACGACTGATACGAAGCGGTGTGTCGTATTAAATTGTAATCCTTCTAATGGGTACACTACATTAATACGAAAAACTTTATTCCGACAATCACAAATACGAATTTCAAAATACCGACTTTCATAATTCCGAATGGTATAAAATTCCGAATATTACAACTCCGCCTTATCATTACTCCTAGTTTTATAATTCCTAAATTTCAATATTCCTAACGTTTATAATTACTATTCTCAAAATACCGAGCTTCAATGGATCGAATAACAAAAAGTCCGACTTAATCATAATTCGAAACATCAACAATACGAATAAAATATTTTGTTTCCCCAGTCATAGTTCTAACCTAACCTAAAAGCATCCAACATGCAAGCAGGCATGCAGCATGCAAGCAGGAATGCAGCATGCAAGCAGGAATGCAGCAAGCAAGTAGGCATGCAACATGCAAGCAGGCATGCAACATGCAGCAAGCATTGTTTCTGTCACGGCTCCGGCGCTGCGGGGTTTAGGCGGCCCCACGCGAGCTTATCGTCGCAGATGGTTTTAACGCTCACCACCGCAGCTTCGGCTTGCTGGCCGGCTACGCCGGCCAGCCTCAGCCGCGGCGGCGGGACTTCAAACCACCTGCTCCTCAGCTCGCGGGCCGCCCCACCCCTCCGCGCCTACGCGGGCTTAAATTACACTCTAGGGTATGTCAGACAAGACTACGTGAAGTCGGTTTTGCAGCGATTCGTTTCTGTCACGAAATTTTGTAGCACAACATGGTGACTTTTATTTTATTCGAAGTATTGAAATTCAGAATGTCGTTTTTCGGACCGAGAACCCTTCGAGAATTTGGCTCTTAGAACGTATGAAAATCGGAAAACTAACAAATCGTATTTACGACTTTCGGTAAGATAAATATCGTGATATTTAATAATAGACATTACAATTCTTAGGTATTATGAAATTCGGACTTTTCAAAATCGGAACATCAAAATTCGGAGTATTTGGGTGTTCCCCCTTCTAATATTATAAATGCGAATGTTTGTGAGTAAAGATGAATGGATGTTTGTTACTCTTTCAAGAAAAAACTACGGAACGTATTTTGATGTAACTTTGTAATAATATAGCTTATATAGTAAAAGTGAAAATGGCTTGAATCAAAATTGTGACTGTCAATCCATCAAACACGTACCGACTACAAGATACCTGGGGGTTATAGTTGACGAGCGCCTGGCATGGCACTCACATATCGAAATTATTATGTCCCGAGTTCGAAAATTGATATGGATCTTTAAAACTCTGCTACACGTGATGCCTCAAAATACACTAAGCAACATTTATATAGCACTCGCGCAGTCAGTAATATCATACTGCTTACCAGTTTGGGAAGGAGCCACTAAAACTAAATTTCTAGAGTTAGAAAGAGCTCAAAGGTCACTTTTAAAGGTAATGTATTTTAAACCATATAGATACCCCACAGTCGATCTTTATAATATTAGTGGCCTATTATCTGTTAGAAAACTATACATTTTAACAATCATACTTTATTTACACAAACACATCCCCTTTAACCCAGAAAACTTAGCTAGGAGGCGAAATAATATTGTAGCTCATTCGCCACGGGTACGCACAATGTTTGCAAGGCGCCAGTATGTATGCCAATCAGTCTACATATACAATAAAACTAACAGTGTGCTAAAATTCCACTACGAGGTCTCGCACAAATGCAAAAAAGTGATAACCGAGTGGCTAAAATCTCTAACTTACGAAGAAACAGAGCACATTCTAGATAGACTTACATAAACACTTATTTCCTATAACGTACCACCAGAAAACAGGTAAACACATACAATAACACAAACACAAACTCGCACACTACTATAATCACACATACATACATCCACTCACAATCAAACAATACACAGAGCTGCTAACTAGTTTAAGTTATTATTATATCTCTTCTATTTTTACTTTTATTTTTAATTTCTAAGATTTTGTTTGTTAATTTTATCTTTTTTTTTTAAATGTAATAGTTATATTCATCTCTTTCTCAAATATTGTTTAGTATGGAATAAGGGAAGGAGCGGGACAACCCCAACACAAGTGTTATTAATTACTTACTGGGGCTGTTTCATTCACATTTGCTGATGTAACCATTTAAGACACAATAAACATTTTTCATTTTTCATTATTCGAATAACACACATTGATTGAAATAAAAGAAACGAGTTAATGGATATCGATGAGTTTTAACTTAATTGGTAGATAAACCTAAAGTTATATGGTATTATATTAAGTTATTGTCGTGAATTTATAATATTCGATAGAATAACCTCATATTATAGGCTTCTCTACCTACCGGTAGTTCACACCAACTATAAACAGAACAGTTACATGGTAAGGGCAAGTAGAATATTCAACATGGTGTGTCAGAAAATCGATGATGACCTATTTTATAAAGATATTTTACATTTAAAAAATCAAATTGCGGATTATTTCTTCAGTACATTATAAGCCGTACTATTTTTATAATATTAATTATTATTAATATAATAAAATAGATTTATTTTACTTATTCTATTTTATTTATATTTTAATATGTTATTCTTTATTTTCCATGAGCTGTCTTATTGTCTACCTACTTTTACTTTTTCTTGCTAAACCTGTGTATATCTGTGAAAACTTTTAATTGGCCTTCATCTTTTATTCTATGTGTCATTTGTATTCTAGCTGTACGTTTTCTAAAGCAATAAAATAAAATAAAAAAATATCTGGTGCGAGCAATAGCATCAGATGGCGCCATTAGTACAAAGTGGGTATATTTTCGTTGAATTGACTTTTTAAATTAATAGTATATTTTTTTTTAATTATTTTATATTTAAGAAGTTGCATTTAAGTTATAATAGAAAAGTCACTTGTGGTTGAGATTTTGTCTTTGATTTCAATAATTCTGATAAATAGGTTTTTATTATTTATTATTGCAACCCTGCAGAGTTTGTTGCGTGTATGACAATTTAAAACATAACATGCGAATATTTTTATTTATTTAATTTAAGTAGAACCAGTGGTAATTATTTCCTTTTAATTAGGACATTTTCTTTCAATTATTATATTTAAATAGTAGCATTTAAGTTATAATACAAAAGTCACCCACTTCTAGTGATTGAGACTTTGTCTTTGGTTTAACTAATTCTGATAAATAAGAATTTATTATAGTAAGTCTGGATTGCCCTTGTGTCTGAGTTTGTTGTATGTATTCATGAGCGCTCTTTTAAGTCCAAGTGAATACAAACATTTTAATTTATTTCATTTTATTAGAACCCGTGGTAATTATTTGCGTTAAGCTGTCACTTACACAGGCATGGTAAGAAACCGCGGTGAAACAATTTAAGTAGCGAGAATGTTTTCGCGACTCATTTTAAGTGAAAGCTTGTATGTTAGGAGAACGTTAAGTGATTACATGCTACGGTGGTTTGTTTTGGCCTTTAATTGAGTGCTCGAGGAATTGTGTGACGAAATGACAATATTCATGTAAATATGTAAAATTCTTTTACACTTTGGTTTATATGATTGATTTTTGATAGATTTTTATTGACATGAAAATGAATGTATCTACGTTATACCTTTTTATTTATTTATTTCCAATTTATGTACACATATATTTATAAAGTGTACATAAGATTAACATTAAAGAGTGTACATACGTATGTATTTATAAAGAGATCTCTTCAAGTAAGACTTCCAGAGTAGACAATAGGAAGATATGAGTGTGTAGGTTATACGTTCAATTATTATACACATCTCGTTTGTCTAACGGCAGCGTGTTCAACTGTCTACAAATAGATCCTGGATTCAAAGCCCGGCCGGGCCAAAAATGTAACTGAGATTTTCCTGACAAGAAAAACATCCAGAAGTATCCGAAATCTGGAGGATGGCGATTTGATATGTAAAGCCGTCGGTCCTGCGCTTGTTCTCTTCCCAGCCTTGTCAAATAGCCTTCCCATTTTAATGCACTCCTGCTCTATAATATGCAATAGCACTAGAGTAAGCCGCAGGCTGGCTAGGGTAGGATCCTCAGCGGCGAGGATCGCGTTGCCCTTAACACGGGATCGGTAATCCCGAGCAAGTGATCTGACCCCCATTTCGAATTCCATCTTTTTACTTCAGCGGCCGCCTGAGATGTGGCCCGAACCCCATAAGGGTGCCAGGTATTAGTCCCTTAAATTAAGCTACTGGTTGAGAGCCTTGGCGCTAGCCAACTGCCCGTTGTCTTCAATTGTTTAATTTGATATACTATTGCTAAATGTAACAATAATAGTTTAGTAACTTGCTATTTATTATTTATTTAAGGCAATTAAAAATATATGTGACGAAACAGACCGCACGGACAGACTAATTCAAAAAATTTGTTGCTTTAATTACTGTTTTTAAACTGTGTTTATGTAATACATTGTGAGCTTGACAGGTACAAGTGTATGTAAATACACAAGTGCTGAATAAATTTCATTATTATACTTACCAATACAGAGTGTCATTAGTTTTTATGAGTTATTAAGCCATCACACGCCATAGTACACAGGCGGTGTTGCCCAACTACCTGCTGTATCCCTTAGTCGCCTTTTACAACACCCACGGGATGAGATAGGATGACCCTATTATTCTTTTTAAACCGGGATTCTACACAAAGATTTGTCCTAGGTGCGGATCGAAGCCACGACCTCTAGCTTGGCAGCCTTGGCCATTAACCACTAGACCAACACTGCATAGTTAGTTACATAACATTTTATATTGAGTTATGAAAATTGGTTGTCACACAATGTGAAAATTACGTCATCTATACATATAATAAAATCGTAGGAAAGTCAAAACTGTACATTGGATATTTTTTAAAGAATACTTAGGGTGCGATCTACAATCGATATCGAAGCCAAAAATATAGTTTTTAGAATTTTTGTCTGTATGTATAATAATAATAATAATAACATATAGGGACAATGTCACACAGATCATCCTAGCCCCAAACTAAGCAAAGCTTGTACTATGGGTACCAGGCGACGATATACATACTTATATAGATAGATAAATACTTAAATACATAGAAAACATCCATGACACAGAAACAAATATTCGTGCTCATCACACAAATATTTGTACTTACCGGGATTCGAACCCAGGACCACCAGCTTCGTAGGCAGGAGCACTACCAACTAGGCTACGGTGACCGTCACGTATGTCCGGGCTAAAAACTAAACTCAAAAAGTACTGCATGGATTTACTTCAAATTTTGCATGGATATTACTACGAGGTCGGGTATAGGCTACATATTATCACGCTATCACCTAGGGGGGAGGAGCTGTGATAATTTATAAAATTTAACGCGGGTAAAACCGTGGGGCACAGCTAGTAATATTTATAAAAAGATTGATAACCACATACAGCACATAGGACATAAAAGACCCGAGTTGCGACCATCAACCAAAAGACGGCCAGGCCCTGGCCCGTGGACAGGCCCTCTACAAAATGGACCGATGATCTTGTGAGCGGCGCTCGAAGCCGCTGGATGCGGGTATCTCAAGACCGGCAATTGTAGAGATCTTTGGGGATGTTTTGTCCAGCAGTGGACATCTTTCGGCTGATATAATCTTGATGATAACCTCGTTTTTTTAAGTTGGTTACTAAACATTTAATCAGCAATGCGTGTTTTCAAAAAAAAAGTTTATAATAAAAACCATTAAAAACCACATTTTATTTCTGATATTAAATAATAATAAAGTGGAAATGTTCCAACATCGAGGGGTGTAAGCACGAGGGTAACACGTTCAAAAATTAATACACCCCCTAAGAGATAAAAACTATTAGGTTGGTCCAAGGATTATGGCGGGATTATTATTTTAACGAAATTAGCTTACTGGCGTTAAGGGACTGCGGTCCTTACAGGCACAAAGATTAAGTTAACAGACGTGTAAGGTGAAATGTTTACTACTTTATTATAATAATCATTGTTTTTAACATATAAAAATAACATCAAGTTTTCTTCATAAACCCTAAATCTGATTTGGATAACATTTCTATCGGATTGTTTCGAGACCATTACGTATCATATAAAAGACGAATTCTAAAATCGACCCACAAACGGTATAGAAATTACGTAATATATAAATAAAAAAATTATGCAGCGGAAATGAAACTTATTCTAAAAATCAGTTTTCTTTTCAAGATTTCAAGGTTTTAAGGTTTTTGTTCAAATACTATGGGCGGCCCGATCGTTCCTGCTACTTCTTCCAGGCAATCTGGGTAGGAAATGTCATACTTTATTGACATCGGTCGGACATTTACCTATTATATTTTAAAAAAATATTTAGACTTAGGTAAAAATATTATACTCTCCACATGGTCCGCAGTTTCTGAAGGAAATTGCAATAGAGTATGCATATACATATATAGTCATCCATATCAATATAACTTAATAAGATATATATAATTTTCAAACTTCATTATGGATATCCTCTGGCATCCTACTAAGCTGCTATATTATAAATGCGAAAGTTTTGAGAGTATTGATGTTTGTCAATCTTTGACGAAAAACTACCGAAAGAACTATGATGAAACTTTGAAGTAATGTAGCTTAAATATTTGCATAGATATTTCAATATTGATAAAGGAAACTTGCCAAAATAATCAAACTAATAAATTAGTGATCATGTAATTTGATGCAAGTTTTACATGAGGCTTTGAGTGCGAATAAACAGTCTAGCTAGGTTTTACAAGCATAATAGAATCTAGATTTAATAAACCAATGCAATAAGTAATGAATAAATAACGTAACCATGTATATAACACGTAAATAAATAACATCACCAACAAAATATATATCAGTGTACTTTTTACCTAACGCCACAACTGCACACTTCCTTTTTGCTGTTAGATTTCGTAGCACTCTCGCAACAAGGCTTATTAAAACTAAATTGCCAAAATTGCAGTGCAAATGTGGCTCTGATGTATTTCGCTAACCGGCTTACATACCCCAATCTAACAAGATCTCATAACACATACACTTATTTTAAAACCAGAGGTCATTCTAAATTGGGTATGTTAGAGTACTTCCAGTTTAAAAAGATCTCTCGTAGTATGGTGAATGTATTGCGTAGTAGGTCATGTATATTGGTTTTTAGGGTGGTGAGTGATCTGTAATCTTGGAGTAACAAGCAACAAAATGGGGTGGTAATGATGTGATGTTACTGGGCTCGGTGTTGACAGCTCGCCTATTCAGGATTACCCTTATGATGGGCTATAAATTCCATTTACCCATATTTATGACGGGAATAAAATTTTATTAGATGGCTTTGTGGTTTTTAGCAATAATGTGTTATTATGAGCTTATGGATTACTACTTTTCCTCCCGTGACTTTGCTTGCTTGTGACTCGAGGAAATTACTTTGTTTATCACTGAAACATGTACCAATATTCATGATAATTAGTAGTTACAATGTAAAAAGGGTATATACCAACAAATAAACTTGCATTCACATTTATAATTTAAAATTAGTAGGTATGGTTACTGTATTCCACCACTATTGTGCGTATACTAATTTTGAAGAACACACTTATTTAAGTCTTTTATAGTACAAGCAATTCGACTGTGGAATGCACTACAGGTGCTCAAAATATAACATCTGTTAAAAATATGGTGAAAAGCCACTATTTATGTTACTAGTTAGATTAGTCCTGCTATTGACACTTGACAATTTATTTCCGTTTCTATTTTAATATAAATTTATTTATTTATTTATGGACATAAAATGTATTATGAAATATTTTTATAGTTTATTATTATATGAATGTATGTAAGTACATTAATCTATGTTATATATTATTAGGTCTTTACCTATGAAATTGCCGTTCTGCAGTACTGGCCATTTCAAATCAAAATAATTTTTGTTTGGCTAAGAATTCTAATTTCAAATTAATTTTATTTTAAAAACATGGATTCTTTTTTCCAAAAGTAGTCATTTCTTTATTGATTAGTGTTACATTTTCATCGCATTTCAATCTTTTTCGTCATCATGGATACGTTAAAAATTCGAGTAATTATGGAATATGAGTACCGTCGTGGCAGCAACGCGGCACAAGCGGCACGCAACATCAACGACGTTTACGGAGCTAACACTACAAACCAACGCACCACCTGTTATTGGTTTGCTCGCTTCCGTTCTGGAAATTTCGACCTGAAAAATGAACCTCGCGGTCGTCCGAAGACTTTGGTCGACAATGACGAATTAAAGGCGGTTGTGGAAGCTGATGATACACAATCTACGGCTGAATTAGCAGCAGCTTTCGACGTTAGCGTCAAAACAATATTGGTCCATTTGCGTCAAATTGGCAAGGTAAAAAAGCTTGACAAATGGGTGCCCCACGAACTCAATGATCGCCAGCGCGAAGTACGCGTCGAGACGTGCCTTGCACTGCTCAACAGACACACAAATGAAGGAATTTTGAACCGCATTGTTACCTGCGATGAAAAATGGATTCTGTTTGATAACCGCAAGCGCTCAGCAAGTTGGTTGGATCCTGGTTCAGCACCTAAACAATGCCCTAAACGAAAACTTACCCCTAGAAAAGTGATGGTCACTGTTTGGTGGTCTAGCGCCGGTGTGATTCATCACAGCTTCTTACCAAACGGGGTGAGCATTACTGCAGATGTGTACTGTGAAGAACTGAGCACAATGATGGAGAAGCTGGCGCATCTCCAACCAGCATTGGTCAATCGCTCGTCTCCGCTGCTCCTGCACGACAACGCGCGACCTCATACTGCACAGCAGACGGTCTCCAAGTTGCAAGAACTGGGGTTGGAAGCTCTCCGTCATCCGCCCTACTCACCAGACCTTGCGCCTACAGACTACTACTTTTTCCAGAATTTGGATAACTTCTTGGCGGGAAAAAAATTCAATACCCGAGAGGCAGTACAAAATGCCTTTGAAGAATTTGTTGCCTCCCGTCCAGCTGATTTCTTTAAGAAGGGCATCAATAAACTGCCACTGCGATGGCAAAGATGCATTGATTGCATGGGTGATTACTTCGATTAATACAAATAAAAAAATTCATGAATAAAATTCGTTTAAATTTTTTCATACAAAACGGCAATTTCATAGGTAAAGACCTATTATTAGGTTACAACACTACATTCTGTAGAACTGACGATGGTACACACTATCAGTTGCCTGTCATTTTCAATTTATGCTAGTCCATCCTACAATTGTCTGAAAGAAATCGCTATTATGCGATAATTGTACATTATTTCAAATATTAAGTTTTGTTCTGTAAACGGTTTTTGTATTTTGTGCAATAAAGTGTATCTATCTGTCTATTATATTGTATATGTCTCTAGTATATCAGTTATCTCGTTTCCGTTGTACAGACGCCAGCACATCCAGCTACCCCAATCTGTCAAATTTCATTTATAGATTTTCAACTTTATCACAAAAGTATAAGATTCACTTTCAATTGGGGAAATTTGACAAATTGGGGTAGCTTGATGTGCTGGCGTCTGTACAAGCTTAAGCTTCTTAACAGTATTTAGGAGTTTTTCCTAATATAACGTGAAACAAAATATCCTACGAAGTGCGCGATACCTTGTTTGTTTCAAGTGTCACTACGGTAGCCACTTACAGTCATGAAGGATGTATTTTTATATATATATATATATATATATATATCATCATCATCATCATCATATCAGCCGAAAGACGTCCACTGCTGGACAAAGGCCTCCCCCAAAGATCTCCACAACTGCCGGTCTTGTGCTATTCGCATCCAGCAGTTTCCGTTTCAGTTCATTCGTATATATATATATATATATATATATATATATATATATATATATATATATATATATATATATATATATATATATATATATATATATATATATATATATATATAATAGGATGGCAAATGAGTAAGTGGGCCACCTGATGGTAAGTGATCACCGCCACCCATGGACACTCGCAACACCTGGGGAGCTGCAAGTGCGTTGCCGGCCTTTAAATGTATTACTAAGACAGATCGTATTAATAGGACATGCCATATTATTAACACATGCTTAATATTAATACATGTTGTATTAATTAGACATATGGGCTATAATCACCTATTATATCTATGAAGCAATTAAAGCTTATACATAAAATATAAATAGTATCAGCAAATGGTTGAATTATGGAAATGTCATCACTCACTCTTAAGACTGTAACATTCAGTTAATACTAAGATAACTAATTACTGTTTTAAACAACAATTTCACCGCTACAGCTCTACAGCATGCCCCGCGGTGTCACCCGTTTTAAACTCAGTCGATAGATTTCATCGTTAAGGCATTCCAAATTTGCTCACTCAAATTTCATACAACAGAATGTATTGTGGATAAAAACCCTGTAGTTAATCAGTTTTTCCTCAAATAATAGTATCATTTTGTTATCTGTCAGGTATGGTTCCAAAATCGTCGGGCGAAGTGGAGAAAGGCGGAAAGGCTAAAAGAAGAACAACGGAAGCGAGAGGGCGCTGATGTGCTGACTAAACGAGACCCCGCCGATGATAAGGTAACGTCTTATTTTGTGATTCTGTTACTTATTTGATATTTGATCTGGGGTGGATTAGATAAGGAAAGTATATAAATGTGCAGTTTAATATTTGAAGGTATATTAAACATTATAATAATTGCTGCAAAACGAAGATGGTTTAATTTTCATGTAATTAACAATTTTAATGACAAATAAATTCTATTTAGTAAATAGGTTAATTATTAACATGACTTTTAGTATTCTTTTAGCCTAGTAGATGGCAGACATCACATATGAGTGATTATATAATAAAATTTGATTTACTCTTATATATTACTGATCCGTGAAAAAATTATACCTGCATGAGTTAGCAATACATGCATAAATTGTGATTTTTGGATATGATCTTTGTATTTTGATTTGGTATTGTATTTGGTTCAATTCCCGAGCAATGAAGATAATAATTAACTAAAATCTTCATTGCTCGGGAATTGAATCTGCAAAACCCAGCAGATGTTATTATATTATACAAAAACGAAATATCATTAAATTATTCACAGAGCAAACACAAAATCTCGAAAACTAATTGTTTTTCTGACCGAATGTCGGATACGGCTACCATCCCAACGGAGACTTGTACAGTGAAGTAAAACTATAAGATGGTTACGCACAGACTGGCTTTTATTCATATACCCACATTATTTATTATGTATACACAATACATAATATTATATTGCGAGAGTATGTGGGCAACAAGCACTCTCTATCCCTCACTCATATAAACCAATGGGGATTATAGCGCAGGATCGACAGCTTTACGTATTCTCCCATGCACAGGAGTATATCACCGCCAACTGTCAGACTCTAGGTCACTACTGTGCTTTTCTTGCAAGAAAAGTATCAATAACACGTTTTGGAACTGTATACCTTATCGTCTGCCGCTGAGCCAAAGAGGCACTCTCAAAAATAGTTCATCTATGAAGCTATCAATTCGGAATACGAGTCCTATTTGTTTGATATACATTAACGCTTTAACTACAGAACCGACCAGGAATTTGGTACATGGTATTTAGTACTGAACAATACATATATAGGATATCAATTGAACTGATTTCCATACTGATCAATTAGTAGATTATATGGTTAATACATTTCTTGGCTAATGTTATGATAGAGATTCCATCTCATGAATCTTTCACGATATCGCATCCATGCTGCGGGATTTACACTCATGGCGGTACAGTCGGCCCCACGATAATATATGCTTGCAATCGTTCTTGCTATTTACGTAATAAAAACACTGTCAAGATCAAAGAATTTATTTATTTACTCATTCTTGTACACACAAAACATACAATCAATAGAGACATGTACGAAGAAATGATAAGTACAAGTGTACTGCTTATTTCGCTAGAAATTTCTTCCAGCAGACCCGCGACAGGAGACATTTTGAAGAGCTATAATAATGTGTGTAGGTTTATAATACACGATTACATACTAATAATTGCTTAAATACATATAAATATAAATATTATGCCCAATGCAGACTTAACAATAAACTAAATACTAATACAATTGACTTGGAATAAATAAAATTATATATTCTTTCATACAACATGGATTCTATTATCTGTGTTGATTTTCTCAGGAATTATTTCCATTGGAATCTCACTAACATATGACAATATGTTAGTGAGATTCCAAATTATAAAGTTTAACGCGGGGCACAGCTAGTAGATATACTAGCAGTGCCCTGCGGTTTTACCCGCGTTAAACTTTATAAATTATAGCCTATGTGTTAATCCAGGGTGTCAGCTAATTATTCCATACCAAATTTTATTAAAATCGCTCCCGCTATTCGTGAAGAAGTAACAAACATACACACTCACACACTTTCGCATTTATAATATTAGTGTTATTTATCACAAGCGTATGACTTACATAGGCTTGTGATACACATACACTTAGCTTCCAGTCTTCGGATACAGCGTATTGATGTCAGAGGACTTGTGAGTAATACACACGTTAACACCATCTGAATGTAACCTATTCTCTCATGTATAACAGGGTTCATCAGAATGCGGTATGTCTCGGGGATCTGCAGAAGCATCACCTGTATCCGGTGGTGCGGCGTCACCTCGGGCATCATCTCCTGTTACCCCTGGCTCGCCCAGGCGCTCCCCACTTCGTTCACCAAACAGGTCACCTAACAGATCGCCACGGAGAGAGAGGTAATAATGTACTGTAATGAATTCGAATGGATACTAAGTATAAGGAACCTACTGACTTTAGCCTGGTTCTTGCGAAAATAGGAATTATTATGTAATTGTACTGATTCATAAATAAAATTAAGAACCGACTACACCAAGTCTGACATACACTGGAACCTTTCCATCGGAGATTATTTTAAAGCGATTGTTAAGATCGAGCAGACATTATGAAACAAGTCACGCTTCTTGCACCTAATATATAGCAGGTAATTCTAAAATGTATTTACCTAGTTATCAACGCCATGTCATGGTGTAGGCAGGTCAGACCCTTACACCCGGTAGTCGCGGGGTCGATTTTCGGAGTTTATCTTTGTTTCGAGGCTGCTCATGGATATGCCTGATCGAAAGTGAAACCTCAGTCGATGGTCTTTAGCAATACCTGAGTCATCCCTCAACCATTTCTGACCCATTCTCCCTCTCTGACAAGCTCTGCTAATCTTATTTGCTACACCTAAAAACTCTTTTTTTTTAAGACAACGCCCGCATTATTGAATTTAATCCCTGCGTCGCGGGGTACTTTACAAACAGATAATTACGTAATTAACCTTTAGAAACCACAAATTTAGATTCAAAACTTAGTGGTGACCTGTTAACCTTTGTATGGAGAGCGTATAGAAAGGCTACTTTTAAGTTTTTATTCAAAGATCTTATAGTTAATTCGTTCATCAAGTTTGAACTTCAACAGGGTTTCGAGCTAGATTTTATATCATCTTGTTTCTTTCAGATCTGAAGCCAGTTGTGCGTCTCCTGCGCCATCAGTCGGCAGTGCGGGTTCCAGGGATGGGTCAGTCATGGATCAACGACCTCCCCACCACAATATCTTTTCACCTTTTGACCAGTAAGTTATCTTTATAGTTTCTCTATCGGATATGGTTATTTAGATGTATCACGCGGCGTGCATATTGAGAGCGAAGGAGGCAGTTGTCATCCGCGACGTCAACTGCGTAAACTACGTTTTATTTCGCGGACGATCGAGGTCTGCGTCCAGCACTAGGGGAGAATTGCGATTTATTTTCTCATAAGAATAACAATATACTTATAAGTTTGAAACATATACGCTTATATAATAATAATAATAATATCTAGGCACAATGTCACACAGATCATCCTAGCCCCAAACTAAGCAAAGCTTGTACTATGGGTACCAGGCGACAATATACATACTTATATAGATAGATAAATACTTAAATACATGGAAAACATCCATGACTCAGAAACAAATATTCGTGCTCATCACACAAATATTTGCACTTACCGGGATTCGAACCCAGGACCACCAGCTCCGTAGGCAGGAGCACTACCAACTAGGCTACGGTGACCTATATATATCTCTTAAAAAGAAAACAGACTGCCTTAATGAAGGATAATATTAGTATAGAAATATAATAGAAGTAGTAGTAGGAATTATAGATTTTTATTAAGACCAATACTTTCTTTTTTTAATAAGAGTCTAGAAGGTTTAATTACCTACTTCATTGAACAAAACAGAAGAGAGCGAAAGATCCATCTCTAGTAAACTAAATTATTACTCACGCCAAACCTCTTTGCATTGGTACCTTGAAACAAGGTTAAAGGTGCTTATTAATTCTTGGAATGTATAAGACAGACGGTTCATCGAATCAGCCGACTGACATCCTGCTAATATGGTCAATACTCCAATGGGGTGGGGGACCTGGTGACCTGAAATACAGGCCTATTAGAGCCTAGTTTGGGCATCAGTCTTCCACAATATTTTTGTTTAATGTTGTAAAATTTTCTATGTCTGTAACCATAACACTATGTACCATGTTATAATATTGTGGAGAGAAATAAATAATATTGATTGATTGATTGAAATGGAGTTGTGTCCATTGTTTTTTTTTTTTTTTTTTTTTTTTATATAGGATGGCAAACGAGCAAGTGGGTCACCTGATGGTAAGTGATCACCGCCGCCGCCCATAGACACTCGCAACACCTGAGGAGCTGCAAGTGCGTTGCCGGCCTTTAAGAAAAGAATAGGCTCATTTCTTGAAGGTTGCCATGTCATACCGGATCGGGAATACTTCCGCAGCTAATTGATTCCACAGAGCGGTAGTGCGCGGCAAAAATTTTCTTGTGAAACGCACAGTGGCCATTCATCCAGGTGATAAGGATGAAATTTCCACTTTTGGCGAGAGGGTCTGTGGCGGCAGGTATAAGCTCGAACAATTCCTCTGAACACTCCCCGTGATAAATGCGGTAGAGGACACGTTTGGAGGGATATGACATAATCGCTACGGTTGGCAGACGGGTTGGCGATCGCAGTATGATGGTCATACTAGACAGAGAGATACTGCCGGTTCTCTGGAAGATATTCCCTCGGGATGACTTCTATGCCCCCCACGGGATGTGATGGGCTAGCGATATTATATTTCGTCAGACACACAGCAGTTTAACAGCTGGGAGAAACTCGCACATCGACGTCCTGAATAGTGCAGGACTATACATCAAGCTGCAGTGCAATATGAGGCTGCCAAGTTAAATAACATAGATGCTGATCGCCAATACAAAAAAAATAAAGCCCTAGCCAGTATATAATTATATATACAACTCTAATAATCAGCTGTATTGCGTGACATGCGATAGAGTGTTTAAAACTAAAAATTTGCGAGCGATTAAGGCGCCCACAAAAAAAAAATCATAGCAGGGTTCGCCATCGACGGACACGTTGCGGAGGACATCAGTTAAATATAATTAACTAGCTGTGCCCCGCGGTTTTACCCGCGTTAATCTTTATGGTTTATAGCCTAAGTGTTAATCTAGGGCATTCTATGGTGTCAGCTGAGTCCATATCAAATTTTATTAAAATCGCTGCAGCCATTTAGACGTAAAGAAGTAAAAAACATACACACTCACACACTCACAAACTTTCGCCTTTATGATATTAGTGTGATTATTTATTCCAAGGTATGACTGTATTATTTCTTGTGTACGTAATGACCAATGGAATGTTTATTATTAATATCTCCTTCATAGTGTAATGAAAACCACACTGTAATTAACGAACAACATTACGTCTCATCAAGATTTGTATTATTCTCTTGTGGTCTTGGGTTTTAATAAGGTCACCAGAAATCAACGGAAGGGGTGGGTAACGCGTAAGTGCTGCCGTGTGTGTCGCAAGCTTCATAGTCTAAGGTAACCGCCTACCATATTTAAAACCTTGGGGCCCGGTAAATATATAAATATTTCAAATTACAGACAATCTATCTATCTGTTTCATTTGTGTTAAATATGCTTAATGTAATAAAAAGTCATAAAGAATGCCAAATTTAATTAAACTTTGACTGATCTGATGGACACCGGAGATATATAATCATACTCAATAATATTATTATTAAAACTTACAATGTTGAGTATAATGAAAGACCGACCGACCCGTTACTATCGTTGATTATACTCAACAATGTCTACTCAATCCTTCAAACTTGAGCATTTCAGATTCTTCTTAATAAAGATTATTAATTTCATTAAACACAAGGCAATGCGGGCAAATAACTGCGAACACACACACATATATATCAATACACGCGCGTTCTTACACATGCATATGACTGGCCTGTTGGTTTAGTGGTTAGTGATCTTGATAGCTAAGAAGAGGTCGTGGATTCAATCCCCACCCAGGACAAATCTTTGTGTAAGGAGCACGATTATTTGTTCTGTGTCTGGGTGTAATACATAAGTAAGTTTATCAGTTGTCTGGCTGCCACAGTACATTTTAGCTGTCCCAATATATATAATTATAGACATATGTATGTATATATTATAACTAGATGTGCCACACGCTTGTACCCGAGTCAATTTTTATTTTTTTGCTTAAGTATGTGTTATTCGGGTATATAACCATATAACATATTACTACAAAATTTCATCAAAATCTATTCGGTAGTTTAACAAACATCCAGACATCCATACATTCATAGTCACAAACTTTCGCATTAATAATATTAGTAGGATATGTCACAGTATGGTCCAACTCAATGGCTCCACCACTTCAACACAAAACGAGAGCAAACCCATAACACTACTTATTGAACATATTCCAGCTGTCATTATCTGTAGCTGTTATGTGTCTTTTGCGGTGGTCTTATGATTCGTACCACAATTACTTGATTAAAAGTTGCCCTCACTAATCAACTGTAATTATATTGCGCTACTGGCTGTGAGTACTTGAGGTTATGATGATACTAATAAAGTCAACTTGCGTCATACGCAGATGCTTCGTGTTTTACGAGAGCATAGGCCTGCCGCATTTTAAGGGGCTGACGACACGTTGTTTTCTCATATCACAGTAGTCTAGCCTGTTTAAGCTACCACGGTAGGTACGTGATAGCTTCGAGACTTCCAGTCGATATAGAGTGAATAGAAAACTATCAAAACACGTAGAAATGAGAGGTGAAATATAACAAAATCTTTAATATTATTGAGTCGCTCATAGCTAGATGCTCCCACCGCACCGGTCCGTAAGCGATCGGCGAGTTTAAGTAACTAGGCTGGCGGTCAGTCCATAGATGGGTGACCGCCAAAGTGGTTTAATTTCGGATCGTCTCCGTGCTTCGGAGGGCATGTTAAGCTGTCGGTCCCGGTTGTAGTCATTAGACAATAGTCGTTAGGCCTACTGGGCGGCTTGAACAACACTAACACTAGGGTAACCACTGCCCATACGATAAGTAAGTAAGTGTGCTTTAGACGTATGAAGTAAATCTTAGATTTACGGAACGTCAGTGCCTGGCTATGAGAGAAAGATACTGCAATACAATGCAAAGATAATGTGTGCTCGCATCTCTCTCTCTTGCCCCTATAATAATATACTAAACTATGATCGGGCGAGGCGAACTATCACTGTAACTATCTTCACGAACTTATATCTCCCTCTCAACTTCCGTTCGCCTCGTCCGATCACAGTTTTCCAGTTTTCGGTTTCCTTTACAAACGCCGGCACATCAAGCTACCCCAATCTGTCATATTTCTACAGTTGAAAGTAAAACTTATGCTTTTGTGATAATGTTGACAATCAATAAAATAAATTTGACAGATTAGCGTAGCTGGATGTGCTGGCGTCTGTACAAGCTCTGTTTAGTTTGGGATCAGATGGACTTGTAAATAATGTCTCAGGATATTATTTATTTAACTACCGAGCGTCTCCGTGCTTCAGGGGGAACGTTAAGCTGTCGGTCCCGGTTTTAATCATTAGAAAACTGTCGATTAGCCATGTCCGCCTTCTGGGTGGCTTGAACATCTCTGACACTAGGAACTGCTGCCCATACGATAAAGTGAGTAGATACCAAGGTCTAATAACTTGCGTGATTCGCAGTTTAGTTTGGGACCAGATGGCCGTGTAAGTGTGTAAATAATGTGTCGCTGTGGGCGCACATAGCTAGATGCTCTAACCGGTCCGTAAGCGATCGGCGAGGTCAAGCAACTAGGCTCGCGGTCAGTCCATAGATGGGTGATCGCCAAAGTGGTTTAATTTCTGAGCGTCTCCGTGCTTCGGAGGTCACGTTAAGCTGACGGTCCCGTATGTAGTCTTTAGACAACAGTCGTTAAGCCATGTCAGAGGCCTACTGGGCGGCTTGAGCAACTCTGACACTAGGGTTACGACTACCCATACGATAAGCAAGCAAGCAATAATGTGCCAGGAAATTATATCATATTTATTATTTAATAATAATAATACAGAACTTAAAGAGGAAGTCACCAGAATCTGGAAACAGAATAAAGTATACATCGTCCCAATAGTCTTATCAAGTACTGGAGTAATCCCAAGACACATACACCACAGTATTAAGCTTATTGATTTAAAACCTAAAATTTACATTCAATTGCAAAAAGCGGCCATACTAAATACTTGCCGGATTGTAAGAAAATTCCTCCAACTAGACGACGACAACAATGGAACTGACGGACATATGACTAGGTAACTTCTTATCATTTACTTGGCGCTTGCCCGTAAATGTTAAGTAATGCCAGCAAAAACTGAGAAAAAAAAAAGAACCAAAAAGGAAAATAATAATAAAAATGTATTTATTGTCCACCACACAGTAAATATAGATAGATACAAATAAATAAAACAGGTACTTATAATTTTATATAGGTACTAATGATGTGGACTGGAGCCTAAACTAGGGAAACCCTGTATTTCAGGACTCCAGGACACTCGCCTGAGAAAAGTTTTGCTATTTATTTAATTACCGTTCCTCTTCGTGCTTCAGAGGGCACGTTAAGCTGTCGGTCCCGGTTGTAGTCGTTAGACAGTAGTCTATAAGCCATATCATAGGCCTTCTGGGCGGCTTGAGCATCTCTGACACTAGGAACTAAAGTAAGTGAGTAGATACGAAGCTCTAATAACCTTTGTGTATTGATAGGTGCCCAAATAGCCCTCTATTACCAAATGAAGAACAACAATCATATCATTTGATTGACATTGATTTACTATCGGCCAATTTAAATTAATTTGTTATGATAAAGTTTAAGGCCGGTATTTAGGCCATAATAATGTTGTCTCAATATTATATTATAACAGTTCAATTAATTAATAGAGGTCGGTGGAACTGGTTTCAGATACATACATACATAGACTCACGCCTGTTTCCCAGAGGGGTAGGCAGAGACAACGGATTTCCATCTGTCACGATCTTTACACACGTCTTTTGCCTCGATTACTGCCATTATATTCTTCATACATGCTCGCCGGTTTAGGGTACTTCTGACCTGCCCTTTCTTGAGAACGTCTCCGATACTTGTGCACTATAATATATCCGCGGAGATGACTAATCTCCATTGAGTCTCGCCACCATGGCTGAGCTACGTCAAGAAGGAAATTCTTATTACTAGTTTCTTAACAAGTAATAAGAACTTCCTTCAGGGGCTCTAGCGGCTAAGTCGCCGAACATCGATTTCTTGAATGGCGTTCAAATAAATAAAGGTTAAAAATGATTTAATAAATCGTTAAATCAGCTTCAACGTTGACAATCGATTACGGACCATTTATAACGTCATATGTGCTCATGGAAGCCGATTTAACGATTGATTAAGTAATTTTTAACCTTTATTTATTTGAACGCCATTTAAGAAATCGATGTTCGGCGACTTAGCCGGTCGAGCCCCTGGTCCCATTTCAGTCATGGTGGTCAGTTTAAATGGAGATTAGTCATCTGCGCGGGATGTATTATTGTGTACAAGTGTGTGCGCAAACAAACGTGCACTTTCTATTCTATCACTCTGATTATCCGTTAACGGCTTTACATGCACTCTAAGACTGTAATACCACCAACTCCCGGACTTCGGGATGATACTGAGAAATTTCTTATCAGAAAAATCCCAAACTCACGTGTTGGCTCGACCCTGGATATAGACACAAACCTCGTTAATTGCGATTGAACACGCTATCACTAGATCAACGTAATTTTAACTAAACTATAGGCAGTATCATATTGTATTATTCTATTGGAATGTTAACTCAAACCCAAGGTGTCATTTGGTGGCTATACCAAGCTTGGCAGACGGGTTGGTAATCGCAGTATGAAGGACTAAAGAGACGCTGCTGCCCGTTCTCTAGAATATAAAGCCTTGGGATGTCTTCTACGCCCCCCACACTATAAGACGGGGTGATGATATGCGTCGTCGTCAGCACACGGCATGATTCAAGGAATTAAATTAATATAGGTATATCTCGGGACAACTAACATACTGCCATCTAATCGCAAACTTGAAGGCAAGGTAGAGCCCGTACTATGGCAACCAGACAACTGATAGATAGATATACTCATATATTTTGTAAATACATACATTGACTGCCACGTTGGTCTAGCGGTAGCGTGTTTACCCGCAGTTAATGAGGTCCTGGGTTCAAATCCCGGGTCGGGCCAAAAAATAATTTTGGGATTTTTCCGTATAAAGAAATTTCTCAGTATCAGCCCGAAGTCTGGAAGTTGGCGGTATTACACCCCCGTGTCTCGGAGAGCACGTAAAGCCGTCGGTCCTGTACCTGAACTCTTTCCGGTCGTGTCGCTAGGCGTCCCATTGGATCACGAGAGTGATGGAATAGAAAATGCCCCTGTGTTTTCGCATACACTTGCGCACTATAATATGTCCTGCGCAATTGGCTAGTCAGAGGACATCAAATACATACATATTAAAGATAAATTACGCCCAGACACTAGACAAATAATTGTGCTCATAATATAAAGATTTTTTCTGCCTGCGGATTAAATCCACAACCTGTGACTTAACAGTGAAGGCCGCTAACCATTAGACCAACAAGCCTGTCATAAAAAGTCAAATTACTTATTTCAATAGAGCAACTGTTTTTAAACAAAACGTCTATCAATAAAACTGTTTCTTTTATTTATTTATTTATATGTAGGTAGGTAATAAAAATGTAACAGATAATAAAACTTAAAACAATTTAACTGAAGCCTATCTCAGTAACTCGACCTCAACTTTGTTGTCCAAACTCTGAAGATTCCCCTAATCGAATCAGCCGCTGAATTGTCAATAATAATGATCCCGGACTAACTCTGTTACTTGTACAATCTACTTGAGAGTTCAACTTAATTGGTCGAGATCAATTAAGCTGATTAAAGCGTATAATTTTGTAAGATAAGTTATGTTTTGAGTGCCTAAGTAAATATTCTGAGTCGCTTGATTGCAGTGTAGTCAGGAATGATATTTGGTTTCGAATAACGCCGCTTACGCGCATGTAGGCTTCCAGGCTTATAGTAGAAATCACTCTACATCCTGCAAGGATATGGGCCAAAGCATGGATGTGACCGATGGGGTACTGATCTGAATTGGTTCAAGCTTTCAAAATCTATAGGAACCATAGGATTTAAGCAAATACATTGTACTCGAAAACGAGTTTCCAAAGGATGTGAGTTGTATCCGATCTAGATCATTTTTATAGTCCCGATTACCTGTTTTCGTCTAATTAACTAAAGTAGTTCGATAGGTTTTTGAGGGTTTTTTGATGTAAATAAATCTGACATTCAATATAGCTGGTATTCAATACATCTAGAGTCCAAAATATCGATGGCCAAGCGAGTGAAGCGATAGTGCCGCGGCAGCTGCCGGCGAGTGCCAGAAACAATGTGTTTCGCTACTAGAAAAGTGCGTTAGGTTAGAACCGCGAACATATAACGCAAGAGGCGAGCGAGTGTCAGAAACAAATATTTGATATTTTAGACGTTCGATGTATTGAATGTACGAGATTTTCAATGTTAGATTTATTAACTATTCTATATGACCTTTTAATATTATGATTATTTGGCTTTCGATTTGACAGTACAACAATAACCTCTTGGTAAAATTTTAAATATACCTAGTGGCCAATATCAACATAAAATAACCATCTGCGCGGCGCCTGTTTTTATAGATACCGATATTTCTTTTATTTTTGGCGTGATTTAATCTATTTGAAAGTAACATATTTATAAAATATATAATATTTATAACTTGTTTTGGTTATTTCGACTGGTAGAGACTGCCTTTGGCATTGAGTCCGCCTTTGTACAGATTTTGTATAAAAGCTTAATATAAATAAAAAAACAATACAAGTGTATATTTTTGTTTGATAATGTCAGGTTTAAGGTTTAGGATGAAGTGTTGAACACAACGTTTTAAAGAAGATAGAGGCCTTTTTCGTAATTTTTCTCTTTTGTCTCTATTTAGAACGATAAATAGATAGGAAGGGAAAAAGATTCGAAGAAATTAAATCTAACCCATGTACACACATAACTTATAAGAATAAGTTCAACATAAATGTTACGCATACAAAAGAGCTCTTTCCTGGTCAAATCAACGCGTCACTCGTCGGTGTTATAACCCGCGTTATAAGCTTCTTTTCATATCGCATTAGAACACTTCCGGTCCAACCGGATGTAGGTAGGGCTCAGTTACGAGAGCCTGGTTGTATACTTTGATTTGTAAATCTTTATTCATTCATTCATTTGTATGGGCAGTGGTTAATTTAGCGTCAGAGATGTTAAAACCTTCTAGTAGTCCTCTGACTTAGACTAACTTACATCGTGCCCTCCAAAGCACGAGGATAATAAAAGTTTAAAGCACTTTTGCAGTCACATATCTCAAGAGTGGTTACTGGCTATGAACTTCATTTTAAAACATGAAACTGGGGCTCTACCGGCTAAGTCGCCGAACATCGATTTCTTAAATGGCGTTCAAATAAATAAAGGTTAAAAATTACTTAATCAATCGTTAAATCGGCTTCCATGAGCACATGAGACGTCATAAATGGTCCGGAATCGATAGTAAACGTTGAAGCCCATTTAACGATTGATTAAATCATTTTTAACCTTTATTTATTTAAACGCCATTCACAATAACGATGCTCGGCGACTTAGTCGGTAGAGCCCCTGGAGTGATCGCGGCTCAAATTTCAGTTGCATGTTTTAACATCCATCATGAAATCCAGGTTAGAAAAGCCCCTACTACATATCTATTCATTTATTCGCAGTACTTTCCAACGTGTATATATTAATTAGAATAGACATTTGCACAATGTTATTGATACTTGATAAACAATATAAAATAGCAAAACAAGGGCTAAAATGTTTCAAAATAACTCTACTGCTGCTCTATTACAAACCATTTTGATGAATGTCTTGACAAAATCAATAACCACCAAAGTCAATGGAGCTCTTTCTAATTCTCTCAATTAACATATTTATGTAGACACAATACGTAATATTTACTTAGTCAAAGTTTGTGTCAGCGACCTCTGTGATTTGACCCTAATAACAATACGTTCATATAACGGCTATTATTTGAATTTCGAGCGAATGGCGGCCGGCGCGTGCGCCGATCAATTGTTTTGTCGACAGGAATCATGAGTTGAGACGGAATGGAAATTTAAATGTGAATACGATTGAGTTGGTCGTGGACCAGTCCCGGGTGGCTTGATAGGATACATACAGAGTGTCCCCTTACTCGTATAAAAAGCTTAAATCACCTATAAGACTAGTAGTACCTATAAGACTCGTTCTTCAAATTTTAAAAATCGGTTTTGCTCTGAAAATCATAGAGAAAGAAAAATTTCTACATGTCGTTTAAAGTATATCCTAGGAGGTCTTCATTGCTTCACTGGACTTTCCATTCTATGCAGAGATCTGACCCTCTTATGTCTGCACGTCAGTAACCACCGAAAGTCGAAGTTCGATCCCCAAATTACGTGCTCTCCAGTGCGGGTACTTTATAAAGAATATTAAAGAAACAAATCTTTAACGGCTCGAGTCCAGGCCTCCCTCTATAGTCCGCTGCAGTGAAATAATTTCCGCTAATTGTATATTTCATAAAAAAAACAAACAACGCTCTCCGCGTCGTTTAATTTTGAGTAGGGAAAATATATATAATACCATCGACACGATAAGAAGAATTAGTATTTTTTTATATTGTTTCACATTTGTATATTTTAGAAGTTCTTATTTTATTGTGTGTTGCTATTCTCCAATAGTACAGATGCCAGCACATCCAGGTACCCCAATCTGTCAAATTTCCCCAATTGAAAGGGAACCTTATTCTATTGTGTTAAAGTTGAAAATCTATAGAAGAAATTTGACAGATTTGGGTAGCTGTATGTGCTGGCGTCTGTACCTAGGTTATCCACTTTTATTATTGATTAATTGAGCCTTACTATATATCTGTCTTGACTGGCTTGTTGGTCTAATGGTTAGCGACTCTGACTGCTACGTAAGAGGCCGGAGTTTTGGCGTCAACGCGGAAAAAAACGCATCAGGGCATTGTTTCATTTTCAAAAACTGGTGTAAATTTAAGTTATTATGTGTAAATATGGTGGATTTTTAGACATAACATCGTGGACAACGTACACAAGTGGAGGAAAGTGCCATATTGCCGTGAATTGCGATTTTTTGTGTTGAAACTAAAACTCCATATAAGCCTCTAGTAAAGTCTCCACTGCTTTACTGGGGTACGACAAAGACTACGTATGACTTGAGTGTGACGGACTTTACTTGACATGACGAAAATAAATGAAATAAAAATATATTTAACGGAAGGCTCATAAGGCCGAAGAAGCCAGAGCCGTAAAACTGAATTAATAAAAAAAAAACGTAAGAGGCCGTGGGTTTGACCCCCGATATATCTATATAAGTAGATATGTATTTACAATAGAAAAGTAGTTTGTGCAGTTTATCAGTTATCTGGTTTCCATAGTGTGTAAATAATGTTACAGGATATTATTATTATTATTAAATTCAAATACATACTAACATACCTTTAATAGCACCATTGAACAAGAACTTGCTAACGCAAAATTACACTCGGCAATGAAATAATTTAAATGAATACAGAGTGAAATATCTCCGCGTCCAATAAATTGACATTCCACAAGCTCGTGCCTATAGGTAACTATAATTCAATACAACCGAACACAATTGACGAAGCGTTGATACATTTATTATGATAATTCATCGCGCGTGTGAATACTGTTGTAATTGAACGAACAATTCTGTTCGCTGAGTAAAGATTGGATGCGGTACTTCGTACAAAGTTGAAGCTATTGTAATTATAATATTATGAGTTAGATGAGCCAGTTGGCGTGTATGGTAGATGCTGGCTTTTCACGCAGCAGGTCGTGGAATCGATTCCCACCCTGGGCAGATATCTGTGTGCATGAACATATCTATTTGTCCTGAGACTGGGTGTAATTATCTATATAAGTATGTATTTACAAAAGTAAAGTAGTATATGTAGTATCAGTTATGTGGTTTCCATAGTACAAGCTCTTATCAGATCGAGTTCTTGTTCAATGGTGCTATTAAAGGTATGTTAGTATGTATTTGAATTTAATAATAATAATAATATCCTGTAACATTATTTACACACTATGGAAACCAGATAACTGATAAACTGCACAAACTACTTTTCTATTGTAAATACATATCTACTTATATAGATAAAACAGGCACAGGACAAACAGACATGTTCATGCACACAAATATCTGTCCTGGATGGGAATCGAACCTACGACCTCCGGCGTGAAAAGCAAGCATTTGCAAATCACGCCAACAAGCCCGACAATTTAAATAAAAATTGATGGAGAATATAACAATATTATGAAAGAGAAGTTTGACTAGAGATGCTCTTCCACTCTTTTAACTCATCATCATGTCAGCCAGAGTACGTCCTCAAGAAATGAGGGGGGGGGGGGATATGCCATAATCGCCGTCCTTGGCAGACGGGTTGGCGATCGCATTTTGGTGGTCATAGTTCACAGGAAAACGCTTATGCCCGTTCTCTAGCAGGTATTCCCTCGGACGATTTCTACGCCCCCCACGGAATGAGATAGGGTGATGATATTCTATGATAATTTCTATATAAAAAGAATAGTAGTATATGTAGTATATCAGTTCTTTGATTTAAATAGTATAAGCCCCGCTTAGTTTGGGATCAGATGGCCGTATGGGAATAATGCCTAGGAAACAACTAACTTATAGATGAAAATCCTTTGTTTAATTTTGTTAGCTAACTGCGACAGATTATCCTAGAAAAAGACGCCAAAAACATTAGGAAAGAAACTAGAAAGTTAAGGTACACAAACATAACTCCATTGTTTCGAGTATCAGTGTTGTCTCAACATTTAATCATCGCAAATCTAAAATGCCACATTCCACATCCTGTCTGCAATTAGTCAGAGCTCACATCATTAATTCGACCACTACCAAACTAAATTAAGCCGTCCGAACAAACCAATTTAAAAATTAAAGTTAGTTATTATATTATTTTTTTGAAACGGTATCGTCGTAAAATCTAATTAAATGGGATTAAAACGCCATTAGGGTACGTTGGTAATGGGGTAATGAACCCGGTGTTTCGCGCAAGGGTTACCCGCATGGCCTAATTGTCCACATTAATATGACAAATAGATTAATATCGGTCGATTGTGCCAGCGCGTATAAATTATATGAAAATGCAGTTTTGATACAATTTTCGACGAAAATGTAAATATTTATTACTGGCTGTTCCCCGCGGTTATACCCGCGCTAAACTTTATAAATTATAACCTATGTGTAAGGCGTATATGTAAGCTATATTGCTACAAAGTTCCATCAAAATCCGTCCAAAAAGGTCAGTGTTTAAATACATACATACATAGACTCACGCCTGTTTCCCAGAGGGGTAGGCAGAGACAACGGATTTCCATTTGTCATGATCTTTACATACTTCTTTCTTACATAATATTCTTACATGAAATAAAAAAAACAACGGAATTATAGTAATAAAAAAATAAAACGTTACGTATTAATAGTGCCCTTTGCCGAATTTTAATGGTGGATAATGATTTCAACGGATTCGAGATTGCTTATTGCCAGATACTCTTACCGGTCCGTAAGTGATTGACTAGGTTAAGCAACTAGGCTCGCGGTCAGTCCATAGATGGGTGACCGCCATAGTGGTTTAAGTTCTGAGCGTCTCCGTGCTTCGTGGGGCATGTTAAGCTGTCGTTCCCGGTTGTGGTTGTTGGACAACAGTCGTTAAGCCACGTCAGAGGCCTATGGGCGGCTTGAACAACTCTGACACTAGGTTAACCACTGCCCATACGACAAGTAGTAGTAGTATTTCAAAGGAGACTAGCCAAAAACTAAGAGCATTAGTGAGAGCGAAAATACAGGTGCTCTCTCTATACCTTATTCCCATAATTCCATACGATGGTTATCTGACATGGCTTGGAAGATATTACTCGCAGTTTTACGTGTTATTTGAGGCACATGAGTATAACACCGCCGACTTACGGACTCCGGGCTGCTATTAGATGTGTTTCTGGCCGGAAAAACTTTAACATCACATTTGCCCGATCCGGGAAATGTACTCAGGTCCTTGACACATTATCTGCAGTAGAACACATTACTATACCAAAGAAGTAACGAGGCAAAAATGTGAGATGATTAAATACACATTGTTGAAGAATTTAAATCTTAAATCGATTATACACTGTATAGAGGAAAGTAGGTAGGTAGGGCATAAAATAATATAGTAAATGCAGGAAAACATTTTTACCTCTATCGAAATATCTTTCCCTTTCATAGGCGATATCATAGAAACACGCTTTTGGACAAGAGAACGAATATGTACGTAAAAAGCTTTAATATATATTTCAAAGCAATTATTTTACTTCAGTAGTCAACTATTTTTTAAGAAAAAACCAGGTATTTTATTACTGTCCTTAAATTTCATCATAATATTAATAGATGGAGCCAAAACTATTTACAGACGCCAGCACATCAAGCTACCCCAATCTGTCCAATTTCCCCAATCGAAAGTGAACCTTATGCTTTGGTGATAAAGTTGAAAAATTATAAAAGAAATTGGACAGATTGTGGTAGCTGGATGTGCTGGTGTCTGTACAAAATTGCGCGTGCTTCAATATGTAACGGTGACCAGTGAACGCAAATAAACATGGAAGCATTCCTAGCTCGCGAAAATGACCCAACGCAGATTGTGCCGCGGTAGGCGGGGCTTAAAAATTGTGCCGCGGACCGAGTGGGACCGAGTTTGCGCACTACAGGTATCAATGGCGGTCGTCTGTCAGTTATAGTTTCAGCGTGTTTAATTTCCAAAAATGCCTTCCTGTGCAGTGAAGTGGTGTATTAATAAATCTCATTTGCATAACAAGAGTGTTGGAATTAGTTATTATGAGTAAGTACATCGCTATATATTTTAATTTTATTAAATATGAAGTCAATCAAATTGACACAAAATATATGGTGATGTTGTTATGCAAACGAATCAATTTATTTATCTACACAAAAATTATGACGATTTTTTTTTATTTATTACAATTATTTTAATCTTCGATAAAATACTCAGCATCTTTAGGGTATGCACAAAGAATGGTAATGGTGGTATTAAAACAGCTTGGTTTCTTCAAATTTCCTCTCGATCTAAAGCGAAGAGAACTATGGACGAAAACGGTTCGTTTGGAAATGAATTCAATTCAATTTTATTTATATATTTACAGGGTAACTTGTAAAGCACCAATTACCTCACAGGACTAGATAGCTAAAACCATAAGCAACAACATTTATTTTACAACTTTTGATAGTTCGTTTTTTTTTTGTAAAAAGTCTATATTAATTAATTTACCACTTGAATGTTTATAACTCTACGTGCATCGTAAATAATATGTAACTAGGCGGCTTGCGTAATCTTTGCGATGCCCGTAGAGTAAGTTGTTGCTTATGGTGTTAGCTTCCTAGTCCTGCGAGGTTGTTGGTATTTTACAAGTAACCCTGCATATCTAGATCACCTATAATTTCAAGTCGATTCGTCCACGCGTTTTCAAGATAAAGGGTATTGACAGACAGACGGACGGATGGATAAAGAAGTGAAGGGGGCCCTAAAAAGTAGTACTTAAGTGTTATGTATACCTACGGAAATTGTAAATAATAATTAGTGAATAATTGGTCACAAATTTGTTTTATTTACCTATTATCATAGCAAATAAACCCATTACTCGCCAAATACTGCTCTATTTAAAGACCTTAGAAAAACTCTTGCTGTAAAGTTCAAGATACTGTATATTTTATTATAATTCTTTATTATTTTAATAATATCAATGTCACGGTGAATTATTTTCTTTGCACTTTATAACATAAAACATCCCTCGGCGAATGTCATGAACATGGTAATTTAGACCCGAACATCACGTCATAAAGTCTACTTTTAAAAAGTGTATCTGAGCGGTAATATTTTGGCCAATCAGACACGGTATTCCGTTGTGTCAGTTTGATTGCGATATTGTGTCAAAATTTGCGCTTAGTTGCCTTGAAGTAATGCTTCCATGTTTATTTGCGTTCACTGACGGTGACTCTATCTCCTTCATGATGAAGAGAATCATTCAGAAATCCAATATGCATTATACAATTTGTATCAAACTGAGTACAACACAGCGGCATAAATTCGTTAACAATCCATTTGCCGCGTTAATTCTCTCCTTGCGTCCTTAATCCGGCGGCGAGTGTCTAAACGCTTGTCTGTTTGTATGTACAACGCCTAACGTCACTATACTAAGTGCTAGCAATTTGATTAAATGTCTAAATTGATTTTGATTCTTCTAGGAAACGGTACATCAATTGAAGTTGGTATTTGTATATTAATATCGTTAGATACGTTAAGACACCTAGTCGTAATTATATTGCTACATAATTATTAATCAAGTTTTGTAGAAATTATTAAATTACAAGATTTAAATGGAATGGACGTCAAATAGTGACTTTGGGGGCAAATTTTTGACACCTTGGGTCACATTATTGTGCTTTTTGTGTAGCTTTCTAATTTTTGAAAGTAATATAACATCAACTATCTCAAGAGAAATAATTAAAATCGTTTTTGGGTACATCAATAACAAACAAACATACAACAAAAATCTAATCTATTCGTTTTAGAATATATATCGATTTTGATGACCTCATTTACCCTTTTCACCGCAGCTTAGGAAAGCATAGCTTAACCCATATTCTGCAAGCGATCTAAATTTAATATATCTAACACTGCAAATACATATGATAGAAATTAAGAAAAATAAGTTATTTTTTTATCCCACACTGCACCGCATGACAACGCCCACACTATGGCAATAAATCCCTGTGTCGCGGGGTAATTAACAAACATAATAATATAAGCATAACTTTGTGGTACATACCACCCGTCTCCACAAAGTAAGTAATTCTTTTATGGGGCAATGTATAAGATTCTATAACAAACTTCCCAGTGATATTCGAGAAATGTCTATGAATAAGTTTAAAAGAATTATAAAAGCCAAATTCTGTAGCAGGGATTACTACAAAACTTCTGATTATTTAAGTGACAAAACAGCTTGGGATTGAGTCGCTCTAAATTAATACATTTAAATACAATGTAATTTTATGTAAGAAATAAATATTTAATAAAAAGGATTCCTACTGAGTTTTCTGGCAGTGTTTCTTAGTAGCTGCCACGTCATGCACTGCACGGTAGGGTAAAAAAAAATGACGATTCCACACAAATGTATTATTTTATCGGAATAAATTACTTTTGACTTTTTGATTTTGATATTGATATATTCATACTTTCATTCTCCTTTCTGTCCGTCAATTATAAAGTACCCCGCGATACAGGGACTAATTTCCCTAGTTCGGGCGTTGTCTTTAGAACAAGTGTTTGTGCAAAAACACATAAACTTTTGCTCTTAAAATCATTCGGACCGGTAACACAACAAGACGAGGGTTCCAACTATTTATGGGTCACACAAATAGTTGCTGTGTGCGGGAATCGAACCTGGGACTCGAAGTGGAGAGGTGACTGTCTTAAACGCTGCGCCACACGTGCAACGTTGTACGTTACAGCTAACAATTACAGCACACCATAAGCTACTTCAATTGTTAAGCCACCGCGTCAATTGTCGCGCAACTAATCCTATGTGTATTTAAGTCAATTCGCCGCTAATTAATGCTCTAATGAACGATGAGACGCACTACGCTTCCTAGTTATTACAACGAGTTTGAGACCATATTATATGATTAGGGGGTCGGAATGTTAGCTGTACGGTACGTTAGTATTAAATCGCTTGATATACATACTCATACACTTACGCGCAGAGCGTTATATGCCTTCTTCGTATGACTAACCCACAAATTGCACGAATAAAAATACTGACAGTATCGCTAAGAGCTTCTAAAGGGTCATCTTTACCAGTTTCCTATATTGTGCAAATTTCATCATCATCATATCTACAGAAAGACGTCCACTGCTGGATAAAGGCCTCACCCAAAGATCTCCACAAAAGCGGTTTCCAGTGACCCGCACAATATCATTGGTCCATCTTGTAGGGAGCCTGCGCACGCTGCATCTTTCTGCCCCAACAGCCGTCGGTTCTACGACCTATGTGCCCCGCCCAATGCCACTACAGCTTTGGAATTCTTTGGGCTATGTCGGTGAATTAGGTTCGCCTACGGTTTTCGACATTTCTACGGGCCATACCATTATTACCATTTGACGGTCACCGTAGCCTAGTTGGTAGTGTTCCTGCCTACGAAGCTGGTGGTCCTGGATTCGAATCCCGGTAAGTGCAAATATTTGTGTGATGAGCACGAATATTTGTTTCTGAGTCATGGATGTTTTCTATGTATTTAAGTATTTATCTATCTATATAAGTATGTATATCGTCGCCTGGTACCCATAGTACAAGCTTTGCTTAGTTTGGGGCTAGGATTATCTGTGTGACATTGTCCCTATTTATTATTATTATATAACAATCCGAAAGCAATTTTCAACAATCTCTACAAAAAAATGAAATAATTCGCCACAATTCAACTAAAAACCGCCACAAAACATTTAACATGATCAACGCAGTACGTCGTTGCATGATCCAATTGGCGTCCGCTAAATTGATACTCTATTTGGCTCAATTAAACATTAATTAATGCCATTAATGAACACTGAGCCGGTCTATTGTTTGCTGTATGTACCTACAGCTCTGTTGTGTGGAGTTATTTTTATGTGTTACAGTAGTTCGTTTGAAAGTGATTTTAATGGTGAATCTTGGTGAATGTAATAGAGATTTATTAATTGATTTTGTTGTATTATAACAGAACAATCTTTTAGACGTTGTGTAATTCTCATGCATTGTATTTTAAACTACTTATCTTAAACATGAAGCATTTAAATAAAATAATAAGGTAAAATAAGAGATTATTAATATTACTTAATTATCGTATGGGCAGTGGTTACTCTAGTGGCAGAGTTGATCAAGCCGCCCATTAGGCCTCTGATATAGCTTGAGGACTGTTGCCTGTAAAATGGCTACAACCGGGATTGACAGATTCGTGCCCTCGGAAGCACGGAGACGCTCAGAAATTAAACCACTTTGGTGGATACCCATCTATGGACTGACCGCGAATTATTTGCCTCGCCAATAATTTACGGACCGGTAATTTATAATATAAAATTCGCATGTATTTATTTTCGCTTAAATTGTCATCCTACTAGATGATAATTTAAGCGAAAATAAATACATGCGAATTTTTCAATTCAGTCTTGCTTGTAAAGTAAAAAGTAAAAAAAAAATCATGAAAGGTATTAAAGATGTCTTTAATACCTGTCAAAAAGCATGAAAGGTATTAAAGATATCTTTCATGCTTTTTGACAGGTAAGATAATAAAATACGTTAGCTACACCAAACTGGTGTTTATGATGAATGAGATACAACATTTTTACATCTTTCGTTAACGTGTTTAAATTATTTAAGTTTTCGATTAGACCATCCCACAAACTTCCGTGATAATAATCTTTGTCATTGACCGTAAGTACTTTAAAAAACTATTACACTAATAACCCATTTATCATCCCGTCCTTTATAAATCAACGGCACACACGCCCAAATCGCCGCGACTATAAAAATAAAACTATCACACAAACAGCACTTTAATAGCGGAACCGATCTCAATCAACTACCAAAAATCGCTCGGACAATAGGGTACCAACACACTAGCCGTAATAAATCGCGGCGACCCGTCGCGACGCGATTAAAAAAACGGAAAGCTGGGGGTGTGTCGCCCTATCGTCACAATAGGCGATCACTTAACGGTAAATTGACTCGAATCTGGTGGATAAACAAAACGTGAGCATTGCCACGTGACGTAGCGTGTGCTCGAATGGAGCCATTCGTGCTAAATGTACCGTAATTGGATCTTGATTTTGTTGCAAACGTCTAAATTGCGTTTAATGACTCATTTAATGTTGCTTTGGTTATGTAGCTGATTTTATTGAAAGATTATCGCAAACAAGTGACAATCTACTATTTTTTATAACTATACCCTCAATATGAAACTGCTGGCATTTAAACATATCTCTAATGTTTGTATTCTTATAGTTAAGAGCCAATGTAATAAAGCCGCATCTATTCTGATTATACTGACTTTTGAAACAGATGATTACGTTAACGTTTTTTAAAAGAATACATTATTTTAACCTTTACTTCATGTTGTCCTTGCTGAAGCAAAAAACCGGCTATTTAATTAAATAGTGATATAAAGTCAGGTCCATTAAAAAAAAAAAAAGTTAAAGCGCAACAAAGATTGAAAATAATCTGCATCGAAAATCTTGCATATCTCTTAAATGGCATAAGTGAATATTTAACGGCACTAAATATTGAACGTACCTATAAATCACTTCTGTTTGTCGATATCAAAATAATAAACAAGTTAATAATTTATTCTTTAACACACACATGTTTTTTGTAGGTATCTGTTTTATCTATATTAAGAATAAAATAAAAATTTTATTCTGACTCTGTCTTACTTTTACTTACAAGTAGGACCTACTTCTATCTTCAAAACGTATATGTAATAGGGTTGAAATAATCTATTTATATTATTAAAGAAATTCGTAGGTAAGAAAATGATCTAGCCAGACCTTAGGTGTGGGAAAACTCGTTTTTACAAATTATGAGCGGATTTCGGTTGGTAATTGAACGTTTTTTTAAATGACTTTTAATAAATTCGTAACTTTTATTCGGGCAGCACAAGACCAAACATTATCCATACATCCTTGTTGGAGGCCTTTGTCCAGCAGTGTACGTCTTTCGCCTGATATGGCTGATGATGACAAGTAAAGAGAGCCAAAGTTTGTGTCCCTAGATTTCATGTTTAATTTTTTTTAACTTTGATATATTTATTTAATATGTATTCACACCAAGCCAAACCCTGCCAACTGAACTTTTAACACAATGAGCGATGTCCCGCGGCGCGCTGCGGGCAATTGACAATATTTTGCGATAACAAACGTCGAGCGCGTGCCGCAGCGATCTTGCGCCTGTGCGTACTCGCATTTGTAATATATACGTATCAACTAAACACTGCTATAAAATATACTTTTAACTACCCATTCAGTAATTATTCTTATTCTTTATTGTACACAGAAACATACATTTAAGTTAAAATTTACAATAAAGTCATGCATAGGCGAGCTTAATTCATTGTATTCAATGATTTTTCTTCCAGCAAACCATTAGGAGAGTGAAATTTTTATATAAGTAATGGGTGCAAGCTGCTGCTGCATTATAATATTAAATTAAATTATAAAATACACACAAATATTACATACGATACCTTATATAAAAATCAGTATATAAGAATAAACTACCTAAAACCTACATATCTATTATATACATAAATTAAAGTGATAAGAAGTGATTCTTAATTCTGCTCTTAAAAATACTCAGTGACGAGCTATCACGTATGCAATGTGGTAAAGAATTCCAAAGGCGCACTGCGCGTACAGTAAACGAGCCATCATAGCGGCTGGAAGTGTGAGAAGGAGGCCTAAGAAGAAGAGAAATAGCTCTAGCTAGCTCTCTCTAGTTATGGTATTCAACGCGAAATATTTATTAGGTGATGAAGTGATTCTGTTAAATAATAGTAATATCCTGGGGAATTATGTACACACAGCCATCTGATCCCAAACTAAGATTGTACAATAGAAATTTTGTAAATACATACTTATATAGATAATTACACCAGACTCAGGACAAACAGACATGTTCATGCACACAAATATATGTCCTGGGTGGGAATTGAACCCACGAATTCCGGCGTGAAAAGCAAGCATTTACAACCACTCCAACAGGCCCGTCAAGTTTGGTATCACTACACCATTATTTTTTCGGTCTTGATCTGATTTTCGATCTGTTGGTCCCGAGTCTGGGTGTAATTATCTATATACGTAGTATGTATTTACAAAAGAAAAGTAGTATATTATTATGTAGTATATCAGTTAACTGGTTTCCATAGTACAATGGTGCTTAGTTTGAGATCAGATGTCACTGTCTAAATAATATCCCAGGATATTATTATAATTATAATATAATAACACATCTTGTAGGTAGGGTTGCCAACTTTTTTTTACTATCAATAAAGTATATTCAGGTCTATGAAGAATATCAAACAGTATTTAAGAAAGCTGAACGGTAATTTATTTATTGTTTTAATACATATTTTTAGAGCTTCTCGCACAACTTAATCATTTACAATCTTTATGGCTGCGCTGCACTAAGCAATGAACGCCCTCTGACTAAATAAACGTAAACAGTATTTTGTATACTTTAGTTTTGTTCAACAGTAAAAAGTATAATTTAGTGAAAAACAATATAGTTGGCAACCCTAGTTGTAGGACACATTCTCAACCACATCGTCTTAACCTTTGTGACCAGGAGACCACACCAAAATTGTTCACAAAAATAACTGTGCGAGTTAAACAAAATCCTTTTTACATATTATCCACGCCTGCATAACACAAGAGTATTCAAGTGGTCATAAAAAATAAATCTAATAGCGCCGTGCTGATTGAGTACCCCTTGATGCGGGTATTATATTACAAGGGTAATTAGCCAGGTTTTTATTAAAGGGTTATGGATTCGAGATCGGATTCGGATAACAATCACGCACGCGCTCCATAGTGATCCGGTTTATTTTTAATTGTATTCATTGGGATTATGGACAATAGGGAATTACCATCAATTACTTATTGATCCATCAACCTGTTTTTTATATTGCCAAGTAGGTAAAATTATATCCAAATACATGAATTACTAACTAACTAACACTTAATTTTAATTATTTAATTCTGGAACCTGAAGAATATTTTTAAGCACATTTTATTGTAAAACAATCCTCGACGGACGAGACTGGATCCTGCAACACAGGGTATCCTAGTGCGGGTTTCAGTGTCAACTTAAATATCTAAGTGCAACCATTTATGAAACAATAAAATTTATTTTATTTTATTTTGTTTATTTACTATACTGCATATACTGTACCGTATTATTTCCCTCTACAAAACTGAACCGAAAACATTAAACAGACTACAAAAATAGACTATGTCTGAAGAGTGACAAGTTTTCAGACGTGTTTCTCAGATGCTTATTTCGGATTTAAATAAGATTATTTATTGATTTTTATAGGGCTTCTACAAGAATTTAATATCATTTTTTTGATATAAAACGAAGCGGGTTAATCTGTGTCGCGGCAGATCTATCTATACTACTAGCACTTGTTTGAAATTTGACCATTAAGTTTCTATTGTCAAAGACTATATATATATCTTTGAAAATAGAACCCTAATGGAAACCTTAATGGAAACTTAATGGTCGAATTTCAATTTACATTAAATTTCACATTAATGACAAATAGTATTAGTCTGTCTTCAGTTTTGACATTCACTTTGTCATCTATTCTCAGTTTCCCAGTGTGTGAAAAGCATGCTAGTGTGTGTACCGTTTTTTTATATTGAATATACTTTACTTCTAAGGCATATTATATAAAAAAATATTAGCTTTCTACATTCCTTCTTCACATGTTCTTTAACTGTTCCAAATTTCATACTCCTCCGTTCACACAATTTACGTAAAAATGGGTACAAAGTTTTTGCTTCACGAATCAATATTATGATCATTGCGTCGCGTCTTTGATCACATTATAGATATGTATCATCGACGGATAACATCATGATTATGAAAACTGCAAATTATTTATTTTTTGACTCTTACACTATGCATTGACCTTATTTTTTCAATCCTATTATACTTATTTGACATTATTTTGCTACTTTTGATAAAATTTTGTTACTTTTGATATTATTTTACTGTTTAATTTAATGAATTGTTATTTCAATGCAATGCAATGCTTGGTTATAATGTATATACTGATTCTTAGATACTAATTATTTTCACTACATGGATACTATTTAAGATGATGTAAAAATAAAGAATACTGTTCGCATGCCTTATTTTAAGGTAGAATATAGAGAGTACTATACCAACACTGTAACAACTTGTACTTTTAACCTGTATTCTGTGAATCAAGATTATTATGATTATGATTATGAGGAAGCCGTAACACAACCTAAGGAATATTCCAAACACTAAATGGTGTACTATCCACTTACTAACTCGATAAACTAATATTGGCAAAACGCTAAATTCCCCGAACACACTTCACAGTCCGGTTCGTTACCGTAACGTTCCGGACACGGCACGACACCGACACCGTGGCTAACGACTTTACCTTCGTTTGTTGGGATAACTCTTTTTACACCCAACATAAGGGAAATTCCACTTTATTTTGTGGTTGATAAAGTCCGGTTTTACTTTTATGGGGGTTTGATAGGGTTGATGGGGACCGCGTTAGCGCATCCACGGTTGCTATGGTAACTGTGAATTTATAGGTATCTTGGGTGTAGGTTTGGAGGGATTATGTATGTAGGTATTTAAAGATACCTAAATATGCAACAGATCATGATAGCGATTGATTAGAAGCTAATCTTAAGTTTATTTTATTTATTTATTTTATTTTTAAACTTCATGCACAAAAATGTACAGAGGCGGACTTAATGCCTTAAGTTATACTTAGGATAATAATTTATAGGGAAATTTGACCAGCAGTGGACGTGTTTCGGCTAATATTATGAGGATAATTTGTGTGTGTGTATTTTAGTAAGTAGATCATTTCGCTTTAAAAATATCTTTAAGTTGAATAATCATAGTCATGACTAACACAATAATGTTAAGGATTTGCCCGAAATTAAATTAAGTTTTTCGTTTTGTATTTTATCCGCTAGTTATTGGTATGTACATATTTCTAGTTTTGATTTGGAATCTGCTGCAATAGGATTACATATTATCTAGTCTCAGCACAGTTACTATTTAATTTCAATACAATTCCTCAATAGGTCAATAAATAACTCAAAATTTGCTGTAAAGGATTGCAAATATATAAGTTTACTCAACAATATATTTTTCATACTTCGTTGGGTAATGGTAATATTTCAAGTCCTAAGTGGAAAGTGGTATGAAGCAGATTGCGACTTTTTTTATGCAACGTAGTCCAAGAAGCAATCCATAAACTAGCGTCTCTCCACGTCTTGTATTTATGATGAAAATATCCTTCGCATTTAAAAAATAAAGCCTTTATAACATAAAGCTATAATTATTATTTTCAACACCGGTAACACAAAAATTAGTCCGATTTATTTTAAAATACAAGAAGGTAACCTAGTAGTCAAGATAATATTAAAAGTTTAGATTATTTACCCCCCTTTTTGAAGACTCTTAGGTATAATGTCTAACGTTGGAAGTGGTTAGGCACCCTAGGGAATCTGACATGGCTATACGTCTGCTGCCTATGGCTAGAACCGGTATCATCAACTTGTTGTGTTAAGCACGATTCTAATAAAGTAGTCACTTAAGGATACCTGGCTCTAAACACCTCTTTACTTCATTAGGACTTATATAAAAAGAAGTGGAAATATGTAAAGGAAAATAGACGAGAACAATATAAATATCCGTTCGTTAATTTGCAACTAGTACTTCAGTATCATCTTAGAAGAAGCTAAATATTCATCGGGTCTTTATTAGATTGTACAGTTATAGAGGCAGTCGTAGACGTGTGTATCGCAAGCGAGCAGGAGTGAGGCAAACAAGCAAATCTTCAAACGGCAAGGAGCTCCGAAGTCAAAGGCACGAGCGATTCCTTGCAAATTGTATTTACGCGTCCCGCGGGCGCGCCCTTATCGAGTTTGCTCTCAAAGAGCCGCCATTTTTAAAACTTCCATCGACTCAGGTAGACGATCGACGCGGCCAATTGTGGTTCCGCTTTGTTCTTTACCTCCTTTATAGGGTTGACGAAGTTAGCCAGTTTCGGCGCACGAATAATTTGTGTTCCCGGCCGCGCGATGCGATTACGCGAGTTTCGCCCGAATCCGATCCGCCGCTTGTCGGAATCGAATTGTGCCGAGCCGCTTGAGCGAACCCGGTGAGCGACAACTTCGTTTGTTTCTAACATAATGTCCTCCAATACCAAATTATATTTGGATAAGTTTGCCAAGAAGTTGTACAGCTCTTCGCTGGCGGATCGATCTGTAGATAATGTACTACTACTCCTAATGTTATCACCTGTGCTTATATAAACGTTTAAGTATATGCGTCTACGAGTATATAAGCAAGCAGATTAGTAATAAATAATGAGAGCATGAAATGAGCTCATTTCTATTCAGCGCAAACAAAATTCATAACTCGCCGAAACTCATAAAATCATCCGCGAAACACACTTTTATTAAACGAAAACAGACTAACGCGGTCTGCGCATAAGTTAACATTACATTCCATTCCTTGTTAAAAGATAAATTAGAGCGAGCGTCCGGCGTGGAAAATGTATTCGCCAAGCCAATCTCGCGCTCCCCGAGGCTACCAACGTAATTGCTTAAGAGAAAAATCCAAATGAGAAATGAAAAGGGATTCCCTTTTCAGAGGAAAAATTATATAATTGAATATCTTTTCGTAAGTATTATGAGGTATAAAATATGATAATTGAGTTTTTGCTTACGGTGAGCGGGAGAGGCGCGAGGCGGGCCGCGCCGCGTCGGAGCTTGTTATTTTGTACAAGTTGTACCTAAGTCTGGCTTATTTCATTTAGATGTTGTTCTGCTCTTATAATTATGCATTGTTTATATTTCATTTTAGTTTTAGTCCTATATGAATATAGAATTTATACAGTCTTTTAATACTGGGATTTACCAACACGATATATTTCAGTATCGACATAATTATATACTTACGAATACTGTCAGTGGAAGTGATAACGAGTGATCCAAAACCACTTACTTAATTGATTATGCGTTGGGTGATATTATAAGGCAATCTTTAAATATCTAAATATTCAGAACATGTAAAAATATATATATTTAAAGTATTCTATTTTTCTTTATTCCTTATTCTGTTAGATTATAATATTACCTGTTGACATTTGTAATGCTACATATTGATTTATTTATTTATTATTATTTGATTGTTTAAATGTTATCTCGACTTCTTAACTATTTTGAATTTGGACATAATTGTAATTTTCTTATTTGTATACCTGTTGCATGATCTTGTATGATAAAGATTGAATTCTAACACAATTGAAAAATATTGTTTATGAATAAATAAAATTGAAAAAAAAAAAAAATATATATTGAAAATTACTAAAGACTTAGACTCAAGAAAGAATTAGTAAAGACTAAGATGATTATTAATAAAACTATACTATGGTATAATTAACGCTGTGTGATGGCGGCTCTCGGCGAGGAATATCATCACCCCATCTCATCCCGTGGGGGGGGTAAAAACCAAATGAAATCGAAGGGAATACCTACCAGAGATCGGGCAGTTTTTCTGTGAACTATGAACAAAACTGCAATCGCCAACCCGTCTACGCGTCTGCCAAGCGTGGCGATTAAGACCGTTGATTTGTACTTCTGTTTTTAATAAATAGATCATATGGATAGATTTTTATTTCGTGAAATAAAGTGGTGTGTGCTCATCATCATTATATCAGCTGAAAGACGTCCACTGCTGGACAAAGGCCTCCCCAAAAATCTTTACAATTGCCGGTCTTGCGCTATTCGCATCCAGCAGTTTCCAGCGACACGCACAAGATCATTGAAAATGGTGTGTATTACTGGACTATATTTGTCAGGCACATAAATGCATGATTAAGTTATATTAAGTTATATAAGCTAAGCTTAACATTCATGGTAGAGGAATATTAATTGATGAAGTGCATGACACTAAATTTCTAGGCATCATAACTGATGAGAATTGTAACTGGAAAAAACATGTAGAAAGTGTCTGTACGCGTATAAATAGATTCATATATGCTTTAAAAAAATTAAAATATCAAGCAGGAGAACAAGCTGCCCTTACTGCATATCATGGGTATGTCGGCTCAGTATTAAGATATGGATTGCTATTGTGGGGCAACTCTACATATATTCACGAAGCTTTTCTAGCCCAAAAAAGTGTGTTAGGGCAATCTAAGGAGCAAGCCTTCTTGACTCGTGTAGACCTTTATTCAAAAAACTAAGACTCCTGACAATTACATCTCTATACATACTCGAGATAGCATTGTTTGTAAAAAACAATCCTCATTTATTTGACAAAGCTTGTGTTGATAAGAAATACCTGTCTAGAGATCCATCAAAACTGGCTTCACAAAAATGTTTAAGTACACTGCAGCAAAAGAACAGCCATATGATGGTAATAAAAGTGTACAACAAAATACCAAAAACACTACGTGAGCTACCACTTAATATATTCAAAAAAAAAATATTCAATTGGCTGTTAGATGGTTGTTTTTATACCATTAAGGAATTTTTGATGATAAAAAATTGTCATGAAAAATAGATAATTTGACATAGGTACTTATTTAGACATTATAAAATAAAAAATAAAATAAAAAAGGTTTTTATTCACGTAGACTTTAAAAAAGCGCTTGTAAATAGTCAGAACATGTTTGTAGTAATATAGTTGTATACATTAGATATTATTTCTAGTAACATAGATATTTAGGTACATCTTGTATGAAAACATTTATAAAATTTATTTTATTACAGAAATGATATTTAGCTAGCTCGTATCAAGTTATTGTCAAGAGATTATGTTTAATTATCTAGTTTAAGTCTAATATTTTTACTACATATTGTCAATGGTTCTGTCTATATTAAAGGTATTATTATTATGACGGACCTTGTGTTAATAACGACGGTCGCGCTTTAATGCTACCACCGGATCCAATGCGCCCCAACTGAGAAGACCCAGCGAAACAAACTCAGTGGGTTCATCTACTACCGGTTTCAACACGACCCAGTTGAGACGGTCCGGCGAAACATACTCAAGCGGGCATGAACACGGGATTTGGTCCAATTAGAGTAATTATTTAGTAGGCAAACACAATATATGCTCGATCGGTTGTCTGAAGGCTAATTATTTTAGATTATCATTAGGTATACAAAAGAAAAACTTCGAAACAATAACATTATTCATTTTGAGACAGAGTCAATAATTTTAAATTAAGTATATGATAGCAATCATTCACAGATAGTTCACGTAACACAGCAGGTCAGTCATGTCTATATGGCTACAAGATCTCCAGCGAGCAATGTGCAGGTAGGAAGTGAGAGCCAGACGTCTTTGTTATCGATGTACTCTTTAGTGGTGTAATAACCCCTAGCCATAAGTATACGTTTAATATGTGTTTTAAAACTTGTGTCAGGCAGATCAGTAATTTGAGTAGGAAGCTTGTTATAAAACCTAATACAATTTCCTAAAAATGATTTATTAGTTTTGCTTACTCTAAAGCCTGGCATGGCTAGTTTGTTTTTATTCCTAGTATTTATATTATGCAGTTCACTTTTCTTTTTATAATTATGAATATTTTTTCTAACAAACATTATATTCTGATATATATATTCCGATGGCACAGTAAGTATATTTATTTCTTTAAACAAATTTCGCAAAGAATCGCGACTGCCTAAACCATAAATGGCTCTGACTGCTCTTTTCTGCAATACAAAAATAGTACCTATGTCAGCCGCCGAACCCCACAGCAGAATGCCATACGACATAATGCTATGAAAGTACGCGAAATACACTAATCTAGCAGTTTGTTCATCTGACAATTGCCTTATTTTCCAGACAGCATAGGAAGCCGAACTTAATTTACCTGCTAACTTTTCAATCTGAGGACCCCATTGCAATTTTGAATCAAGTGTCAATCCTAAAAATACGGTCGATGGGACTAGATCTAATATTTTCGCATTAAGTGCAACTGTTGGTACAATTTGAGTCACATTCGGCAATGAGAACCTGATGCATTTAGTTTTCCCTGCATTTAACAAGAGATTATTTGCCGAAAACCATTCTGATATAAAGCTGAGTGTTTTATTATGCTCAATAAGATCTTTATCCTTTCTATTTAAGTACTTTAAATATGAGCGAAGTATCATCAGCGAACAAAACTATGTCTGATACTTTCTCTACCAGATAAGGGAGATCATTTATATAAACTAGAAATAAAAATGGGCCCAATATAGATCCTTGGGGCACCCCCATTTTCACAGGATGATGTGCCGAAGTGGCACCGCCTATCGAAACCATCTGTTGTCGCCCCGATAAATAGGACATCACAAGATCAAGAGATGTGCCAGATATTCCATAGTACTTCAGTTTAACAACGAGCGTACGATGATCAACGCAATCGAAAGCCTTAGAGAGATCACAGAAAACTCCCAGCGCATCCTGTGATCCCTCCCAAGCCTCCAATATTGACCTAATTAATGTGCAACCTGCATCCTGAGTAGAGCGGCCCCTTGTAAACCCGAACTGCTTGTTATGCAATATCTCATTCACGTTAAAGTGCGACAACATTTGGCTGAGCATCAGCTTTTCAAATATGTTACTTAAAGCTGGTAGTATTGAGATAGGCCTATAATTCGTGGCATTTTTTGAACAACCTGCCTTGAAAATGGGTATTATCTTACTTATTTTCATTAAATCGGGAAAGACACCATCACTTATACAGCCATTGAAGATGGCTGCAAGGATTGTAGCAATGTTTAGTATGATTGATTCAATTGCTTTAACAGACAGTCCCCACAAATCTTCTGTGCCTTTCCTTTTAATACTCTTAAAAGCTTTTATAATATCATCACTTGTTACGGATTTAAAACTAAAGTTAGGTACAGTTTGTTTTACGCTTTGATTTAAAAAGAGTTCAGCCACATCTGGTGATGATGCGAGACACTTAGTAATATCCACGGGTATATTTGCAAAAAAAGCAGCTAAAAAATTGGCAATGGTAAGCTTGTCTGAAACCAGTTCATCACCAATATTCAATACTAATGTTTGATCTCTTGATCTACTTTTACCAGTTTCAGTATTAATTATTTGCCAAGCTGATTTTATTTTATTATCAGATTTTTTAATTTTATCTCTTATATATAAAGATTTAGCTTGAATGCAAACCTTTTTAAAAATTTTTGAATAATTTCTAACATAATTAATGAAATTGACATCAGGGTTATAGGACCTTCTGTCATACAACTCATATAAAAAATCTCTACTCAGTCTAATGCCTTGAGTTGCCCAAGAACTAAATTTTATCTTATTACTGTCAACCGTTATGTTTTTTATTTTACAAGCTTTATTAAATTCTTTGCAAATACAGTGGAATAATGTAGTGTACATATCGTTAGGCTTACTTTTGTTTGGCAATAGATGGCACAAACTATTCTCCAGGTTGTTACTGAACTTTCCCAAATTAGATTTTGTTAAAGGTCTAAAACTAATTTTTTGTTTATTTTTATTTATCTCATTTTTTATCTTTACTATTTGACATTTATGGTCAGAGCGAACACCAGCCACCAAACACTTCTCAGAGACATCAAAGTTGGTAATTATGTTATCAATGCAAGTAGCAGATGTGGGTGTGACTCTCGTGGCCTCAGAGAACAAGCATTTAAGGTTAAAGGACCGAAATACAGATAGAAAATTCTTTTTAATATTCATATCTGACATTATAAAATTATTATTACTTTTATGTGCTTATAATGTAAACAAATGTTATTAATTTTAAACTTACAAGATCTGATAGACATGTTAATTAATGTGGTTTTATTGTATAGACGCTTTATATGTTATTTTTTAAATTATTCAATTACTTTATAATAATTATTAACTTTATGTCACTTAAATTTTGCATGCCGCCGGCGTAACATGCGGAACCTATATAATTTTATGTAACACCTTATAACCATGTTGCTGGCAAATAAATATATTTCATTTCATTTCATTTCATTATAAGGCCACTGAAATTGAGAAGAAAGCACCCTGTGGACAAAATGATAATTCCCAGAAGAATCTAGTATATCTAAAATCAAGCTAAGTTCCCACTTATTCTCCCGAAAAACAGTGTAACAATCAAAGCTAATACTAATACATACAGTGAGAGAAAAACGGGTGATTCAATTTCCGTGTCGTCGCGCCGCCGTGTCGTGATCGTTAGCAATCAGTATTTGTGTCGTAAAGAGGTTAGAGGATCGTGACACGATTTTTTATGTCCCCTTTGTATATAAGGGTTTACTGTTAAACTGAGTTTTTGTGGATAAGTACGTATATCGTAGTTTTGTGGCTTTCTGGAGATGTTTGAAATATTATAGTCATGATTAACGTTAGTCTAGAAATAGTAATGTTGCTGGGGCGGTAGTGGTAGAAGTGTAATCAAGAATAAACAGAACACTTATAAATCAAATTTGTGGATGTAGGTCTAGTCTAGAGAAAAATCTTGTATCTTTTTAAAAAGACAACGCCCGCACTAACGAATCCAATCCCTGTGTCGCGGGGTACTTTACAAACATATAATAGACGGACACATTTCATCTATTTATAACTATTTATAGGTCACACAAATAGTTGTCCGGCGCGGGATTCAAACTCAACACGAAGCGGCGAGGCGACTGTTTTAGCCGCAGCGCCATGCGTTAAATTATTGGAAATATTTATTCTGTATATTTTTTGTCTGTATTTTGATACACTTAAACTATTAGTGCTAATTTCATTAATGTGATACTGAATGCATGATCAGTTCTTTATATTGTACTTAAGATTATATACGGATTAAATTTCTTAACTAAATACGGACTTATGACCATGTCCGAACTTATCCTAAACAGAAATTACATATTTTACCGTGATTTACGTTACGATTGATTAGAATGTATGAAAACCTCAAAACTAAAAATGATAATCAAAACCTAGTGAATTATCTACTTACCGCAGCTTTACCATTTATTAACACAATCATCATCATCTTCATCATATCAGCCGTAAGTCGTCCACTGATGGACAAAGGCCTCCCCCAAAGATCTCCACAATTGCCGGTCTTGCGCTATCCGCATCCAGCGATTTCCAGCGACCCGCACAAGATCATCGGTCCATCTTGTAGGGGGCCTGCCCACACTGCGTCTTCCCGTTCGTGGTCGCCACTCGAGAACCTTTCTGCCCCAGCGGCCGTCGATATTAACACAATAGATTAGTTTAATTATAAATACCATAATATCATCACCCAATCTCATCCCCCATTCCGCGGAGGGCGTAGAAGTCGTCCCGATAGAATATCTGATCGTGAACGGACAGCAGTTTTTTTTCTAAGTCTTATGACCAACTGCGTTCGCAAACCCGTCTGCCAAGCGTGGCGATTATAGCATATCGCCCAAAATGATTCTTGGGGGAGGCTTTTGTTCAGCAGTGGTCTTCATTCAGCTGTTATGATGATATACCTACTATATTGTACATGACGATTTCCAAATTATAGTCTGTACAACGGTCGTCCATGTTCAAAGTTTTGAGCTAAACTGGTGAGGCTCAGGAAAGTCATCAGCAATCGCTACAACTGTGTTGGATCTCGAAACAAGTATACATACATACATATTATCGACTTACGCCTGTTTCTCAGAGGGGTAGGCACTGACAACGGATTTCCATTTATCACGATCTTTGCACACCTCTTTTGCCTCGTTTACTGTCAAGTATTGCTGTGTGGTGATGGCATAGAATATCATCACCCCATCTCATCCCATGGCGGGCGTAGAAATCGACCGAGGGAATACCCACCAGAGAACGGGCAGCAGCGTTTTTTTCTGTGAACTATGACCATCAAACAGCGATCGCCAACCTGTCTGCCAAGCGCGGCGATTATGGCATATCTCCCCCATTCTTTGGGGAGGCTTTTATCCATCAGTGGACATAGTTTGGCTGACATGATGACTGTCAAACAAAAATATAATCAGAAAAAAAGAAATATGTAGCATTAGTAGAACACATTATCTACTTTTATTACACATAGCATATAACCGCTATATCTTTATCGAAATGAATACCACGTCAATTGCTAACCACAGCCCCACCCATCTCCTAAACTACCTTACAATAAATCGCCATCGAATCTACCTAACTTTTAAAAGGCGGAGCTACATCCCAATAACAGTTATTACCCTGAACGAGTGTAAATAACAGCTCCGTTCACAGGTAGCGGAGCAATTTGACTTATGAATAATGTAGTGGAGTCCGCCCCGTAAACGCGTTACGATTTTTCATAATAGCCCCCTTTGATGTTAGTGTAGCCGGAATAAGTCAAGTGTAATGTTATGCAATTTAGTTTTATATTGCCGATGAATAAATCGTTTTTGCTGTTTTGTTACGGAATTATATATTATGGTATATAGAGTTCGTTATCTCTATCTTAAGCATACTCTTGTACGGAGCAGAGACGTGGACGTGGTATGCGAAACAGGAGCGCCTTTTACATGCATTGTCTCCGTAAGTACTTGGGCATTACATGACCAGATAGGGTAACTAACGAGAGAGTTCTAGAAATAGCACAGCTACCTAGCCTGACAGCGTTTCTTAAACAGAAGCGTTTACGTCGGTTGGGGTATGTGCACAGGATGGAACCCACTCGAATACCACGATGTGTTCTGTTGGATGCGGTAGCTAATGCTAGGCGCGATGTCGGCAGACCTCTGCTTCGCTTTAAAGACTACACCAAGCGGGATATGCCACTTTTAAAATTGACCACTGTAGCTGGGAAAAGCTCGTTGAAAAAAGTGTTGAATGGCGCAAACGTGTAGTGGAGGGTCGTAAGATCTGTGACGAAGCCTGGATCGGAGTACTTGCTGATAAGAGACAGAAGCGACATGAAAGCGGCTCGGCACCAACCACCGCAAACTTCTCTTGTCAGGCCTGCGGCAGGCTATGTCGCTCTCGCATCGGTTTGTTTAGCCACCAAAAGAAATGTCTCTCAGACAATGCGCCGTAAATCGTCTGTAACATATATATATATATATATATATATATATAGAGTTGTTTGTATGTGGATCGACAACATATCTTAGGCTATTGGTGAGATGACCGACGGTCGGCAGAAAGGTTCTCGAGTGGCAACCACGAACCGGAAGAGGCAGCGTGGGCAGGCCCCCTACAAGATGGACCGATAATCTTTTGCGGGTCGCTGAAAACCGCTGGTTGCGAATAGCGCAAGACCGGCAATTGTGGAGATCCTTGGGGGGAGGCCATTGTCCAGCATTGGACGTCGTTCGGCTGATATGATGAGTGGAGTCCGCCCCGTAAATGCGTTACGATATTTCATAATAGCCCCCTTTGATGTTAGTGTAGCCGGAATAAGTCAAGTGTAATGTTATGCAATTTAGTTTTATATTGCCGATGAATAAATCGTTTTTGCTGTTTTGTTAAGGAATTATGTATATGTTATACATAAGTACAGAATAGTTTGTCTGTGCATCGTCAACATCTTTTAGGCTATTGGTGAGATGACCGAAAGCCGTTGGGGCAGAAAGGTTCTCGAGTGGCGACCGCGAACCGGAAGACGCAGCGTGGGCAGGCCTCCTACAAAGTGGGCCGACGATCTTGCAAGGGTCACGGGAAGCCGCTGGATGCGGGCAGCGCAGGACCGGCAATTGTGGAGATCTTTGTCCAGCAGTGGACGTCTTTCGGCTGATATGATGAGTGGAGTCCGCCCCGTAAACGCGTTACGATTTTTCATAATATGATGTTAGTGTAGCCGGAATAATTCAGTGCGATGTTATGCAATTTAGTTTTATATTGCCGATGAATAAATCTTTTTTGCTGTTTTGTTACGGAATTATGTATATGGTATATGGGGCTGTGTTTATATGGATCGACAACATCTTTGAGGCTATTGCTGATATGACCAAAGGCTGTTGGGGCAGAAAAGTTCTCGAGTGGCGACCGCAAAGCGGAAGACGCAGCGTGGGCAGACTCTATAAGATACACCGATGATTTTATGCGGGTATATTACCCACAAGTGTCTCAAACCTGAAAAAGACTATTTGCTGCAATAATTTCTTTGACTCACAGTAGCATCAGTAGTCTTATATAGTAATATGATGTTTATTTATCCTATATTTGTAATAATATGTATACAAGTTTATTTAATTGCGAAAATTTGTAATTGGCCATCTTTCATAATATAATCTCCGGAATCCGGAGAATCTCCGGAATTGGTGTAACTAATATATGTAAGTTTACGAAATTGGAAAATAAAAATAAAGTTACTGGTGTCAGAGTTGTCCAGGCCGCCCAGTTGGCCCCTGACATGGCTTAACGACTGTTATCCTATGACTACAAACGGTACTGATAGCTTACGTGTCCTCCGAAACACGGAGACGCTCAGAAATTAAACCACATTGGTAGACACCCATTTATGGACTGACCGCGAGCCTAGTTGCTTAACCTCGCCGATCACGCCGACCGGTGAGCATTTAATTAAGACCTTAATAACAGTAGGTAATATTGCAAAATAGAGAAATTATTTTTGTTTGTGTTTTTAGTCTAAGATATTCCACTCATTAAATAAATACGATATCGTAATGCTCTTATTATAATTAACAAACAAAATTATGCTAATAACCCGTATCTACGCAAAGACAATGACGGATGGTTCTGTAGTTAAAACGCGTTTAATTCACGGAACCCTTTCAGAGTAATTAATACAATTTAAGCGCGTAATTAGACGCACACGTGTGACTTGCGTAGTGATGGGAGGAACAGGGAGTTATCGATAGATTACAAATACCAGGTTATTCTTTTACTTTTATTTGTAACTGCAAATAAAATACTAACAATAAAAGAACTATTTTGTACAGATTCCAACCATATTATGCATGCGTTAACATATAAAATGCCGGAATAAATGCAAAATGAAGGTATATCTCGATACTTTGATTACTAATTAACTTAAATTTATATTTGATACAACTACGGTTTTATACGTAACGTTATAAAGTTTTTATAACTTTCGAGATTTTCCTTTGTTTACTCTTTATTCGTGTATGTAAAACCATAATTAATAATTAATTTATAAAAAGTAGGTAGTCTCCTTAATTTTTGTTACTTTTATCTCGTGCTAGTTACTTGCCCCGGATTCTCACGCTTAGATAACGCCAAATTATGACTTAGATAGGCAAATGTTAAATTATGCTCATGGTATTCGCTGATAATATAGCTGAACATTTTAAAATCAGTTAAGTAGTTTTTAACTTTATCCATTACAAACAAACACTTAAAAATCTAATCTTTTCTTTTTATAAAATTATATAAATTATTTTTAATTTGGCAAACAATAAAATCACCAACGCATAACTATGTATCTCATTCAAGCGATCTGTCAATGTTCTTATGTGAAAATAAGTTATTTAAACCTAATATAAAAATAGCGCAGTGACTAATTGATCATAACAACTACTACTTAAACTACATAACTTTGTTTCAGCATACCATTGTGTAGTTGCACTGATTGTTTAATTGATATAAACATACCACGTACATAACACAGTGCTAAAATGATGACGTTAGAATCGCAATGTAATGTTATTAGGTCTAAGTGACTAGATGTGCATTTTATTAAGCCTAATTTTATGACCAGTTAGAGTTATGTTCATTTAGGTGCATTTTAATGATAAAATATGGATGTAATTGACTTTCGACATAGTACTATGGGTCTGTACTTACTAGTGCCTTGAGCCACCAAGTCAAATAAAACTACAATTTAAGTGACCCGATCCAGAGAGTACCCTCTTTGGATCTGAAACTTCTAGTTCCAACTTCAATTTATAGGGATCTTTTTTGAATACTAGAAGACTTAAGTCGCTTTTCCAAATCTAGATCGGGTAGGGAATTTCATCGACACGAAAAATGGTTCGCACTGCTGCGCGTTCTAATTACTTGGATATTGTGAAACTAAAACCTCTTTCAATGATTTATTGTTGGCATGTAATGTCATTCAGAGTGTCTATTGGCACCTTCTGGCATGGCTAGCATGGAAGTTCTAGAATAAAGTCTCTCTTTAAAATAATTCCTAATTAACTTTTCCTGCACAAAGGAAGTTCAATTGGCGTCTGTGGCCCAAGTCAAAGAACGCGAAGCATACACCGAGCGGAGCAACTAAATTAAACTGAATAATTGACACTATTTATGTATAATATTTTCAACCTAAATAAAAAATGTTTTTATTCGCGTAGACTTTAAAAAAGCGCTTATAAATACTCAGAACATGTTTGTAGTAACTTTTTGTCGTTTTTGTTAGAGTCGTCCACCTAGGTAGCTAAAGAGAGCTTTGGTTAGTTAGGGAAGAAACCTCGCCGGTGAGGATCACGTTGGATCCCTTTCCCTGACCTGTGACCTGTGTCTGGGATGACAGTCTCCTAGAACTACCAGTTAGGTTGTCTTCAGGTATTAGTTGCTAAAATAAAAAAAAAGCTATTAGTCGAAAGTCAGTACTCACTAATTGCATGGTGTCTCCAATTTTTTGATTTGTTAAGAATTTCACCACATTTATGTGGTAAGACAGACCGCACTGGGTGGGTGGGGTCATCGGCTTATATCTAGTTTTCATGTAAGCTAAATATTATATGAGGCTTGACTAGTACCCCAGTGCTAACATTTCATTATTTAATAAAATTCTCAAAGACATCGTTGCATTCCCCCATCACTACTCCACTTGACGGGCAGCGCAGACACATCATATTTTCCGTCCGCGACCAAAGGCATTAATTTATGCCTTTTTTACGCAATAACGCTTAATTGGACTTTATTTATCACTTTTAATTTTTCTAATTTGATAACTCGGCATGTTCTCATTGATATTTATGAGGCACAATGCTGTCTCAATTCGAATGCGTTATGAGAACGTATTCGTTTCGATTACGTCGTTTTAAATAGCGAACCACTACTAGCATTCTGTTCAAATATGATCCATATCTTTTTGGAAATAGAACTCATTTTGGAATTAAATTGAAAGGGTCGATTAGCCACTCAAGTATGTAGCTTGGTTTATGAGAATGCCTCACTTCGGAATAACCGTCGCCTATTAGATTAATGCTATTGGAATGAATCTTTATTTGTGTTAGATATGGTTAATCCGGTCGCATCTTAAACAGCTTATAGTTATATTGAATTGTGTGAGCTTTGTCGTTGCTGCGAGATTTTTTCTACACGTTATATAGACGTTTTTGAAGTGGAACTTCTTTAGTACCGTGGTTTAAAAATTCGATGAAACGAAGAAGCGACAGTAAAAAGAGAGGAACATATTCATAAATAGGATTTAGCCTGCGAGAAAATGAGATAATTTATAATGCTATGCGTGTCTTTGTGGCTGCGTACAACGATGCCTTCGGAAAATGTGTCATGTCATGAACAACGTGGTGGATGATTCACGTATTTTTTCTTGCATTGGCATATTATTGTTCTTTGGCTAATGAATTTGAATGAATTATTTAACACGTCTGTGTTAATTTGATAAATAATTATAAGATATTTATACCGCTTGTGTCATTTGTCCATACGGAATCTGAATAATATAACTGTAGTGTCTGTGTACCTAGTATATCGGCTATAATATATTTTAAATATTTGAAATTTAACATTTTGCATTGAATTTATTTATATTTTTAGGCTACTTTTCTGAAGTTTCACTGACTGCCTCTGACTTCAACCAATTTGAACCATAGAAATATTATAAGAGAAGAAGATTCAATCGTAACTAATAGTTTTTCGAACAGCGGATAAATTTCGTAACACATACATAAAACATACAGCTGAATATTTTACTTGCTTTTTAGGGTTCCTAATATCATTTTTTACTAATATCATTTCACAAATGGCAAAAAACGGAACCCTTATAGATTCGTCATGTCTGTCTGTCTGTCTGTCTGTCCGTCCGTATGTCACAGCCACTTTTTTCCGAAACTATAAGAGCTGTGCTGCTGAAACTTGGTAAATAGGTGTATTCTGTGAACCGCATTAAGATTTTTACACAAAAATAGAAAAAAAACAATAATTTTGGGGGGTCGCCATACATAGAACTGAAACTCAACATTTTTTTTTTGATCGTACCTATACATGTGGGGTGTCTATGGATAGGTCTTTAAAAATCATATTAAGGTTTCTAATTTCATTTTTGGCAAAACTGAATAGTTCGCGCGAGAGACACTTCCAAAGTGGTAAAATGAGTGTCCCCCCTGTAACTTCTAAAATAAGAGAATGATAAAACTAAAAAATATATGTACATTACCATAGAAACTAACAACGAAAATTGGTTTGAACGAGATCTAGCAAGTAGTTTTTTTTTAATACGTTATAAACCGCAATTTGCTTTCATTTAATCAACTGAAATACTTGCTTCTACGGAACCCTTCATGTGCGAGTCCGACTCGCACTTGGCCGGTTTTTTTCTTAACTGAATAGTTTTCGCTGAGAGACACTTCCAAAGTGGAAAAATGAGTGTCCCCCCCCCCCCCTTAACTTCTAAAATGGTTCTTAATTTTCGGCTGTTAACTGCAGCTAAATTGTGGAAAGGTAACAAACAGACTTTCTTTATGATATATAACGTTAGTATGGAATCTATTCTATTCTACACATAAAAATAATAAAAATGTAAGGTCACATATCCTTATTGTTCCGAAAACCTCTTACCGAACGGCTTATAAGCCGTTTTGGGGAGGCCGGGGATTTTTAAACCACATTAAGCAGTTTAAAGTCCGCGGGGAGATGCGGCTACATTAGCGGCGGTGGATTGAGGCAAAACAGCAAATGTTATTATTTGTTTCTGGCGGATTAGCCTCGATTGACGGATGAGGAACCGAAAAATAGAATCTCGTATTACGATGAAATATGATCTAATACTGAAATATTTAGGATTGCTCAATGAATTTTATTAATGTTTTGAAGTATATAACACTAGTATCATTGACAGAATTTGAAATTGTTTGTGGCTTACTGGTTAAGGTAGACGCCTCGCTACCACCTAAGTGCTCCCGTGATTCGTGTTCAAACCCAGGGCACAAAAACTATGTGTGACCCAGAAATGGTTGTGCTTTGAGTCCGCGAATTTCATGTTTGTAAAGTACCCTGTGATACAGGGATTCTTTTCCTTAGTGCGGGCGTTTTATTAGAATAAAGTATGAAAAAAAGAATACATACTTTATTAGAAAACATAAAAGAAGGCACAAAGAAAGAGGTGAGCCAAAGTGGATGTATTTATTTTTAACCATTTCGACTTTTGCTAAGAATTACTATTGCTATTTTACCCAATACATATTATTTTGTTACACCCTGCAATTGTTGAGTGCCTATGAAGATACGGAGGCACATCTGGAATGTATAAAATACATCCACACACACACATACACACACACACACACACACAACCAAATGCTTTATGTCGTTTTACTAGTATTGATATATGTACTTACAAGTGTTACATTATTATTTTAAGCAATATTATAAACGATAACAGTCATTATATGCTTAAAAGGATGCTTTGGATACAAAATTGTCATTTAAATTAAGGAAGGTTAACCCTTAATCGGACAATAGTTATTATACCAGTTTCCCACGTATTTTTTTTTTTTTTTTATATTGTAATAAGAGCTAATGAGTTATGAACATACCCTATGAGCAATTAATGGTTAAATAAATGAGGCAAAAAGGAATAACTGTATTCTTAACGGTGAGTAACCGAGACCCACGTCAGCCAAACATGGACATCTATGTTTACACTCTGGCCACAGAAAATAAACTTGCGTAAACACAATAAATCATATATCGCCGGATTTTCTGATACATTAATTAACATTGGTTACACTGGTGGTACTTTTTAACCCCTCGGTATGACCTGCGGCGTTTTAGGGTTGATTTAAACAACTGTTGCAATCAAATGGGGTTCTTGCTCCGTCGCTTCTGATTAGTTGCAGTTTGGGAAGTTATGAAAAAAAATTGTATACACTTTTAAAATGAAGAAGAAGGGCCAATTCTATCTTTAATGGACTTCAAAGGAATGAAGTTCTAATTTTATGCAATAATTTTTTTTGTGTTCTCTAGAATTTGTGAAATGATTTTAAGTGCTTTTATCTGAAGATGTATGAATGCAAAATGCATTGAAACTGGTGGTAGCATTAAAGCGCGACCGTCGCTATACACACAAGGTTTGTCGTAATAAATATTACATTGAATTATTACGTCAATATAGCCAGAACCATTCAGAGTACATCTTGTAGTAAAATATATCTAAAACAAATAGAAACTATTCCGCATGAAACTAAAAAAGAATCACGTAAATCGGGTCATAAATCTCCGAGTAATCGGTGTACATACATGAAAAAAATACCGGTGAACTTGAGAACCTCCTCCTTATGAAGCCGGTTAACTTTAAATACAAACTTAAATAACCATGTTGACAATAACTTCAATAAATAAGCTATTTATCTTAACCCTTAAACATTACCATTATAAATTCATTATAAAATCAAATATAAGTCACTATCGATTAATCTTTACCTCGAAATTTGTACCTCGAAATAATATATATAGTTAATTTGAATGCTGTAATGTAAGCCTCGTAAAATAACAAATGCATAAATGTAAAAGACCGAAGTAACAATTTAGCTATACCAAATAATTTAAATACTCGTAAAGTTATAATATTCATAATAATAAGGAAGATATAATTTATTGTTTTAAATCGTTGAGGCTATTAATACGGTGTATATTGTATATTTTTATTCCTAACAACAGACAACAAATATTAATAAATTATACTATATTATGTTTACCTTTCGTTTTCTTCTAATTCAGTTTCTCTAAGAGTAATTACAAGTGGGCGTTAAAAAATGCATCAGTGGTTTAAATGTAATATTCCAGTGCTACTATGTATGTGTACGTCTGTCTTTCATCTTTAAATTTTAAGGCACATAAAGTAGATTATTTTATTTCAGTAATATAGCTAATTTTTTTCAGTTTTTGTCAGAATGGTTTCGACTATACGTCTCTTTTATAATTTTGGACATATTTATTACATAGTGTTAGAACTGTTTCGTCTATGTTGAGGTAAGAAACGTACACAAGATGAAAAATATATACCTGGAAAGATTTTGCATTCGAAAACTTATTTATTTATAAGATCGTGTTGCAAACACATTACTAGATTAGATGTAGGTACTGGTACTCACTATTTCTCCTGTACTATAAAATATCGATCTATTCATAAAAGTGCTACTGTACAATTAATTCGAAATTTCAAACAGTATCTAGTAATGCAGTCACGCGCACCTCGTCCGTTATTTTATTAAACTAATTATTAAAATGTATCCAATACAGAGGGGTTTAGTTTATTTCAAAGCAAAACAAGTGATTCATTCTGAAATCTTAAATCTACCTCGCTTACTTGAAAGAGATTTTATCTAGTACTATAAAACACAACTAGCTATTCGGGAGCCTGCTCCTGGACTTAAGATCACAATTGTACACAGAATACGACATGATTTTATTTTTGACAATTTCATATATGTACTAGGTAATACAGTCAAGCACAACTAGAACTACACTAAAATTAATGCAATATTGTCCCTTTAGTATCAAAGCAAAAAAAAAAGATTCATTCTCAAAAATGAAATCTACGTCGCTTTCTAGACACCCAGACATATAATAACACAAGATGTAGAAAAATATGGTAACCAGCAAAGACAACTTGTTTATTTATAAGGTCGCGTCGCAAACGCATTACCAGATTAGGTACTCGTACCACGGGCTACCCCTACCCATAATTCCACAAATGGGTGTAACATGAACCCGGCCGCTTTAAAATTGAAATTTATATGCTAGCATTATACATGAGGAGATTATGGAGAAGTCAAAGAATGATCGCCGACTCGAAGGGCTTGCTTCGGGAGGGATGTTTGTGTTGGGGTATACCTCTAGATTATTGCTTGGGTCACTTTTAGTAAACACTCATCTTTATTTGTTCTATATTTTTACACAAAGTGTTTCTACTATCTACATATTGAAATGTTTAGGTAAAAGGTAGACTTCCTAGATTTCTATCCAAAGTTAAAGTACAAGGAAGCCTTGAATAAATTTGTCTACAAATTTCTATCTAATCTAGGCCAGTATTTTTACTGAGCTTTTAATTTAGCTTGTTTTTGGAGTCTGCTGGTATTAGAGAGTGTGCTCTTTGCAACGTTTGGCTAGTCAGCGTGTTGGGGTATACCTCTAGATTGTTGCTTGGGTCACTCTAAATAAACACTCATCTTAATTTGTTTTATTTATTACAGAAATGGTTTCTACTATCTAAATATTGAAATATTTAGGTAAAAGGGATACTTGCTAGATTTTTATCCAAAGTTCTATTTAATCTAGGCGAGTATTTTTTGACTGAGGTTTTAATTTCGCTTGTGTTTGGAGTCTGTTGATATCTGTCTGTATTAGAGAGTGTGCTCTTTGATTTAGTGTTTGGCTAGTCAGGTAGTTGGGATATACCTCTAGGTTTAGCCTGGGTCACTCTTAGTAAACACTCATCTTAATTTGTTTTATTTTTTACAGAAAGTGTTTATACTATTAAAATATTTAGGTAAAAGCGAGCCGTGACTAGATTTGTCTAAAAATTTCTATCTTATCTAAGACAGTGTTTTTTACTGAAGTTTTAATCTCGATTGTTGTTTGGACTCTGGTGATACTAGCGATTATCTTATCGAGGGTGCTTTTTGGACGCTAAAATAGAGATACGGACAAGGCATTACTGCTCCAGTCATTGGATTTTATTTAACTGCGTATACTTTTGGCTTTTAGTAAATAAAAAGTCGTCGTCTTTTTCTATAACGTTGATTTATAGGTAAAGACGACAGCACATCCATCTACCCCAATCTGTCAAATTTTCCTCTATTGAAAGTGAACCTTATGCTTATGTGATAAAGTTGAAAATGAATAAAAGAAATTTGACAGATTGGGTTAGATGGATGTGCTGGCGTCTATACTTAAGAACTAGAACAAGAATAATCAATACAATATAATCACAATATGCTAATAATATTCATACTTTTTCTCCGACAGTACCAATGTACAGGAACATGCATTCTTCTAACAAGGAAAGGAAAATTTATTCCCTTGATTTATTAACCGACTTTAAAAAACAAGGTTTTTAATTCTACTGTAGATTTTTTTGTATATGTATATGTTTAACAACTATGTAACCATTTGTGTGAATGCGTGTCGACTTGCTTGTGCACCGATTTGCATAATTCTAATAATCTTCAGCAAATGCTTACAGAATGGTACCATATAAATTATGTTACAATCGGTTAGAAAAATAAAAGTTGGAAGTCAATTTTCTGTTTCGAACAGTAATTATAAAAACAATTTTTATACATTCTCAGTATAAATAGCATCTACCTACTAAATTACAAAATACAAAAGTATGCGTTTTAGGACGATTCTTTTTCCGAACTGCGAGATATACTGCCGACATTCCCTAGGTCTTGCAATTATAAATTAGAAAAAAACCAGAATATACAAAACAATTAACACTGCGGATGCTCTCCGAATCTGTAACCAAGTGGAGTGATACAAGTTGTATTAAATTCATATAGACACTTATTACTAGCAAGTAGAGTTATTAAGTGGGCATTAAACCGATAACACTCACGTCGCGTGTTGACAGGTTGGGCATCGAATGGGTTAATTAAGTTACATCTATCAAACGTATTGGTTAGTGACGTCATCTCTTTATCCATATGCTGAAATACATAACTGAAGAACATATGAACGTTATGATGACCATAGCTGGATGAAATCAATGGGGGGATATGCCATAATCGCCACGCTTGGTAGATGAGTTAGTGATCGTAATGTGATGGTGGTAAAGAGGTTCACAGAGAGACGCTGCCCGCTATCTGGTAGGTACCTATTCCCTCAGGACGACTGATGCTCTCTCCACGAGATAAGCTAGGGTGGTGATGTTCATCGTCATGGCCACACAGATGAAGAGAAATTATGTCTAAGTTTAGTTTAGGATACTGTGAAGGGTATTTATATAACAAACCACTAGCCTACTAATATTATATAGCCCAAGTCTGTGCGCAAACACAAGGGTACTTTATTTCCCATCACTCTTATGATCCTAAGGGACGACTAGCGACACAACCGGAAAGAGGTCAGAAAAAGACCGACGGTTTTACGCGCTCTCCAAGGCACGGGAGTACAATACCGCCAAGTCCCCGACTACGGGCTGGTACTGAGAAATAAATCCCAAAATCACTTTTTGGCCCTACCCTGGATTTGAACCTAGGTCCTCGTTATCTGCGGTTGAATATGCTACCGCTAGACTAGTGACGTACTTATCTACAATATATTTATAAATCCAACATTTTTCTAGTCTAAATGTCTTCACATCGAACTTAAGATAAAAGCTATTACGAGCTTAAAGATTCAGTAAGAAAAACAAAGCAACTGACCATTTACAAAGCAGATTACTAAACAAATTGTATGTAATATTTAAAACCATACCGCTGTATTTAACGAGCGACTCGGTGGCTTGTAATATCCTGAGAGGAAGACGATTACGGCTATTAAATATGCATTAACGAATTTTTCTCCTTAAAAGCTGAAAAAACGGCGTAAGGAGAAAATTGGCGATTAGGTAAGCGTCTCCCTCTACCTTCGCGGAGGAATTAAATTTGCTCCTTAAAGATACACAAATTGAGTGTTAGGACGTTTTAATATTTTTCCTTTTGGTGGAAATTAGCTAATTTGAATGCAAAGGTAAACGCTTGTGTGGTTATGTTTAGAACGGCGTAGGGAAGTAAGCGGGATGAGTTAAGGACTCCACTTTGTTACGAAATAATAATAATAATATCCTGGGACATTATTCACACACGGCCATCTGATCCCAAACTAAGCAGAGCTTGTACTATGGAAACCAAATAACTGATATATTACATATACTATTTTTCTCTTATGTAAATACATACCTACTTATATAGATAATTTACACCCAGACTCAGGACAAACAGATATGTACATGCACTCAAATATTTGTCCCGGGTGGGAATCGAACTCACGACCTGCGGCGTGAAAGGCGGCGTATCTACCAACCACGCCAACAGGCCCATCAAAAATGAAATTCTTGTACTAGATACATTGTCAACATAAATATATATGAAGTTTAAACTACTAGATTCGTTGAGTGTTCGATGGCTAGGATTAGCGTAAACTATACCTAAATTATATGGGCAATCTAAATATACATATAATAAAATCGTAGGAAAGTCAAAACTGTACATTGAATATTTTTTTAAAAGGATACTTGGGGCGTGATCTACTATAGAAATCGAAGCCAAAAATAAAGTTTTTAAAATTTTTGTCTGTTTATCTGTTTGTCTGTATGTATGTCCGGGCTAAACTCAAAAAGTACTGCATGGATTTACTTAAAATTTTGCATGAATATTACTATGAAGTCGGGTCAACATATAGGATACATATTATCACGGTATCACGGGGAGGAGCTGTGATAATTTATAAAGTGTAACGCGGGTAAAACCGCGGGGCACAGCTAGTACTTACTAATATTATAAATGCGAAAGTAACCCTGTCTGTCCGTCGCACTTTCACGCTAAAACTACTGGACTTATTTAAATGATATTTGGTACACAGATATTCTAGAGCCTGAGAAAGGACAACGGCTACTTTTTAATGCGAAAAAAGGGTTCTAAGGGGTCGAAAGCGTGGATGAAAGTTGTATAGAAGTATCTTCATTTTTTGAGCTACACGCTTGAAACTTATGTTTTAGGCTGTCGATTCGATATAAATGAACATGAAATTCATGGTTTGAAAAATAGGGGATATATAAAAATAGGAATAGGGGATGAAAGTTTGATAGGAAATATGTAAGGCTGATATACCATTTACGGAGTCATTACAAAATGTGGGGACGAAGTGGCGGGTACCGCTAGTATTAAATAAAAATTCTATTAGTATTCATGAATTACATTACTTATTTAAGAACCTTAAATGTGAAAGAGTCCCCATAATGTCACTTTACTGATAATTAGACTGCCTCGTTGGTCTAGCGGTAGTGTGTTCAACCACAGATAATGAGGTCCTGGGTTCAAATCCCGGGTCGGGCCACAAAGTGATTTTGGGATTTTTCCGTAAAAAGAAATTTCTCAATATCAGCCCGAAGTCTGGGAGTCTGCGGTATTACACCCCCGTGCCTCGGAGAGCACGTGAAGCCGTCGGTCCTGTGCCTGACCTCTTTCCGGTCGTGTCGCTAGTCGTCCCATCGGATAGTGAGAGTGATGGAATAGAAAGTGCCCGTATGTTTGCGCACACACTTGTGTACTATAATATGTCCTGCGCAATTGGCTAAACTCCATTGAGAATGGCCGCCGTGGCCGGGAGGACACACACACAATTTGCATCAATGTCTCATCGTTTTCCGTTATTTTGTATGTACAAAATCTTACAAAAATCACATCAAAATAAATTCACATAAACTCGAGTATTACGAAACAAAGCGTTCGTATCTTTCATTATTTGATTGTATGCCTTTGATATTCAACATCATGAAATGGCTGACACGTCGCCATGAATAAATGATCAAAATATAGTTCGGCCACTAACTGAATACACACTTGGTGCGCACAAATGAAAATTAATAATGCAAAATGATAAATTGACAGTAATTACGCGACACAGGGGCGGCGAAGAGAGCTGTCGCGCGGTTGTACATGTCTGGGTATTCAGGGTTTAAGACATAGTACTGCCTTATGGGGAGATCGACTAATAAAATATAAAACGAGCCGATTAAATTGTAACTTTTATACTGTATTAGCGGCCCGGTACGTGCTTCACTACGCTTTTAAGTATTAGTAAAAATTGTTTGTATATGGGAGTATAGAAAGATGGTGATTTAACACTTTATCAAGGCTTTTTTTAAATTTTCTCTACGTTCAAACCTTCCCTGGACTTCCACGAATAATTCAAGACCAAAATTAGCCAAATCGGTAAAGGCGTTGTTGAGTTATAACATTGCAACGAAAAGTGGCATTGATTTTTATATATATAGATGTGCTCATAATCTATAAAGGTTTTGGTGTACTGTTGTTCCTGAATAGTTGGGATCCTCGACCGTCCTTGTTCTAGTTTAGTCACAAGGCGAAGACATAGTACTGCTTGCCTTATGAGAAGTTTGACTACTAAAATACATAAAACAACATAAGCTTATTAATATGAGTATTAATTGGATACTAATCGCTGTCTATAGCTTGTCTGAGTAATAATTATTTTGTAGTATAAATAGTAATTATTTTGTGTACATTTCTTGAATAAAATTTATTATTATTACATTTTTGTATCAATATACGTATGTTCATATGGAAGAATAATAAGCTGAAAACGACGAATTGAAGAGTGCCGTCATTCGGTAGTCGATACAAAGGGGGTTCGATCCTCGCACAAGGTAAATATTTGCCTTGTTCTGTGTGTTTTCGTACTTACTTACTTATCGTGTGGGCAGTGGTTACCCTTGTGTCAGAGTTGTACAAGGCGCCCAGTTGGCCTCTGACATGGTTTAACGACTGTGGCCTAATGGCTACAACTGGGACCGACAGCTTAACGTGCCCTCCGAGGCACGGAGAAGCACAGAAATTAAACCACTTTGGCGGTCACACATCTATGGACTGACCGCGAGCCTAGTTGCTTGACCTCGCCAATCGCTTACGGATCGGTGAGAGCACCTGGCTATGAGTGTTTTCTGTGTATTATAAGTATGTATTTACAATCTATACATATAATAAAATCGTAGGAAAGTCAAAACTGTACATTGAATATTTTTTTAAAAGGATACTTTGGGCGTGATCTACAATCGATATCGAAGCCAAAAATATAGTTCTTGGAATGTTTGTCTGTGTGTCTGTTTATCTGTATGTATGTCCGGGCTAAACTCAAAAAGTACTGAAAAGATTTACTCCAAATTTTGCATGAATATTACTAAGACGTCGGGTCAGCATATAGGCTACATATTATCACGCTACCACCTACGGGAGTATGGGGGTATGGTAATTTATAAAATTTAACGCGGGTAAAACCGCGGGGCACAGCTAGTAGTATATAATTATGTCTATCTGTTGTCTAATTTCATACTTAGTACAAGTTTCATTGCTTAGTTTGCTATGTGATATTTCTCGGATATTTATTACTATTTTATTAAGAAAAGCGGCGGAGCGGGCTGTCGTGCGATCCTTATATAAAACATTCACATAAACCTTACAAATCTTAATACAAACTTTCATCCCCTATTGTTTACCTTTGAGGGTAAAACTTTTACAAACGATGAATGTCATATTTATTTATATCGAATTCACAGCCTAAAACATAAGTTTCAAGCTTCATGTTCTTTCTCAAGCTCTAGACTATATTCTGTGTACCAAATTTCATATTAATCGGTTCAGTAGTTTTGGCGTAAAAGCGCGACAGACAAACAGACAGACAGAGTTACTTTCACATTTATAATATTAGTAAGTATTGGGTAACCTATATATTGGTTACCCAATTAATATCTTAATGACAGAACGGCAAAAAAAGTCACTTTAGCTTATAATTCCGTGCGTTCCGTTCAAATATTCAACAAAATATTTGAACCTCAATGGAGTAAATTTAAAAATACGAGTATATGTTTAAAACTACAACATGTCTCGCAACATTATACATGGAGTAATTTTGCAAAGAGCGCGTCACACATATTTTCTGTCTTGATATATTATTTAGGCCAATATATATATATGTATAATCTAAGAATAATTGAGGTATTCTAGATAGATATATTTATTTTTTAAATTACAGCATTATATTATCTAACATTATTTCGAAACACCGTATAGCCGTGTGGCTGCAAGCGCGGTTACTACAGCAAACCCCTCCAAATAGCAACCATCTAGAGACCTTGGGCTCCACCAAAGATTTCTAGACGGATTCTAGAGGGTTGGCTATGTCCAACAGTGGACGATATCAGGCTGATGAGGTATTTAGACACGAAATGTAAGAATACTTTACATTTCTCGATATCTTTCATTAAAATGACTCGGATATTATATAATATTTGTATCATGAAAAACTATAATATATTTTTTAAAAGTCACTAAATCATGTCCCACATGTTCTTCTATATTCTTTTAGACATATTCTTTTTCCCAGAAGATTAAAATAAAATAAGACCCCCGGCTGATATGATATCAGCCGAAAGACGTCCACAGCTGGACAAAGGCCTCCAAAGATGTCCACAATTGCCTTAATAGTTCAGCTGTAACAAATCAATTTATACGTATTTAATTAATATCTATACCCATCTAACTATACATTATAATTCCCATACATGTCATATCTGCATGAGACGACTACGAAGGGGAGTAGTAGTGTCGCTATAATCAGTTAATTGCATGAATAATTGAGCGCATCATTAGCCGCCACCCTGTTACACCCAACTAAATATAGGTTAAAGGCTGTACTCACTATGGTGGTTTATACTATGTAAGATATGGTTTTTAGGAATAAATGTGCTACAACCCTTCTTCTTAAAAAACATCTGGGGCAGTCTTTGGGGACTGCCGATAGAAGTTAAAACTATTCGGAAAGTACCTAGTGTTTATTTGATCGGAGTAGCGAGTGGAAGATGCTGCTTCCTACCTTTGGGCGGTAAAGACTCATAGCAATTTCTTTCACCCTTTCCTTTCTTAATTTATTTATGCCCGGTTCCTTTATTTTACGATCCGTCATTGGACCAACGTTACCATCCGTAATTCAGCTACCGATACCGATGCAAAACTAGTGTTCCACAATGCCCTACCTGCGACGAACATCCGTAGTTTAAACCACCTACGACTCGTTCCGCGATGAACCTCTCGCTCCTCTTCACGATTAGTTATAACAAAACGTCGTACGTCAATTATGCGACTAAAATCATTTATTATTCTGTAATATTATGTGAGTAATAGTACAAATTACTGTACTTATAGTTACAGTAATAATTTAATTTGCGTTTTAGGTTTAAAATATTTATAAATCATTAGTATTGAAAATTTGATGTTACGAGTGCATGGTGTGAACAAAACGCGTAACAGGAAAGCGCATGGCGCATGCGTCTGTCGTCTGACGTCTGTCCAAGAGTATTTCATGGTTTCTAAATAAGTTTTTAAATTGAGTATTTAATCTAAGGTTTGTGGTTATGAAATCTTAGAAGATAGAAAAATAATCAACCCTTTCTAACGGAAAACAAAGCCATGAATTCTCTATCAGTTTCAGAGGTAGACATCACGGAAATCTCCTCAAACACTATGTTAACTACCAAAATAAAATACAAACGACTGGTAAACCGACCGAATTCGACTAGTAATCAAAGCAGTAACGCCTCGTTATTTTGACAGTTCCGTGACAGTAGAAAATATTTATAGGAACACTTTCGAACGCATCTCCATACAATAAGCTTACTAACGTCCTCCCATCCGTTAGTAACCAGACGTCGGTTATTTGGATAACGACTAGTATTTTATAGGAACGGTTTTGCGTTACGCCTGGTAGAAATTCTAACTATTCGTAGTAGAAACGATTCGTTTTTGGAATATAGGAACCGGGCGTCAATGGTGAAAATAAATTTAATAAATAGAACTAAATTTGGTTAGGCAGTCGGCTGTAAAAATCTAACATAATAAAGAAAAAATAGTGAACAACACCGGTAAAGAAGTTTTCACTTCAAAAATTAGTCTTTGTTTTTAGAAAACAGCTGATGAATAACACCTGCTTCCTCCGAAAGTTAGTGGGAGTTAAAGGGAATCCTAAATTTGATTCGATAGTGTGTATCATTTGTAGCTTAACGTAGTGCGCCCCTATCCTGGATTCGAAAAGAGTCTGGTTCGAGACGTGCTACACGATTAAATTTATGATTTTATTATCTTTGAGATTATATTTACGATTGGCATTGCAAGTAATGCAAAAAATTGAAATTATAGGCTAATTATAAAGTTTAACGCGGATGAAACCGTGGGGCACGTCTTGTAACATATATAATAGCAATACTGCTAAATATTAGTCAAGCGTGCCAAACGTTTAACGTAGAGATACAAAACTATAACCTTCCCCACACACGCCCAGACGGCTATAAATAAATACTTAAGATAGTTGATGAATATTAAATAACACTCAATTTCAGCAGCGCGTCTTAATCAAAACATTAACATTATTAAGTGTAATATTAATTCTCTTTGTTCGTCTGTTCTCTAGTTGAATATTCATATTAGTCGACTGTAGAGACATTTTCCAAATGCCCCCTCCCCCCCTCGAAAATCAATTAATAGAGACTCGCTTCGTTAGCCAATCCTAACTTGACCCTTACTGAGCATAATGGAATTGGAGCCTGCAAGAGAATCATTTATGGTGGCATGCTGGACGGAAATTATTTAGGTTTTTGGTTTCTCTTTGAGTAAATCGCTCTTAGCTTTATTTTGGTGGCATGTTAAAGGATCACGTAATTTAAGTTACTTGTGTTTGTTTGAATTATTAGGTATTCTTAGTTAAATTTGAAAATTGTTTTAAATAATGTTTAATTAAAGATTTGACAGAAAGATCACATTAATAATTTTTTGAAGATGAAGAAGTCACGAAGGTATCGAGCAATGTGCATATTCGATTTTTAAATCATCCTCCAAATTGAAACGTCTCTTATGCATTGTAAATATCTCTATGGTAATAAAATAATATAAAAATAATTAAATAAATCATTAAGTATATAATGACAGTTGTAGTTTGTTACATACAAATAAAATAATAAACAATTAGATATAAATAAAAAGTAGACAATAAATGTTATTCTGATTCTGATATCTAAATTCTTTGAAAGAGGTCTTTTATTTTATTTTTCACTGAACTATTTATATGGTTTATTATATAAAAATAATGACTAACGGTTAATAAATAAGAAAGAACAGTAAATAAATAAATATCTTGAGCAAACTACCATCTGAGCCCACACTTGTCTGAGCTCTGAGAACCCAACAACTTATAAATATACATATATAGTCAAATAGTAAGGCAAATATTTGTCCTGGGTGAGGATCAAACTCACAACCTCTGGCTTAATACACGGGGTCAGAATCAGCTAGCCCAACAGTGGCACTAAATAAAAAAAAACCAACGTACTTACTAACTTGTAGGGTAAATTCATACGATACAATTTTCACCTAAAACTAATGTGAATAAGAAAATAAAGTAAATAAGGCATAGATTGTATCTAAGATTTTAAATGTGAATACCTAGTTAAGACGAATTCATTACTGAATTACATAAAAACATCATCTGTACCAAGTGAAAGGTAACAAAGTAGCTCTTTCTGCAACGCAGCTGAAAAACTTAATTCCGATATTGAATACCTATCGGTCGCCGCGTGACAGTCAAGTGGTTGCTAGTTCACTGAAAGCGTGTTAGTGCCGCGGCCAACCCATCAATTATTAGCGCCAGTAATGAACGCAAATCCTTTGATTCCATTGAACGAGTGCCAGAGGGAATTTGGGACTCAAGTCTGGGCGGCGAGCGGGGATTACAGCGATTTAATGAGATTCAGGTTTCATTGAGTGCATCTGATTTATTTATGGTTTGCGTGTTGCTGTAATTATTTATATTAATTTAATACAGCCCAAATTCATATGTTACATAGATACATAAGCAAGTTTTAATTTCTATCCATAAAACGAGTACGGTTGGAAATTATCGAGAATAATTTTCCTCCTAAGGGAAATATTCTTTGGAAAATGTATATTTCATAGCCCAATTTAATACATAACTTATATGAATAACAAATAAACTCTAGTGTAATTGATACAAATGATCGATAAATATGTAGCTATTACTATATAAGCAATTTTCGTAATTCTACATTTTAGGGTCATTGAAATTGCTGATGCCATGACCATAAGCAAAGGTAGGTTATAATTATTGTATTGGTAATACCTGCTTTTGTTACTGTTTTATATAAGGGATATAAAACTGTGGTATATAGGGGATACCAAAAACCTACTACGCCATGGCGATCACCATTGTTGGTCATTAGCACTACGTACTAGATAAAGAAATGTGCACTGCTTATATAATCTCAGGCATAGGTCTTATATAAATTGGAATATTTTTAACATCGAGTCTACGAGAAATAAAAACAAAATATACAAAATATCAAATTTTGAATTCTTCTTAAATTATGGTTTCTATAATGAACTATGCTTTCATTTATTACTATTAGCACTTTACAAATGCTAATCTGAAAGTTTGAATTTAAGTGCGGGTGGGAATTGAACCCACGAGCCACGGGGTATGCGGCCCCATGTGCGTTAACCGCTCCGCCACTACACCATGGTAGACTCAAATTTATATTTTCTATTCGATTATTCTCTAACGCACATGGGGCCGGCCGGATACCCCGTGGCTGGTGGGTTCGATTCGCAATCGCACTTAAACTTATACAATTCATTTTAAAAATGTGGAATTGTTTATTTCAAATTTAAGTACAATAAAAAAAACAATTAATATAAGTTATAAACACAAGGTCCGCCATAATGATAACATTTAATTCGTAGACAGAACCATTCAGACAATATGTAGTAAAAATATAGCTAAAATTTAGATAATTAAACCTACACATAATCCTTGACAATAACTTAATTTTAGTTAGCTAAATATCGTTACTGTTATAAAATAAATCTTATTGTAAATTATTTCCTACAATCGGTGTACCTAAATATCTATATGTACCTAGAAATAATTATAAATTAATTATATGTTACTGCGAATATGTTCTGACTATTTACAAGCGCTTTTTTAAAGTCTACGTGAATAAAAACCTTTTTTATTTTATTTTTTGTTTATTTAATTTATTGTACACCAGAATATACAGTTGTTAGAATTTTGAACAAAGCATGATCTTATCACTTTCTTTAGCCTACATCTCCATAATACGCTTCCGCGTCCGCTTATACCTCGGCCCATGTACCGTCGCGGTACATCAAGTATGCACTGAGAGAATGCGAGAGCAACGCGACACCTCTCCGTTCATTTCATTGTCTGTCCCTTAGTCCTGTTCGCTTGAATTTTGCAATAGTTGTATACGGATAGCTGTAATGTAATGTTTTAGTTATGTTAGTGTTGTTTGTACCAGCTGTTTTGTATACTTAGTATATGTTAAAATCTGTTAGTTTACTATTACACCGTAGTGGCAATTGACAATGTGTAAGGTTGTGTTAGTAAAACACAAGTCACATTTTAAAAAAGAATATTTAGTTAGGAGGTTTCCGATCTCGAAAAAAATCCAGGACCACTCCATATCGAATTTAGTATCTAAGTAACTGTAAAAAAATATCTAATACATTTCTAAACTTTTATTGTTACTATACATGCCAAAGGAAAGCGGACTGTTATTCCTTACTACAGGTTAGTAATAAACCTATTAAGGATAACAGAACTTCATCCACAAGATGGTATCAAAATAGCTGTAAGAACTGCCATGTATATTATTATTATTATTAGGATGTATCACTAGTCTAGTCTCACTGTCGACTGGTGACTACGGCAAACCCTTCCGTGACTCGACTACGTTGTGGAAACCTTTGCGGAACTTTACCAATGTCCAGCTGTGGTTAAGCGTATATAAAAAAAAAGCTTTGGTATACTTACATAAATCTCTGTGTGGTGACGGCAAAGAATATATCATCCCATCTCAACCCGTGGGGGGCGCAGAAATCGTCCCGAAGGGGTAAGGACGAGATGACGAGCAGGAGCATTTTTGAGTGAACTATGACCATCATATGGCATATTCCGCTATTCCCTGTGAAGGCTTTTATCCAGTAATGGACGTAATTTGGCCAATATGATGATGACATGAATTTATACAATATTTTTAAACTTATTAGAATAAGATTAAAAATAAAAATTAAGATTATAAATGAAGAAAAGTGATTAATTTAGGTAGGCTAAGTTACCCTCCAATTTTTGGTATAAAGATTTTTGTTTTTCATAAAGACAAATCCACTTTGTTTATCACCCATATAATATATTCTGAGATATTCACCCACGGCCACCAGATCCCAAACTAAGCAGAGTTTGTACTATTGAAACCAGATAACCGATTTACTACACATACTACTCATAGATATTAGTCCCAGACTCAGGACAAACAGACATGTTCATGCACACAAACATCTGTCCTGGGTGGGAATCCAACCCATGACTTGCGGCGTGAAAGGCAAGCATTTATCAAACACGCCAACTGGCCCGTCAAGAAAGATAACAGGACCACCTCATAGCATCCTATGGGTATTGTAAAGGGCGATTAAGGGATACATCAGATAGTCGCACTGTCGCTAACTCGAATGCCAAACGCGGTGACTATGGAAAACCCTTCCAAATGGCTACGTTGTGGAAACCTTTGCAAAAAAAATCAATGAACATTGGCAATTGAGAGAGAATTTTAGTATTAGAATTTGTACTCTGCTAATAAGATTTACCTACCCTCTAATTTTTAGGCAATATTTGGTTAAAAGATGTTTGTTTCTCAACAAGACGAAGCCACTTTGTCACCATATGTATGCTGTTAAGGCATTGCTTTAAATTCAGATCATTAGGTTTGTCTGTGTCAATATATATCTACATATTAAGGCGTCGATCCCTCCGGTCGTCCCACCGCGCCGTCGTAGTGCCGCTCCGCTGCCCACCAATTCAGTTTGCGAGATCAAAGTCTACACAGAATCGATGCACACTCACGAAAAATTCATTTTAAATAAAACATTTTATTTCATTTACATATCACTAGACACAGCTCGATACGATTCGATATATTTTTATTGGATCGGACACGTAGGTAGATAAAAATATACAGTTTTATTAAGCTCTACGGGTAAATCATTCAAATTCATCAATAACTTTGTGCTTATTTAAATCCATTAACTACTTTTAGTTTATTTACAACAATTTAAATTAAGTTTTTTTTTTATTTTTAAACAGACGGCAGAATTGAATAATTTGGCACACTTATCAATTCAATAAATATGATTCAATTTATTATCATCATGTCAGCCAAATGACACCCACTGTTGGAAAAGAGCCTTCCCCAAGAACTTTTGTTGGACTATTTATTATTTGTAAGATTTGCTATTAAGTTCTGAACATAGAACTTAACGTTCTGAACTTATGATTTAACTGTTTATGAGTTTAATTCTGAGAAAGATAATATGCTGAACAATCAAAATATCATATTTTTTAAACACTTATAAAAATTTGCACACCTTGTGGTAGAACACAGTGCACATTAATTACAATATTACCACCACATATGTTTATTTAGAACTTCTTGAAGGATTTTTTGGAACCCTTGCCCTTAGTGACTTTTAGTACGTTAAAACGAATCGTCTTGGAGAGCGGCCGACACTCGCCGATGGTCACGATGTCTCCTAGTTCCACGTCTCTAAAGCAAGGTGACAGATGAACCGACATATTCCTGTGACGCTTCTCGAATCTGTTGTACTTAGGGAGGTAGTGCAGGTAATCGCGACGGATCACGATTGTCCTCTGCATCTTCATCTTCTGTACTACTCCGGTGAGAATGCGACCACGGATCGACACGTTGCCTGTGAACGGACACTTCTTGTCGATGTATGTGCCTTCAATCGCCTCACGCGGAGTCTTGAAGCCGAGACCGACATTCTTAGAATGTCTCATGTCTTTCCTCTTCAGGCCTCCCTTCTTGTTGAGGAAGACCGTAGCCTGCTTCTGAAACGCTTTCTCTGTCTGATCCGCCATCTTGCTTGACAACGAAAAAAGACACACATAAACTGTGTTATGCAAAAAAATATGCCACAATTGCCACGGTTGACACACGGGTTGGTGATCGCATGGTGATAATCGTTATTCACAGAGATACGCTGCTACTTATTTTATGTTAGGTACGAGTCCTAGGCCTCCCACGGGATGAGATGGGGTGGTGATAGTAGTAATCGTCCGCTACACAGAAGATGATAATATTACCAAAGGCATAACAGCAACAGTACAGTTGAAGAAATTAAAATAGCCGTGTTCAAATTGGATCGCACCGCTCTACCATTGAACAGTATCCTGAGCGCCTTCACCCAGCGATTCGTCTGCCAGTACTTGTTACTTGTACAGCTACCCCAATCTGTCAAATTTCCTCGATTGAAAGTGAACCTTATACTTTTGTGATAAAGTTGAAAATCTATAAAAGAAATTTGATAGATTAGGGTAGTTGGATGTGCTGGCGTCTGTACATATACGGGAGAATGTTGAAATGTTGTTTTAATTGTCTTCTTCTATTATAATGTAATTGTTCTATATTTTAATTGTACCTATTGTATTGTATAAGGTCGTCCGCTCAAACGCTGGTCAGATGATATACGCGAGACCGCAGGCAAACACTGGCTCAGTTTGGCACAAGATAGGGATAAATGGCACAATCTGGAGGAGGCCTTCACGCGCACGGGGGTTCCTATGGAAGAAATCAAATAAATATTACCTTACTAATAAATACTAACAAAAATACTTTTATTTCATTATAATTATACTAATCCACTAAACAAAATGTTACTGTTAATGTTAGTTCATAGGAGCAAATAAAAAGGCTTCTTATTTATTATTTTATATTGTATTGTATTTGTCTTAGTGGTTTTTTTTAAAGACAACGCCCACATTAGGGAATTTAGTTCCTGTGTCGCGGGGTACTTTACAAATATATAACAGATGGACACAAATTACATCCAGACTCAGAACAATAACTACTAACCCGCGACACAAAGCGGCGAGGCAACTGTCTAAGCCGCTGCGCCACACGTGCAGTCCAAGTTTCAGTTGGTCCTTGTTGGCTTTTCATTCAATAAATAATAATAATAATTGCCCAAGACCATTCTTTCTTTTATAATAATAATATCTAGGGACAATGTCACACAGATCCTCCTAGCCCCAAACTAAGCAAAGCTTGTACTATGGGTACCAGGCGACGATATACATACTTATATAGATAGATAAATACTTAAATACATAGAAAACATCCATGACTCAGAAACAAATATTCGTGCTTATCACACAAATATTTGCACTTACCGGGATTCGAACCCAGGACCACCAGCTTCGTAGGCAGGAGCACTACCAACTAGGCTACGGTGATGATTTTATGATTAACCATAGATCTTATTGTTAATTTTATTAGATAAATGAACATTTTTGTTTGTATTGTTGCAGCACGGGGGCTTTCCGTACGTCCCCAAGCAGTGGTGGAGAACCACCGCCAGCGCCGCCTCCACCGTTATTCTTGCCACCGCATCTGTCTCATCTCTCGCAGCATCTTAACCATCTGTCGCAGCCCTTCTTCCCTCTGAAAGGTTAGTACCATATTACTTAGCAAGGTTTTAAAATTAAATAACTCTGTATACAAGCAAATATTTTCTTGTATATAGAGCAGCATAGCCATCTCGCTCCTACATTTAGATGTTTACATGATGTAAAATTAATGGTAATTTTAGGTAATTTTGTGAGATTAATATTACAAACTATTCAAAACGCCGCTTCCAAATTATTGACGCGTCATTTTATGAGGCTGGCCTTTATTTTGGTCAATTTTGGTTCTATTGCTATACAACAACGTGGCAATGCTGCCAGGCTTCTGGGTACTTCCCGACAACGATAAGGAGCAATTTTTGTGACGCCGTTTATATTTAATTTATTATATATTTATGTAAGTTTAATGTATTTATAAATTTCTACTTATATATCTATATCTTAAATGTGTAAATATATGGAACGTTTACATAATAAAATTTACAGAATAATAATAATAATATATTAAATTATAACACTTATGACTAAACGGCGTCATAGAAACAAGTATAACTTGATTTCACGGTTGTCACTTATCAAGTGACTACACAAAATGGAGAAAGTGTTATTAACATTTTATCAACAATTTTGTTTTTCCTTCAGGTTGGGGTGCGCCGTGTCCTTGTTGTCCGAAAGAAGAAGCGCGCTCCACAAGCGTAGCGGAGCTTCGACGTAAAGCACATGAACATTCCGCGGCGCTCTTACATTCTCTCGCTAGCTTCCAATCAAGAGCATTCCTACCTTTACCCCTTCCACTTCCCCCACTGTCGCTGCTGCCCCACGACGCCCCACCCCCGACGGCGCATGAACCACCTAAACATCTGGATTAGTGTAAATAAGAAGAAACATTTCTGGTGATAATTCTGTTTAGCATAGCTGTCGTCATTATTAAGTCTCTAGCAAGGAAGTTAACCATGATACCTAGTTATTTAAAAAAGATGAATATTTACCTAATTCGCTAACTTAATTAGCCCCTTGAGCTCTCTCTTCCAACTCTCCTTTTTTGACTCTCAACTTGCTACCACTTATAAACTTATCATGATTAGTTCTGATAGTGCACTTTTAATTATCATAATACTGTAATTAACTTGAAATATAACTTATATTTTAGACAGTGGACTGTTCAAAAGGCGTAGGATTGAGAAGTGATTTGTCCTTATCCATAATAACAATTTTGACATTGACAAACAGAAATATTGATTAAATACTTCAAAGATATCAAGACGCTGTCCGATTAGGATTCCTATAGGAATTCCTTAGTGTCCTCCTGGTCGAATTTGGGCCTTAGAGGCCTGTATCAATGGAGATTAAGCTTCAGCGCAGGACATAATTATTGTCCACAAGTGCGTGAGCAAACACAGGGCCTCTTTTTATTGTCTCACTTTCATAATCCGAGGCACGGGGGTGTAACACCGCCAACTCCGGGCTGATACTAAGATTTTTCTATTAGATAAATATTATTTTTAGCACTACCTGGGCTTGGAACCAAGGTCCTTATTATCTGCGGTTGTATACGCCATCGCTAGACCTCTGAGGCAGTCAATATGTATGCATTAACTATGTGTTAGTTATATTTGTATTGCGAATGTATATGTGCACATTGAATATAATAGATGTGCGATCAGATTATACTATATTGTGACATATTGCTTTGCCATAAGCTATTATTATACTTTCTTCTGACATGTTAGTACCGAAACTGTGAGTTCATATAATGTGCCATAAACTGTAGTGAGCGCGTTGGTAGTAAATACTATATTGACGTTTTATCAAAACATGTGCCAATGTCTTGTGCCATAAGTACATAAGATTATTTATTTCTTAAGTTATTTTACTTATAAATATAAATTAGTTTCAAATATTATTGTGAATTTTATTTTGTTATGTCATCAAAATTTGTTAATAAAGACCAATGTTTTCTTTAATTATTAATTTTATTTTTAAGAGTTTTTTATTTGTAAATAAACACAAACATCGCCACTGCAGTATTGATCAAACTTTCTTTTTTTCTTTATTTGTCTAAATGATTGTAAATAAATTATATTATAATAAAAAATGTAATAATATTCGATGTTTGTACGGTTTCTGTAGTATACACAAATTGTAAATAATTACACGTTTACGGAAAAATGTAGTTAAGTATTATAAGGATTAAATAAATAACGTTTGTTATATAATTAAGGTACCAACTATGAATTTCACGCAGTGATAATGTCTATGGAAACTGTAATATTCACCGATATTTAACCATAAGTCTTCACAATTGTGCCAACATTGAGATATCCACTACATCTAAAATACTGTAAAATAAAATATAAAGTCCTTTGCAGAAAATGTACAGAGGCCAGCATATCAAGCTACCCCAAGCTGTCAAATTGCCGCAATTGAAATTGAACCTTATACTTTTGTAATAAAGATGAAAATCTATCAAAGAAATTTGACAGATTGGGATAGCTTGATGTGCTGGCGTCTGTACAAGACCTAAGCAAAGGGGGTGAATTGTATTTACCTCTGGTTTAGGTGTCTTCGACCCCATTTCACCAAGTTAAATAAATTAACGTTCTTAATTTCGTTTAATATTTTGATATTTCGTTCAAACAACATCAATTTTTGGTTAGCGGGATCAGATAATCTTTACAATCCCAACCTTAGAAATAAGCTACAAAGCAGGTGTCTTATCTTAAAGGTTTTAATTTCTGATTAAGGGGATGGGGATTGGGTCTGGCTAAATTTTATCTTTATCATACCCAACATTGTATTTTCACTAATCTCTCATAAACAACAATACTCAGGTTGCTATAGGTCTATTAAAATAATGTATCTAGTTTTTAAACCTGTACAATAACCTACTGAACATTGACACATTTACTAAGAATACTTACGCAAATGCATTAGGACCACAAACGTAGGTACCTACTTATTATCCAATCACAGTCAATGCAGAGTTTCATTGGAAACACGCTGTCGAAGGTAAAGTTTGTCTTCCGATATGACGTCGGCGAGTTCTGAATATCCAAACCACAAATCCAATCAATGTCAAAATGTTGTTACTGAACCCAAGGAAGGAACAGCACTGCAATGAGCCACGCTCCAATGTATGTTGGAGTTGTAAGGTTTCTAAAGGGTCCGCAACTTGCTAATGATGCCCCTGTTGTTGCAAGCATAGGCTACGGTGACCACTTACCATCAATTGGGCCGTATGCTTGTTTGTCAACTAAGTTGTATAAAAAAAGTGAAGATTTTAACGAGCAATTAAACGCGCTTCAGAATATTTTGGTCACCATTATACGCTAAGCAGCAAATGTGGGACGTTGCAAGTGTGGTCCGTATCACAATCTGAATCGATTTTGCACAGCCTATGATACGAGATCGAAGTGTATACCCGGACGTGACGTATACAGTATATACTAAGTAGATTTAAATGGAAGAACTCGTACGACAAGTTGTCGTCTAGTATAACCCTTAAGCAGGCTTTGCTATATTATTTTTCATGGTTTTTGGATCTTATTCTAAAGAGATAAGGTTAAAATTGATGCGGCCTCGTGTAGTCCATCGCCTCTTTAAGTGTCAACGTTGTGGGTGAAGTCTCCTAACTTAAATAGTGATAATATCCTAAGCATAGTTTTGTTAAGTAAGCCCGCGCCAAACTTGTAAATAGAGGGAGAGGATGTAACCACTGCATCATGCACGATACGTGGAATTGTCGGCGCGGGCGCAATGTACATGCCGTTATACATACATAGCGTTACAACTAGTTGTTTTAATTATTGCGAAATATAATATTACGTAATGAGAACATTGGTTTCATTTTCTAACCTAGTTTACTACCCTTTATACGTATTCAAATTTATAAGGACTGTTAAGCGTGGCCTTAACAGAGCGAGTCTTAAAACACATCCGTCGACGTTTTTGGAAAAGGAATTTTGCTGAAGGACCAAACCAATTACCTGATTTGAGTCTAGCAACAAGAGATGGACCATAAGTTATATCGACATCTGACGACATCTCGCAAAATTTAAAGATATAATATACCTATATTTTGCGAGCTAGCTTTGATTTGTTAGCTTTTTTAGACTACAGTCTGGGCAACGTCACACGTACAAGTCTAAAAAAAGTGGCAACATTTATTAGGATATACTTGTAATAACCTAACTTGATACTTTCGAAAAAATATTTTTTTATTGGAGGACTAAATTAGCAATGAGAGTGCCAGGTATAGGTATAAATTATAGGTAGAAACATATGGAAACCCTAATTTGCTTGATGGGGGTTAAAATATTAATTGTAAGTAAAAAGTGCAGATAATAATAATAATAATTTATTTACTACAGGCAACAAGGCTCGCTTGTAACTAACTTTACATAAAATTAATGTTAGTAGCTACAGTTTAAGATATACCATACTCACAATGACACATATAAAACAATTATTAAAACTATACCATTGCTACATGACGCATATTATGTTTAAAATATGCATCATGCAGCATAGGTTCGCGTATATACAGTCAAGTCTACTTGCAAGCAATGTTAGGATGCTGTTGTTACTGGCTCTAGCCTACGCACTAGTGACTCGCCACGCTTCCTCATTGCAGCATAAAAGCAGTCTGCGCGAGCGTCCGCAAACATTCCGGAAGCGCTACAAAATCGAGACAGCCGCAACAGCACCCTAAAAGCATTATTTAGTATACTGAACTCGAAGGGCGCTGTATGAATGAAGATTGCGTATAGCTCGCAGGCATCACGTATAGAAGGAAATGCAGTAAGCTCTAAATAAAGTTTCTTTGACCTCCTGCGAACATCTAGCCAACCTGCGGGCCAGCATATTCGCCGTCACCGTCAACGCCCCTCGTTCCCTTGTAAGGTCCACATCATTTTTGAGGTCGACCGTAAGTATGTGTACCCAAAAAAATACATTCAACATGTAAAGATGAACAGAGTATCGTTGTTTCCTACAGTGATGATAAAACTTTCTAAACGTTGTTCAGTAATTCCATCTCTGTCTTTCTATTTGTTTGTCGACGTGGTACATCTTCTTCATCAACATCTCTCAAATTTCCTGTTAAAGAACAAAAATTGTGTAAATCTCTTAAATGAATATGTACCACCATAAATAAGGCATATGAAGGAGTATTGAAGATACCATGCATTTTCTTCAAGAGATAAGTATTTTCGAATCTAAGCAAAGTATCAAGAACTCTACGCTACTTACTTACTTAATTTATTAAATTAAACACCATACGTAAACAAACCTGTTTATGATTGAATTCGGCCTCTTTCTCCTGTTCTTTCTATTTGTAATTGGAAATCACTTTTAATAGTTGTAGAACGTAAAATGCTAAACAAGATCACAAGGACTGATCAAATCCTAACAACGGCCATAATGCGTTGTCAAATTGAAGTTGCTTTCGTTTTAACATGCCGGCTAACAAGTATACGGCCCACCTGGTTAGCGACACACGGCATCATTCTCGTGTTATCGTCCATTTTCCCTTCCCGATGACTTTTTCACATCCAGAAAGGCAAGATACACATACCTACAGACAGTGAACAGAATAATGCAACTAGCTGGAGAAATTTCCACATTGCATCTAAGTGATAAAGAAATTTTATTATTTCAAATATATATAGTCCTCCTTATCGATTTCGATAATGGCGACCTCTCGTAATCACTTTCTTTGGTGTGCCCAACATTATAAAGATAGTATTTTATATATTAGTCACTTAAATCCATTTCTTTATTTTTATTAGTAGTTTAGTACGTCACTGAATTGACTGATTGACGGGTACGCAAAAGTGCGTGTTATAGACAATTTTCTATTTGTAAACCAGAATAAAGATTCTAGTTTACAAATAGAAAATTGTCTAATCATGTGGCGCAGCGGCTAAGACAGTCATCATATCAGCCGAAAGACGTCCACTGCTGAACAAAGGCCTCCCCCAAAGATCTCCACAATTGCCGGTCTTGCGCTATTTTCATCCAGCAGTTTCCGCACAAGATCATCGGCCCATCTTGTAGGGGGCCTGCACACGCTGCGTCTTCCGGTTCGTGGTCGCCACTCGAGAACCTTTCTGCCCCAGCGGCCGTCGGATCTACGAGCTATGTGCCCCGCCCACTGCCACTTCAGTTTTTAACCGACTTCAAAAGGAGGAGGTTCTCAAGTTCACCGGTTTTTTTTTATGTATGTACACCGATTACTCGCATATTTATGATTCGATTTACGTGATTCTTTTTTAGTTTGATGCGAAATAATTGCCATTTGGTCCCATAAAAAAAATTATATAGTTTGGCCCATTAGTTTTCATTTTATGGGCATTTTTGGATGAAAATTTTTGTTTATGTGGGCGATGTAATTGTCTTTGGCACAGACGTTTTTAAAACTTAGTCAGTCTAGCTAGACTCATACTGTTCAAGTGTTTCTTGGCATGAACATAAATAACAGTTTCAGACGACTAGCGTTTAATACTCGCGTATACATATTTGGCTATATAAACTAAATTCTGCTATATAAACGATGGCGATGGTGAACCTGCAAGCTGGCGTGACACGAAGACAACCGAAGAAGCGAATTGCGAGAGCTTTATTAGAGACAAAAATACGGCAAGACACGGTTACAGGTACACAGGTATCCGAACTACGCCACAGATAGACAGAGCTAGATTGTGAAGAAAAACAACGTTTCAATACCGATCATTTATTAAACTACACAGAGTATGCACTTACAATATACGTTATTTGTATTATATATGACGGCCGCTTCGTGTCCCGGGTTCGATTCCCGAGCCGGACAAATATTTGTGTAACCTGTAAATAGTTGTTCTGAGTCTGGATGTAATTTGTGTCCGTCTATTACATGTTGTAAAGTACCGCGCGACACAGGGATTATATTCCCTACTGCAGGTACATACTCTTTAGAGTTCTCAGTCAGAAAAATAAAATTTAAAAATAAATAAATAATAAAAACGGTTTTTATAAACATTAAAAATCACTAGTCAGAACATTAATAATAATTGTAGTAATATAAATTAACTATAATAATAAATTAATTCAAAGTACAAATAGATTCTTAGATCATAACTTTTATTTGATCATACGGGATAATAATTTAATTTATGATAGTCATGGTTTAGTTAAATGTATTTGGACATTTGACAATGTATTGCCAAAATGGTTCTTTAAGTTTATACATATTTAAGATATATTTTACTAATACAAGCATAGTTTTTAATTACTTGTTTAATTATATAAAGTACCTAACATCAAAATCACAAGACCGATTCTAATTAGATACATTTTGTGACGAGGTTATTCTATCCTAATATCTTACTCACACTCACTACATTAATATTTCACTACCAATTTGAGATTACATCATATTTTCTAAGATGACAACGATTTTACATTGTACCCCAACTTTGAATCTTAATCATTGTGTGACAAGAAAACTCTTAGAACAACGGTAAATTATTCTCCTGATGTATTTATGAACAAAGTTTTTAATAAAATGGCTTTTATGGTGATGTTTTAAGGCTTTATTAATATTCTAAGTGTGGAAACAGATGTAAGGCGATGAGATTCGAATATTTACTTCGGTAGGTATGATTCTGGGTGGTTTGATAAAGTTATTAAAATTGAAGATGATTAATCAAAACTTTCTAATTAACAGAAGTAAGATTCCTTACGATTAAATAATGTTGCTAGAACTATTTTGGTTCTTATCATTAAATGATATTTTGTGATGATTATGTAAACAAATTAAAGCTGAAATGAAAGGCTACTACAGTCGGTGAGAGCGAGAGACTTCACGTTCTCACTCACTTTAACGGCTTAAAAGTTTTAGGTGCTTAGGCTTCGAGCATTTTTGTCTAAATGCTCGAAGGTGCTTAGGACGTAAATTTGATGTTTTTGTTTTTAGGGTCTTCAATCAAAACTATATCATATTATAATTTTGGGCTTGTTTGTCCTACTTTAAAATATTAGGTATACTACTAGTGTTAGTTTCATTATTCCGCCAAATTAGTCTTGTTTAATTGATGTAATTTGATACGAGGCTAACCCAGTAACTTCCCCGAATACGAGGAGATATCCTAGAGTGTAGCTAGCACTTTTTGGACAACAAAAATCATGGAACTCGCGTCAGAAAATTTCTGTTGTACTTTATGCTCAGTATGGGAACATAAACCTAAAATAAAATAGAAATATGAGCTATTTTATTTTAGGTTTATGTTCCCATACTGAGCATAAAGTCACAAAATACTGTCAAATCCAGGTGAAGCTTCAAGCGCTTGAAAAAAGTATTCGGCAGATATTCTGGAACTTTGTTGGAATTCGTTACGGGATCCAAGACAGTTAAATCGATTCCCCGGGACTTGCCTGAGCCTCACCGCTCAGTGTCATTTTATTGTGTGCCACTGTTGATCCTGGCTTACAGGAGTTGCAGTGGTGGGTAAGAGAGAGGGACTGGTCCCGAAATAAATTCTGGAACTTACTCACTGTTTAGCTCATTTTCGTCGTGAGTCTCTCAGTGAATTATGACTATCATACAGCGATCACTAACCTGTCTACTAAGCGTGACGATTATGGTGTATCCTCATTGGAGGAGGGTTTTGTCCAGCAGTGAACGTCATTCCTCTGCCTTACTTTACCATAAAAACAAGAGTGTGTATGTATGTGTATATCGATTATACATTACATCATACTAATATTATAAACGCGAAAGTTTGTAAGTACGGATGGATGGATGGATGTTTGTACATTATATATTACTATACATACTATTTCACGTACAAATTTCTGAATGGATGTTAATAAAACTTTACAATAATATAGCTTATCCATCAGAATATGCTACATAGGCTATACAATTTAAAAATATATTGTGTAAATTGTCAAAAAATTACGATAAGTGTCAAGTAAGTAGGAAAAAATCTACCATCTGCGAGCTATTCCGGCGTGCACTGCCAAAACATGGCACAAGGTACACATGAATTGTGTGAGTATAAATGTATGTGGTCTCTCTAGTACATTATAAAACTTTATGATCCGTCCCGGGATTCAAACCCAGAACCTCATCATCGGCGGTTGAACACGCTACCGCTAAACCAACGAGGCAGTCTGCTACGGTTATTACCTCGACAAACATAACAAGGGAAGTTGTAACACCAAGTAGAAATGCGGAATTTATATTCAAAGTTACTCCTCCTCAGGTGTTGAGCAGGCTGCAAAGTTTACGATTTACTGGAAAACTAAGAGCTGTAGGTAATCTTAATTATCTACCCCATCATGGCATATTTAGATGGTTACACGTCCTAAATCTACAAAATATATTTCCTCTGTTTTCTCATACTTAAGTATATTTCTTTTTTGGTTCCAAAGCCAATTAAGAACCATAACAAACGTATTTTTCATTTCCCTTCCTGGATTTTAAGATTAGTACAGTACTTTTGTAAGGGTGTACTATGCCAAATCGAACGCCAAGTAATCGAATGTCTAAATACTCGAACGTTCATAATATCAAATGGTTAATAAATTAAACATATGTACTCGAATATGTCCTTTGGCGATATCACTGTTTCTCACTATATGGTCGCCGTTCTAACCTAACCTAACCTACTTTTGTAGTAGCCGTATGTTTCGTTTTATTAACCATTCGATATTATGAACGTTCGAGTATTTAGACATTCGATTACTTGGCGTTCGATTTGGCGTAGTACAACCCTTTTGTACACAATACGTGACCGGCCGGTTGGCGTGGTTGGTAGATCACCACACATACCCTTCACGGTGCTGGTCGTGGGTTCGATTCCCACCCAGGACAAATATTGGTGTGCATGATCATGTCTGTTAGTTCGGAGTCTGATATTTTGACTAGACTGTTGATCTAGTGAATAGTAACAGTAGTGAAAAGTAAGTAATGAGCACAATTACTTTTCTGCGTCTGGGTATAATTTATCTATAGTATGTGTGTATTTAGAAATATATGAGTATGTTCATCAGGTGTCTGGTGGCCATAATTTTAGGTCAGTATTTTAGTTGTCCTGGGTGGGCGACTGTTACAAAGCTTATGACCCAACAACAATAGACAAAAAAAGCCTATTTCAAATTGCCGAAAAAAAATGCCGGGGAAGAACTCTGACGGTATGTAGAAATAAAAAAAAATATAATGATTCGATTTGAATTGAACAAGGCTGAAGTTTTGTTAATAATAAGTGAAAAAATATTACCTAATAGTTCTTGTGAAGAAAAGGTTTCTATTTAATTAATTAAAAAGCACTGGACTTAATTTTCACTTGAGACCTTTAGGATAGCAAAGTGTTATTCTTTGCTAAATGTTCGGGATTAAGTAACAGTCAGACTGATCGCTTCAGTAGTTGAAGTGCTAAAATAATATCTAATAATATCTAGGGACAATGTCACACAGATCATCCTAGCCCCAAACTAAGCAAAGCTTGTAACATGGGTACCAGGCGACGATATACATACTTATATAGATAGATAAATACTTATATACATAGAAAACATCCATGACTCAGAAACAAATATTCGTGCTCATCACACAAATATTTGCACTTACCGGGATTCGAACCCAGGACCACCAGCCTCGTAGGCAGGAGCACTACCAACTAGGCTACGGTGATCGTCGGAAGATAACAAAGACACTTTGAAAAAAATACAAATTAGATTTACAACGGGTTTTATTCATCTTAATTATTAATTTATAGTTTTTATACATAATAAATATACAAAATACACATTCTTGATCTCACTTTTGTTCATGTTATGTAAATTATAAATACACCCATGTATACTTACTAACTTATCATATGGGCAGTGGTTACCCTAGTGTCAGAGTTACCGACAGTTTAACGTGCCTTACGCAGCACGGAGACGGTTAGAAATTAATCCCAATTTGGCGGTCACCCATCTATGGACTGACCGCGAGCCTAGTTGCTTAACCTTGCCAATCACTTACGGATCGATGAGAGCATCTAGCTTATAAGCTTACACTTGTTTATAATTTAGATTAAAACAAGAACAGTATATTCAGTAATTTGCCGACGACATAATTAAGGTGCAAAATCAAATAATTATATTTTATCATACAAAACATGACGATTATTGTCCAATACGTTTACAACAAATCTCTAACACGTACATTTCTCCGCACTGCGTTGTTGAATCCTTCTCTGTACTGATAGAACACGCTGCTTGAGGATATCACATCTGTTACGGCATCTGTAACAAATAAAGCGAATTAGGTATAGTCTATATCTATACATATAATAGAATCGTAGGCAAGTCAAAACTGTACATTGAACATTTTTTTAAAAGGATACTTGCGGGGTGATCTATAATCGATATCGAAGCATAAAATACAGATTTTAGAATTTTTGTCTGTGTGTCTGTTTGTCTGTATGTATGTCTAAACTCAAAACGTACTGCATAGATATACTTCAAATTTTGCATGAATATTACTAAGAGGTGGGGTCAACATATAGGCTATATATTATCACGCTATCACCTACGGGGGAGGAGCTGTGATAATTTATAAAATTTAACGCGGGTAAAACCGCGGGGCATAGCTAGTATAAGATAAGAAGACTCTTTATTGTACACCAAACATCACAGGATACAAAATACAATAATATACGTTGGTGGTGACATCGAGCGAGAGCGGAGAGCGTTGTCGGTCAGAGCGAATATGTTAGCACGCAGGTTTGCGCGCTGTTCACTTGGTGACAAAATAACGCTCTTTCGAGCCTACTGTACAAACTTTTACAGCTGGATATACTCAACGATCCTACAACGCTAAACGCGTACAATACAACAATGCATTTAGGGTGATGGTAGGGCTGCCCCGTTTCTGTACTGCGTCGGAAATGTTCGCAGATGCACATGTAGATTACTTTTATACTACAATGCGTAAGAGATGCGGTTCTCTGGTGCATAGGGTGCGGACCTGCTCTAACAGTATCCTAAACATGATTGCAAGTAGGTTGGACTGCGCCTACATAAGTCGTTGCTGTACCGTCTCCCATGGCTTGTCGCAGGGATGACGGTTGAAGGGTTATAATGTATGTTACTAATATATCCTACTAACATATATGAGTCATAGCAACTTGAATAAATACATTTTCTATTATATTCTTATCACTAGATGTGACCCTTCCAGGTAACCTAGGCAGGGATTGGAGTATGGAGTAACTGAGGGTAGTTATCAGGGTAAAAAATTAAAGAGACGATATGCACTAGTATCATGACGATGTTCGAACCTCGACTCTGCGCGGCTACTGACTATGAGTTGCAAGAGAGTGTTAATATTTTAGGGATGTTTTGTGCAACTGACGCTCTACGTTAATACGCGAAGACGCAGCCGATTGGGGTTCGGAGAGGGCATTTCATCGGGACGAATAGTAACCTAAACCGTTGCAATGCTGCTACGAATATTTACTAAGCCTTATTATGAAGTAGACCAGCCGTGTGGTTTCGGGCCTAGAAAGAATAACAAGCCCCCCCCCCATATAATTCTGTTGGTATCGTAAAAGGCGACTAAGGGATAAACCAGGTAGTCAGACAACAGTGCCACCTGTGTACTAGCTACCACATAACTGAGGTCGCCAAATCGCATCCCAAGGGCTGTGTACAGCAAACCCCTGCACATAGTAACGTTATAGAAACATTTGGAGAAGGCCTATGTCCAGCAATGGACGATATCAGGCTGATGATGTATGTATTATGGACCAGGTGATTATATATATATATATATATATATGGCATTTGCGTCTGTTACAGACGATTTACGGCGCATTATCTGAGAGACTTTTCTTATTGTGGCTAAACAAACCGATGCGAGAGCGACATAGCCTGCCGCAGACCTGACAAGTTTGAGGTGGTTGGTGCCAAGCCGCTTTCATGTCGCTTCTGTCTCTTATCAGCAAGTACTCCGAACCAAGCTTCATCACAGATCTTACGACTTTTTCCCAGCTACAGTGGTTAATTTTAAAAGCGGCCATATCCCGCTTGGTGCAGTCTTTATCCAGGTTATTAATGCGGGCATTATACATAATGTACGAGCATTATGAATAATGTCTAGATCTATCGGGCTAAGAGACTAATACTATCTTAACTTCATTATTTATCACATTTTGCTTTTCCAGGTTTTCTTCCCGCCACGTATATACGTGGTATCTAGCAGTAATTGGGTCTGTAAACATGGCGATCGCGTATGGCCTAAATGTGAATTTGTCCGTAGCAATGGTGGGAACGCTCAACCACACTGCAATCAAGGCATCAGAGGCGTATGTTATACAGAATGCTTCGTAAACAACGTTGAATGTTTCGGTAACATAACCGAACAAAAAAGTACGAGAGCAGGACAAAATACATTAGGTATCTTCTAACTGTATATAGGATAGATACACAATGGCGTTGTGTGCCGCCGTTAATTGCGTCTCGACTCCACCCCTAATATGAACAGTTTCAATTATAACTGACTTATTAATACCTAAGGGCTGTTTTTACGCTTGGAATATATATTTTTAGTCTTTATTTAATACTAGCATTGTGCAAAACAGTGGCAAAGAGCTTTACCTCTCCTGTTTTGAAAAGTTCATGAGGAGATTGATTAAATGAAAGATGTCGGCCTCCCATGACGTATTAGGCTTTTTTATTTTTTTTATTATTAAGATGCTTATTAGCATTGTTACTAACCAAATAATGGATCAATATTGTCCCAAATTAAAATATTTTCCATTATTTAATTTATTCGTTTATTTTTGCTGCATAGTGTACGTCTGTTTATACACTTGCACTAGATAAACCTCACTTACATTTCGATGGTTTCAAGAATCAAACTAACGGTAAAGGTTAGAAAGCTAAATAATATAATGTTTATTATGTATCAAAGCCATTTATTAACACTACTGAAATTAATCCCTGAATAACAGTGGTCTTTACAAAAAAATGTCCTGTGCTTCATTCATCAGGGCAATGAGCAGCTATGAGAGCTAGAGCAAGGCGACTACTCGCGCATATTTCATCTTGCGTAAGTAAAATCCCAATATCTCTTATTTTTTATTTTGGTCTCAACCTTGTACATAGGTATTTGAAATATTTCATTATTTGCGGTTGAACACTATCGATAAGAAGTGCATTATACTTTATAAGTGAATATGATTAATGAAAAGAACTTTTAGCTATTTATCACTATCACACTAATATTGTAAAGGCAAAAGTTTGTGAGTGTGTGAGTGTATGTTTGTTACTTCTTCACATCTAAACGGCTGGAGCGCTTTTAATAAAATATGGTATGGATTAAAACATAGGCTATACTTTATAAAGTTTAACGCGGATAAAGCCCCGGGCACAGCTAGTTAATTATATAGGAAAATAATAATGCCATTTCGATTCAACAACACATCTACCGCAGATAAAGTATAATGCCTTGTTTTAGGTTAATTTAAGTAAATTATGTGGCTGTAAATGACATTTTATACTAAATACATTAACGTAAATATTTGATTATATATTATTCATCATGTTAGCCGAATAACGTCCTCTACTGGACAAAGGCTACCCAAAAGATTTTCACAATGGAGGTATGTCCATGATTTGGAGAGATATGCCATAATCGCCAAGCTTGGCAGACGGGTTGGCAATCGCAGTATGATGGTCATAATACACCGAGAGACGCTGCTGCCCTTTCTCTGGGAGATATTCCCTCGGGATGACTTCTACGCGTCCCACGGGATGTGATGAGGAGGCGATATCTATGCCATCAACCACACAGCAAACATTTTTATTATTTAATTAATGTTATATTTGGAAGAACTAAATATTGAACCGGAAGAGGCAGCGTGGGCAGGACCCCACAGTGGAGCCGTGGAGCGACGATGTTAAAAGGGTCGCGGATGCCGCTAGATGCGGGCAAGCCTTTCTCCAGCGGTGGACGTCTTATGGCTGATATGAAGTTGATATTTTTTTTTAAATTTCAAAATCACGCTCCATTGTAATGTTGCCTTACAAAGGCAATACATAAAAACAATCGTATGAAATCGGATGATGTGGCAGGGTTATTTTTCCGAACGCGTTGTGCTATCTATAATCTATATTTAATCTAATTATAATACAAATACATACGTCTCAAACTAATAGGTGTACTTCGCCAAATAATTCAATATCAATTGATTAATCACTATTAATCGAACGTCTAAATATTCGAACGTTTATAATATCGAACATTCGCTGATAGGTCAAAGTAGGTTAGGTTAGAACTACGACCATACAAACAGAAACAAATCATTTTTTTATCGCTAAAGGATAAATTCGATACAATGTCCGATTTATCAACTATTCTATACTATGAACGTTCGAGTATTTGAATATTCGGTTTCGATCAATTGATATTCGATTATTTAGCATAATACACCCAAAACAAACTATATATTAACAACAATACTAATAAAACTAGATAATAACTTGTAGCCGTGCAACATTGAATCAGACAATGATTTAACAATAAGGACTTGGAGCTAAATCAAACAGTAAAGTCGATTTCACGCTCGGTGGTCACACACTGAACAATTAGTTTATACAGTACCTCATTATAACTTCGCCGGGGTACAGATAGACACGAATTATTATGAAACAGACTTAATCTTCTTATTGAAATAACATTGAATTTCAATATTAAAAGCTTTTTAACGAGAAATATTTATACAAACTGGCTGGTTGAGATAGTATCGCCTAAAGGAAAATCTGGACATCACACATATTGGTAAGATAATTTATTTTTTTAATAAGTATTTTTAAATTTATTTAAAAAATACTTATTTTAAACAACTTTTAAAATAAGTATTATAATATATATATGTGGAATTTGTGTGAAATGTATAAATCAAATAATACTTTTTTTACCACTTATTTGAACAATATTTATATAGGACCATACTGAAGCATTTTTTTATTGAATAAAAAAGAAGTATATTATACCGTTTATAAAAGATTATATGTATCAGTGGCGAGAAATCTTACTAATATTATTACCATGAAAGTCAGTTACAAAAAGGTGTTTAAGAACGAATTAACAAATAGGCTACATTACATAGCTAAATCGGGTAACACAGAGGGCCGTACAAAACAAGCAATTTTAACGGTGACTACAAATCACTAAAAAGACCGTATAAAAAAGGACATGAGAATCAAAAGAAACATACGAAATACCTGATCGGAATCGAAATACCCTTGTAATTACATATATTGGACAGTAACTTTTTTAATCAAGATTCCTCAAAATAAACGAAGTAATACAAGGAAAATATAAGAGGTATTTGACTTAAAATTCTGATAATGATCTTTAGTCCCTTCACGAGTGAATAAAAGTAGAGCACGAAGATACGATGCTACGTATATACACGGTACGGCTATAAAGGCCCCAAATTGAAAAGATATCTATTTTATTCTTAAAACCAATCCCCAGCTCATACTTTGTTCAACTACGATTACATTTAAATCAGTCAAGTCAAGCAGAATGTAGTATCTCGACCATGCATAACATCGTAGCATACCGTAGTACCTAAGTAGCAAATTCCGTAGCACTACTACGTTTCTCGTAGCACTTAAAATGAATTAAATGCAAAGCTTATTTCTGTTGGCTTCGTAGCATTGTAGAAATAATAATTTTGTGAGCTTTAGCAGCTTATTTTAATATTAAACTCCTATTCTAAGTTATTTTAATGCAAATGGTCGAAATTAATCACAAATGATTTTTCATTACTTTGTGAACAAAATCTCAGTGAAGAAACGAATGACTGAAACCATGTTTCAGTCATTCAATTCGGTGACTCGTGTTATTACATTTTTTTATTAATTCGATTTTTGCTGAGTTTTTCAGTTCCAGACGTGTGTAAGGATCGTGACAGATGGAAGTCTGTTGTCTCTGGGAAACAGGCGTGAGTCTTTGTATGTATGTTATCAGTTCCTTGTAGAATAGTAGTGGTTCGAAATAGTTTATCATAGAGATGTTTAGAGAGATAACGGAGGAGGCATTTGCCCATAAGTGGGAAAGAAACCGGTTAATATATATCATATCTATAAATGTAAAAATGGTCTATCACGTGGATGACCGAATATGGGAGTTTCTTTTTGTATGTAATAAGCATTTTAGAAAATAAAATATAAAGCTCCACCCTTATCAAAGTGCCGGGGCGGGTACTAGTATACTTATAAAATAATTTTAGTAAAATACGAAACTATACTCATTTCGAGTCAACCACAACTTGGCTAATATTAAATGACTCGTAATATCAAAATCCGCGTATAAAACAGAACAGTCAATCCGAATCCTAATTTTAATATTAACCGAAAATTCGGATAATATAAAATGAAATTGTTCGACAGTACAATAAGTCTTGAAACAATATAATATAGCTGAACGTCCCGAGCGAATTTCGCCTCAATCCCATTACAAATCGCGTTGAGATTATTAAACAGTCACCTTAACGAGAATTGAGAAGGGGAAAGGGTGAGGAGGCGAGGTAGATTTTAGGATGAATGTACAATGGAGGAATGATTTCATAAGTCAGATTTAGAAGATAAATACGAACTAAGTAAATTTATAAATAATATCCTCGGACATTATTCACACACGATCATCTGATCTAGCAGATCTAGCCAGGCTTGACTTTCACTCCAGAGCTATAACACTGTCAACTCCCTAATCCCGGGGTGGTACCTAATGAGAATTTTTTTTACCACAATAATCCCAATAACAATTCTATAATTAATGGTGATCTCATTCATGATAAAGAGAATCATTCATAAAAAAAAAATACTATCCTGGGACATAATATCCCATCTGATCCCAAACTTAGCAGAGCTTGTACTATGGAAACCAGATAACTGATAAATTACATATACTACGTTTTATTGTAAATACATACTTATATAGATAATGACACCCAAACTCAGGACAAACAGACGACCTGTGGCGAGAAAGGCAAGCATTTACCAACCCCGGCAACCGGATCGTCAATTACATTATGATAATATAATTAATTCTTAGGAGGCACTCATAAAACAAAATAAAATAAAAAAGGTTTTTATTCACGTAGACTTTAAAAAAGCGCTTGTAAATAGTCAGAACATGTTTGTAGTAATACAGTTATTATTTCTAGTTACTTATTACAGATATTTAGGTACACGGAATGTTAAACATTTATACAATTTATTTTATAATGGTAGTGATATTTAGCTAGCTTGCATTAAGTTATTGTCAAGGAAATTAAGTTCAGGTTTAATTATTGAAATTATTATTTTACTACATATTGTCTGAATGGTTCCGTCTATATTAAGGTATGAATTCAGTATTATTATTATTACGGACCTTGTGTTTAAGACGGTCGCGCTTTAATGCTACCACCAGATCCAATGCACCCCAACTGAGAAGACCCAGCGAAACAAACTCAGCAGGTTCATCTACTACCGGTTTCAACACGGCCCAGTTGAGGCCAGTAGATTAACCAGCAGACATCACTAGATCGGAAACGATGGTCAAGGTAGGCAGTTACCGACTGCTGGGACAGCCAGCTTAGCGTTTGGCTCATTTAGATTATTGCTTGTAACGCTTTATTATATTAATGTTACTCATGAAGTCATGTCAAAGGCTTCAAAAATTCTGACACAAGGGTTTGCCAATAGTAATAAAATAATTATTATTGTAGATTACAATGTAGACATACGACAGTGTGCGGGTAAAGATCACACAATTTCGCAGTGGATATATTTATATTTTAAAGCAAATTAATTTCAAAGAAAGGTGTTATATTCTTTGAAATTCAATAATAACTCACTGAGTTTTAACTGTTAATAGATGCAACAAAAAATTTAAATTTCAAGTTAAGAATGAACTGGTAAATCATTATCAAAGAATGTTTTTTCTTAAAAATGTCGCCTCTTCGTATTCCGGGCATATACATTATATCCACTTCGTATGGGTCACACAAATAGTTGTCCTGTATGGTAATCAAACCCACGACCTACAGCGTGAAAGGCAAGCATTTACCAACAACGCCAGGTTTTAATTCACAATTCCTATAATTTAGTATGTATTTGTTTTCAAAATATCGTCTTGTAAGTCTACTGGAAAATATTTCTTTAGAAATAAGTACAATAACTTGTATTCCTTCGTTTTCTACGTTTAATGTACATTGTCTACATAAACTATTTAGATTTTAATTAAATTGTTAGTAGGTTCATTGCTTAATTTTAAGTTTTAAAAGAGCGAAGTGGCCTAACTCAGGCAATTTTTGCCTAAAAGGTCACTTCAAACACTAGTTGTAGTAATAATTTTGTGAATGGAAAATAATATTTTATTAAAAAAAAAACTAATAATAAAATAAAATAAAAATACTTTGTTTACTAAATTTACACTAATCGTCTCCTTGGGTTATCCGATCGATTGGTAATTATAATATCTAATGGGTTTTATATATATCTTTCGTAGACCAAGTTTTACTATCTTAAAAACAGTCATGTATCTACGGATGATGGGTACTATTTTAAAACCGTCAATCTAAACTCTTCTTAACGTTACTAAAACACAATTCCCAATTTATTACAACATTTCGTCCGGGAGTAAATGGTGGTGTTACATAATTGGTTGCTAGTTATTATTAAATCTATACAAATAAATAAAATTGGAGTGTCTGTTTGTAATATTGAAATAACCGTTTTTTTTCCTACATAATAGGAAAATATATACGGTACCTACACCAAAATAACATTTTTTTAAATTTTTGTCTGTCTGTCTGTCTGTTTGTTCCGGCTAATCTCTGAAATGGCTGGACCGATTTTGACGGGACTTTTATTGGCAGGTAGCTGATGTAATAAGGCGTAACTTAGGCTACTTTTAAACTTAGAAAAAGTAGTTTATTTTACTAAAAAACTAAATCAACTAATTAACACGCGTACGAAGTCGCGGGCACAGCTAGTATATAATAAATTGAAAGTCTGTCACAGTTATGGTGTTAAAACCTGAATGTACTGGTTTCAGAGAAGTTCAAGCCGCCCATTAGGCCTATTACATGGCTTAACGACTGTTGCCTAACGATAAAAACCGGGACCGACAGCTTAAGCACGGAGACGCTCTGAAAATTAAACAAATTGACGGTCCCTCATTCAGACTGTCCGCGTGGCTGTGCTTTACCTTGTCCAACAGCTACAAACCGGTCAGTGCACATGGCTATGAGCGCCACTGTACTTAACCCTAGTAAAAGATTTCTCTATTCTTTTTCCGTTTCCGAGTGATTTGACGGCTGCCCTCTAATGACTACAGCTTAACGTCTCCAAACTAAAGCAAGGAAACATACATACATACATAGACTCACGCCTGTTTCCCAGAGGGGTAGGCAGAGATAACGGATTTCCATTTGTCACGATCTTTGCATAGGATGAATGAAAGAAGTATACCTGGCCTGTGTGAATGGGACCACCGGAAGGGGGAAACCACGTCGAATATTCTCTGACCAAATTGGAGATGTTCTCAAGAAAGGGCAGGGCGGGCATATAATGACAGTAATCGAGCAAGGAAACGCTCAGGAATAATAATAAAAATATCCTGGAAGGAATTAAGGAATTAAGGAAACCAGATAATTGATATATTACTTATACTACTTTTCTTTTGTAAATACACTTATGTAGATAATTACACCCCGACTCAGGACGAACCTGAGTGGGAATCGAACACACGACCTGCGGCTTTCACGCCGCAAACGTTGTATTAGGTTTAATTTACTTAAGTACATCAAATGAATAATAATAATATCCTGGGACATTATTCACACACGGTCATCTGATCCCAAACTAAGCAGAGCTTGTACTATGGAAACCAGATAACTGATACTACATATACTATTTTTCTTTTGTAAATACATACTTATATAGATAATTTACACCCAGACTCAGGACGAACAGACATTTTCATGCACACAAATATTTGTCCCGGGTGGGAATCGAACCCACGACCTGTGGCGTGAAAGGCAAGCATGTACCAGCCACGCCAACGGGCCGACGCCAATTGAGCGTCAACAGAATAAAAACATATCCAAACCTTTTCAATCTTAAGAATTTCAATATAACGTCACTAAAATAATAATCTCAATTTATTAAAATATCTCATTCGCGAATAAATTAAGGCGTTACACAATCGGCCCATAGTTATTACATCCAAAGGGTTCAGGTGTGGCAAACGCGCGGTGTCGCCCGAATGAAAATTAACAGCCCTTGGTAGATAGTAATTGAAAATAATAGCGGTAGCAGACATATGATTAACGCGATGCGATAAGTGAGAGTATTCTGTGGATTATCTGCGTTAGCTGAAGGGTTCGTGCTGATTATTTTATGAGACTTATTTGGGGTTTCGGAGGAGGTTCGGGGGTGATATTAAACGATTTTCTAATAATAAAATCGCACAATATCAAGTTTATGATTTGAAAACGTGATGATAGTGGCAAAAAATAAAAGGAGATCTGTGACACAGGATTGCTAAAGGCTCCAGTTTTTCCTTCCGGGTTGTAAATCTTCAGCTACACACAATGATGCGGTCACATTTTCAGTCCATGGCGCATGTAACTGCCATAGTATTCTGCCAGATGGCGGTAAACATTGACGATATTAATGACACCTGACAAAAGTGGAATACATAGACAACATAGATTTCGCTCAACTATCTTACGGTGAATAGTTGTGTCGGTGAATACACGTGTAGTTATAAAAATATTTGTATATGTCTACCTAAATCTATTTAAAAAAGCGTTCAGAATATACATTCTCACTTGCAATTGGAAAATTTGTGAGTCGTAAAACGTAGTTGTAATTCTAATATATTAAATGTAATTCTAATTTATTTACTCCTATTACCTACATTTATCTATATATACTTACTTAAATATATAAAAAAAAAACCGATCAGAATATTCAGTTTCACTTGACATTAGCGAAACTGTGAGTCGTTAACGTAGTTGTTATTTTAATTCATAAATTAATTTATGTATATAATCTATTTAAACCTATGAAATAAATTAAAATTATACCATTACACGCATCTAATTCATATTACCATTTTACACCTAACATTGATATTGCCAGCAATATGGAGCCATGCGTAGCGGAATGATACGGCAGTTTAAGATGGATTTATAACATTATGAAGAGTAGTGAATCTCCGCACTGCACTCTAATACTTATACTATGATAGAAACCTTCTCACAAGTGCCAATCACAGATGCAATAAGGTAAATGACACGCAACAGCATAGAAAACAAACAAATACCTATTATTGTTGATCAATGTGTGATGTCTTACCTGTCCTTTGGGATTGTGTTACCGGAACAATTCTTCCGAAAAAATCTTTGTGGACCTGCAACAATAAAAGATCACTATATTAATTTTAGTAAGAACAAATAACCACTATGGCTGCAGATGATGCGCAATGATAAGGATAGCAACCTCGCTACTATCAAGGCCTTCGAGCATAGACAAATGCTCGAAGATCAGGGCACCCCGCTGTTCTCGCACAGGTTACGTATTTGTGAGAGACAGACAGTGATGCATGCAAGGAAACCAGAGTGCCGTTTTCTTAAAAAAAAAAGATCTTTCTTTGTCCTTTTTCTATGCGGACGGCTGCCAGTCCAGCTAGACGCGGCTAACACCATAATTATACGATACCCACAAAACCAAATAAGTTTGTATGTTTAAAAATGTTTATCGGCAGAAAATATTTGTACTTGAGTTCGTCTTCGCTCCCCACAAAACCCTCCACTCTAGGCTGAACCTGTTCCGTGGAGAGTTTGGATAGAAAAATGTTTCATCAAATATCTTCTAGGATGTGGGACTTAATTGACGGGTCGGATTAAGTATGGACAAATTCCAATTCTAGACTATTCCAACTAACATTGTTGTTAAAGATGATTGACCTTGTTGCTGAGGTTTTGTTGGAGGCCTTATATACTCCGTCAGAGAATCCCGCTTTACTCTTATGTATTTTAATATCTGAGAGTCAACGACATAAGTAAATTGTACAACGATTCGCCTCCCAATGATGACAAAGACCGAGATAAGGCTACTTTGGTTACAAGGACTCCCGTACACAAGGTTTAATACATAGTTCTCATATCGCTCAAAGCCATGTTAAACCTATCGTTACGCACGTCTAACCGTCTGACGACTTTACAAGTACAATTTAAAAAAAACAAAACCGCATTTGTCAAGCTCAAAGCAATCTTACACCCAAGGTACAAACTCCAATTAGTGACAACACTTGCAATGACAATGCTACAATAAGGGATATCAGACGTTATTGTGTATGCTATTGGGGTTAAAGTTTATTTAGCAGTAACACCTGCAGATGTATTTCAGTTTTAAAGGAATTCAGACTTTATTATAAGTTACATAGTAGTTAATATTGCGAGTGTACAATGTTTACGATAGGGTAACCAACAATGAATTCATTAATTTTTGATATCTGTTCTTCAATAAAGTTATGAAGGGTTGCATGATACTTGAATCGGTTTCAATGTAGCTTTTCGACGATACTTTCAAGTAAATTGGTTATAAATTCATATCGAGCGATTTTGAGCTGTAAAGATTGATTTCAATGCCAAGAAATGTATTTCATTGCATTTTTTTGTTAACTGTACTTTGTCTTACTAACGACGAGTGATTAATTTATAACCATATTCCAATCGCATACAAAGTTTATGTTTAGTTTCGCTTTTATGACTACTAGTAATCTAATTTGTATATTAGTAGGAGAGCTGGCACGCATTTTTGGGTAGGTATTTGAGGCAAGCTGAAAACTTGTCCTATAACTCTTCAGACACATCCCAACACGGAACTGCAGACCTGGCAGGCGGGTAGCGGGTCTAAACCAACCTCTAAATTTTTGAAGTTATACTTCTTTTGGCGCGATGGAGAAAAATGATGAGAGTGAATTTTTACGATGCGCGCGCACACCGACACCAAAAAATTTAACAGCATGAAGTTAGTTCTAGGTAGTATGAAAATTGATAACTATGTTCAAGTTGTATATTAAGAAGTATAACTTCTAACGCGTGTACATAAGTACACACAAGTTTTTTTTGTTTTTTTTTTAACCAAATATTGTATTTGAGGCAAGTTGAAATTTTGATATGTTGTAGTTTAATGTTTATACAATACAAAAAAAAAGACAGGTGATTCTGTCGGGTCTTTAGCACTGCCAGGCGTGTGCAAAAATATTTTGCAAAAAAATCGAAATATGTATTTGAGGCAACTTGAATGTTATTTATGTATTGTATAAACATTAAACTACAACATATCAAAATTTCAGCTTGCCTCAAATACATTTTTTGGATAAAAAAAATCAAGAATTTTGGGTTTGGTTTAGACCCGCTACCCGCCAGCCAGGGCTGCAGTTCCGTGTTGGGGTGTGTCTGAAGAGCTATAGGACAAGTTTTCAGCTTGCCTCAAATACCTACCCAAAAATGCGTGCCAGCTCTTGGACTATATATTCTATGAACGTATCATGCTACTTATTTAGCATGTATAATTTTTAACAACTCGTTTGTTTAAAATTCTTTCTTCTTATCCACCTTAATATTCTTACATAATTAGAAATAGATTTCACATGGCTTTCTACATTGCTTTCGTATAAAATTCACCATTTTTATCACATGCACTGATACTGTCCTTTCATCAAATTAGTGAATAAAGTCAAGCTTTTTTACAAATACTACTACGGTTTAAGTTACTAGACATATATGTAATACTAGCTGTGCCCGCGACTTCGTTCGCGTGGATGTCGGAACTTAACAATGTATTTTTTAAGTGTAAAGCGCTGTGGCAGGATACCCATACAACTTTTTTTTTATTTAATTTAGTGCTTCTTTATTTTACCTGTGAAACCATCTGGAGCGTACACAAAAGCGTTATTGTGGTTGTTTACGCGTGAAAGAGCTACGTATAGTTGACCATGGGAAAAGCATCCAATACTTAGGTCCACCCCCGCAACGGATAATGTCTGGCCCTGAGCTTTATTAATCGTCATGGTATAACAGAGACTGACTGGGAATTGCACTGGTTTGAAAGATTTAGGAATTATAGGTATCCTTGGAATAAAAACAATAACACCGGCGCCGCAACCTGTTAATATTTCAGCTTCGATAATGTTTTGCTGCAGATTTGTGACTTTGAGCTGAGTGCCGTTACAAAGTTTGGGAGGACATAAATTTCTGAGGAGAATTATTGGTATACCGATTTTTAAAACTATTTTGTAGGATGGAAATCCGGGTGTGCTGAGGGAATCCAAAAATTCTACCGGGTAGTGCGTGGCGTCATCTTCTTCCACAACTGTATTTATTGAGCTATATTCTCTACTATTCCCGGACAAATGAGTCAATATTTTGAAATTAATTGTCGCAGCTTGGTCATTGCGGGGCGTCAAAATAGCTCGCTGACATACCCAAAAACTGGCTTGATTTCCCATGTTTGTAGTATCTCCGTACACAGAAGAAATTAGCTCCTGCTGTGATGTAACGTAAGAACAGAGATTACCAATCAAAATAACTTTTCCATCTTCTTGTAGGAGGTATGTGCCATCGCCTATTTTTAACAATAAATTGGAAAACTCCTGTGCATTTTCGCAGCCTCTGACTGATCGGGTTCCCTCCTATACTTATAACTATCTCTTGAATAGCCAATAAGGACCTGTTGTGACAAATTTCACGTACCCTGTCCGGAATTTCTCCATCAGTATTTAGTTGTACATGTCTCATAAAATCTTCAGCAAACTTGTCATGGTACTTTTGCCATAACTGTTTAGCATTCGATAACGCACAAAAGGTCAATAAGATGGCAAACAAATGTCGCAAGCGATGTGGACTATCGCTCACGCATGTTTCCGCTAGAGCGTCATCCCAATGCTGATCTCCATCTAATAAATGGCGTGCTCGGCAAGCGGCCTGGTATGTGGGATGTTCAATATCATCCACTTTACAGAGCTCAGCAAAAGACGTAGGTCCTCGCACTACATGGACCAGACTGTGGGATGAACTCACACGTGAGCACGCCGTGTGAACCTGCTCGCCTTCCTCTAGTCAATTCCAGCTAACTTGAGAGTTTGACTTTGCGATTTGTTGATGGTTATCGCGACACACACTTTTATAGGGAACTACAGTATTTTAAACTGAAAAGGGAGATAATTTGGCACAAACGGAATACGTGACACGAACACTTTCTCCCTGGGCGCATCCAGGCATAATAGTAGCCTCTATAACACGATGCAAAGTTTTCACTTGAAGCCTAGTGCCGTTGCAAAGTTTAGGTGGCTTCAAATTCCTCAGAACCTTTACGCAACATACATGCCCTATTATACGCCCTTAGGGGTGGAAATTCCTAAAATCCTGAAATACGTATTTTTTATTTTTAACGGAAAGGCCACATATCAATTTTCATGCTTTTCACTTAAAAAATTACACACTTATCATACAATGATGAAATAATGAAATTTATTCAGCACTTGGGTATTAACATACACTTGTACTTGTCAAGTTCACAATGCAGTACATAAACATAGTCAAATACAGTATAAAAAATACAAAAATATAATTAGTCTAAAAAATAATCTATTATTTTGAAATTTATTTATAAACAATATTAAAATTAAAGAATTGAAGGCAATGAGCATTTGGCTAGCGCAGAAGGCTCTCAACCAGTAGCTTAAATTAAACTATTAATACCCGAGGCCACCCTTTTGGGGTTCGGGCCACAGCTCAGGGGGCCGCTGAAGCAAAAGGACAGAATTCTAAGAGAGGGTGTGATCAGTTGCACGGGATCACGGATGACGTGTTATGGGGCCAAAGCGATCCTCGCCGCTGAGGAGCCTACCCTAGCTAACCTGCGGCTTTCTCTAGATACCTAGGTGGACGACCCGGAGAAGAAATCCACAAAGAAACTCCGGGCTTGCTTTTTTCGTCTTCTCTTGCTTTTTGTTTTCGTTCTTTTTTTTCAATCATGTATTTTCTTACATTACAACTTACATCTCCTATTTTACGCCCTTATTAAATTATAACAAATCCAACCTTGTATATAATTAAATTTGCCCAAAGAAAACAGAATATTTTAATAACCAATTTTGGACAACGACATACTTCTAGCCAACCAAGACCTTATTTCGAAACAATTCGGAACATTCAAAGCCCTACGTAACTCATGCAATTAGCAAACACGGGCAAATCTTAACACCGCGAGTCAAAAGCAATGCACAACGACATCTATCGAAATAAAAGTCAACTATCAAGCACAACGACATCTATAACAAATCCAACCTTCTACATAATTCAATTTGCCCAAAGAAAACAGATATTTTTATTAACCAATTTTGGACAACGACGTACTTCTAGGCAACCAAGACCTTATTTCGAAACAATTCAGAACATTCAAAACCCTACGTAACTCATGCAATCAGCAAACACGGGCAAATCTTAACACCGCGAGTCAAAAAAAATGCACAACGACATCTATCGAAATAAAAATCAACTATCAACCTAGTTCATTCAGAAAAGAGATGTCATAATATGTACAATGACATCTATCGGATTGTTAGGTAGATAAACATTAGTTCATCTTGAAGTAATGAAATGTGTGTTATTTTTCTTCATGATTACTTTAAAATCTAATATCTTTTGATAGACTGAACCGATTGCAATGAAACAAAAACTAAATGTTACCTCAAGTTACGATCAATCGTTTTGTATAAAAGTTATCTACATTGCTTTCGTATATTTTACGTGATACCCGAACATATAAACAGACAAACAGACAAACAGACAAAAATTCTAAAAATGCTGGAAATGGGTTCTATTGGTGGTCCTTTAATACCCTGGCTATTTTTTTTGGATTTTCTTTTGATGTACAAAAATCATTTTTCTACAGATTTATTATATGTATAGAATAGATGATAGTTATGACTATATTTTAAGAACCCCATTTACCCATAACATTTACACCATTCAAATGCAACGCGTTTCAATCACGTGATATAAACTCAATAAACAATTTAAATTGAACGGTAAAATTACCAAAATTCTTTTGTTTTATTAAATAATAATAGAAAACGATGATACGATGATTGTAGCTCAATTATAACGAGCCTTCTACATTAAGGTTGTTGACAATATTGTCTTAATAAAATTCAAACCAAAAGATGGGTAAATGGACATTTTAAAAAGTCCACGAATGACTTTCGACATTTATTTATTTACACAGGAAAACCAACAGCTATTAAACATAATATAAAACTAAGCAACAGTGAGCCAATAACAGGTTTTCACGAATAGCAATAGGTAATGTACCTAGGTATTTAACGTGTGTACGGTTCTCTTAAGAGGACTACTCGTAAGTAGTAGTAAGTAGTACGTAGCATCTACGTTTTCTTTTTGTAGCAAATCTCTGAGGCAAGTGCCAGTTTCCATCTTAGTGGCACCAGAGTGTTGTTTACGCGTACATCGTTAGCGACGATACGTCATTAGGACGACAACACAACGACTTGTTTTAAAAGCAAGATGTCTAAAATCCATGCTATACTTATGAATGTATTATACTGAAATGTATTATATATAAGAAAAAAAAAAAAAATGTTTATTCACAATTAATATACTTCTTTACAGACATTATACTTCTGCCAAACTGATATGCAGTTTGTTGGCTGATGAAGCTCCCTTTGTCCAATTTTCTTCATTACATCTTTTTTTTCTTCATCATCATCATATCAGCCGAAAGACGCACACTGCTGGACAAAGGTCTCCCCAAAGATCTCCACAATTGACGGTCTTGCGCTATCAGCATCTAGCGACTTCCAGCGACCCTCATAAGATCATCGATTAACAATAAATTATAATCATAATTCGAGCGTAGTGACATTCAATCTTATACCTTCTGGAATATTCTTAACGATTCGAGATACCAGGTTACCTATTTATTAAAGGATAATTAACAGCTACAACATGGTCTACATAAGAGAAATTCTTGAGTAAAGATGCAACATTATTCACAATAAATAAAAATCGTACGTGAAGTAGATTTACAAATAATCAAACTCTACGGTACAGTTTATATTAATAAACTGTGTAAGATTAAATTAATTTATATTCATAAAAAACATAATTCTACTAAAATAATTTTATTGTACAAAAAACAAAAACAAAATCAGGAATATTTAATGAAATAAATATTTTTGTTTTATGGTCACTTTTCCGGAAACTTAGCAGATTTCCAGATATCAGTTTATCGTGTGGGAGGTCTTCTCTAAGGACTTCAGACAATTCTACTGTATCCCAATGTAACCTGTTCAGTTCTTATAATGTTAAACATGAATGGAAGTGGAATCCAATCATTCCCTTGCTTCTAAATATATAAAATAATAAGCAATATATTAGAAACAAGTATGTAAGCTGAAGGTTATAGAAAACTAACAACTATATTGAGAATAACACAAGATGCGGGAACCGTGTAGTATGGTGTATATCATAACTGGGAGCGAGTTGTGCACAAGTGCTCAATAAATCTCATTTATAAAGTTACTGCACGAATGGTGCATTGGTGAATGGAATCTTATTCTATGATGTCTTGTATATATGATATCTAATATATATCTTATAGTTCAGGCGTAACCGACAACTATTTATGTGATCCATAGATAGTTGCACGCATGTTGCATGCGTCGAAAGGGACAGTTACATGTATTAAAATAGAACTTAACAAATAAATTACAAATAAATTAATATTATGGGACAACTAACAATCTGCCATCTGATTCAAAACTAATTTATACGATGGCAAACAGACAACTGATAATCATATTATTATAAAAAATAAAACATTACAGACCAGCAGATCCATAGTGTTAGTTACAATATAATTTATTTGAACACCATTTAAGAAATCGATCTTCAGCGACTGGACAGAACAGCCGGTAGAGCCCCAGGGGGGCTACTGGCTAAGACGCCGAACATCATGATAGTGATCGGCGTTCAAATAAATAAAGGTTAAAAATGACTTAATCAATCGTTAAATCGGCTTCCATAAGCACATGTCACGTCATAAATGGTCCGGAATCGATTTTCTATGTTGAAGCCGATTTAACGAATGATTTAGTAATATTTAACCTTCAACTATCTGAACGCCAATCACGATCACGATGCCCGGTGAATTTGGCGGTAGCCTCCCTGTCTAGTATATTTACGGTAGAGGAGAATGGTCATTGTTTTCACACCGGCCATATTTGGGCCGTTAAATTTGAATTCGTCCTATACTCAGCCTAGGCAGGCAAAGTGTAGGTAGTGAGTAACTCAAGCCTATGTCTCACGGCACACAGGATACAATTTAAGCAAAAACTCCATCATGACGATAGCCGAGCCGAGCCCAATTTCCTTATCCTATTTAAGTATGAAAATACTTTTGTGTACTGCCCGCTAATGTTTCCAACATACGCCCTCCCCTAACTTAGTTCTCTTGCAATATTTCCGATTACACGAGTCGCGCGGGCGTTGGCGGTAAATCGGGCCGCGATATCGCATAAACACAATTCCGTACTCATAAAAGTTACGGCGACATCGAGGTAAGGTGCCGATATTGTCAATTACTTGTTCTGAGTGGGAAGGGATGTTTTGATTACTTGATATCGTTTTGATGGGTTCGATAAGCTGGATTCTTTGAGAGGGCTTGTGAAGATTTGGTTACTGCGAAGAAAATAATTCAATAAATACTTTGCGGAAGACAATGGCATTATTTTAACAATTAACATAGACGCGTTTACTTGCGCTATGAAAACTGCTGCATCTACCTACGTAATGAGGACGCTGTCAAGGTCAGAGTGTTTACCCCTATGTGGCGATGACTGTATGTTCAACTAAAAATAAGCTCGAATAAATGATAAGGTCTTTAATATTAATATTTGTAGGTACCTTAATATTATTACGATAGTCATAAACCCAGTTCCAAAAGAAACTCATGAAACTAACAAACAAACGTTAACTAATTCAAACTCGACCTCGCGGGGCTACAAAACTAATGCCCCTACGAAACAAATTTAAAAATCCATTCTCCTATCAAATATTTATCGCAAACATACGATATTTTACGTTGTAGATAACATTTTTCCGCTCGGCTGCAGGTCCCCACTATGGGGGTGTTTGGGAGGGTGGGTACTGGGTATCAATGCCCCGCCCCGCCGCAAACAATACAATCAGAGCCAATCTGCCGCGCAAATAGGAAAATAGAGTGCGCGCTAACGCAGGGCCGCCTCAGGCAGCAGACGTGCGGACTTGCTGAGCCCCTGATGTCATCGGCGACGTGTTTGCACTATTGCCTACGGCTCTCTGTGCCGCTTGTAATGGATTTAATTCGACTTATGATTAGTAAATTGGGCAAGTGATTACTTTGATGAATCGCCCCGCCTCCCTTTCCGTCTTCCTTGTCTTTTATAAATTGACCAAAATTACACGAGTGACTGCCGTTTAACCTGAACACCTGGATAGAACCAGTAACCGATAGGGTAATACCAGGTATCGAAATGGGTCCGACAGCTTATAGCTCTGGTTAATAAACAAATGTCTCATTAGCATGCAATTTCAGGGGATTCAGGGTCTACCTCGGGAGAAATCTTTGCGTAAGATCAACTATAATCTTAGCAGTGAACTAATACTCTACATATACTTGCCTTTGTATAAATTATGTTGTTATTAAGTTATTTGTGAAAACTTTTAATTGGCCATCTCTTTTATTTATTAATTTGAAATAATTGTAACCTATTATTAGCTGTAAGTTTTCGAAATTTGAAAATAAAATAAATAGGTTGCTATATAAGCCAATGTCGCTTGCTATAATTGTACTATACAGATATCATATCTAAAACTGTACCGCACCTGTGGTGTGTAAATGTGATAAAAGATTTATAAAATTCAAACAATAACAATAGTTGGAATAATAATAGACATATCATTCTCATTGTTAATTAAGTAAATGTCCAGTGCAATAACTCCTGTAAACAAGGAAGTATGAACGAAAATATCACTTTGCTAGAATTGTCTCGAATCCCGCCAGGAGTTTACTCCGAAAGAAAGTAGGAGCTAGAACGGGGCTGCAGGAGATAGAATCCTATAGAGATAGAGCCTAATAGGACCAAATAGACAAATTACCGCTAGAGGGGCAAGCTGCAAAATCACCGAGATTCAATATAAGAAAATTTGGACAAGTAGGAGACGGACTTCCACAAAAAGGGTGACGTGCCACCGGGACACTATTATTTATTATTAATCTTATTGAATATTTATTATTTATTTTTATAGCGGCAAAACAAACATTTACAACTTATCTATTACGGTACATAATACCGCAGATAGACAGACGGACAAACGGACGGAGAGCGGTAAAAAAGCCGCGGTAATTTTACTACAGGATCTGTATAAACTACTCCATATATTGGATGCAAACTATTTAGATATACAAATCACACTGCCAAAATATAAGCTGGACGGATGGATCAATTGTAATAAGAACTCGATCATAGATATTGTAAACTAGCGCTGCTATACTTGGTAATGACAACCAATGTGTGAGCTGAATCATCATATTCATTCGTTATATTACTATTTTATAAATATATTTATGTATGCATATATATTGCTATATAACATATAACGCGCCATGGAGAGGAGCATGCTTGGCTACAAAATTAAAGATAAAAAACGAAACATCGACATAAGACGTGAAACACAAGTTACCGACGTTTACTTAAAACAAAGACTTTAAAATGGAGATGACTGGGCACACAATGAGAGGCATTGATAAATGGAGCAGAAGGGTCACAGTATGGCACCCAAGAAGCGGGAAACGAAGCAGAGGACGACAGAAGAACAGATGGGTTGAAGATATACAAAATGTGGCAGGTAAACTGTGGACAAGGATAGCAATGGACAGGACAAAATGGAAGGAGTTGGAGGAGGCCTATGCCAAAGTGCAAACAGACGACGATAACCGGTGTATTGATAGCTAAAGGAGAAAAAAAAATGTTTTAAATAATGCATGGAAATTGAATATATTAATAACAATAGTATAAATAAAAAATAATAATAATAATCGAATGTAAAAGTGAGTTTGTAATTATTATAATTGTCTGAAGACACCGTCGTAGTTATAATTTTAAGTTTTTATTTGTGATTCGTACTTCTTTAAAAACTTAATATATGTATTTTTTACCTATTGACTGAATAAAGGGCTTATTTATTTATTTTATTTATTATATATTTCTATGGTATTATAAGGTTGAATTGTACCATATCTTAATTTCGTTATGTAATATCTGTAACTAATGCACCTATCTTGTTATCTGTGCACCACCTTTACATTGACTGCACGAAAATGCCTTAGGCATTAAATCCGCCTTTGTACTAACACGTGCATAAAGATTGAATAAATATATTGCAAATCAAGGTGCCCCTGTTTATGTAAGTTCATTTATTTATTAATTGGACTCAACTTAATTCTACCATTACTGGGAACCTAATGCGATAGAAAAGTTACAATTACAATTCAATTGCGTATTATGTACATTTCTAAACAACTAATAATATACATTCAAATAAGCCGCCCTTGTGAAGTCGTTCAGTGAGCAAGCGAATAAGTCTACTATTTCAGCGACCTGGTTGAGCGTGCGCAGAGCTCGAGTCATTGGCGCCAGTTGCAATAAGTTAGTGCGTTCAGTGGATACCGTCAGCAACGGCAGTAGTCGCCGCCGCCCCAAGTAACCATCCGGCACACAAAGCTGAAGTGTTTGCAGGATTCCTGGGTTATGCGTTACCCCCCGGAGCACTTTAACTAAATATGTCGCCAGTGATACTTCCCTTCTGGCTTCCAGCTTATGGTAACCCACCATACCAAGCAAAATCAATGTTGGATAGATTACCGGATAACCTGGGTAAACTCCATATAATTTTAGGTATAGGTACCTTACGAATTTATTCTGAATTCTTTCCAACATAGCCTTATACTTAGTTTCATTTGGGCTCCATTCATAAAACATGTTTACCATATAATCTTACTACATCCCTGTGTATTTTCTTAAGCAGTGATCGCGTCGTCTCCCGGTCGGATTCCGTTCGGAATCCGCGCAATTTTCCGCCGGTCATTTCTCATTGTTCCAGCCCACCCAATACTTATTTGTACTGTATCGTAAATAGAGCAGAGGTTGTGTTTACGAGCCATACGCTCAATATGAGATAGAAAAGAGTTTGTGTGGCTTTATTTTATGATTGCTTCTTATACTTCTTATTGAAGATTGATGAATGCGATGATGGGAACAAATTAGTTTTCTATACAGGGAAGTAACTTTGGCATGAGAAATTCGTCGAATCATCGTCTTAATGTGAAAATTAATATTATTACAAATAAGTTTAGGTACTGTATTTCATTTGATAATCATATTCAAATTTCTTATATTCATTTGAATGAAATGAAATTTCCATTGCAATTCATGTAACTATAGTGAATTAGTACCTAGATTATTTGCTTTTAATTTATGTAAAATAAAAACTTACTTGGTTATTTTAAATGATTATATTTAATACTAGCTGTGCCCGCGACTTCGTTCGCGTGGATGTCGGAACATAACAATGTATTTTTAGTGTATAGCACTGTGAGAGGATACCGATACAATTTTATTTTTATTTAATTTAGTGCTTCTTTATTTTACCTGTGGAACCATCTGGAGCGTACACAAAAACGTTATTGGGGTTGTTTACGCGTGAAAGAGCTACGTATAGTTGACCATGGGAAAAGCATCCAATACTTAGGTCCACCCCCGCAACGGATAATGTCTGGCCCTGAGCTTTATTAATCGTCATGGCATAACAGAGACTGACTGGGAATTGCACTGGTTTGAAATAGAAAGGAAAGTTTTTAGGAATTATAGGTATCCTTGGAATAAAATCAATATCACCGGCGCCGCAACCTGTTAATATTTCAGCTTCGATAATGTTTTGCTGCAGATTTGTGACTTTGAGCCGAGTGCCGTTACAAAGTTTGGGAGGACATAAATTTCTGAGGAGAATTATTGGTACACCGATTTTTAAAACTATTTTGTGGGCTGGAAAATAGTCCGGGTGTGCTGAGGGAATCCAAAAATTCTACCAGGTAGTGCGTGGCGTCATCTTCTTCCATAACTGTATTTATTGAGCTATATTCTTTACTATTCCCGGACGCATGAGTCAATATTTTGAAATTAATTGCCGCAGCTTGGTCATTGCGGGGAGTCCAAATAGCTCGCTGACATAGCCAAGAACCAGCTTAATTTCCCATGTTTGTGGTATCTCCGTACACAGAAGAAATTAGTTCCTGCTGTGATGTAACGTAAGAGCAGAGATTACCAATCAAAATAACTTCCATCTTCTTGTACGGGGTATGTGCCATCGCCTATTTTTTACAATAAATTGGCAAACTCCTGTGCATTTTCGCAGCCTCTGACTGATCGAGTTCCCTCCTATACTTATAACTATCTGTTGAATAGCCAATAAGGACCTGTTGTGATAAATTTCACGTACCCTGTCAGGAATTTCTCCATCAGTATTTAGTTGTACATGTCTCATAAAATCTTCAGCAAACTTGTCATGGTACTTTTGCCATAACTGGTTAGCACCCGATAACGCACAAAAGGTCAATAAGATGGCAAACAAATGTCGCAAGCGATGTGGACTATCGCTCACACATGCTTCCGCTAGAGCATCAACCCAATGCTGACCTCCATCTAATAAATGGCGTGCTCGGCAAACGGCCTAGTATGGGGGATGTTCAATATCATCAACTTTACGGAGCTCAGCAAAAGACGTAGGTCCACGCACTATATGGACCAGACTGTGGGATGAACTCACACGTGAGCACGCCACGTGAACCTGCCCGCCTTCCTTAAGTCAATTCCAGCTAACTTGAGAGTTGGTATTTGTGATTTGTTGATGGTTATCGCGACACACACTTTTATAGGGAACTACAGTATTTTAAACTGAAAAAGGAGATCATTTGGCACTAACGGAATACGTGACACGAACACTGTTTCTCCCTGGGCGGATCCAGGCATAATAGTAGCTTCTATAACACGATGCAAAGTTTTGACTTGAAGCCTAGTGCCGTTGCAAAGTTTAGGTGGCTTCAAATTCCTCAGAACCATTATAGGTATACCCACACGCAACATACATCCCCTATATTTCATACTTTTCACTTAAAAATTTACACACTTTTCATACAAACTTACATCCCCTATTTTACGCCCTTGGGGTGGAATTTCCAAAATTTCTATAATATTAAATTTTTATTTTTAGCTGAACTACTAAATATTAGTTTTAATGCCTTTAACTTCAAAAATGACGGATTTACATACAATCTTTCATTCTCTATTTTACCCCCTTAGGGTTAGTATTTCCAAAAACCCTTCCTTAGTGAATGCATACGTCATAAAAGTAACTACCGGCAATATTTCAAGTCTCTAACCCCAGCCGTTCAGGCTGTGCGTTGATATGTCAGTCAGTCAGTTTCCTCTTTTACATAGGTAGGTATATAGATTTGTGCTGAGAAAATTATGAGAGACAGGGTTTATTTACTACATTCAAATACATTAAATCGGACAGGCTCAATAAAATTCGAATCGTCTGTACATTCCCGTTACAAACGAATCGACAGCACAAACTTGCGATCGACTGACAATTTAAAATTAAATTATAACAAATCCAACCTTGTACAGACGCCAGCATATCAAGCTACTCCAATCTGTCAAACTTGCCCAATTGAAAGTAAACCTTATACTTTTGAGATAAAGTTGAAAATCTATAAAAGAAATTTGACAGATTGTGGTAGCTGGATGTGCTGGCGCCTGTACATAATTCAGTTTGCCCAAAGAAAACATAATATTTTAATAACCAATTTTGGACAACGACATACTTCTAGCCAACCAAGACCTTATTTCGAAACAATTCGGAACATTCAAAGCCCTAATCTTAACACCGCGAGTCATAAGCAATGCACAACGACATCTATCGAAAATAAATCAACTATCAATAATTTAAAATTAAATTATAACAAATCCAACCTTCTACATAATTCAATTTGCCCAAAGAAAACAGATTTTGTTAATAACCAATTTTGGACAACGACATACTTCAAGGCAACCAAGACCTTATTTCGAAACAATTCAGAACATTCAAAACCCTACGTAACTCATGCAATCAGCAAACACGGGCAAATCTTAACACCGCGAGTCAAAAGAAATGCACAACGACTTCTATCGAAATAAAAATCAACTATCAACCTAGTTCATTCAGAAAAGAGATGTCATAATATGCACAATGACATCTATCGGACAGTTAGGCAGTTCAACTATAAACATTAGTTCATCTTGAAGTAACCAAATGTGTGTTATTTTTCTTCATGATTACTTTAATATCTAATATCTTTTGATAGACTGAACCGATTGCAATAAAACAAAAACTAAATGTTACCTCAAGTTACGCTCAATCGTTGTGTATAAAAGTTATCAACATTGCTTTCGTATATTTTACGTGATACCCGAACATATAAACAGACAAACAGACACACAGACAAACAGACAAAAATTCTAAAAATGCTGGAAATGGGTTCTATTGGTTGTTCTTTAATACCCTGGCTATTCTTTTTGGATTTTCTTATGATGTACAAAAAATATTTTTCTACAGATTTATTATATGTATAGATTACATGAACTTATTTATCCCTCGGATGTTATAGGGAATATGTTTGTCACGCAAATCCATTACCAGTCTCAGATTTCTTTGCATATCTGATCAATCATTGGATAAAATCTAATTTACACTTAAGCAATAACACAAACTTGGTTCGGCTTCCGGCATCAGTGTGAAGATTAGCATGTGCAACGACTACGTGAATCTTATTCTATAATAATCACTTCAAAAAAGCCAGGCACTCACCTAGTGAAGTACTACCACCTCGAGAGGATAAATTCAGTTGAGTTCCTGGGAATAAGTAAAGTCACCAGAGATCATCGCGATGTAAGGAAGGATTCGCAACATGTGAGTGATGCTCATTCTTCCTGTATTCCTGTGTTGTGCGGGAGCTGTTAGCCCAAAAAAAATCCTTCACGTCCTGGAGCTCTTATATCTATATCGACTTGGATATTCTAAAACGATAAACTATATAAACTCTATTTCCTTTCTCCACTCAGAACATTATTAAAGTGAAGAAAAATGATTGTATCATAATACACCATCTATATCAGAGGTAATATTTCACTTTGGCATATATTTATTTACAAATTGGCCATTTATATCGTAATACCGCCCATACATCGTCTGCCCAAAGCTAACCTATTCGATATTTATTTAATGGCCTACATATAAACGTGGGTGGAAGTAGAATTTGTTATGCGGTGCAGCTACATAGATGATGCTAAGTAAATAAAATAAAGAGTAAGACGTTGCTTGATGTAAGAATATAAATGGGATACTTTAAGAGATTCCTAAACATGGACTCATTTTGTATACGAATAAATAAAAATAATATAATATCCCGGGACATTATTCACACAAGGCCACCTGATTCCAAATTAAGCAGAACCTCTACTATAGAAACCAGATAACTATACCAGATGTAAGACCGACAATTGTGGAGATCTTTCGGGGAGGCCGTTGTCCAGCAGTGGACGTCTTTCGGCTGATATTATGATACCAGATTACATTTACTACCTTTCTTTTGTAAATATAGATAAAGATAATTACACCCAAACTCAGAACAAACATGTTCATGCACACACATATCTGTCCTGGGTGGCAGCGTGAAAAGCAAGCATTTACCAACCATGCCAACTGGCCCGTCATACCAAAGTGGCTTACAGACATAGATAGTGGTCAACCTTCAGCCGATCGAGACAAACCATAAATTATACATTTTACAAATATAGAGAAAAAAGGCGTAGTTTACTCGATGATTTGGTAAAAAAAATACCAAATATACATTTATTTATTTTCATTTCATAAACACTACATTTCTCCACCATCAATATTTTCTCTCTGTTCTAAGAAAGCCTCATTGATATTGTTACAAAGACAGTGTCCTTAGTTTTATTTCATAGCGTGGAGAAAGAGGACATTAATAAAAGAGACAAATAAATAGTCTTTAAGCACATAAACTATTCACAAGGATCCTGTTGTTCGGCCGATAAGTGGTCAACACATAAAACACTTTGTTTTAACAATTTTCTTTTATTCTTCAATGGTTAGTAAGATTGCGGTCGCTTGTGAAACTCCACGGGGATTTAATTCTAAGGGTTTTTTTATACTTTTGGAATATTTGAGCCGCTTATGTGCTCATAGAATATATTTGGATTTTGGTACTTTAGAAGTGCACCATGGTTCTTCGATCACCATAAGGTTTCTGATTTGGGCTATAGGTATATAAGCTTTTTATGAATTGGTCTCTCAACTAAGGTTACTTTAAGAATCATCAAATTAGGCGATTTGTCTATATATAAGAACTATCAATTTAATTTTACATCTCAACCCAATTAGCTATATACGTAGATGGGCAATATATGAGTTAACAGGGAGTAGGGGAAGTAGGGATGTCTCCTAGCCGAATTTCGGCCACGGGATTCGAACCCAGGACCTCATTATCTGCAGTTAAACACGTTGCCGCTAGACCAATGAAGCAGTCATCTATAAGCTAGTTATTAATATACAACGTCAATTAGGAGACCGATGTCAGTCTATTATATATAAGTACTATCTTCTTAATTTTACAGCTCAATCCAATAAATATGGTCTGTTTGCCTCATATATTAAGTGAACCGACCGACCTCAACCCAGTTTGATATCCGTATATTCAGCTAAACCAATTCCCAATACATGGGAAAAGGCTACCTTCTTACCGTCAGGTTTTTCCTTCAAAAATTCGTTATAAATGGTGAGGCAATGCTCTCAGGCAAATTACATTGAAGCTGAACGATTTGTTAAAGTTTAAATTGTATCGAGAGTCTCTGGAGACGGTGATCGATCGGCTATCAATGTCAATTCGTCAGTTCGATTAATGTTGTTATTATAAAAGTACGGAGATAATGCGGTTTTCGTGAATAATTTTTTTGGAGTTCAGAAACGTGGGGTTTTATATAATAAGTTTTAGTATTGCTTTGCGTTCTGAATTAATTTTGAGTTTGTGTACATTGTGAAATATGCAGAACAACTTATAGTGAATAAGTTAACTATCTTTAATAACAAAATAGATTCAGACGAAAAACCGGTTGGTAAATGCTTGCCTTTCATGCCACGGGTCGTCGGTTTTCAGGCTTCTTTCGTACATCCACGATAGAGTTGCAAAGAGCAAAATAACCCTCTTACTTCATTTTATTATGTAACTATAAAACACATTTATTTTTAAACAATACCTGCATCAGGAAACGGATCCATATCGCGTTATTACATATCAAAAATTATCACAATTAAAAGCCAATAATGCGTATCAAGAGCAAATAAAAAATAAGAAAAATATATTTAGAACTCAACTCAAATTAATAAATCATAATACAATTGTATTGTATAAACTTCAACCAATTGTCAATAGTGTTGAATCGCTCGACTAACCAGTATATATTATATTATCTTATATTATACTTTCTGGGAGCGGCCAGGGTGCCTTCTAAACTGCCGGGCTCAGCAGCTATATTGGATATGCTTCGCCAATAATGTTTGTACGTTGCAAGATTCAATATCATAAAAATACTGCTAAAATCAACACAGTTTAAAGAAATTCGCAGTGAAGTCTTTGATCCCATTGAACACACAAAGAATCAAGACTAAAGAGCTCTAGTAATCTTCTTTAAGAATTTAATCACACCTCACAAAACGTCAATCTGCGGCTGAAAGGAAATCTTTTCATGATGGGATGTACTACAAGTCGCAATTAACCCATACAACGAAATGTGCCCGCGGCTCAAAGCGGGGCCTACGAGACCCGTCCAATTGTTTGCGGTAATCAGATAGGGTAGCAATATGCCACATGTTTGTAAAGCACAAAAGATGATTACCGTCGGCTTTGCCACAACTGTCGCGTTTACAGAGGAACGTGTGTGGTGGCTTTTGGGGCCGCAGGTGATTTCGGTAGGGTTAAGTAGGTACTGTGTCTACTAATTATGGTAAAAAATGTATTTACTTCGGCCATGATAGCATTCAAAAACAATGGTATGTGTAATAAAAATAAAGAGAAAGCGCCTCTTTCCTACAAATTCTTGGTGTTACAATAGATCAGCATCTCCACTGAAAATATCATATAGACAAAGTTAACAAAAAAATTGCCAGCTATTGCTGTGTGCTATCGATCTTGGTAGAAAACACCTCTATATTTACTGCTAAATCAGCATATTTTGGCTACGTTTACCCTCTATTAACCTACGGTGTAATATACTGGGGAATTCCACAAATTATCAACGCTTATACTACAAATAAAATTCTAAGAATTATTTATACTATGTATACAACTGACTCGCTTAGAACCATATTCAGGGATAAGTGTTTTCTGACACTTAGTGGTATTTATATTCTGAAAATTTGTATTTTTGTAAAATACTACATGGAATATTTTGTGCTCTAATCTGCCACCAGATCGGACTAGATATAAGTATAACTTACAGTTGCCATCATCCATTAATAATTCAATTTTTTACAAGAGTGCATTTGTTACTGCAATACGCATATATAATCATCTACCTGTTAATATCAAGAAATTGGAAGGCAAAAAATTCAAAAACGTTTTGAAAACGTGGCTTATTTTCAATGTGTTTTACAGTCTCAATAGGTATTTTACTAAAAAGTTGTCCTTTTTTTATAAATTGTAATAAATAATTCCACAAATATAGGTATATTAAAATAATAAGAATTGTTTTGTACTCGCCCGATACGGGTAACTGTTGATACTCAAAATTATATACCATCTACAACCATGTACACAGTTTTAGCAATAAAGAAATCTTTATCTTTATAATTGATTGCTTCTGTAGGTAAAAACCTTAACGAACTTTATATTCAAAATTTTTTATTAGCATTCACAGTTTACAATTTTGAGTAGTTTAAGAAGACTCTTTTTAAATAATGCCTGCGTTAGGCGTGTATGCTTATCAAAAAATAAAAATAAAAGAAATACAATAAAATAATACACACAGATATATAATTAAAGATATAAATAGGTAAGCATAGAACAATTTGAAATAAGTATTTTGAGTTATAGTTGCTAGGAATTTAATTGTTTAAACGTAGGTACATATAAGTTTTAAGTAAGAAGTGGTCGCTGTAAGAATGCATTCATGACACCTGTCAGGACGCAACAATTTACGTCAAATTTGACCAATTCTAACGTATAGTGCTACAAACTTATCTGGCCCGGTGGCCAAAAGTAGAACTAACGACGCCAGTTTGAAATGTCAATCGGCTGTTATTTCCTGACATTCCTGCCATTGATTGATTGTTGCGCGTATTTATTTTTCTTTTTGTGGTTTTTAATTGTGAAAAATGCCGAAAGCTTCAAAAATTGTTGCGAGGAACGTTATATTACAAGTATTGAATTATATGAATGAAGAAAAACACCTTCAGGCACCAATTATACCCTTCAATAACTTGTATGAACGCGTAGCTGCTGCTACAGGTTAGTGTTGTCAGCTTCTGAAAAATACTTAACTCCCCCTCGCACTTTAAATTTAAATACATATTTTAAAATATTCATTATATATTTAATTTTTGCTATATCCATTGTAGGTGTCGGGGAGTGATTTGTAAGAAAACTTGTGAAAGAAAAAGAGCAAGCAGATACAAAAATTTATAGCAGATCAGAATATTGGTAGGTCGAATTCACGAAATGCCTACATTGATTGCAGAAACTTTTGATAAAATAACAGTCAATGAATGGCAAAAGCATTGCAATCATGTAAAAACTATTGAAAATGAGTATCGAAAAGGGATGGATACTTAGACGACCCTTTCATCAATCAATTACGTAGTGAAAGTGAAAGCAGTGATAATGATGAAGATGAAGAGACTTCTTCATTAAACAATTCCGGTGACATAATAATACCTGGAGTATCCCCGTTAGAGGACACTCAGCATACATTTTTTTGTAAATGCTCATAATTATTGTATAAAAATATAAAGATTTGTAATGACAGTATTTGTTTGCTTTTTAGTGAAGTAATATTTACGTTACAATGTGCATATTATTTTAACCCACTTTATTGCAAAAAATAGTTACTAGCAACACTAAATGCGATAACAGCGACGCTGCCAGCGGGCCAGATAAGTTTGCGGAACTGTAAAATCTTCTGAACTGACATGTGACTAACAACGACCACACATTTAGGGCTGTATAATTGACGTATAACTTTTAAGCGTTAGGCTGATTTCAGAGTCGCGCCGGCAAGCGGCGCCGTCCAAACGCGCGCGCTTACAATTACACTAGATAGTAGTTGCGTTTCATAGTCACGCAGTTCAAACGCGCCGCGTCACAGTGGAACGAATGTATGGGAGCGGTTGGACGTAGACATGTCCGAAAAAAAAGAGTAAAATTATGCCAAACGAATGATGCCATCTTATTCGATTACTTAATGCCTTCATAACTTGTGGTGATGAATTTCTTCATAACTCCCATATTTCGGGAGTAATTTGAGAAAATGTGAAATTTTACTATGAAAATGAGTGTATCGAGCTCTCTCCCTCCTGATTCCGGGCTTGTTTCAAGTAGCGGTCTCTAATATCATAATGCTAATACTAAGAGCTATATTTAATACTAAGACACATAGTGCGCCAAATGTGCACTTTCTGGGATAAAGAGTGATGTTTATTTTATAACACAATTTTTTTAGTTTTTGTTTATTTTGTTGATTAAAACCGTTTTTCTAAAGGTTTACCTTATTACAATAACATTTCTGAGCAGCCAATTAGAGAAGATATAAGCTAATTAGGATATATAATTAGGGACTTAAGGTTTACATATAAAACTGATGCACTAATGATTACTGATAAGAACATTGCTATTATTTAATTACTAAATGGCTCTTAATACACTAATTTAGCATGCATCATTTACTAATTATCACAATAACTAATTACCTTGCAATATTTAACAAAGGATACCTGGGATACCTGGATTTTATATAAATAGGTCACTATTAGTAACTTTAAAATCAGTGTTGATTTACACCTCGTTGTATCCAAGCTAATCTCGCAATGTATTTTCCAAATTTTAATACAAATCTTGATATTCACGTTGCTTTATGCGCACGCGCACATAAAGATTTACGCGACTTTAACTATTTGTTCAGTGTTTTAAAAGATAACAGTTGTGTTCAGTTATGTGAAAGTGCTGAAACAAGTTTAAAAGACTGGTGTCGTCGATTTTGCTACCGCATTTATGCAAAATGGACAAAGTCTGGAAGAAGCACAGATAAGTTTCGGAAGAAACATGAGATTTGGCTACAGGCTGCAATTCAATGGCCGGAATTACAGAATGAAAATATGGAACCTTCTACAGAAAATATAAGTGACGTCATCGAGCCCATAATTTCTCCTGCTAAATCTGATGCTTCAACTTGTACACATCCTAGTCCTCGTAAATCTTCAACTTACTTAAAAGTCATACTCTCATCAGTTCTTGTGAATATTTTTGTTAATATATATTTCTGTATATATATAATATATTTATAGACCTCTTAATAAGTCTGTCTGCGGTTTAAAGTAAATACAAATGGGGAAAAAACGTTTTTTTTTTTTAATTTTCATTTCCTTAATCCCAGAAAGTGCACATTTGGCGCACTATGTGTCTTAGTATTAAATATAGCTCTTAGTAATAGCATTACGATATTAGAGACCGCTACTTGAAACAAGCCCGGAATCAGGAGGGAGAGAGCTCGATACACTCATTTTCATAGTAAAATTTCACATTTTCTCAAATTACTCCCGAAATATGGGAGTTATGAAGAAATTCATCACCACAATTTATGAAGGCATTAAGTAATCGAATAAGATGGCATCATTAGTTTGTCATAATTTTACTCTTATTTTTCGGACATGTCTACGTCCAACCGCTCCCATACATTCGTTCCACTGTGCGCGTGTGAGACGCGCGCCGTCGGCCAGCGCTGCCCGAGCTCCTCTACTGGCAGCTAGCGTTTCAGAGTGACGCGTCTCGCACGCGGCTGTTGAGACGCGCTGGCCGCCGGCGCGTGCCGCGCGCGTCACTCTGAAATCAGCCTTAATCCACAATATGAAGAAACTCTGTTCTTACTTTGATGTTCGTATTTTGTTGATGTGATATCATCGAGTTAAAATGTATAGCCAAGAACATTACATACCACATGAATTGTATTTTTTTCATTGTTTTCAATGCATTACTAATCTGAAGTTTCGCAATATGACAATTGTCATACTCATCAGATTTATATGTGTTTCATAGATACACATATAAATCTGATGAGTATGCCAATTGTCATACTCATCAGATTTAAACAGTTACTAGATACATAAATTAAATTTTATATTATATAGAAGTATTTGTTAACATAAGCGGAAGTATACAGCGTTAAACAAATAGTAACTTGAAAGAACACATCTCATCAGCAAAAATATCTATAATAAAATATTCAAATTACTTTACCGAAAAAGAAACCAAGTAACAATGTTGGCTCAGACTCAGGCACAACGGGATAAAGCCAATAAAACCGTTTATTATCCGCTCACCCCACTCGTGAATACATTTGTGTGCTTAATGCTCGTTTAACGGGTGTCAGTGCGAGTTTCCGAACGGGTGCGACTTTGTGGCGCCAAAAAAAATAAAAGCCTCGGGCGACGCATATGGCAACATCCACTCTTCCAATTTTGAAAATTATACGCGTGTTTAAATTTGGAACCGCATTATTTGAGTCTATTTCGTGCATTCGGATAATCGGACTAGGGTTTAGTGACAAGATTAGTTACGATAATAGAGTGGGGATAGGAAAATTGGAACCGTAATCCTTATAATGCGGAGTGATGGAAAAATTACGGTGTTATTGAATTTACAGTATTTGTAAGGTTATTACAGGGGTATTATCTTGCTGATGTATTCATTATGAGAATAAATGCCTTGTATGGTTTTTCGAAAGGATATAAACCAAAACTGATTTACTTTTGCATTCAGTTAACGTCAATTTAATTTTGACCAGTAGTACATTAATCCTAGACTGATGTAATAAGTGTTAGGCGTACTTTTCAATTCGCGAAGATATTTCTATCTTTCAACGGATATTATTAACAGATTTCTATAAAATCATCAAATTTGATAAAAAATATTCCATTAACATTTAAGGGCAATGAAAAATGTACAGCCCTGAGCCAATGTTAATTTTTTAAAGATAATTAGCATATTTTCAAGATGCTCATATTTCAACGAATCCCAACTTGAGAGAAACAATATAAAAAGCAACACAAACAAACAGATATTAACAGTATCATTACCTCGACGATTGCACGGCAGGACACCACCGCCCTTTGGGCGTGTTGAAATTATTAACATTTGAAAACGAACGGCCCACCCTAAGGCAATTAGCGTAGTACATTAGCACAACTGGTGCAACATTTGTGTTATAAGTACAAATTGTTGGTACAATTTAACTACACTTGAAGGGTAAATATGTTGTAGAAGTCGAAGAATTTGACGTTTTAATGTGAAATTCCTTGCTTTAAATGGTTAAATAAATATTGAGCTATCTTTAAGTTTCCTGTACAAAATGTATTTTGAACAAGAACTGCATGAATAATTATTTATTGTCTTAAAAAGTTAACTTTTATTCATAAGTGCTAAGTTTGTAAAGAAATTTGAATAAAAGTTATATATCCGTTTCGAAAGGATTTCAATAAGAGACAGAGAAATATATTGAAGGCAACTGTCTTAATCGACTCACACGTGCAGTGTCATAAGATTAAAAATGTCCAAAAATGTCACTTTCACCTTATCTTTAATGTGTTATACCAGTAACGGCTTTTTGATGATTCAGAAATAAATGATTTCCTGAATTATTTTCCTAAATATCTAACAATCGTAATTATTATTTACACCACACTCAGTAGAAACTAACAGATATTTTAAATCTTAAGTCAAAAACACTAACCTTTCTTAGCTCTATTATATGATCTATATTATATGTGGTGTGAAAGAGGATGTAGTCACAAAGATTGAAAAAGGCATGCTGAGATGGTTTGGCCATTTAGAAAGGATGAATGAAAGAAGATTGACAAAAGAAGTATACCTGGCCTGTGTGAATGGGACAACCGGAAGGGGAAGACCACGTCGAACATTCTCTGACCAAATTGGAGATGTTCTCAAGAAAGGGCAGGTCAGAAGTACCCTAAACCGGCGAGCATGTATGAACAATATAATGACAGTAATCGAGGCAAAAGAAGTATGCAAAGATCGTGACAAATGGAAATCCATTGTCTCTGCCTACCCCTCTGGGAAACAGGCGTGAGTCTATGTATGTATGTATGACACTTGACTAATACTTACCAACATGGCATACCACATCGGCTATCTTATGAAAGAAAGTATAATATTATATTTGTTTCCTTCTGAACCGATGTACGGTAAGCAATATACACCTAAAAACATGCTAAATAAATAGATATTTATTTAGTTGGTTTGTTGGTTTGGTTGGGGAAACTAGCATAGGTACATATGTAAAAGTAACAAACCATGAAAATTACAAATTACACCGACCATAAAAAGAATAGCATAACAATCTTTCTCTCAGTTCTAAATAACCGCTATGTAGTGCAATACGGCATTGATGCAATTTGTCAGACAAAGGGGTTGCCAACGTAAAAACTAGCTAACAAGCGGTGGTGCTCTGCGCCCGCGGCGGTCTAATTCACAATTTGCCGCGGCCCGCGCTCCCCGAACGCATTCTAAATTCAAATTTTCCAACGTGTTGCCAGCCGCAAATGAATTCATTCGAAAAAGTAAATTCTATTGAAGCATTATATGCTTTGGGGAAATGTTAATTTGAATTGAAAATATAAAGTGATTTTGGGTATGTTTAAATTTTGTTTTTATTGTATGAAATTTTATTGGAATATTTATGCAGTTGATCATGCTTTATTTTGTATCCACAGTAAAGATTTAAACATTTCATTACTCTGATTCACACACGTATAAAAAACCGGCCAAGTGCGAGTCGGACTCGCCCATGAGGGGTTCCGTAGCAGCAAGTATTTCAGTTGATTAAATGAAAGGTAAATTGCGGTTTACGATTTATGACGTATTAAAAAAAACTACTAAATTTAATCGTCCGGCGGGTCTCGAACCTGCACCATCTACCAATCCGTAACTGGCCCGCCGGACGATTAAATTTATGATTTGCCATTTTTGAGATTAGATTAACGCTTTGCATTGCGAATAATGGTATAAAAAATTAAATTTAATACTAACTAGATCTCGTTCAAACCAATTTTCGTTGTTAGTTTGCATGGTAATGTACATCATATATTTTTTTAGTTTTATCATTCTCTTATTTTAGAAGTTACAGGGGGAGTCTCTTGCGCAAACTATTCAGTTTAGAAAAAAATGATATTAGAAACCTCAATATAATTTTTGAAGACCGTGGATAGGTTGTATGACAAAAAAATTTTTAGTTTCAGTTCTATGTATGGGGAACCCCGAAAATTATTGTTATTTTTCTATATTTGAGTGAAAATCTTAATGCGGTTCACAGAATACATCTACTTACCAAGTTTTAACAGTACAGCTCTTATAGTTTCGGAAAAAGTGGCTGTGACATACGGACGGACAGACAGACAGATAGACAGACATGACGAATCTATAAGGGTTCCGTTTTTGCCATTTGGCTACGGAACCCTAAAAACCCTTGATTAGGTTTGGAAGCTGTTTACATGAACGGATGCTCTTTTTAAATACAATCATGTATGATTTCTTCGGCGCATGTGAAATGATTTTCATTCCTGAATTTTTATTTGACAGAGATTTCTATTCGATGTTTAATAAAACAATAAAGCACCACCTTATAAACATGGTTCAAATCAGATAGCAATTTAAAGATTTATAAGAACACTAGCTGCGCCCCACGATAGACAATTATTTTCAATTCAGCAATGTATTTTAGAGATTTCATTGTGGAGATCTTTGGGGGAGGCCTTTGTCCAGCAGTGGACGTCTTTCGGCTGATATGATGATGAATGTATTTTAGGCTAGATGTTCAGTATTTATTCCGCCGTTTTTCCGTAACAAACTTTCACATTTGTTAAACTAGTAGAAAGTTCGATGAACGAAATAACAGAAAGTGGAAAGAATAGGATGTTAGTTGATGTTTCTTAAAACAGATCATTTTGTACTGATAATGCTTAAAAAAATCTTCCTATTCAATCCGCCGCAATTGACATCTGACATGGCTTTACACCTGTTGTTTAAGGACTAGAACCGGGTCTAGGGGCTAGAGGCTCAGAAATTAAACAACTTTGGCGGTCACCTATCTATAGACTGACCACGACTCTAGGGACTCAATCTCGCTGATCATCTATAGATTGTGAACAGCAACTGGCCATGAGTGTCTTTAAAAGAAAGAAAAATGACTAATCTTCTGCTTAAAAACCATAAATAAATAAACAAATGTTGCAATTATCCTCATTTTAAAACAAATTAGGTAGACTATATCCGCTCATCCTTCAATATCAGTTCGGAAAACCAATTTTGGACGAAACCTTGGTGTTATCAATATAAATAATTGGAGTCGAGCCGTCAGATCACGATCCATTACGCCATAGCCATAGGGAGCTTAGCAGTAATCCTCGCGATGACGAACGACTGCCACAGTGAGGTCGAACGTGAAAAATCACACCCCTAAACGAATAACTTGGAAGGGGTGTAATGTGAAGAATGCCAAAGAGTAAAGGCTCCTCGGAACTTACGAATACATTAGGTGGGGGAGGCAGTGAATGTTTGAACAGGGTGTATAACTAGCTGTTTTAGGGTTTCGGAATTATAGGAACATAATATAATTAATGTTTAAACAAACGACTCTTATTCAAGAATAAATATGTATTAAATTATATTCCATGGCGATCACCCTCCACAGAGACCAGGCATCGGAGCGAAATATGGTATCATGCTCAAGTGAAGGCTCTATCCCTCCTTATAACCCCGAGGAGAAGAAATAGCCAAAACGACAGGACGGAGGTCAGTGCAAGATCGACGGCTTTACGTGCTCTCCGAAGCAATTTCCTGACTTCAGGCTAATCTTTACTTCCTATAAAAATGCCAGTAACAGTTTTGGTTCGAACCCAAATTTATTAATATAATTACGATTAATGACAATTTGAACAAATTAAGGTAGAGCAATTGTTAGCTCAAACGGTTTTATCGGCTTCAACTTTTCGGTGACACAATCATGCTAACCATATATAAACATCACTTGCTTTTATTTTGTAATAAAATATGTAGGGTCTTACGTAAGTCCGTATAATATCACTACATCACAATATGAGATACAAACTACAAGTCTCCAAACATTCTTGAAATTGGAAGATATCTTATCCGAAGATCAACGCGGCAGTAACTTTTTGTTGCAGCATTAGCTGACCGACGATAAGAACTGTGTAACCCTCTACAGCTTTTTTTCTGTGTAATCTGTCATTGTTAGAAATAAAACTTTTCTCCTCTTTTCACAGTTACGGCTATGTTGTGTTGTTACCGTAAGAAATTAATAAACTAATACCTAAAGAAATCGAATCAGGAATGTTGGAATCCGCAAGCGAACCAAAGTAACTGACAAAGCTCTAAGAATTGCCAGGCTGCACTGGCAGTGCGCATGGCACATAGCTCGTAGAACCGACAGCCGCTGGGGCAGAAAGGTTCTCGAGTGGCGACTACGAACCGGAAGACACAAAGTAGGCCATACATTATAGCCCATTGACCTTGTGAGAATCTTGGAAACCGCTGGATGCGGATAGCGCAAGACTGGTAATTATGGAGATCTTTAGGATGGCCTTTGTCCAACAGTTGATGTCTTTCGGGTGATATGATGGTGATGATCTGATTATTCTAGTTGTAGGTTCTTTTAACTACCACTTCGTGTCCCGGGTTTGATTCCCGCGCAGGACATATTTTGTTTGACTCAGTGTGTTTGACATAGTGGTTAAGGTAGTCGTCTCGCTATTATCTCGGCACCCTCGTGTTTTAGGGTCGAGGAAGTAATTCGTGTGGCCCATAGTAGTGTCTGGGTTGTGTTTAAACAGAAAAATACTTGCCTTTATCAAAAACTGTACTTGAATTTTAATACCATAGACAGGCTGTACAGAAGCATTGATGCCAGCCCATTTAAAATCTAAGAAAAAGAAAACATAATTACAGGAATATCTTTTTTATTACAATTCCACTTTTTTAAGTTCACATTTTTTTTCGATTGTTTCATTATTTATACACTAAACGGATGATGGGAGTAATAGCTACATATAGTCGATGAAGGGCCAATATGTCCTATTTAAAAACAATACACTAAATATTATTTGCCTAGATGTTATGAAAGAGTATAGACGTATAGACATTTGGTGATAATTATTGTTATTATTTATGTAAAATATCGCTATGAATGTGTATAATTGATTAATAAATTCATAGTATTTATATTATATAGGAATTTGCCAAAGATCGTGGTGAAAAAAGTCAATGAAAAAGATGCATTTATACACTTAGAGATGTTGGCACTTCTAGTTTACACATCCGTATTATAACAAAATAAATTCTATATAAAACAACATTAATCATAAGTTAAGCATGTTATTTATATTATCTTCAGTTATCTATCCTAATGAATTAACCAAATGTTCATACTATTCAGGGTTACACACCCAAAAGGTGACAACGGAACCCAATTAATAATCCTCCGTTGTCCGTTTGTCTGTCAGCGGGTTGTAACTTATGAACCGTAGTAGCAGACAGAAATTTTTACAAGTTATTGCCCTATACATACATATAGAAATAAAATTTTATTTAAAATATAAGGGGGCTCCATACAATATATGACAATCTTGTAGTTCCCTACAAGATTGTCATATATTGTATGGAGCCCCATGGAGCCATGCCATGGAGCTTTGTGTAGCTCCGATTGTTTAATAATTATTGTTTTTACGAGCAACAATAATCATTTTATAATAAAGAAATTTAATTTAAAATATAAGGGGACCCCATACAAGATAATGTCAATCTCGTAGGCAACCTTTGTGTGCTCTTTTAAGCTGGTTCATTATTATTTTAGGAGCAATAAGAACCTTTGTTTATGTTTGAATCTTAAAAAAAAAAACGAATTAAAAATTACAACCGCAGTATGGTAACTACAGCTACGATAATTTAATTAAATAAAATACAATATGCTGTTCGAATTATTAACACATCTAAAGGGAAAATAAAATCAACTAAATACTACATTTGCAGTAAACATCGCGGGCCCTCACACCCGATGACTTTACAATCGCAACAATACTAGTCACCATTACAAATCCATTCTCATCTCTGGCCAATTACACCGTATCTCCCCTTAACACAATCCAGGGCTAACCCTTCCCGGCGAGGGGGGTAGGGTACTTCGGTGCCCGTTTCCGATTGGCCGCTACCCCGGAAGGATATAACCTATAGTTTTTCTTCTTAAGAACTTCCCTCGGCTATTGTACGCGTGATTTACGAGCGGCCGACGTACCTAGGGGGGTTAGATTGATGATAAGCAGTATCCGGGCATTCCGACCTCTCTCAATCGCATCTACGCTGGCTGGAAGGCAATTTCCCCACATATTCGTTTACTCAACGCATTATAGAAGCACTCTTTCCTATTCTGAGTGTTATTGCTTTTATTACGAGCGAGTCGAGTGCTTAATGCCCGGCATAAGTTACTGCTAGATGTAATGTAACAAGGTTTTTTGCTGCTTTTTGGATTTTTGTGAATGGATTTGGGTGGTTTCGTGGCTTTAATGGAATTGTTTACTCATTTTAGTACTTTTGTACACGATTGAGCGAATACATGATTCGCTTTAGAGATTTTTTGTACACGATTGAGCGAAAAGATGATTGCTTTCGAGAGTTTTGGGATATCAGATACTTTTAATACGACGAACAGTGTTTAATTGAACTATCCCCCTTACTTATAAGTCTATTTACATACTAATAAACTTGAAAAATTGGTTGCTAAAATATGCCAAAATATTTCTTAATGTGTTCTGTTCATAAGTAATAGGAAAATTAATATCCCTTAACATAGAAACACGGATATTGGTATGTTGTTATTGTTTTGTTTACAGCTTTTATAAATTTGATTATGTTTTTTGTTGTATGTACATGACTCCGTTGAATGTACTTTATTTTTATTTGATAAAGAAAAGTTGAAGTGGATTGTATGTTTCTAAAACACTATATATACAAGGTGTAAGATAAATAGTGTAGGGAACTTATCTTCCCCTGTAACTTGACAAATTATTCTTTATATTTGCACACAGAAACATACATATAAGTTAAAAGTTACAAAAAGAAAAGGCATGTACATAGGCGAGCTTGAATTTCCTCGGTGAGATTTTTAAAATTATGGGTATAGGCAGTGTACAACAAAGTATAATAATAAAAACATAAATGAGTTTGTGAAAAACATAAAATATATTTATGACTCCCTGACGTTGTTCAGATTCATTAAAGTTACGTCCACTATACTTATATGTCAAACCATGTATGTATATATACGTAAGTATAATATGTTCACAAGATGTAAGTGTATATTGTATAACAATTATTATTTGCCATACTTGTAATTGCTGTCTCTCTAAATATCTAATTTTAGCAGTAGTTAGATATAACGATCGCCGACGGAAAGGAGAATCGAAAGAATAATATAAAAAAAACTTGTGTGTACTTATGTACACGCGTTAGAAGTTATACTTCTTAATATACAACTTGAACATAGTTATCAATTTTCATACCACCTAGAACTAACTTCATGTTGTTAAATTTTTTGGTGTCGGTGTGCGCGCGCATCGTAAAAATTCACTCTCATCATTTTTCTCCATCGCGCCAAAAGAAGTATAACTTCAATCATAACCTGGGAAATTATTCACACACGGCCATCTGATCCCAAACTAAGCAGAGCTGGTACTATGGAAAGCAGATAACTGATATACTACATATACTACTTTTCTTTTGTAAATACATACTTAAATAGACATTACACCCAGACTCAGGACAAGCAGACATGTTCATGCACACAAATATCTGTCCTGGGTGGGAATCGAACCCTTCGACCTCCGGCCTGAAAAGCAAGCATTTGCCACGCCAACAGGCCCGTCAAAAATTTACGGTCAGGTTCTTTTTACTTAAAATCTGACATTAACTCAAGCTAATTCATAACTTAAGTAAGAGGAAAATCATCGCACACCATCACAACACTAACCGTTTTTCACCATTAGTTTTGTCCTATACAGCAATTTTCATGACATCTCAAAAGAATCACAAATATTCAATTCAATTCATCCACCCGTAAAACTACGAGCATTCAAACTAAACTAAACGGTTAAGCACATCCAGCCAGATTGCTAACTGCACAATAAATAGCGAACTAGCATTAGGCGCCAAGCGGGTAAGTGCCGTGTGATGCCCGCCCACTCTAATTGCACCACGTTCGGGTTAACGTGCCTCTTGTATGTCTAACTTTGATAATTTTAGTTATATTGTATTAGATATAATATTGGTTTTTGTATGTCTAATAGTGGTATCCTGTTATGTACTTATTTTCAATGTAAATCCTAATATATTACTAACATAGTTTTTAAGATTACTGTTACTAACACTATGGATTCCAGTTGTTTTTTTTTATTTGTCTATTTGTGTGAAGAATAGACTACTTCGCAGCACCACTAATTGAAATGTCATTACATATTTTTTAGGGTTCCGTAGCCAAATGGCAAAAAACGGAACCCTTATAGATTCGTTATGTCTGCCTGTCTGTCTGTCCGTCCGTATGTCACAGCCACTTTTTTCCGAAACTATAAGAGCTGTACTACTGAACTTGGTAAGTAGATGTATTCTGTGAACCGCATTAAGATTTTTACACAAAAATAGAAAAAGAGTAATTATTTTGGGGGGTCGCCATACATAGAACTGTAACTCAATTTTTTTTTCATCGTACCTATACATGTGGGGTGTCTATGGATAGGTCTTCAAAAATGATATTGAGGTTTCTAATATCATTTTTTTCTAAACTGAATAGTTTGCTCGAGAGACACGTCCAAAGTGGTAAAATGAGTGTCCCCCCCTCTAACTTCTAAAATAAGAGAATGATAAAACTAAAAAAAATATATGATGTACATTACCATGCAAACTAACAACGAAAATTGGTTTGAACGAGATCTAGCAAGTAGTTTTTTTTTACTACGTCATAAATAGTAAACCGCAATTTGCTTTCATTTAATCAACTGAAATACTTGCTGCTACGGAACCCTTCATGGGCGAGTCCGACTCGCACTTGGCTGGTTTTTTTTTATTTGTCTTAGTAGAAGAATAGACTAACGTTCCCATCGCAGCACCACTAATTGAAATGTCATTACATATTTCTCTAATATAGCTCGTATAAAAAGAACAGATAATGGGACTGGCCGGTTGGCGTGGTTGGTAAATGCTTGCCTTTCACGCCGCAGGTTGTGGGTAGGACAGATATTTGTGTGCATGAACATGTTTGTTTGTCCTGAGTCTGGGTGTAATCTTACTAATATTATAAACGCGAAAGATTCTAAGTATGGATGGATGGATGTTTGTTACTCTTTCACGAAAAAACTACTGAATCGATTTTATTGAAACTTTACAATAATGTAGCTTATACATCAGAATAACACATAGGTTACAATTTATAAAGATATTGTGTAAATTGTCCAAAATATGACGATAAGTGTCCAGTAAGTAGGAAAACATCTACCTTCTGCGAGCTATTCCGGCGTGCACTGCTAAAACCGCTAGAGGTACACACATCCTACTAATATTATAAATGCGAAAGTTTATATAAGTATGTATTTACAAAAGAATGGTACCTAGTATATGTAATATATCAGTTTTCTGGCTTCCAGAGTACAAGGTCTGATTAGTATAGGATCAGACAGCCGTGAAAATAATGTCCCAGTATATTATTATATCTGTATGGTTGTATGTATGGCTTTTCTGCCTAGATGTGCCCCGCGGTTTTATCCGCGTTAAACTTTATAAATTATAACCTATGTGTACTATGATTTATAAAGGTTAACGCGGACAAAACTGCGGGGCACACCTAGTTAGAAAAAAACATCATACTATTCAGTCTTTTACACCCCTAATTGAAATGTCATTACATCTCTTTCTAATGTAAAAATAACAGATTATAGATAAAATTGTCAAACTGCACGTGTGGCGCAGCGGAAAAAACAGTCGCCTCGGCAATCCAAGTCGCGGACTCGATTCCCGCTCGGGACAACTAAATAGCTGTCCTGTGACCCATAAATAGTTTTTCTGAGGCTGGCTAGATGTACTTTGTGGGTCCGTCAATTAAATGTTTGTAAAGTACTTGATGGTTTCGGTTGTACAGACGCCAGCACATCAAGCTTCCCCAATCTGTCAAATTTCCCCAATTGAAAGTTAACCTTATGCTTTTGTGATAAAGTTGAAAATCTATAAAATAAATTTGGCAGATTGGGATAGCTTGATGTGCTGGCGTCTGTACCTACACGTTAACCCTTGAGCTTAAACATCTCTATCACTAGGGCAACCACTGCCCATAAAAATGTAAAGTTAATAAGGGTCTAAAGTACAAAAAACATCTTCATATGTCTGCAATTAAAACCCCGGTGGTCTCAAATACATCTAACAAGATCTAATTGTATCTACACGTATTACATCAAAAGTCGTAATCGTGGAACATAAAATCCGAAGCACTCAGCTAAACAATACTAAACATCCACTTTAGGTCGCGTGCGAGACGTAACGGCTAGTAAATTTATTATCGTGGCGTTACGCGTTTTGTGCCCGCCAGTGTACCTAATGGTGGAGGCGGGTTTGCGCTAATAGAAGCTAATAGACTGACCAACTATTTCTTTGTATGTTGTTGTTATAGGAATAGAAGAAAAAAATAAATTGATTTTTTTTTGTTTGTTATTAATTATAATAAATACCTATAAAACACGGACAAAGTGCGGGTCGGACTACGCACCGGGCATGCCTTCCTTTGTCGGGAAAGAAAATTAAAATAATTTTACAAGGTTTACGAGCCGTTTGGCATGGTTGGTAAATACTTGCCTTTCACGCCTCAGGTTGTGGGTTCGATTCCACCCAGGACAGATATTTTTGTGCATGAACATCTTGGTATGTTCTGAGTCTGGATGTAATTATCTATATAAGTACGTATTTACAAAAGAATAATAGTAAGTATATGTAGTTTATCAGTTATCTGGTTTCCATAACAAGAGCTCTGCTTAGTTTGGGATCAGATGGTCATCTGTGAATAATGCCCTAGGATATTTATTTATATTTTATTATTATGTAGTGTAGTAGCAGGAGTTGAAAGCGATAGAACCTTTTTCCTTGTTCTGATTGTCTTGCTTTCTCCTTGCAGATTTGTGGTCCGGGTGGTACATGCAGTTTCGGGAACTCGTAGGTGATAAACTTTATCAGCTTTATTTAAAAAATCTACTTAAATTTAATCCGGCCGCTTAGCCATGGGTTCCCAATTTTTTTATACTTTTCATTAGGTTTAATTTAACACTTACAATTTAAAAATGCAATTTACACTGGCCTTATAGAACCGAACACAAATAAAACTTAACAAATCCATAATTTTCTTCAGATCTGTCAGATTTAAATCATTTGATTTAAATAAACAAAGATCTCTTAAAATGTTGTGGTGAATATCAACTACCAAAGTTACAATTAATTTTTATATTAAAAACGATGACTGTGTAAAATAATTTAAGAACCGCAAGGAATCGGCGCAGTCTTACGGCATCGGGATACGAACTCCATTAGGGCGCGGAAAACTTGGAAAAAATTATAACAATAAAACTCGACGCACACTAAGTTATATTAATATTAAATCACACTATCTCACTATCTTATGTCGATACTTGTGTATGTTGTACATGTAGTTTAGAATATATCTTTGTATTTATCACATCTTATCAGCCGAAAGAGGTCCACTGCTGGAATAAGGTCCCAAGGATATCACAATGGGCGGGTTGCCCGTATCCAGTGGCTTCTCGCGACAGGTACATACTTAAGTATTATTAGTATGTAGTGTATGCATGTAATAGCATAAATCTACACACGCCATGCTTTTTTCAAATGAAGTATCTCCGCTTACAAGTCTGCTGGAAGAGGTTTCCAGGTAGAGGTTGAGGTACCACTAGAAAGTAAAGAAAATAGAAGTTGACTAAGCTGTGCTATTATCGATACTGTATTTATGTTTTTCCCAGAATATTAATACACGACGATCTGAGATAAATTTTCAATTCGATTATATGAAACACACTAAGTGTGCGGTGCCCCGAAGCCTCCCCTCGATGAAATTCTTAGCGAGTTTTTAATAGAGAGAGCCGCAACCCTTTTATTGTGATTAGTTATTGTATTTAGGGGTCCCGCGGTATTGACGGAAACAAACTGGAGACTTTAATGGAAATTATTATAGGGCCATTAAATAAGATAGAAAGAAAATCGCAGCTGCTGTCGCTATCGCTATTGCCCACAGCTGGACATAGGCTTCCCCCATAACGGCCACCGTAGCCTAGTTGGTAGTGCTCCTGCCTACGAAGCTGGTGGTCCTGGGTTCGAATCCCGGTAAGTGCAAATATTTGTGTGATGAGCACGAATATTTGTTTCTGAGTCATGGATGTTTTCTATGTATTTAAGTATTTATATAAGTATGTATATCGTCACCTGGTACCGATAGTACAAGCTTTGCTTAGTTTGGGGCTAGGAAGATCTGTGTGACATTGTCCCTAGATATTATTATTATAAAGTTGCCATTTAGTTTAGTTAGTTTTGTCGTAGTCAGCGCGCGCGCGCTTGGCATACAAGTCAATTAGGTGGTAGCTAGAACACAGGTGGCACTTAGTCGCCTATTACGACACCCACGGGATGTAGTATAGGGCAGCCATGTTATTTTAATGGGCCGGAAACCACACGGCCTATCAAAATATATTCAGCTGTGTCATACCCAAGGCTAAAGTCGGTGGTAAAATAGACAAACAAAAATATTACAATAATATTTTAACGATTTCAAAAATCTATGCTATATCTAACGTATACACATTTTTGGAACGAAGTTCTTTATCGCGCGTTGTGAAAGGGGCTAGACGGAAAAAATTCTTACGAAAAGTTGTCACGACACTTTTTACAGCTGTGCGGCGTGCGCATGTTTCTCTGTCTGTCTCTCTCTCCCTCTCTCTCTCTCTTATGAAAGCAAGCCAGATATTTCTATTTCGCATTGAACAGTGTGGTGTCGCGACGATTATTTTTTGAGTGTTTTTTGTACATAATAAATAATAAGAAATAACTTCGTTCCATCCGAGTGTCCCTTGACACCTCTCAAGTTTTTTTTTAACTTTAACAGATTTTTAGATATGTTTATATGGACAGAATTTATGTCACGCCTAGCCATTTACCATGACGTAAAAATATAACAAGTGTTCCTGTTATCCCTTTCCGAGCACGGTTTAACATTCAGACCGAAAATTTTCTATCAGAAACACAAACGAGAAAACCGAACTCAAAGAGAAAGCCGGATTTAATTATTCTAATAGGTATTCCGTAACATCATCAAATCGCTCACTTTAATGCCACACATTTTAAAAATGAGAACATTTTGTTTGACACAGAGTTCTTTAAGAACAATTTTTGATTTAGTCTTCTTTCTGATGGGGCTCTTTAAATAATGGAAGGTTTATAATTAGCAAACGACTTGATGAATTTTGAACAGAGTTGAAAATCATCAAAAAACGTCAGACGTAAACTTTGACATGTTTTAAAATTGTATTATTACGGATTGAAAATTCACTCAAAATGAGGTTTGTCAAATCTTTTCGGAGTAAGTTTCCCGACATTTTGTTTTGAAGATATAACAGGAACAGTGTGAAATATGTACTTAATAAAAGGAAACGGGCGAAACTGGGCTTGAACGTACACAAATGAATTATTTATTAATAATTTTTATTTATTTTTTTTTATTTTCATTCATTTATTACCAAGGCATTTTAATATGGGATAAAAAAAATAATATTTAATCAAAATAATACTGACTTTCTTTACTTTCACTTTTTAACAATGTTGCCAAATGAAATAAGGATTTATTTAATAATCGATAAATTGTATTATTATAAAAATAGAAAAACAAGATAATAAAAAAGTAACAGTATTACTTCTTTATATTAGGTTTAAAAAACGTTTAAAATAAGAACTTAATTATATTATCTAAAATCATCTCTAAGAACATCTTAAAAAGATTTGATTAACGGTTCGATTTGACAATCGATTAATATACTTTTTTATTATACAGGCAACAAAGTAAAACTCGTGTCAATATGACATCGAACGCCAAACAAACAAAAACCGTTCGCTTTCGCTTTGAACTTGCGATAGTGGATACTGTATTTTGTTGTTTTCGTGTGCTTTTATATTATTTTGCGACTTTGGCTACGTATATAGTATTCTGACGGTTATTACTTTGACGGACGACCCACGCATTTCTTACAACGGACTTTGTTATCTTGCCTACTCGACTTACCTCAGACCGCTTACCGGATTTGGAAGCAACATACAATGAGTGATCAACGTCTTCATTGTATCAACTGCGGCATCTGGCAGGGTAATCCTTCCATAGGGTTACGACCAATAGAAGAGGAAAACATTATTTCAGTTATACAGCAATGGGTTGCACCTCAAGTGGTAAGTAGTTTATTTAATTATATCTTAATATAATATGATCGATATTTTAAGTACAGTCCAGCAAAGATACCTTTAAAATAATATCTAATTGGCATATTATTGAAGTAAGGTTCAATAATATGCCAATTAGATAATATTCCTACATAATATCACTATAATGCCTTTGATTTATTTAAATTCCAAGTAAGATTTACGGTTCGATTATCACTATTAAAGGCAAAATACAAAATCAATATTTAGTGTTAATTCCGCTAATTGTCAGTTTAATCATGCTGGGATGCAATTTCCCAATCAACATAAACTAGCTGCCTTCCGCAGCTATGTTCATAGGTTAATGTCGGTCCCCTTGTCTAATGAGAATTACATAAAAGAACTTAATATTCTTTATGAAATCGCGTTATCAAACGGTTATCCAAAATCTATTATTGATAATTTGATTAAAAATAATCAGAGATGTAGGGTTCGCTCTTTACTGTATGCATGCCCCCCTGACCGTAATAACAAATATGTTGGTAGTCTGACCTATATGGGCCCAATTTCAGATAGAATTGCCAATTTACTGCGTAAAAATAATATTCACGTTGCATTTCGGACGGACCAAACTATACGACGTCTTTGTAATGGAAAAGATAATTTGGAAAATTGCAAGAAATCCGGCGTGTATAGGTTGGTCTGCGATGATTGTGACGCGGTATATATAGGTCAGACAGGCCGAAATTTTGAAACACGGTATAAAGAGCATGTAGCTGCTTATAGGAATGGCCATCCTGAAAAATCTCATTACGCCAAACATTTAATTGAAACTGGCCATTCCTTGGGCGACAATAATACGTATAATATTTTACATAGTTGTGATAAAAGTTTCCGGTTATGTGTGTTGGAACAATTAGAAATATTAAAACATAGCAGTAATAGTTTTGCATTGTTGAATGACCAAACAAATTTAGTTTCATCTCCTTTACTACGAATATTTGGGGGTAGTTAGAAATAATTGTCCATGCGGTTGGTAGTATATAAAAGAGCGCTCGCCTCGTTGGCTTTTAGTCTCCTTCGAGCACTCGACGAGTTAGCAGCCCTTGAGAATGGTCCGTGGAGGACCGAAACACGTGTTGGGTATCGTACTGGCGCATGTAATTTGCTTTTTGTATTGTCCTTCTTGCATGTGCACGTTTTTGCGGGCGGGAGGGCGGTGCAAATTGCATCCCAGCATGATTAAACTGACAATTAGCGGAATTAACACTAAATATTGATTTTGTATTTTGATTGTTATGGATTTCCGCAAAGTAACGCCTGATTCCATTACTTACTATTAAAGGCATTTATTTAGAAGAAAATAAGTACTGAAGATAGTTCTTTTTATATAACTAACTTAAATAATTAAGCAATTTAATGAAACAATAGTACTATTGAGTGACCTGGTATGAAAGTATTAATATATAACCTCAGCGTCACCATGACGTCAGTAAGAAGTAATATGCAATTCTGAATGATACAGTTTTCTCACTGTTTTTATTTTGTGCAACAAATATGTACAATGTTCTGAGTCATAATTCTGTAATTATTATTTGTGGAAACTGTAAATAACTAACTAACATTGTTGTAGGTCAACAGATCTCATCACATTTGTCAAGGATGCAGGGATTTAGTCGTGAATACCTTGAGCACAGAGGAGCAACTTTCATCGCCAATGTCTGGACATCGCCAAGTGTGTGTGAACTGTGGACGTTCAGTGTTGCGGGCAAGATCTCATTTATTGCACACTGACACTGAACGAGAAAGAAGGATTTATACAGTCATTTCTGAATGGATATTGCCTCGGACTGTAAGTTTTTATTAGGTTTAGTTTTTTTGTATTTTATACTACTACAGGGTAATCTATGTATACTACTATGTCTGTTTATTTTTCACACTAATTTCTGAAATACCTGTCAGATTTGAGAATCATTTTTGTATATTATTGTCACATTCATAAGGATATACGGAGAGGGAACAAATGGGATATGCGCTTACAAAGGTACGGGCAAAAGCTAGTGTAATATAATTAGGCAACATATAAAAACACAAATCACATTGCAGCCTGTATTTCACGAAGGTGTAGATTAGAAGAGATACACGTTTTACAGTGCTGTTTTTATGGTCAGGTATTACCTTTTTTTAAAAAAAGGCTTATTATAAAATATTTTTTCCAGATTTCAAGAGCTCGAGCTCTCATATGTCATAGTTGCTGGGTGACAAGTGAACATGATGAATCAACTTCGCAGTCTAGTTCACAGACTACTTTGCACTCTACTTCACTGTTTACTACTGACGTAGCTGTGTCACAAGCCACTGCACAAGATATATCACAGACTACTCCTCAAAATACATCACAAGGTACGTCACAGGGTACTCCACAGTTTACCCCCAGGTCAAGTACAACTATAATATTACCTGATTATGTAAGAGCAGTAGAAACTGAATCACATTGTTTTATTGAAGGTTGCCGAAGGCAAGAGAGGAATAGAGTTCCTGTCACAACCAGGAAAATGTTGTTAGATCTTTATAAATTCTACATCCCAAAAAACAATAGATTATGCAATCATCATATTAATATTCAGTCTTGGGATTTTCTCACTGGGGTTTTAGAAAACTATGTTAATGTGTTTACAGCATTGCACATTCAAGACATGCTAGAATTAAAGAGTCACTCAAATACTGGTCTTGATTTTATTAATATCCAAAATATGGAAGATCGTTTGGTTCACCATTGGTTAGGCTTTACTAAAGAACAGTATCAAAGGATTTTAAATGAAGTGCCACAATTACTGTTAAAGTCATCAGGCCCCATTGGGTTGACAGCATACTTGATAAAGTTGAGAACCGGTGATTCCAATGAAAGAATATCTGCGCTATTTAACATTCCAAAAAGAACACTTGATGGTTATGTTTCTGAAGCTCGACACTTGATGTATGATTATTTTGTACCTAGGCATTTAGGGCTTAACCATATAAATCGCCAGGAAAATGTTGACAGAACCTTGTTAATACCTCAAGGTTTATTTGGAAGCCATAACGGGGAAAATAAACCTGTAATAATAATCGATGGTACATATTGCTATATTGATAAAAGTTCAAATTATTTGTACCAAAAAAGAACTTACAGTTTACACAAGTATAATAACTTAGTAAAACCATTTATACTTGTATGTACAGATGGTCATATTGTTGATGTAATGGGCCCCTATCCTGCTACCACGTCGGATGCAGAAATCATTAATAATGAGTTTCGTGATGCTAATTCGATGTTACGACAGTATTTTCAAGCTGGTGATGCATTCATTTTGGATAGGGGCTTCAGAGATGCCTTGCCTTTATTAAATGAATGTGGTTATAGAACTTACGTACCACCAACATTGCCGCAGGGTGAATGGCAGCATTCCACATTAGAAGCTAATAAATCGAGGGCAGTCACCATATGCAGATGGGTTGTTGAAGTTGTGAACGGAAGGTTTAAAAGGGATTTTAAATTATTTAGACAAGAATATTTTAATACTGCTTCAAAACATTTAATGACTGATTTTGAGGTGGCTGCCTCACTATTAAATGCTTTTCACCCTCCCATTACAAATCGTGTTGATGCTGGGGATATTTTACAAATAATCAATGAGAATATGAACAGAGAAAATGATTTAGGCTATTATGTCATTCAAAATAATATAAACCGACGTAGGGCTGATTTTACAAGAATTCATGTGCAAAATGATAATTTAAATGATTTTCCCCAGCTCACACATAGTGATTTAATAAAAGTATCTTTAGGTATTTACCAAATTAAACAGGCTAGGTCATATTATGGAGAACACATACGACAAGATGGTAGATATGAAATAGAAGTGTGTCGAGATGCGGACAGCAACCTACTAAGAGAACTGTCGATTGCCACTCATTCTTGCTGGCTATTGAGAGGTCGAATAAAATCAAGACATATAAGTTCAAAAACATATTTTACCTACATTTTAGTTGACAGTTCTCTTAATGGAAGAGAGGCCATAAAACAATATTATTGTAATTGCTTCGTAGGAAAACGGACTGTAGGTTGCTGTTGTCACATAATGTCCATAATATGGTACCTAGGCTGGGCAAGGCATCAACAGGATGTAACACCACCTGCACAGTTTTTAGACGATATTTTAATTGTATATGATGAAGTGGATTAATAAATAAATAAAAGAGAAATGTGATTTTTATTCCTGCTTACCCTTTTTTATAATAAGATTGCAAATATTTAACATTTACAATCCAGTTAGGCGACGCCGGCGCTTTGAAAACCACACACAATGTGTTCATGCTCTAAAATACATTCTGATAAAATCTAGTCTACAATAAAGTCTAAATAATAATCTAAATAGACCATAAGAGCACTGACAGCTTGGAAGAATAACTTATAAAGAAGCAAAAAAGGTTAGTTTTGTGTAAACTAATAATACCCTATATTTTTTTTCTCCCATATTGCAATTCTATAAATATTTTTTTATTTTAAATAGTAATAATATTGAAATGATATAATGTAATAATCGTTGCTGTACGGTGAAGCCCAACTTTGTATGAACATTCGCCCGTCTCCTTTAGCAGAGAACTGAACTGAGGATATCAGTTTGGAGCATAAAACCTTAACTCTGGATAATTGTTCTTGATCAACAATAGAAGTGAGTGCGCGAACAAAGATTCACTACCATCGCTTTACTACGATGTGACCAGTTGACGGAAATGTGCAGGATCGATGGCTTTATGCGCTCTCAAAACCACAGATATTTTTATTTGCCAATTAAATTAACACTTTTAAAATTTAGAGTTATAGCATGAATCGCATAAAAAGCGTTAATCCAATCTCAAATATGCCACACATTTTAATAATTATATTAGATTCACGCTTTGCAAATAATGCTATAAAACAAATATTTAATACTAGAAGGTGTTCTCAATAAGATATGATCTTTCACATGCAACTGTGAAGATATCAGTCGGCCATGTTTCTAGAAAACATAGCCGATGGATAACACCTATATATCCACCGAAAGGGAGTTTAATCAGCCAGTGTGTATCGTTCGTAGCCCGCAGAGCGCCTGCCCCGGAATGGTCCGATTGATTCGGGAACCGCCTCACGATTAAATTTATGATTTACCATTTTTGATATTAAAAATAACACTTGACTAGAGTACGTATGAATTCTTATTATATACGGTTGAGCTATCTAAGGAGGTAGTAAATTTGGGTCGTCATAAAATTGAATAATTTTGGATAAACACAAAAGTACATAACTGATGTTAAAAATCCTTTCGCCTTAGTTTGGGATCGGATGGCCGTGTGTATGAATTCGGCTTAGTTTGGGATCGGATGGCCGTGTGTATGAATTCGGCTCAGTTTGGGATCGGATGGCCGTGTGTATGAATTTTACCTGTCCCACGAAAAAAAAAAATTCAATCATGTAAAAATTTTAGAGCCTTACGAGAATTGCAATAATAATATCAAAGTCATCAAAAATTTGCCTATGAAAGTTATAAGGCGTAACTTGTAAGGTAATATGTCTATCAGTGCCAAGCTGATTGGATGATTAGAATACATACGTATGTGGCGTATACAGGCAGGTATGCTTATAATAGTTTAAATACAGTAAAAGTGATTACAGGTTATTAATGTTTCATCTCCAAATGTCTATTTACAAAAGCACCTAAAGCTATTTCCACGGAACAAATTTGAACGACACAATTATACAGTCGTAGGTAGGAGAACATTGTTTATCACAAGTAATAGGCAAGACGGAACGAGCGCTCGGAATCGTGCTAATTAAAACTGTGTTTGCTAAATCCCTAGTATTGTGAGAGCGTGAAAGCGCTTCACAGCAACGTGCCATAGATTAAAGTCATAGAGAACAGACAGGGAATAAAACCTTTTAGGCTATTTAGAGAACATATGTATGTTTTCATTAAATAATTAAGGGAGTTCGTCATATCCTCGAACCTTTTCGATCTCGTACGATTCGCTTTCAGCGAAACTTACTGCCACGTAAGTTGAGGTTGTAGAATGAACTCCCTGTTACGGTTTTCTCAAGTGAATACAGCATTGAGCTATTCAAAAAAGGGAGTTATAGAGTTCCTAAAGCGTCGGCAACGCCCTAATGATGCCCCTGGTGTTGAAAGCGGTCATAGCCTACGGTGTCCACTTACCATAAAAGATTAACGAAAAAAAAAATTGAAAGCATCGATAAATACAGTGCCAGTAGTTTACTTTTTATTTTATTTATTCATTTAGGCTCAGCAACAATTGTTTACACCCATAATATTACAAACTGTTGTTCAACTATAAATACATTTATTGTAATAATCTATTTTATTCTAAGCACTGCTTGCATCTTTTAATATTGAACATATATAAAGCTACAACTGTTACACATATAGGTATAAGTATGTTGTTCGGTTGCCATAGTACAGCTCTTCCTTTTTTTTTATAAGGCAGGGGGAATGCCTTCGCATGCCACCCGCAAAAAGTGTCTACGGGTGGGTATGTCGGAATTGCATCGACTAAACCTACCTGCCGTGGACTTCTCTTGGCGCCTGATGGGGGAGTCCCAGGAACTCGGGTATGCTGCTCCGGTACCCCCTTTTGCGCCATGTCCCAGATGGTCGGGACACGTACCCTGGGAGGGCTCCTTTGGATTGCCCTCCCCGATTGCCGACTCCTGCCAGTACGGCACAGCGACTGCGCCACAAACAGATCGCTGTCATCCCGGAGCCGCTTGTAATAAAGCTCTGCCTAGTTTGGGATTATATAACAGTGTAATCGTTGTAGCCTGGAGTCTAGAAGTTGGGGATATTACACCCTTGCGCTACGGGGAGCAAGTAAAAGTCCTCGTTCAATCCGTTTATACTCGAATACTATAATATACCCCGCAAAGTTGGCCGGTGTCTGTTCAGGAGCACTATTATAAATAAATATCTTGTGACTATTTTAAGCAGCTTTAAAGCATAAAAAAATTATAATAAAAGTATTTTTTTAATCCATAAACAATGACTACAACACATTGCCATCTGTTCCCAAATCAGGCAGTGCGTGTACTATGGCAACCAGACCACTGATAAATAATATACACACATCAACACAATCTAGGGATATTGAACATTTCATTGATTATCTAGAAAACTATAAACATTTTGTTATGACTGTAAATGGAAGAATTAAAGATAATTTCATGGCCGATATTTAAACATTAACAACACGATGCGATTTTGTTTTTCTAATTAATAAAAGTCTTAAATTAATTAAGCCATAGAAAATTACTGAGTGAACAAAAACATTAAAATTATTCAATCGAATTAAATGAATAAAAATCTTACCAAATCTGATAATCAGTAATCGGTATTTCCTCCTCTAACATTAATCACACAGCGGCAACGATTTTCCATACTTAAAATTAAGGTGTCAATGTCTTGCTGGGGTATGCAGTCCCAAGTTCTTTTTAAATGTTCGAAAAGTTGTTCTTCTGTTGTCAAGTTGGGCGGAAAATCCCTCAATGCTCTTCGCTGTAACATGTCCCAGGCGTGTTCAATTGGGTTTAAGTCTGGCGACTGTGGAGGCCAATCTAATACCTGAACATCGTGTTCTCGAAGGGCGGCCCTCACCAGCCGCGCTGTATGGGAAGGTGCATTGTCATGCATGAGCTGAAATTCTTGCCCCGTTAGGGCCCTGAGCGGGACAATGACACGTTCTACTACCTCCTCACGGTATCTATGGGCAGTCATGCTGCCCTGAATCCAAATGAGTTGGGTTCGTCCGCCGATTCGTATTCCTGCCCACACCATAATTGTCCCGCCTTGGTAAGAGTGGACCTCCTGTGGATGTCGGAGACGGCTGACCCTGCCTGGAGTTCTCCAAACGCGTGTTCGTCTCGAATCTGGATGAAATCCATAGCGGGACTCATCAGTGAACAGCACCAATGACCATTGTTGATCACTCCATGTCAAATGTTCTTGAGCCCATAAAAGTCGCCTACCGCGATTGCCACGTCGCAGCGCTGGGACTCGTAGCGGTCTGCGAGCATGAAGACCAACTTCATGCAGCCTCCTTCGCACGGTTTGGTCGCTCACCAGCAGCTGCTGACCCTCCTGGAGCCTTTGCACTAGTTGCATCGCTGTGATATTAGGTAGTCTTCTGGCGGTCATTTGGAGAAATCGATCCTGTCTCTGAGTGGTAACACGATATCTACCTGTGTGCCGTTCTGCCACATCTCCAGTAGCGCGATAACGTGACCACAGCCTGGATACCACATTTTGGCTTGTGCCCAGAGACTCAGCAACGACGCGTTGAATAGCACCGTTTTGTAACATGCCAACTGCCCGTAACATTTCATCTCGACTCAAATGATGGCGTGGCATGACGCTAAAAAGCTTACACAACCAATTGAGAAAAGAAAATAAAACAATTTATCAGGTTTTCTTCAATTAACACGCAAAAAAAATTTTAATGCAACTTCTTGAAATTAGATACAACTCAAGATTGCGCTGTGCTTTGCGTGTTTTCATTTGTTTCTCATTTTAATTTTTAAATTTTGAATAAAGAATAGACAAGGTTTAAATCTGTAAATAAACTTTTTAAGGAAACTAAATAGGTTTTAAACAATAAAGCCATGTTTGATTTCAAAATAACGTATCCCTAGACTTTGTTGATGTGTGTATTTCTAAATACATACATATTATAGATAAATTACACGCAGACTTTCATTTCTATGTCTAGCTATTGAGAAAAACGAAACAAAATTCCAGCTTCTAATTCTAAAAAGAGGTTCTATAGTGGGGCAATATCAGGTAATATCATTTACAATTTTATAGATGAATTACACCCAGACACAGAATAAATAATCGTGTATATTTCACACAATTTTGTCCGGGGCGGGGATCAAACCCACTACCTCTGGCTTAGCAGTAATGATCACTAACCACTACAACAACAAGCCAGACATAAACATTGTTTACAGGTATTAACGCGACTAACCGTTATTGTTACGCGACGTCCTGCGTGAGCGATCTAGACGCGAACGCGAAGCGGCGCGGCGCGGCGCGAAAACAACAAACAGTCGAAACCGATTCAAGTGTCCTACGTGACCAAACGCGGTGCGGAGCTGCGCGAAATGAAGCGAACGCGATCAGTTGGCTTGATATTTTCGGGCGAACAGGATGCGGTGCCGTCGTGTTTTTGCGGCGTCGGTGGCGGCTTCGCGAGATGATTCGCGTGAACGTAGGACACCGCCACCGCGTCGCACCGCATCGCATTGAATTCGCGTGTCACCGCTTCATAATCGCGTTCGCTTTCAACCGCCTAAGTAGGACGTAGCGTTATTTTCCCGAGGATTCGACTATCGTGGTTTATATGTAACTAGCTGTGCCCCGCGGTTTTACCCGCGTTAAACTTAATAAATTATCACAGTTCCTCCCCCGTAAGTGATAATATGTAGCCTATATATTGACCCGACCTCTCAGTAATATTCATGCAAAATTTGAAGTAAATCCATGCAGTACTTTTTGAGTTTAGCCCGGACATACATACAGACAAACAGACACACAGACAAAAATTCTAAAAACTATATTTTTGGCTTCGATATCGATTGTAGATCACGCCCCAAGTATCCTTTTTTAAAAATATTCAATGTACAGTTTTGACTTTCCTACGATTTTATTATATGTATAGATTATGATACGCGAAAGTTTAAAAGTGTATATAGGTCAGCCCTGGTTTAGTTATAAACCCACTCAAATCACACGCCGGGAAATACAATTATATTACCAGTGTTTCCCCAGCGCAGCGACATCTCCTTCTTCAGGCGAGATTTCCAAAGAATATTAATCTCACGGTAGGCAGCGGTTTGTTATGCCCCCTGGCACTGCGAATGTCCATGAGCAGCGGTTACCACTTACCATCAGGTGGGTCGCTAGCTCGTTTGCCTCCAAAAGCGATAAAAAAGTAGACTCAATACTGGCGTGCTCAGACTCAGACCAAGCGTGGGAAGTTTTGATAGGTGGTTATTTTATGCCTACATTCAGTTATCAAACGACTTGTCATATCTGTAGTACCTAATCATGACTAAACGCGTTCGCAGCGCGAAGTCACGTAATCATAGCAATCTCAGGCGAGGGCTTACACAAAAAGAAATAATTAACCCATCCACGAGTCACACTTGTCAAGTCTTGTCGCTGCTTTAATGTCACACTGTTATGTCGTGTTGCATGTTAACTGGAAGGGAAACTAGGCTAGAAAATGGGAAAGAAACGGTCGTTTGTCGCTATATTCAGTAGAAAAGACTCTATTAATAAATATAACAATATAACACCGACTAGAAACCAACTAAAATAATGTCAGTTGAAAATAATAAATGACAGATAATGACAGATGTATATTCTATTGCTGACTTATTGACATTTGAATTAAATTAACGTTATTAAAAATTGTCATTGAACGCACGTGGTCTCATAACTAAACCATAACTTAAATTTTAATTTTATTGGTTTGGCTTTACCTACATTAAATTTTAATTTTATAGCATTATTCGCAATGCAATGCGTTTATCTTTTTTTACCTACATTTGTCAGACATCTTAAATGTTTTATATAATAGCTGTGCCCCGCGATTTTACGCGCGTTAAACTATATAAATGGTAGCCTACGTGTTATTCGGATATGTAAGCTATATTACTACAAAGTTTCATCAACATCCGTTCGGTAGTTTTTGCTTGAAAGAGTAACAAACATCCATACATCCATACTCACAAACATTCGCATTTATAATATTAGTAGGATTGTACATACCCTATGGTCCCATGGTCAACAATTAATTACATACATACATTCATAGACTCACGCCTGTTTCCCAGAGGGGTAGGCAGAGACAACGGATTTCCATCTGTCACGATCTTTGCACACGTCTTTTGTCTCGATTACTGTCATTATATTCTTCATACATGCTCGCCGGTTTAGGGTACTTCTGACCTGCCCTTTCTTGAGAACGTCTCCGATTGTGAACGTGTTCGACGAGGTCTACCCGTTCCGGTTGGTCTAGTCACACAGTCAATCTTTTGTCAGTTCTTTGGTCAATCTTCTTTCATTCATCCTTTCTAAATGGCCAAACCATCTCAGCATTCCTTTTTCAATCTTTGTGACTACATCCTCTTTCACACCACAACGCTCTCTTACATCAGTATTTCGAATTCTGTCTCTCAAAGTCACACCACACATACTTCTCAGAGCTCTCATTTCCACTGCATTTATTTTACTTTCATTCTCTTTCTGCCATACCCAACTTTCACTTCCATACATTAAACAATTAATTAAAGTTGTCTATATTGATTTTCTAATAGTTATAATTTATTAATCAACTATATTATACAATTAAACTTAAATATTTTCACCACATAACTTGTCGAATTATCATGACAGTCCATATTTTTTGGATAATAATTTATAACTGTATATACAAACCCACACTGATAAGATGTTATCTATTATATCAATTATCTATATAAATAAAAAGAGAAGTCCTGACTGACTGACTGACTCATCAACGCCCAGCCCAAACCCTTGGCCCTAGAAAGCTGAAATTTTGCACAGATGTTTTCTTTATAATGTAAACAAGGAATAAGGAAGGATTTTTCGAAATTCAACCCCTAAGGGGGTAAAACAGGGGTGCCAAGTTAGTATGAAACTTTGCCATTTTTGAAGTTAGAGGCATGAAAGTTGGTATTTGGCCTTGCAGTTAAAAATAAAAAATATGTGTTTCAGGATTTTTGGAAAGTACACCCCCAAGGGCGAAAAATAGGGGATATAAGTTTGTACGAAAAAAGTGTCAATTTTTAAGTTAAACGCATGAAAATTAGCATCTGGCTTTTTAGTTAAAAATAAAAAATATATATTTCAGGATTTTTTAAAATTCCACCCCGACGGTCATAAAATAGGGGATGTAAGTTTGTATGAAAAATGGGAAATTTTTGAAGTTGAACGCATGAAAATGAGTATTTGGCCTTTCTGTTAAAAATATATAGCATTTATTTCAGGATTTTTGGAAATTACACCCGCAAGGGCGGAAAATAGGGGATATAATTTTATACTGCCTGACTGCCATATCAACGCACAGTCTAAACGGCTGGAGTTAGGGACTTGAATTTTGACAGTAGTTATCTTTTATGACGTAAGCATCCACCGAAGAAGGGTTTTTGAAAATACCATTCCTAAGGGAGTAAAATAAGGTATAAAATATTTTATGAAAGTTTTTTGATGTATAAGGCATGTATATAGACTTGCAGTTAAAAAATATAATATATATTTCAGGATTTTTGAAAATTCACCCCCAAGGGCGTAAAATTGGGGATGTAATTTATATGAAAAAAGTGCCAACAAGTTTTAAGTTAAACGCATGAAAACTGGTATTTAGCATTACAGTTAAAAATTAAAAGTATACGTTTCCGGATTTCCGAGAATTCTACCACGAAGGGTGACAAATAGGGTTGGTATTTCAGTTAAAAATAAAGCAATCAAGGGAATAATTTGTTGTTAAAAGGTAATCCATAACTGATTCAATAGGTCAACACCAAAAATTTACACCAACTTAAGAAATTCGTTTCTTATTGCTTAAAATGTCGTGTTTGTTGTCGTCTAAGTAAAGATTTAGCGTTTTATAAGATTTGTAACTTCTTTTTTTTTGGTATTTTTTATAACATATTAAGAAAAAGTCAATTTAATAAAACTGGGATAAAAAAGTAATTTACCCAAAATTCGAGTTAGCGTAGTATAAATTGTTCGTGTCAAGATGATCGCACCCAAAAAATATCATCTTAATTTTACTGATCTACAAGTTCACAATTTTGTAACTAGATGGTGTTTATATCGTTTCAGATCGCAGAACTCATTTGACATATCGGTTAAAATAAATAAATGCTTGAAGTAAAAGGTAGTCCAAAACTGAATCAAAAGACAATCCCCTAAATCTCACCCAAAATATATGCCCACATCTTAATTTTACCGCTTTACAAGTTTATATTTTTGTAAGTAGATGGTGTAATCATCATTTTAGATCGCGCTATGGTTTTGTTCACAAAATGTGATATTAGACCTATCAATGCCGTGGTCGCAACCTAAGCTAATGGGAGTTACCTTTGTGATTAATGCATTGTTGATTATTATATTACTTTATTGGACTTACTGACTTTACTTAAGGACAATTGATATGTATTCTTTGATGTTTTTGGGTTTATGATATCGGGTCTTTTTTTTAAATAACAGTAGCAAAGTAGTCTTTAGTTTATTTCTTAGCTAGGTTATTTATAGGTTAGGTTTTCTTAAATTTATATTGCTTATTTCTTTTAAAAGTTATATACTTTAGATTAAGCTAGAAGTAAGTAGTTACATTGGTAATCATTCATAATTGTCGCGGACGAAGTCGCGGGCACCAGCTAGTCTATGTATATAAAAGGCAAAACTAACTCACTGACATATATATCAACGCAGGGCCTAAACTATAAGGGTTAGAAACTTGAAATTTTGCACACGGGTTCCTTTTATAACGTAGAGGTGCAATAAGAAAGGATTTTTGGAAATTCATCCCCTAACGGGGTAAAATAGGCGATAAAAGTTTGTATGAAATACCGTAATTTTTGTAGTTGAAGGCATGAAAATTGGTATTTGGCTTTTCAGTTAAAACGACAAAAATACATATTTCAAGATTTTTGGAAATTTCGCCCCTAAGGGCGTAAAATAGGGGATGTAAGTTTCTATAAAAAATGCGACATTTTTAAAGTTAAATGCATGACAATCGGTATTTAACCTTTCAATTAAAAATAAAAATGTATGTTTCAAGATTTTTGGAAATTTCACCCCTAAGGGCGTAAAATAGGGGATGTAAGTTTGTATGAATTATGTGACATTTTTTAAGTTAAACGCATGAACATTGATATTTGGAAATTCAGTTAAAAATTAAAAATATGTGTTTCAAGATTTTTGGGAATTCCACCCCAAAGGTCGTAAAATAGCGGATGTAATTTTGCATGAATTATGTAACATCTTTTAAGTTAAACGCATGAAAAAAGGTATTTGGCATTTCAATAAAAAATTTAAAAAATGTGTTTCAGGATTTTTGGGAATTCCACCCCTAAGGGCGTAAAAAGGGGGATGTAAGTTTATATGAATTATGTGACATTTTTTAAGTTAAACGCATGAAAATTGATATTTAGAATTTCAGTTAAAAATTAAAAATAAGTGTTTCATGATTTTTGGGAATTCCACCCCTAAGGTCGTAAAATAGCGGATGTAATTTTGCATGAATTATGTAACATCTTCTAAGTTAAACGCATGAAAACTGGTATTTAGCAAATCAATTAAAAAAAATTAAAAATGTGTTTCAGGAATTTTGGGAATTCCACCCCTAAGGGCGTAAAAAGGGGGATGTAAGTTTGTATGAATTATATGACATTTTATAAGTTAAACGTATGAAAATTGGTATTAGGCATTTCAGTAAAATTAAAAAATATATGTTTCAAGATTTTTGGAAAATTCACCCCTAAGGGCTTAAAATAGGGGATGTCATTTTGTATGAATTATGTGACATTTTTTAAGTAAAAGGCATAAAAATTGGTATTTGGCATTTCAGTTAAAAATTAAAAATATGTGTTTCAGGATTTTTGGGAATCCATCCCTAAGGGCGTAAAATAGGGGATGTAAGTTTGTATGAAAAATGTGATATTTGTGAAGTTAAATGCATGAATATTGGTATTTGGCCTTTCAGTTAAAAATAAAAAAATATGTATTAAGGGATTTTTGGGAATTCCACCCCTAAGTGCGTAAAATAGGGGTTGTAAGATTGTATGAAAAAAGACATTTTTTAAATTAATGCATGATTTGGCAAAATCAATTAGTGTTTCCTTGCTCTTATCGCGTGGGGTAGATTAGAAGTGAATTAATATGTAAGTGTATGCTTTTGGTCTTACAGAGTAAGAAGGTCAATTTTAGAAGATAACTTGTATTTTGGTAGTCAAAAGATGAGAATGGGTATAGTCGGAATGAGTAGTTTACTTATAGCGATTTCACACAAAATTGGGGGTTAAAAGTTTATAAATGACCTCTGTGCATTTTTAGACCACATATTCTAGGACTTTCTGTATTATTATTACCTATAGAATCATCATCATTATGTCAGCCAAAGTACGTCCACGGCTGGACAGAAGCCTCCCCAAGGAATGGCAGACGGGTTGGCGATCGCAGTTTGATAGTCATAATTCACAGAAAACGCTGCTGCCCATTCTCTGGTAGGTATTCCCTCGGTCGATTTCTACGCCCCCCATGGGATGTGATGGGGTGATGATATTCAATGCCGTCACCACACAGCACCGCTAGATTTATGTGATATAAAAAAAACATAGGGTAGATGTAAGCATGGAACGCTCCCTAGCTTTACTGGCATCATATCAAATTAAGCCACATGCAAAAATAATATAGTGAAAATCATAATCGTCATTTTGTTAGCCGGGTAAAAAGTAGCTCCTTCTAACGTTCTCTATTTCCCTGACCAAACCATAAATAATCTCACAATCTCTGATATACCGCACAAAGCCAGCACGCCCTATACGATGATACGTGTAAATATGAATCGCTTCATTGCTTTACTAGTAGGAAAGAACTCGTTAAGCGTTGAATAGAACGCGGGCGGAGTTTACACTTCTGATGGAATAAATTACGGGCTATGTGCTACCTTAGTGGATAATACACGTTGGAAATGGCAATTTTTGTGGAGCTATTTTTAGAGGTCTCTTGTGGATAAGTGGCTTTTATGCTAGCAACTTGTGTTACTTTACAAGTGATGCTTTTGACTAAGTTTTAATTTTTGAATATTTAATTTACAATATAATGATTTTGACGGGCCGGATGGCGTGCTTGATAGACATCTCACGCCGCAGGTTATGGGTTTGATTCCCACCCAGGACAGATATTTGTGTGCATGAACATTTCTTTCTTTATTTCTCTAAGAAGACAACGCCTGCATTGGGGAATCTAATCCCTGTCTTGCGGGGTACTTTACAAACATATATAGACGGGCACAAAGTACATCCAGACTCAGAATTTCAGAATAAAGACTATTTATGGGTCACTCACATAGTTGTCCAGCGCGGGAATCGAACCCGGGACACGAAGAGGTGAGGCGACTGTGTTACCCGCTACGTATAGTATTCGTTCTGGGTGTAACTATCTATATAAGTATGTAAGTACATATTTACAAAAGAAAAGTAGTATATGTATTGGTAATCTGTTTCCATAGAGAAATCTCTGCTTTGTTTGGGATCAGATGGCCGTGTGTGGATAACGTCCCAGGATATTATTAAAGCTACTAATGTTTTTATTGGAACGAAGTTCCTTATCGCGCGTTGTGAAAGGGGGCTAGACGGAAAAAAATCTTACGAAAAGTTGTCACGACACTTTTAGCAGCTGTGCGGCGTGCGCATGTTTCTCTGTCTGTCTCTCTCTCTCTCTCTTATAGAAAGCAAGCCAGATATTTTCATTTCTATTTCGCATTGAACAGTGTAGTGTCGCGACGATTATTTTTGTTGAGTGTATACAGGTTTTTGTACATAATAAATAATCTATACAAATAAATAAAATTGGAGTGTCTGTTTGTAATATTGAAATAGCCGGTTTTTACTACATAAATATCAATACATGTACGGTACATACACCAAAATAACATTTTTTACAATTTTTGTCTGTCTGTCTGTCTGTTTGTTCCGGCTAATCTCTGAAATTGCTGGACCGATTTTGACGGGACTTTTATTGGCAGGTAGCTGATGTAATAAGGAGTAACTTAGGCTACTTTTATTTTAGAAAAAGTCTTTTATTTGACTTAAAAACGAAATAAACTAATTAACACGCGGACGAAGTCGCGGGCACAGCTAGTAATAAATAACTTCGTTCCATCCGGGTGTCCCTTGACACCTCTCAAGTTTTTACATTTAACACGATCGACACTACTTTATTGATATACATATATACTTGACGTTTAATGAACGACATTTATTCTTATTTCACAATATTATCATCGATCTCAAACATGGGACATCATAAATTTGATAGTCCGGCGGGTCTCGAAACACCCTTCGAACCAGAACCTTTTTGAGATTAGATTAACGCATTGCATTGCAAATAATGGTATAAAAGTGAACATTGAAATTTATCCATATTTAATGTTTGATAATGACATTAAATTAACACTAGTTTCACGTTCAAGAGATCTATATATAAAATCAAGTTATTTAAATTAATTTGACAACTTAAATATTTTAAATGCATAATAATAAATCTATTCTTATTTAATGTATACGTCATCAAAGGCAATGTATGTCTTTGTCCTCAGAGGTATGTACGCCTTAGATGGAACATAGTACAGAAGCCAGCAACATGCAGCTACCCGAATCTGTCAAATTTATTTGATCGATTTTCAACTTTATCACAAAAGTATAAGGTTCACTTTCAATTGGAGAGATTTGTCAGATTGGGGTAGCTTGATGTACTGGCGTCTGTACATTTAGCTACGAGTATCACATTACATGGACTGGCCTGTTGTTTCATTGGTTAGTGAGCCTGACGGCTAAGCAAGAGGTCGTGGGATCGATCCCCACCTAGGAGCAATCTTTATGCGATGATCACGATTATTTGTTCTGCATTTGGGGGTAATTTATCTATAATATGATTATACTTAGAAATATATAAGTATGGTTATCATTTGTTTGGTTGCCATAGTAGCTCCGCCTAATTTGGGATCAGATGGCAGCCTGTTAGTTAATTTAATTAATTTAAATCCATTCACTATTGACACATCAATATTTTAAATACATACTAATATATTAATTGTTATTGAATGTGTGTATGTCATCAAAGGCATTTATGCCTATGTCCTCAAAGGCATGTATACCTTTAGATGGGACATATTATGTACTTAAAATAACTTTTTTTAATAATATCTAAAAACTTGTGTTTACAAAATAAACCAATTCGAATTTGAAAAAGACAAGTGTCTATCAGAACTTAATCTTGCCTTCATAAGTGGATGATATGTTTCAATATATGTGAAAGTATTTTTAATCATCTTATGTGGATTAATGGCTTTTGTGTTTTGGGCTAAATTTAAGTGTCGATATGAAGACACCATGCCCTTGGAAGCCGTGTCATGGAACATACGTTTTCATTTTATTTATTTCATGTAAAACGCCCGCATTAGGCTAAAAAATCTCTGTATCGCAAGGGACTCCATAAACAAGCAATTCACGGAGACAAAGTACCGACGCCAGCACATCAAGTTACCCCTATCTGTCAAATTTCCCCAACTGAAAGTAAACCTTATGCTATTGTGATAAAGTTGAAAATTTATAAATGAAATTTGGCAGTTTGGGGGAGCTGGATGTGCTGGCGTCTGTACATAAAAAGTGATAAATTGACAATTCCACAAAAATGTATTTTGACGGAATAAATGAAATTTGAATTAGCATCTGTAGAGTTGATTTAGATCAAATTGGCCTAAGCAAATGGACATAATAAACAAAGGAACCTATAAGGGTTTTAATAAAAAAACGCTTGTAAACAACAGATTATTAACCAACAACAATAAAAAAAAAACAACAAAGTGCGAATAGGACTCGCACACCAAAGGTTCCGCGCATTCTATAAAGATATCCAGTAAGACATACATATGTCACTAAATCCGGACCGCATAACTTTACTTAATTTATGAATATTTTTTGGTGATTACAGAAAAACTGAGCTACTTAGAAATATATTTTTGATGAACAACCCTTAAATCACTATACCTCATATTTTTATCTAAAAAATATCAATGCAAACGTTTATATTTGTCGACGATTATTAGGTTATAAAGAGATGATAGTAATATTATATTAAATCATCATCATCATATCAGTTGATAGACGTCCACGGCTGGACGAAGACCTCCCACAGCTGCACAATGGCCGGTCTTGTGCTACCCTCATTAAAAAAAAGTGTTTATTCACTTTAAAAAAGTAGACTTTAAAAAAGCGCTTGTAAATAGTCAGAACATGTTCGAAGTAATATATAATTATTTCTAAGTACATATAGATATTTAGGAACACGGATTGTAGGAAATAATTTACAATAAGATTTATTTTATAATAGTAACGATATTTAGCTAACTTAAATTAAGTTATTATCAAGGATGTGTAGGTTTAATTATCAAAATTTTAAATTTTCATCCAGCGGTTTCCCACGACCCTTGCAACAACGCCGGGCCACCTTGTAGGGGACGTGCCCACGCTGCGTCTTCCGGTTCGTGGTTACCACTCAAGAATCTTTCTGCCCCACTGATGAGATCCATAAACTACTTTAGTTTGGTAATTCTTTGGGCATTGTCGGATACTTTGGTTCACAAGCAGATTATGACATTACTGATTCGATTTCGCAGGGATACTCGGAGCATAGCCCTCGCCAATGCTCTTTGGGTGAGCTTGAACCTCTTATAGTAACCAACCAAGTCTCTGTTCCATAAGTCAATTGCTGGCTACACATCGGTCACCGTAGCCTAGTTGGTAGTGCTCCTGCCTACGAAGCTGGTGGGCCTGGGTTCGAATCCCGGTAAGTGCAAATATTTGTGTGATGAGCACGAATATTTGTTTCTGAGTCATGGATGTTTTCTATGTATATAAGTATTTATCTATCTATATAAGTATGTATATCGTCGCCTGGTACCCATAGTACAAGCTTTGCTTAGTTTGGGGCTTGGATGATCTGTGTGACATTGTCCCTAGATATTATTATTACTGATTCGATTTCGCAGGGATACTCGGAGCATAGCCCTCTCCATTGCTCTTTGGGTGACCTTGAGCCTTCTTATAGTAAGCAACCAAGTCTCTGTTCCATAAGTCAATTACTGACACATGCTGATCGAAGACTTGACTTTCGACTTGAGACACTGCGGTATATAGGACGAGAAGATGTTACGTAACTTCCCGAACGCTGCCCAGCCGAGTCGGATTCTGCGATTGACCTCTTTCTCGAAAATTATATCTATACTAATATTATAAAGAGGAATTATTTGTACTTATGTATGTTCATTCAGTCAAAAAAGTATCGGGAATGGATGATTTGTTTATGGTTCCAAATTATTTTTTTTGTTTTTTTTTGTTGTTGTTAGATTGGCACAACTGTTTTCCATTTTGGCGCGGAGTTTGAGTTGCATCTGTTATTTATATTAAATACAGTGCTGGTTTTAGTAATATCATATATAGTGTGTATTGCGAATTTCATAATGGACAAAAATATCGAACAAAGAGTTTGTCTTAAATTTTGCATCGCTAATGGAATTTCGTGTTCGGAGTCACTGAAAATGTTACAGAAGGCTCACGGTGAATCGACTTTATCAAAAACTCGTGCTTATGATGGTTCAAAGCGTTCAAAAGCGGTCGAGATGTGATGAAAGATTTGCCTCGCTCTGGTAGGCCATCAACGTCTGCAACTGAAGTTAACATCGCAAAAGTGAAGCAAATAGTGACTGAAAATCCTCATTCAACTCTAAGAGAGATAGCCGCCGAACTTTCTGTATCTCACGAGTCGATTTGTACCATTTTAAGTAATCATTTGGGTATGAAACATGTTGCCGCTCGGCTAGTCCCAAAAGATCAGAATTTTCTCCAAAAACTCAATCGCATGAAAGTCGCTGAGGACATGGTAGAACGAGTCAATTCCGACCCAACATTCATGAAACGCATTGTTACTGGTGACGAGACGTGGGTTTACGAGTTTGAAATGCAAACTAGTCAACAAGCTTCGGAGTGGCGCCTTCCAACTGAACCGGAACCGAAAAAGCCACGCCAAAGTCGACCAAAAGTCAAAGTCATGTTGACTGTTTATATTGAGTATCGCGGTGTTGTGCACTCTGAATTCTTACCGGAAGGTCGAACGGTAAATAAAGAATATTATTTGAGCGTTATGCGGCGTTTTAGAGAGCAAATTCGACGAAAAAGGTCAGATTTGTGGAAAGAAAATTCTTGGATTTTGCACCACGATAATGCGCCTTCGCACAAGGCCATCATTGTGAACGAATTTTTGACCAAACACTCAACAAATACCATCCAGCAACCACCATATTCACCAGATATGGCTCCAGCTGACTTCTTTCTTTTTCCAAAACTCAAATTACCACTTTGGGGTACCCGTTTTCAATCGGCAGAAGACATAAAAGAGAATTCGCGGCGAGAACTGAACTCAATTCCGAAAGCAGCGTTTAAAAAATGTTTTGATGAATGGATTATTCGTTGGCGTAAGTGTATCGTTTCTGAAGGAGCATACTTTGAAGGTGATCAAATAAATTTGGATGAATAACAAACATTTTGTATATTATTGATCTTTTCCCGGTACTTTCTTGACAGAGTAGTATGAAACGAATAGGCTCAAAATATACTGGACCGATTTTTTTTTTTTTTTCACCATTGAATGCTTAATTATCACTGATTAATATAGGCTATTTTAATTGCAAGAAAAAAATAACGATCCCTAAAACTACAATAACGTTACCCACGGTGCAAAAAAGGGCCTATAAAATATCTTTCATCGCATGGGCTGCGAAAACCTCATCATTCATCATAGAACAAAAAAATGTAATTCCGACCAAAATCAGACAATGTTTTTTATACCTTTGTCTTAATCCTTACCTATATAAGGCTGTTTAAATACCTGTAAATTAGTACGTCGACGCGTCGCTACACCGTACACACTACTATCGTATAGCGTGGCGACGCGTCGCCACGGCATGCGTCGCCACGCCAGAAATCGGTTTTACGTGCGGCTATAGATGTTTCACATCAATAAATGTCCACCCGTGCGAAGCCGCTAGTTTATTATAATTTATTTAAAGCAAGTCTTACCTGAGGAGTGTTCTTCGTAACCTCTTTGGGCTTCAACCTCTGCAGATGGTTGGGTAGGGCCACCTCCTTGTCCTTTTCTTTACTGGTCGTGGGTTCTTTCCTGTCTCTAGTGACTTGTGTGTTGTCTGTGGTCTTGGCTTTACAAACCACTCTACTTGCCTAACAAAAGAACACAAAATATTTAATATATAAAAGTTGTTATCCTAGACAGTCATGATAAATGCCTACTGTCAGTACACCATGGTATCAAAAATTATATGGCAAACAGTTCCGTGTCTGGTATTTGAAAGTTCTTATGTTGGTACATTTGTCAAAGAAAAAGAAATGTTCTTACAATATAAAACAATATTTTATTTATAACCCAATGTTTGCCAATAAATTCTATTACGCCGCCGAACGCCGGTGTATGCAGCCGTTCTTGACCTCTCCAAGGCATTTGACCTGGTTAGACATGATATTCTCTGGAATAAGCTGAAGAATGAAGGTGTGCCGGATGAGTTAATGAATATATTAAAATATTGGTATGGCCACCAAACTAACCAGGTCAAATGGCTTGGTGAACTTTCTGACGAGTACGGGTTGAAATGTGGGGTTAACCTCGCCTTCTCTCTTCAACTTGTACGTTTTATTATAGATAATTTAAAAAAATATTTACTTATACTATACTAATAAATGCACATGTGAATAAAATGCATTGTGAGGTTTTATGAAACCACGTTGAGTATGAAATATAAATGCTACATGGCCAGCGGATGCGTCATGCCATATTAGCCGCTATATTGTGGGGCGGTTGGTAGATGTTTGCCTTTCACGCCGCAGGTTATGGGTTCGATTCTCATCCAGGACAGATTCTTGTGTGCATGAACATGTCTGTTTGTCCTGAGTCTGTTTGTAATAATAAAACTATTATCTAGTTTCCACAGTACACACGGCTACATATCAAGCTATACATGTCCATTATAACCTGATCCCACGTTGTATAGGATTTCCATATAATGAGAGGTCAGCTTATATTGGAAATGCATAGCTTGATATCTAGCCGTGTGTACAAGCTCTTCTTAGTTTGGGATCAGATAGCCGTGTGTAAATAATGTCCCAGGATATTATTTAATTAATAAAATAAATAATTAAAAAAGGTTTTTATTCACGTAGACTTTAAAAAAGCGCTTGTAAATAGTCAGAACATGTTTGTAGTAATACAGTTATTATTTCTAGTTACTTATTACAGATATTTAGGTACACGGAATGTTAAAACATTTATACAATTTATTTTATAATGGTAGTGATATTTAGCTAGCTTGTATTAAGTTATTTATTGTCAAGGAGATTATGTTTAGGTTTAATTATTGAAATTTATATTTTACTACATATTGTCTGAATGGTTCTGTCTATATTAAGGTATGAATTCAGTATTATTATTATAACGGACCTTGTGTTTAAAACGACGGTCGCGCTTTAATGCTACCACCGCATCCAATAAATAATAGTAATAAACTGATAGTGTTACCATTTCTTCATTACGTCGGATAACTTCAAGCTGTTGTTCTCGAGCTATCGCCTGCCTGATAGCCGGCGGTGGCCTCGACTTCTCGTCTGTGCCTAAGACAAAAAAAATAGAATATTAATCCAACAGTAGCAGTTTAATTTGTGCCATAGATTGAACAATTAGCCGTTTCGTTTGCCAGCATTTTTACCATCATAATATAGAATAATAATAATGTCCTCCTAGACGTATTTCTGCCACGGCAGCCAGTCTCAATAGAGATTAGCCATATGTGCGTGACATATTACAATGCACAAATGTATGCAGAAACACGGGAACACTTTCTATTCCATCACTCTCATTCTTTGCTCTCGGAAGTACGGATGTATAATACCGACAACTCCCAGACTTCGTGTTGATGCTGATATATTTCATTTTTACAAAAAAGTATCAAAATCACTTTTGGCCCGACCCGGGATTTGAACCCAGGACCTCGTTTTCTGCGGGTGAACACGGTACCGCGAGAATACTGTCCTTACAAAAGGTCTTGGTAGCTTTATTGGGATTTCTAAGGCACGAAAAATTGTACAATTAACAACTGCCATTGCTAATCACACTAATATTGTACAGGCGAAAGTTTGTGAGTGTGTATGTTTGTTACTCTTTCACGTAAATACTACCGAACGGATTTTGATTAAAATTTGATCGTAATATAGCTTATATATCCGAATAACACATGGGCTATAATTTACAAAAGATTGGCCACGGGGCACAGCTAGTAAGAAATAAACTAGAACACATCAATGGTGTCAAATAACTTTCCCGGTGACAGGGATATGAAGTTAACCTAATTAAACAAAATAAAACAAACAAAAAAAAATACAAAACAATTACTTACTGATAGAAAACGATAGTCGCAGCTAGGCGGTTTACAACTTATTATTACATATACATAACAAAAGTCTTACCAGTAGCACATTTCTCTTACACAAATTATTTAGCTTCCAAGGCATATAGTCTCACAATACTTAGCGTGCCTCTTATATTCAATGCAAACAAATATTGAAAATCGCCACGAGAACACTAATTACTTTTCCAAACCACTATTTAACCAAGAACTTCCACGTTTAACGAATGACAACAAATATGCGCTTGCGTGTCCTGGGCTCGAGTCAATACCACTGCCCGAGTTAGACACCGAGCGAGCGAGAGAGCAATCGCGCGCACCTTGCGGGGGAAAAGGACAGCGACAGGCAGATAGCACGTCCTTCTAGACTATTCTAGAAGAGTCCATTCATAACAAATTATGACTATTGGATAGCTTCAACAAATGTGCCGCATTAGTGCCGTCAATACAAACGAATAAAAAATACGCTTTGAATACTAACCGAAAAACGCAACTCTGTAGATATTCGGCTCCAACACAAAAGCGTACAAGCCGTCAGGTGTTCGCTGTTGTACGTACTGTAGCCCGTAATCACACATAGCGCCTGCGCATGTACGTAACGCCTTTTTCTCACTTTCACTGCATAACTAGGAAATGCAAGACAGTATTAAAGAAAGAAGCAACCAATTTTTTTACAGCACAACCCTATATTATTTTTTCTTCAGGGTCGCATTAGAACCAAAGATAAAATAATGGACTACAAATTAATTGTCCATCGGATAAAATTTTTATAAACAGAAATATAATCCAAGGATTATATTGATATTGGATTCATTTTAATAATTCGTTTAATTAAATAGTAATAAACTATTACCTAGTATATGAAACTATCAAAAATAAAATCATTTCGTATTATTTGTACAGACGTCAGCACATCCAACTACCCCAATCTGTCAAATTTCTTTTATAGAGTTTTCAACTTCATTACATAAGCATAAGGTTCACTTTCTATTGGGGAAATTTTACAGATTGAGGCAGCTGGATGTGCTGGCGTTTGCACAAAATCACAGATACTTCTCTCCATAAGTGAAGCCTAGTGAAGATCCATAAGCTTTTAAAGTACCTAATATTCGAATATCACTGTAATAGTTTTCAGCGTTGTAACGACAGTAAATGAAATGAAATAATTGCAGAAGTTGCACAAAGTTGCATTGTAAACAGTGCATATAGTGGTCTAATACTATTAAGATATAATTATTAATTCTCTGTAAAGGTGTTGTAAATGTGTTTGAATAATAAATAAAAAAATAAATAAAAAAGTGTACATTAACCCTTTACTCCGCGCGGAGTTCAAACAATTAAGTTTTTAAGCCGCATTGTTGCGCCTTGTATTGCATATCCGATTTGGGTAGACTGTCAATCTAACCTAGAAATAAGACCTAACATGTACACAGTTTGGCAATAAATAAATCTTTATCTTTATCTTTAAAATCTATTGTTATGTCATCGCGGCAGTAAACGGTTAATAGGTACCTGTATATTTGCCGATCTGAGCTGCGGAGAGAGTAAATACGGTAGGAGTGGCAACACGTCAAGTTGCAGCGCCGCCCGACTGGTGCTGGCGGTCACCGAACTGCCACGACTTACTGAACTCACAATACTGTCCAATTCCAATTTCTTGCGATACATCTGCGGAAAAGTACTATGTTATAGTGGATGGAAATTAAGGAACTTTATTTGAGACACTCTCTCTCGTTCTATTTACTGTTATATAAAAGTGATCGTGAGCCTGTGAACGTCGATATTCGAGCAGACAGATTGTGCACGGCCATTTTTACACACATTAACACTGTCTAGGGATATATTGGGTTTACTCAAAATGTATTAAAAATAACCTGCAACATATAACATATGTATGTATAACATATACATGTATATATTTTTATAAAGCCCTTTTAACAGACTATACTCCAGAATAAAAGAAAACTTATTTTTGCTTAAACTAAATTTTATTCGTATGAAGGAAAAACTTGAAATAATGAATGTGTTTCTCAAGAAAAAGTGAAAAATAAGAGAAAAGACCTACGGTCTCCGAGCAAGAAGGTTAGCTTCATGCAGTCTTCTCCTTAGTTTAATCACTCATAATCAAATGGTTCTCTGACTAGAGCCTCTAAAACAGTTGGTTCAGAATTAACCGATAACTGGTAATAAAACTTAAATTTACACAAAAAAGAATAGCCAAAAGCTCATCGTAGGTAGTAGGTAAATGAAACCTACTGACTTCGCTACCATTATGCCGCGTAAATCTTTGATTTCTATTTATTTTTTCAAATTCAAATTAAGAATCGTTTAAAAAGGTTTACAAAATAAGATTTTAACTTCTTCAAAACAATTTAAAACTGGCCAGTATTTTTTGAGTTTAAGAACTTAATAAAAAATATATCCCTAGACGGTATTGGATGTGTGTATAACCGCAATATCATAAAAACTTAGTTGTTCTGTATTACGTCTCTTAAAATTAAATACAAGCTCTACCTCTGATGCTTGTGTCGGGAATTTGACTCTGAAGGTATTCCTCGAAGCCAATGTTCTGTGACAGCGCAGTGCACAGAGCGGCAACATGCCGTACAGCGAGTAGTTTTGGTTCCTCAGCGTCCAGGAGTTAATAATATCGTGTAGGAGCAGCCACGAGAGGGTTTCACAGACGATGAGAAGACGACCATCTACTCGAGCATTCAGGTAATTTTCAAATATACCGTCCGTTAATCTGGAAGTAAAAATGTTAAGTATTTTTATTTATTTATCAAACTATTTTACATAATATGTTTTCTACATATACGACCCTCGCTTAAAGCACAGGGGTTTTTATGCGATCGGGAGTTCGCTATTTTATGTTATTTTGTAGATAATAAAATATATTTTTTACATTAGTATGTAATTTATATCACTTTTATACCACATGAAAAGTGATTGACGAGGTTAAACAACTCGCGGTCAGTCCATAGGTGGGTGACTACCAAAGTGGTTTAATTTCTGAGCATTGCAGGGCCCGTTAAGCTGTCGGCCACGGTTATAGTTATTAGACAATAGTCGTTAAGCCATGTCAGAGGTCTACTGGGCGGCTTGAACACCTCGATTGACACTAGGATACCACTGCCTATACGATAAGTGAACTTCCTTAACATTCACGACGCATCCCTTCTATTATATACCTTATACGAGAGCCAAGACTTATACGAGAGAAAACACGAGGCCTGATTTTGCTTGGACCATTCCAAGCTCCTTCAGTACCTGATTCCGGCAAATAACAATTGTTTGTGTAACCCATTTATAGTTTATCCGAATCTAGGTGTACTCTTTGTCCGTGAATAACATAATATATGTAAAGTCCCCGCGACACACGATTTTTAATAAACTACACACCCTAACTGGTCGAATACTTCAAATAATTTGATTTCACAAGTTTGATCCTCCTTTTCTCCTTCCTTTATTATCTATTAGTATTTTAAATTCATTACAGAATTCCAAACAGGTGGAAGGTTATCACTTAATTTCGCATATTTTGTGTGTATGCAGACTGGGTACTCCCGACGTTGACTGCCTCGTTTTTCTAGCGTCCTGGGTTCACATTTTTCAGCATTAGCCCGAAGTCAGAGACATAGCGCTTCGCTTCGTGCCTCGAAGAGCTATAAAGCCATCGGCCTGAACCTGATCTCTTTCCCATCGGAACATGAGTGATGGAATAGAGAGTGCCTCTGTGTGCACACACGCTTGTGCACTATAATATGTCCAGCGCAGATGGTTAGTCTCCATTGAGACTGTCCGCCATGGCGGATACTCAACCAGGAGTACATTATTATTATATACTCCGACGTTTGTGGACCGATTGAGATTATTCTTCTTTTATTCCAGTATTCTTTTAGTCTGGGACATTATTCACACACGGCCATCTGATCCTAAACAAAGCAGAGCTTGTACTATGGAAACTATATAACTGATATACATATACTACTTTTCTTTTGTAATTACATACTTATACGCATAATTACACCCAGACTCAAGACAAACAGACATGTTCATGCACACAAATATCATGTCCTGGCTGGGAATCAAACCAACGTTTCGGCGTTAAAGGCAAGTATTTACCTACCACGCCAACCGCCCAATTAGTATGATGTAGGCACAAGGGCATATCATTCTTGAGCACATTTAAAGACAACGCCCGCACTAGTGACGGTCACCGTAGCCTAGTTGGTAGTGCTCCTGCCTACGAAGCTGGTGGTCCTGGGTTCGAATCCCGGTAAGTGCAAAAATTTGTGTGATGAGCACGAATATTTGTTTCTGAGTCATGGATGTTTCCTATATAAGTAAGTATTTATCTATCTATATAAGTATGTATATCGTCGCCTGGTACCCATAGTACAAGCTTTGCTTAGTTTGGGGCTAGGATCTGTGTGACATTGTAAAAAAAAAAGCGAATCTAATCCCTGTGTCGCGGGGTACTTTACAAACATATAATAGACGGACACAAATTACATCCAGACTCAGAACAACTATTTATATGTCACACAAATAGTTGTCCGGCACGGGATTCGAACCCGCGACACGAAGCAGCGAGGCGGCTGTCATTCTCCGTGTAAAAGTCTATTTCTTACCTGTCGTACTCCCCGGCGGACTGTATTGTCTTTAATGTAGCGTCGGGGTTCTTATCATTGATATTGAAGACGGCATACAAAGCTTGCATCATACTCTTATTGCAGTCTTTGGTTCCTATCGCAGCGTTTTCCACATCTTCCATGTTAAGCTGGAAATACAATAATTAGTAATTTTAATATTGCTCTTTAACAGGAATCTAACATAGAGATATAGATAGATTAAGAATAAATTAAAATATGGTTTATTTCTGTCGTAAAGTAAGTAACTTCATATATAACATTAATCTATACATATAATAAAATCTGTACATTGAATATTTTTCAAAAGGATACTTGGGGTATGATCTACAATAGATATCGAAGCCAAAAATAAAGTATTTAGAATTTTTGTCTGTTTGTCTGTATGTATTTCCGGGCCAAACTCAAAAAGTACTGCATGGATTGACTTAAAATTTTGGGTCGGGTCAACATAAAGGCTACATAATATTATCACGCCATCATCTACGGGGGAGGAGCTGTGATAATTTATAAAGCTTTACGCGGGTGAAACTGCGGGACACAGATAATAATAGTAATACATTCAGTCAAAAAAGTATCGGGAATGGATGATTTTTTTATGGTTCCAAATTCAAATTTTTGATTTTTTTGTTGTTGTTAGATTGGCACAATTGTTTTCCATTTTGGCGCGGAGTTTGAGTGGCATCTGTTATTTATATTAAATACAGTGCTGGTTTTAGTAATATCATATATAGCGTGTATTGCGAATTTCATAAGGACAAAAATATCGAACAAAGAGTTTGTCTTAAATTTTGCATCGCTAATGGAATTTCGTGTTCGGAGTCACTGAAAATGTTACAGAAGGCTTACGGTGAATCGACTTTATCAAAAACTGTGCTTATGAGTGGTTCAAAGCGTTCAAAAGCGGTCGAGATGTGATGAAAGATTTGCCTCGCTCTGGTAGGCCATCAACGTCTGCAACTGACGTTAACATCGCAAAAGTGAAGGAAATAGTGACTGAAAATCCTCATTCAACTCTGAGAGAGATAGCCGCCAAACTTTCTGTATCTCACAAGTCGATTCGTACCATTTTAACTAATCATTTGGGTATGAAACATATTGCCGCTCGGCTAGTCCCAAAGGATCTGAATTTTCTCCAAAAACTCAATCGCATGAAAGTCGCTGAGGACATGGTAGAACGAGTCAATTCCGACCCAACATTCATGAAACGCATTGTTACTGGTGACGAGACGTGGGTTTACGAGTTTGACATGCAAACTAGTCAACAAGCTTCGGAGTGGCGCCTTCCAACTGAACCGAAACCAAAAAAACCACGCCAAAGTCGATCAAAAGTCAAAGTCATGTTGACTGTTTTCTTTGACTATCGCGGTGTTGTGAATTCTTACCGGAAGGGCGAACGGTAAATAAATAATATTATTTGAGCGTTATGCGGCGTTCAACAGAGCAAATTCGACGAAAAAGGCCAGATTTGTGGAAAGAAAATTCTTGGATTTTGCACCACGATAATGCGCCTTCGCACAAGGCCATCATTGTGAACAAATTTTTGACCAAACACTCAACAAATACCATCCAGCAACCACCATATTCACCAGATATGGCTCCATTTTTCATAAACTCAAATTACCAATTCGTGGTACCCGTTTTCAATCAGTAGAAGACATAAAGGAGAATTCGCGGCGAGAACTGAACTCAATTCCAAAAGCAGCGTTTAAAAAATGTTTTGATGAATGGATTATTCGTTGGCGTAAGTGTATCGTTTCTGAAGGAGCATACTTTGAAGGTGATAAAATAAATTTGGATGAATAACAAACATTTTGTATATTATTAATCTTTTCCAGGTACTTTATTGACAGAGTAGTAATAATATTCTTTATTCAAACAATCAGTGATTCAAGAGGAATGGTAAGTAATTTTAAAAGGTATAAGTATGTACAATGTACATAGTGACATTTTATCTTGGCATATTGAAAATCCACATAAATCTAGACTAATATTTAGGTAACCGTGCGTCCTAAACTAGGTAGTCCTGTATTTTAGGAGACAATGTTATAATGCAATGTTAAGGCAATTATAAGTGCTTAAATATAACTTTAGAGAGAGCTGGAGTATGTACCAAGCTCTAAACCTGTATGACAGATCTCCAGGCATTCTCCAATCTTGCACGTGACGCAATAATTTAATTATAATAAACAAAACAAAACTAAATTAAAACTAGAACGGAGTCGTATACAATAACTAAATAAACATTTGGAATGAAATGTGGTGTTGGCCAAGAATTTGACTGCACATTGATAGTCGCTACGCAATTTAGAGTACCGGGTTAGATTCCCGCGCTGGGCCACTATATGTGTGACCCATAAATTGTTGTTCTGAGTCTGGATGAACTTTGTGTCCATTAATTATATCTTCTAAAGTACCCCGCGAAACAGGGATCAAATTCGATTGTGCGGGCGATGTCTTAAAAAAATTACAGAGTTATATAATATGATTGACTATGGACAGTGGCGACATCGTCACCTCAGCGATTAATAATAATCACTCGCATTTCAGACGGTTATCCGGGTTAGATTCCCGTACAAGACAAGTATTCGTGTGACCCATATGTAGTTTATTTTTATTGGAGGGCGACAAACGAACAAATGAGTCACCTGATGGTAAGTGATCACCACCGCCCATGGACACTTGTAACTCCAGAGGGGTCGCGGGTACATTGCCGGCCTTTATAAGAGTCAGCAAACCAGTGTTGCTGACCCTTCCCCCCAACACAACATTAAAATTATTAATGTTATTATTAAGGAATGTCTACTGTAAGTTGGAGGTACTTCCCCAGTCGGGCTGCTCTTTTAGCGAATGAACGCTCTGCCCTACCTCTCTTTCGCTCATAAAATGACAATAATAATAATAAATATGTACCTGCGCTTTAGCTCTCGCTTTAATAAAACTCAGCACTTGTATGGCCGCTCTGACGTCGCCCTGCACCCGGGCCGCCAGGGCCGCTGTCACGTGCGGACTGACTGTCAGTCCCTCCCGCTCGCACACCAGGGACAGACGTGCTGACAGTCTACTTATAGACACGCCACCTACTTGTACTATCAGACTCACTAGCCTGCAACAAATAAAGAAAACTTATCAGCATCAACTTAGTTGAATGACGTCGACTGCTGGGCAAAAGCCTCCTAAAAGAATGGGTCCTCAAAAAAAATATGCCATAATTGGTTATTTGAATGCACTTATGCCGCAGCGGTTACGACAGTCGCCTCACCACTCCATGTTCCGGGTTCGATTCGCGCACATGGGCTCTACCGGCTAAGTAGCCGAACATCGTTTTTGTGAATGGCGTTTATTTTATTTATTTAAGGATCCTCAACGTTACATACACTCATGCAGTTATAAGACACATACATACTTAAAAATAATAGTGCTGCAACACTTAATGACAACCACAGAATTAAACTTTTACATTAAAGTTAATTACAATAAATTAATTAAAAACTTGCACTAATTACAAAAACAAGCCATAAAAAATAAACATCATGTTTATGACTTAATCAATCGTTAAATCGGCTTCCATGACCACATGTGACGTCATAAATGGCCCGGAAGTCGAAGCCATTATTAATCTTTATTTATTTGAACGCCATTCACGAAAACGATGTTCGGCGACTTAGCCGGTAGAATCCCTGGACAGATTTTTGTGTGCATAAACATGTCTGTTTATCCTGAGTCTAGGTGTAATTATCTATATAAGTATGTATTTACAAAAGAAAAGTAGTATAAGTAGAATATCAGTTATCTGGTTTCCATAGTACAAGCTCCGCTTAGTTTGGGATCAGATGGCCGTGTGTAAATAATGTCCCAAGATATTATTATTATATCATCAGCATCAACTTAGCCGAATGACGTCCACGGCTGGACAAAAGCCTCTCCAAAGAATGGGGGTTATGCTATAATTAGTTATTTGACTGCACGTGTTGCGCAACGGTTGCGATAGATTCGCCACTCCGTGTTCTTTTTTTTTTATTCACGTAGACTTTAAAAATGCGCTTGTAAATAGTCAGAACATTTTTGTAGTAATATAGTTGTATACATTATTATTTCTAGTAACATAGATATTTAGGTACACATTGTATGAAAACATTTATAAAATTTATTTTATTATAGCATTGATATTTAGCTAGCTCGTATCAAGTTATTGTCAAGAGATTATGTTTAATTATCTAGTTTAAGTCTAATATTTTTACTACATATTGTCAATGGTTCTGTCTATAATTATTATTATGACGGACCTTGTGTTAATAATGACGGTCGCGCTTTAATGCTACCACCAGATCCAATGCGCCCTAACTGAGAAGACCCAGCGAAACAAACTCAGTGGGTTCATCTACTACCGGTTTCAACACGACCCAGTTGAGACGTTCCAGCTTCGATTCCCGTACAGGACAACTATTTTTGTATAGTTCATACAAAAATAGTTGTCCTGTACGGGAATCGAAGCTGGAACGTCAAATCGAAATCGTCAATCGTCAATCAATTATATGTTTGTATAGTACCCCGCGATACATGGATTAATTTCACTAGTGAGCTGAGACATAGACGCTGCTACCCGTTCTTTGGTAGGTATTCCATCGGGACACCTTTTATATATCATTACCACACAACACTGATGACTGCACGTGTGGCGCAGCGGTTAAGACAGTCGCCTCGCCGATTCGTGTCGCTGGTTCGAGTTCCGCATCGGACAACTAATTGTGTGACCCATAAATAGTTATTCTAAGTCTGGATGTACTTGTAGACATTCCTTAATAATGAATAATTGAATGTTGTGTTTCTGAGTGTGAGTAAGGTCGCCAGAGCTCATCGGGGTGGGGGGGAGGGTCGGCAACACTTGTTTGCTGACTCTTAAAGGCCGGCAACGCACCCGCGACTCCTCTGGTGTTGCGAGTGTCCATGGGCGGCGGTGATCACAAAATAATAAAAAAAAAAAAAAAAAAAAACTTTGTGTCCGTCAATTATAATATGTTTGTATAGTACCCCGCGATACAGGGATTAATTTTACTAGTGTGGAAGTTGTCTTACAAAAACAATACGCTTGGTAGGCGGGTAGTATGATGGTCATAGTTCGCTGAGCAAAGACGCTGCTACCCGTTCTTTGGTAGGTATACCCACGGGACACCTTTTACGTTCCCCACGATCATCCCGTTTATAGCCATCACCCATACAACATAAAATGACTGTATCTTTCATATAGCGGTGGCGTGTTCAACCGCAGATGTGGTCCTCGGTTCAAAATTCCGGCCCAGCGGGCGATTCGTTTCTGCTACGAAATTTTATAGCACAACATGTTGACTTTTAGTGACACTTTTAATTAAATTTTGAAAATGCCGAAGTAACCGTCTATATTTTTGTGACTAAAATTCAGTAAAATATTGTTTCGGTGTAGTGATAATATGGCCAATAAATCATTTTGCAAATGAAAAAAGTTCAAAAGAGGCTTCGGCCAAAAGCAAAAAGTTATTTTGTAAATCGGCGAAAAATAGTTCGGCAAAATAATACCTATGACACATGATACTTCGATGATCTTAAAATATGTTAAATAATGCATATAGCAAAAAGACGTTGTTCAATACTTTTTGGTAAAATTTAATTCGAACAAAAAAATCGGAAAAGTCATGGGTTCCCCTTGCGGACCCTAAAACAGGCGATCGTGACAGTACCTTAAAGGCCTGAGCGAGGTAGCATACAAGTCGTTACATATAGCTATCACCGGCCTCTTCAGCGGCTGCGACTTGCCTTTCTTCTTCCCGTCAGACGCCGTTGCTGTGCACCATTTAACTAGCAGTTCGACCGTCGGTAATGGGGCGCCGTCGATTTCATCTGAAAATATTACAGATAAACAATGAAATTCTGTATGTATATGTTACAGTCAAAACTCATAACCATAAGAAACCACTTTTGACTGCAAAAATTAGGCAAAAGTACTTTTGACCAACGCCCTTAGTTAAAATCATTTTTAACTGATTTTCGCAGTCAAAAGTGTTTTTAACTAAGGACGTTGGTCAAAAGTACTTGCTTAGCAGCTGTCAAAAATACTTTTGCCTAATTATTGAAGTCAAAAGTGGTTTTGACTGTAACATATCTATGTTCTTATGGTAAAGGTGGATGAACCATTCTTCAAATTTACGACTTATAATATAATAAATATCGTGGGACAACTAACACACTGTCTTCTGATTCCGAACTAGGCACTATACTATGGCAGCCAGATAACTGATACACATACTTATATATATTCTAAATACATAGATATTATTGATAAATTACACCCAGACACAAAACAAATACTCCTGCTCATCACACAAATATTCGTCCTAGGTGGGGATTGAACACATGGCCTCTGGCTTACCTTTAAGAAACTTAACAATTGCATCCATATCCAAATATCCAGAAGAATAAAATATCCTTTAATAAGCTTTCATCAACACACTTGAACCTACCTACTGATGCAAAGGTTGCGCGCTTGATCCTCGCACAAGACAACTATTTGTATTCATGAAAATGCCTATTTATCTGGGTGTTTTCCGTGTATTTTATGTTATAAACATAGAATACACGGAGTAACGGAATAATAAACAAAAAAAATTATGACTATTTATATTCATTCTGTAGTACCCATACTACAGGCTTTACTTAGTTTGGGCTAAATGGCGGTGTGAGATTTGTATTGTATTTATTTTACAATAATTATATGATTACCACATTACCTTAACCAACTCCTATTATAGGCATGAAACAAAAGATCGGACATTGGATCAAACATGTCAAAACCAATGACTGTAAGTTTGGCGCAGTGATTAAGGTGCCGTCCCATAAACGACGGTGCGCTTTTCAATAATGTCCTCGCAGCCAATTACGGCCACGGCGGCCAGTCTCAATGGAGACTAGTCATCTGCCCGGGACATGTTATAGCGCACAAGTGTCTGCGCCAACACAGGGGCACTTTCAATTCCATCACTCTCATGATACGATGGGACGACCGAAGAGAGGTCAGGTACAGGACCGACGGCTTGACATGTCCCGAGGCACTGAGGTGAAATACTGCCAACTCCTAGACTTTGAGTTGATACTGAGAAATTTTCTTAAGAGATAAATCTCAAAAACACTTTTTGGTTCGACCCGGGATTTGAACCCAGGACCTCATTATCTGCGGTTGAACCATGGAGCTATTACAAAGAGGAGACGTTGTAATTCGATTTTTCTATGAAACAACGCGTGACAATTTGCGGGGCGGGAGAGGGTGTTACATCCCGCTTACTTCTTTATTTTCCATTTACCGGTCAATAGGTAAACTATTCGCATGTTTTGTCGACTATAATTAGTAGTAACGTAACTTTCTTACACTAGATGTCACTGTCACAGAATGCAACAGGGCCGGACTCATAACTTCGTACCAGGAAGTACTGCTTTTTATTACTTTTGCGAACCATAATGATATCTTTTTTTTATTGACAGTGATATTATTATAAAATAAATGTGAGAATAAAAAGGTCATTGATGAATGATGATTGAAGATTATGGGATTTTGTTAATGACTTATTTTACAAAATAAGCGGCTGAGTCGGACTCGGCCATCAAGAGTTCCGAGCTGCAAGTATTTGAGTTTATTGAATGAAATATAAATTGCGGTTTAATATTCATAACGTATAAAAAAACTACTTATTAGATCTCGTTCCAACCAATTTTCGGTGGAAGTTTGCATGGAATTGTATAGGTATCATATATATTTTTTAGTTTTATAATTCTCTTATTGAAGGTAAGTAGGTACTTTAATTAAATTACTGTACATAGAATATTTAATTTATAGGAGATTGTATTTTTTTTGTGCAGTGCATTCCATGTTTAAGTACTTTCTATTTATGTTACAGCTACGGGACAATAGGTAAAATAACTGGATCCTAATTACGGCCCTGTTTTTGTTATGTTCATATTTGTTCGATAGATGGCGGTTTTTTTTTTAATTATATTAAAAGCTACAAAAATGTATTTTGCCAATTAAAGGGGTTTTACGAATGAATGTAAAACAAATTTCAGTACATACGATTATTAGATTATGATAGTACTGAGCTCTGCGTAACTAAATATTTTTTTATTCCCATGACCCCAAGTATCGCCATCTAATGCCGTGTAGAATTATGTTTCGAAACGCCGACATTAAGGGAATTTTCTAGAACTATTTTGATAAAAAATCGAATAAAATTACTTACAAATGAAATTTGATGCTATCCATAGCATTAGAACGTCTATCCGAGTAGTTTTTACAAGATAAAACACAACACTTCATTATTTTTATCTTCTAGCGCAAATATAGCTGTAAATTGTGAACGTGACGTAGTTTTGCACAGGACGAACGCCAACAATACATTGACTTAGGCCACGCCTACATATTGACGTTTGGACTCAGTTGAAAATCACAGTACTCAGTTGCTTAGGCCGTCTCCTCTTTGTAATAGCTCCATGGGTTGAACACACTACCGCTGGACCAAACTGCTCTTATTATTATGACATATACCTTAACATCTGCACGCTCGAACGAATAATGGACGGCTTTTACACAGTTCGCACACGAACGTCAGCAATACATTACAAAAACAAAATGCTCCAAGATATATATTTTTTTTTATATCAGAGGGCGACAATCGTGGGTCACCGGATGGTAAGTGATCACCGCCACCCATGGACACTCGCAACACCAGAGGAGTCGCGGGTGCGTTGCCGGCCTTTGCTGTGTGTTGCTGACCCTTTCCCCCACCCCAATGAGCTCTGGCGACCTTACTCACACAACATTAAATTATTAATGTTATTATTAAGGAATGTCTTCTATAAGGTGGAGGTACTTCCCTAGTCGGGCTGCTTTTTGAGCGAATGAACGCTGTGCCCTACCTCTCTTAAATAATGACAGAATTACGCTGTATTACACTGGCACTAGGCGACTGCTATACCTGAACCGAACGAATCACGTGATGGAACATAAAAGTATTCTTACAGCGGCCACACATTATTTTTTGTTCTAATGTATTAGGCTCGCACTAGAAGACTGCCTCGAACAAAATCTATCTATATAAAAATCGATGTTTGTACGTATGTTCCATATAGACTACAAAACGGGTGGAGAGATTTTGACGAAATTTTACATCTGATCTCATTAAACCAGCGGTTGATCCTGTAAATTTGGTTATTTTTCTAATCGTAGAATATACTTCTAGATAGTTTGTAACTATAGTTTAAGTAAAGTCATATTACGATGTAATGTTTTGGTTTGGTGCAATAAACAGTATCTATCTAGTTTAACAATTATTTTCTCGACATAACAGATGTGAATAACCCAACTCACCCTAAATCGGTTGTAGCGTATGTTCATAATTCATTGGTATTTATTTTTATTACAACACAATATAGTCGCAAATGAAGTGGTAACTACTATACCATTTTCCAATTAAGGGTTAAAACTTGAGAGCCACATTTCTTTCACGAATTGTGCTAACTTGGCACTAGTCATAATTTAGTCTAGAATGAATCTTAAAATATGACCTATAGAAAAAACCGGCCAAGTGCGAGTCGGACTCGCGCACGAAGGGTTCCGAATCTATAAAAACGAGTAAGCATTCACGTTTGTTGTATGGGAGCCCCCTTAAATATTTATGTTATTTTGTTTTTTAGTATTTATTGTTGTGAAAATTTCAACTGTCTAACTATCACAGTTCATGAGATAAAGCCTGGTGACAGACAGTCAGCGAAGTGTTAGTAATAGGGTCCCGTTTTATCCTTTGGGTACAAACCCTAAAAATCCACCATGGCAAACCTTGGCAGAGAAGCGAGAACAAACAAGAAGCGAGCACGGCCCTATCTTAAAGGCAATGCGGCCCCTCTGATGTTGCAAGGGTCATCAGGTAGTCCCTCGCAACATTTTTAAAGGTACTTTTACGCATAGCGTATGCTACTCCCTTCGTATCCTAATCAATTGAATTTTCACATAAAATGGGCCATGAATTTGAACAAACCCATCGCATCATCACTATGTGGTTGGGATAGAATTTTATGGAACATGCGCACATTGGTTTTTTTATGTCATAGGGCGACAAACGAGCAAGCGGTCACCTGATGGTAAGTGATCACCGCCGCCCTTGTACTTTCGCGATACCAGAAACGTCGCGGGTGCGTTGCCAGCCTTTAAAAGAGTCAGCAAACAAGTGTTGCTGACCTTTCCCTCCTCCCCAATGCTCTCTGGCAACCTTTCTTCGTTTGCCTTTCTATTCTATATATAGTAAAAAGTTTTCTTAAAAATAATTGTATTCCTAATTCAACATATATTTACCCAAAATCAAGCAGTTAGGTCTTCTATCAGCATCTAGTACAGATCTCATGAGCGTCGCGCTTTGTAACGCCGTACGGAATGCGTCGGTACTGCGTTCATCCGACGCGTTTATTTCTACCGGCCTGTATCCTGTAAATTATTAAAAGAAAATTTATTAAAGCATCTCTTATGGTAGTAATACGAGACATAGGTAATTTGTTTCGATTCTACATATTGACTGGCCTGTTGGCGTGGTTGGCAAATGCTAGCTTTTCACACCGGACGTTGTGGGTTCGATTCCCACCCAGGACAAACATTTGTGTGCATGAACATGTCTGTTTGTCCTTAGTCTGGGTGCAATTATCTATATAAATATGTATTTACAAAAGAAAAGTAGTATATGCAGTACATCAGTTATCTGGTTTCCATAGCACAAGCTCTGCTTAGTTTGGAATCAGGTGACCGTGTTATAATGTCCCAGGATATTATTATAATGGTTATACTATAGAACTGTTTATAACGTATGGAAATCCCGGGTCGTCAAAATACGTTATTGAATTGTACCTGAGTAAATTACGAAAAGATTATGATAGTAAGATATGTGCAAGGATCGATAAACCACTATAGGTAAAGTTAACTAAAAGCAAAACCTAATATATGTAAATATAATTATTTATTTCCTGCCAATCGTTAGAGCCGTTCCTGAAATGAACAATTATGCGGAATAGGGGATCAGACTAATATATTTTTTTTAATATAGCAAACTTTATAAGAAATATGACTGGCGAATAGGCAAAAATATGACTGGCGTGTTGGTCTAGTGGTTCGTGACCAGTGCAAAGCCATAAGTCGTGGGTTCGATCCCCACCGAGGACAAATATTGTGTAATGAGAATGATTATTTGTTCTGCATCTGGGTGTAATTTATCTATTATATGTATGTATTTAGAAATATATAAAAATAAATATAATTATGTTTATCAGTGGTCTGGTTGCTATAGTACAGGCACTGTCTAGTTTGGGATCAGATGGCAGTCTGTTCAGTATCATGCAGTAATCCCAAGACATTTTTTATTTATTAAGTACCAAATACGAAAAATCTATACATATAATAAAATCGTAGGAAAGTCAAAACTTTACATGGAATATTTTTTTGAAAAGATATTGGGGCGTGATCTACAATCGATATCGAAGTCAATAATATAGTTTTTAGAATTTTTGGCTGTGTCTGTTTGTCTGTATGTATGTCCGGGCTAAACTCAAAAAGTACGGCATGGATTTACTTCAAATTGAGCATGAATGTTACTAAGAGGTCGGGTCAACATATAGGCTACATATTATCACGCATCACATACGAAGTGGGGGGGAACAACGATGATTTATAAAATTTAACGCGGATAAAACCACGGGGCACAGCTAGTATATCTTTAAAATTGGCTGATATTTTTTATACGGCTTTTAATTTCTTGGTGAAAATAAGCAAGGATGCTTTCTCCCTTTCGCCCAAAATTACTGTTAGTATGGTCCTTCTATGGTCACCAATCCATGGACTGACTGCGAGCCTAGATGCTTAATCTCGCCAATCACTTACGGTTATCGGTGAGAGCTTGTAGCTATAGTATAGTTGGTAATAAAAAGACCGCAATAGCGCAAAACCGGCAATTATAGAAATCTTTGGGGGAGGCCTTGGTCCAGCAGTGAACGTCTTTCGGCTGATATGATGATGATGATGAAAATGAAAAGCAATGTACCAGCGATCCTGGCCAACAAATGAGCGAGAGTGGTCTTGCCCACTCCCGGCGGTCCACATAGCAGCGCCACCTTGTGGTGCGGTCTGCCATCTTCATCCATCTCCGGTTCCGCGTCCTTCTTGCCTTTCCACGTGTTGGTTAGTTGGAACTGGCCTACACGCTTGTTGAAGTTTGTGCGTTGCTGTGGCTCCTTTGTTTTCACTTCTTTCTTGAACACTATCTGAGGAACAGTAATATTTTTTTTTTTAAATGTTCCATATTCCAAATTTTATTCTGGGAATAATATATGTAAATTGCAAATAGGATTTTAACTTGGAATTCACTAGGTCAAAGCTCTCAATGCTTTGCATTGTAACCATTCAACTGTCTAATTTAGCCAATAAACTAAACATACATGTTAAGAATTATGGCTTTCAGGAGTACTGGGGCAGAAGTTTTAGCTCAAAATAAGTCCTCTTCTATTTTGCTTTTAAGACTTTTTTTTAAATTTCGTATAAAAATTCGAATTGCCAATCAGAACCACTATTGCAAAAGACGTATACTTTTCTAGACGTTTGAAATCAGACGACTAGTTAACTTTTTTAAATTGGCAAAATGCCAAAAAACACTTTCAGAACTTATAGTTTAGAAACAGTGCCATCTAGTGGATTCCGTTTTCACCGAGAGCGATAGATGGCGATTGGCACTATGCGTTAACATTTTATGTACCTACTAGGCTTAACTTTCTGATTTTGCCTTTAACTATACACACATCAACAAAGTCTAGGGATACGTTATTTTGAAATCAAACATGGCTTTATTGTTTAAAACCTATTTAGTTTCCTTAAAAAGTTTATTTACAGATTTAAACCTTGTCTATTCTTTATTCAAAATTTAAAAATTAAAATGAGAAACAAATGAAAACACGCAAAGCACAGCGCAATCTTGAGTTGTATCTAATTTCAAGAAGTTGCATTAAAATTTTTTTTGCGTGTTAATTGAAGAAAACCTGATAAATTGTTTTATTTTCTTTTCTCAATTGGTTGTGTAAGCTTTTTAGCGTCATGCCACGCCATCATTTGAGTCGAGATGAAATGTTACGGGCAGTTGGCATGTTACAAAACGGTGCTATTCAACGCGTCGTTGCTGAGTCTCTGGGCACAAGCCAAAATGTGGTATCCAGGCTGTGGTCACGTTATCGCGCTACTGGAGATGTGGCAGAACGGCACACAGGTAGATATCGTGTTACCACTCAGAGACAGGATCGATTTCTCCAAATGACCGCCAGAAGACTACCCAATATCACAGCGATGCAACTAGTGCAAAGGCTCCAGGAGGGTCAGCAGCTGCTGGTGAGCGACCAAACCGTGCGAAGGAGGCTGCATGAAGTTGGTCTTCATGCTCGCAGACCGCTACGAGTCCCAGCGCTGCGACGTGGCAATCGCGGTAGTCGACTTTTATGGGCTCAAGAACATTTGACATGGAGTGATCAACAATGGTCATTGGTGCTGTTCACTGATGAGTCCCGCTATGGATTTCATCCAGATTCGAGACGAACACGCGTTTGGAGAACTCCAGGCAGGGTCAGCCGTCTCCGACATCCACAGGAGGTCCACTCTTACCAAGGCGGGACAATTATGGTGTGGGCAGGAATACGAATCGGCGGACGAACCCAACTCATTTGGATTCAGGGCAGCATGACTGCCCATAGATACCGTGAGGAGGTAGTAGAACGTGTCATTGTCCCGCTCAGGGCCCTAACGGGGCAAGAATTTCAGCTCATGCATGACAATGCACCTTCCCATACAGCGCGGCTGGTGAGGGCCGCCCTTCGAGAACACGATGTTCAGGTATTAGATTGGCCTCCACAGTCGCCAGACTTAAACCCAATTGAACACGCCTGGGACATGTTACAGCGAAGAGCATTGAGGGATTTTCCGCCCAACTTGACAACAGAAGAACAACTTTTCGAACATTTAAAAAGAACTTGGGACTGCATACCCCAGCAAGACATTGACACCTTAATTTTAAGTATGGAAAATCGTTGCCGCTGTGTGATTAATGTTAGAGGAGGAAATACCGATTACTGATTATCAGATTTGGTAAGATTTTTATTCATTTAATTCGATTGAATAATTTTATAAGAATAAAATGTTTTTGTTCACTCAGTAATTTTCTATGGCTTAATTAATTTAAGACTTTTATTAATTAGAAAAACAAAATCGCATCGTGTTGTTAATGTTTAAATATCGGCCATGAAATTATCTTTAATTCTTCCATTTACAGTCATAACAAAATGTTTATAGTTTTCTAGATAATCAATGAAATGTTCAATATCCCTAGATTGTGTTGATGTGTGTATATACAACATGAGAAGCTTTCATGATGATGATATTTTTATTGAATTACTAAGTATGTCTAACAGTCAACTTTCAGATTCAGCCAACAAAGTACACATATGAGGAGAAGAAAGAAAAATTAACTATAATTTTCCATTAACAACTATAAAATAGTACTGATATTACCTTATCCCATAAATGCAACCAATGCAGCAAAGCTCTATTGACCGGTTCCTCTGACAGCAGGTCCACGTATGACTGTGGTCGGTACTTGTCCACCCACAACCAGCTGGATTTCGTATCCAAGGTATCTATGTCAGGAAGAGGCTGAGAGGCTGGATCTTCTGATGCCTCCAGGTCCTGCCGTTTGGCTTCTAGCTGGAATGTATATATGTTCTACAAATCATTCTGGCTTACAATGTAAGTTAGTTTGTAATAGTTACATTGTACAAACAAAATATACAATACTCCTTCAATGAGTTCCGCTAAATAATGCCCATAATGTCTTGGACGAGATTTGGCCATAGCGTTCATTCTCAACGGAGACTAGCCATCTGTGCATGGCATATTAAAGTGCACAAAAGTGTGCGAGTTTCTACCTGTTGTCATTATTAAGATTAAGAACAAAACTGCAAAAAATCACATCAGTTGTATGGGAGCACCCTTAATTTATTTTAATTATTTTTATTTTTATTAATATGTAACTAAATCTTCTGTGAATATTTCAAAAGTCGAATTGCCGTTTTTATTTTAAACAAAAAACTGTATTTACATCATATTTGTTGTATGGGAGCACCCTGAAATATTTATTTTATTCTGTTTTTAATATTTGTTGTTCATTTTTTTATTTATTAAATAATTCTTGTACACACAAAACATACAATAAATAGACAAAAATACGAAGAGATGAACAGTACAAAGGTTGTTATAGCGGCAAGATACATCATCTGGGACAATTACTACCTATCATGGTCCATGAGATACAGTCTAGTGGCAGACAGATACATAGACAGCAGAATCTTAGTAATAGGGTCCCATTTTTACCCTGTGGGTATGGGACCCTAAAATAATGCTACATTCAAAAAATCTAACTCATAACAACTTACTAGTTTTCTAGCCTCTTCCCAAGTGCTGGCATATGTGGCATGTAAGGACATAGATTCAGGTCCAATGTCCAGGGAACTCTCCCATGACTCCTCAGACTCTAATCGAACATACACCCGGTCACCATCTGAATTTGTTAAGGGGACAAATGCCCATCTAAAATGTGAAAATGTTATTTTTATTTAACATGAAAATAATAATTATTTAAATTCATACACATATAAAGCCAGAATGTTTCTGTAAGATTTGTATCTGTATATTTGATGCCAAATGTGGTGATTATGGACATAGTTAGTTAGTTGGGCGATTGGTTTCCGCACTTAGCCTTCTAATTGGGCCATTGTATGTGAACTTATTTGGCTACTAAAACAATTTTGGTTCCGTCCAGAAGTCCAAGAGGCCTCGAAAGCTTGGCTTGAGTACTTCCTGCAGTGTCTTTGGATCGTTTAGGAACTTTGCCTGTTGGCTGGCAACGCTATTGCAGTGTAGCAGTATGTGTGCCGGTGTTTCTTCAGATTCAATGCATCCTCTGCACAAGGGGCTGTCTGTGACGCCAATCTTGAAGAGGTGTTTTAAACGATTAGACATAACTCCATTGTATCTTCCCTTGGGCAGGCCTTTGTTCAACAGTGGGCTCATAGGAGGATGTGATATGGATAGCTTAATTGTTATTATTATACAATACAATTCAAACAAAAATGAGTATCATTTAATATTATTGGGATGAAATAGAATGCATGAAATTTACTTTATAATATACTAGCTGTCACCACGCTATCACCTACGGGGGAGGAGCTGTGATAATTTATAAAGTTAAACGCAGGTGAAACCGCGGGGTCACCCGCGTTTAACTTTATAAATTATCACAGCTCCTCCCCCGAAGGTGATAGCGTAATAATATGTAGCCTATATGTTGACCCGTCTCTTAGTAATATTCATGCAAAATTTGAAGTAAATCCAAGCAGTACTTTTTAAGTTAAACATACATACAGACAAACAGACAAAAATTCTAAAAACTATATTTATGGCTTCGACATTGATTGTAGATCACGCCCCAAGTATCCTTTAAAAAAAAATACATTGTACAGTTTTGACTTTCCTACGATTTTATTATATGTATAGATAATTACTTTGTGTCCGTCAATTATATATTGGTAAAGTTCCCAGCAACACAGGGACAAAATTCACTAGTGAATAGAATAGAATATATTTATTTGCATTAAACATGGTCATGATATTACAGGTCTTAAAATTAAAATATGTTCAAATGTTTAACCAGGGACAGTGAGGGCCGGGACACATAAACACGATACGACGTCGTGTCGTACCACGATGCGGCGTATTTGTACGCATACGCCATATATGTACGCAGCATCGTGGTACGACACGACGTCGTATCGTATTTATGTGTCCCGGCCCTGAGGGTCTGTTCTTAAAAAAACTTTGTAAAAAACTAACATTACTTTTATAAGGGTGACTATATCAAGATAACAAGCTATAATTGAAGAATTGGTGACCTTTATTTTCGTAAATCATTATTCAAACAACACAAGGCTCTGGTTAGTCTGGACTCCAATGTGAGAGATGCTATTTGTATGCAGACCTCTCTCTATGTTATCCCAGATATTATTTCAATGTCAGTCAGATATAAAATACTGTAAGAAGCATGTAAAGATAAGTGTCTACAACTGACAAAACCCATTCATTATACAGATCTCCCTCTGCAACATCACCCAGATATTAGGAACAGCACAAATTCTACTTGCAAGGCTGCTGTGCCTTATAAAATACTGTTGTAAGAAACAGGTTAAAAATATCTTAATTATCCAAGAATCAATTGAAAAATACAGACTGAAAATGTTTGAGCAACTAGACCGGGCAAGAAAGATCACTTTAAAGAATACACTCCAGATGGTTCTGGGTGTGAGTAGAGTCCAAGAGCTTATTAAGAAGGGAAAAAAGGGATAAAAAATAGGGCAAGTGCGAGTTGGACTCGCACATGGTGGATTCCGTTCCACTATTCGGCAGAACAACTGTATACAGATAGGAGCACATCAAGTGTAAAAGTTGCAGTACAAATATCAGTCCCAATACTGTCGAATATAATATTTATATTTTTTTTAAGGGAATATACATCTGTAAATATTTAATGTTTCTACCTGATGTCATTATTAAGATTAAGAAAAAACGGCAATAAATCACATCATTGTATGGGCTCCCTTACAATTGATGTGATTTTTTGCCGTTTTTTACTTTAATTATAAAGTCTGTGCCTTATAAAATACTGTTGTAAGAAACTGGTTAAAAATATCTTAATTATTCAAGAATCAATTGAAAAATACAGATTGAAATTGTTTGAAAGATATGATGCTGCCAACTCACAATTAAAGACAACAATAATCATTAGCCATGTCCGAGGACTGCTATATTGGTATCCCTTTTTCATGTTAGACCTTAAATATGAATAAAGTTTACCTTGGAATATTCAAAGACAAATTATCCTTAGCATCATAACTAGATTTACTCCCAATTCCTCTACTACTTGGCTCAAGTAGTATCTGTTTCAATCTTCTCCCTTCTAAAATCCTTTCTATCATCTCCAAATCATTCTCTTCCTCAGTCTTCTGCCTCTTGCTCGGTAACTCTACTTCATTAAAGTCTATATCTCCAATATCACCAAACAACTCATCAGCAGTTCTTTTACTAGACAGTGGGGTGAATTCTTCCAAAGGTTGCAAACTCGGTGTAAGAGTAATTTCTGGCTCGTCATTGCTATGAGAAAAAGTGATTTCTGGCTCTAAAACAGTACTTTTCAATGTACTATTAGAATTGGTTGGATTTACTTCTGTGTGGTTTAAGGTCTTCTTGATTATAGGACTAGAGAAATCAAGACTTCTTTTTGCTGGAAGTGGCTTTTTTTGAACAATGTTGGGCTCTGAAAATGTAGCATTTAGATAGTTACAAACTAGCTATTATACATGATTACAAATATATGTCAGGCCTGTTGGCATGGTTGGCAAAAACTTGCTTTGCATGCAGGAGGTTGCGGGTTTGATTCCCACCCAGGACAGATGTGTGCGTGAACATGTCTGTTTGTCCTGAGTTTGAGTGTAATTTATCTATATCAGTATGTATTTACAAAACAAAAGTAGTATAAGTAGTACATCAATTATCTGGTTTGCATAGTACAAGCTCTGCTTAGTTTGGGATCAGATGGCCGTGTGTAAATAATGTCCCAGGATATTATTATTATATATATTAATCTACAGAACCAGTATGTATATACTACCTATATAAAAATACTGGCATCGTTTTAATAATGCATAGTATCCAGCATGAGTCATGAGCATAATCTTGATAGACCTGTTTAGCGAAATGTGAGGTCTTCAGGAAATGGCATATCAGTTGTCCAATATTGGACTGTATTCAATATACAAAGTGTATTGGATGTGAGTCTAATTCCAGCACACTTAACATTGCACCTAAAATACATACATATTAAGATTGTGCTCACAACTTGTGCTGTACCACCCTCTGTAACAAAATCAATCCTTCATTATAGGAAACTTGCAATTAATGGACACAAAGCGCACCCTGAGTCAGTTCTAGCATTTATGGCTAAGATAAATAGAAGTCCTGTGAGGGATTAATAGCATGGTATGTAGTACTACAAGTATGCAAAGGACATTTATTTATATTTAGTATCAGTAAAACATGTCTGTTGCTGTTAGGTATAGTATAATTTATTTCCACCAATGATTTTGCCTGTCTCAAGTGAAAATTGAAGCTATTTGTTATTTCTATAGATATTTGGAATACTGAAAATAGATAAAATATACGTGGATTAGATGAACAGATGAGATTGTTTTTGTTGTCATAAAACCTAACCTAAAAATAAATCTCGTTAAAGTTTACACCTTCAACATTTAATTTTAACAATATTTGATCTGACCTGCATCTTCTTCGTCTCTAATCATTTCCAGTTCATCAGCGTACATCAATTCATATTCCTCATCGGGATCTGGATAATCACCCATTTTGGCGGTAAATAAACACTCAAAGTTTAAACAGATAGAAGAACTGAGAGATTATAGTTTACACTTTATTTGAAATACTTATTTAATTTAGATATATAACCTATCTCAAATTTAAATAGATCAACAGTGTAGTAATAAACCAATTTGTTTTTAAATTCAAAACTGGTTATCGATACCGCCACTGAGTAAGTAACAAACTTTTTATTTTGACAACTCTCGGTATTATTGCCAATATTTTATTTTCGAAAACCCTGAATTAAAAAGCTCCGTTCGGTTCGGTATGCCTTTCGTGAACGATACCCGGTTTTTAAAGCATCCATATTATGTTAACCATCTATAATTTTAATATGTTGAATTAGATTATTGTACGGAAAGTATAAAGGGGCGGGGTACCCCTGTGGGGTTCCGACCAAGGTTCAGGGGACTGCTAAAGTAAAATGACGGACTACTACAAAGAAGATGTGATCGCTGCCATGGACTAAAGGCACGGGCTCAAAGATACCTAGATAGGGAGGATAGAGGTTAAGGCACCGACACGATTTGCTATGCCACTGGTGGAACGTTTTCGTCTTGTTTTGCCTTGTGCTTGTTAACGTTTTATAACGTTTGCTAGCTCTAACCATAGCTTCACACCAATGAGTATACGGTTGCTTAGATTTTTCTTGCGTCTTTTTTATCTGCTTGTATTTTAGAAGGTGATTTAATGTATATAGGCACACACACAGGACTGTTGTCATCTACTTTACCAAAAAAATTATGTGGTAATATACAAAAAGATTGAATTTCACGACGGCACAAAATTATACAAAATGAAAAAAATAGTAACCGCCCTTACAGTAATTTGACAAATTAGCGACCAAGCAGCACCCGTTTGCGTATGAATATGACATGTGGTGCAACTATATCTCCCTTTCCATAAAATATCATCACTGAAATAGGTTGATAAATTCAACTAGTTTGCGGTAGAGAAAACGGTTGACTCGTTAACAGTAGAAAAACTGTTTTAAAAAACGGTTCGTTGATTCAACGCCCACTCCTTGTACCTAATCCGATCACGGGTAGGTATATCTAATTTTAGGTTATTTCGAGGTTATGTGACACTCATTTACTGCGGTCTAGGAACACGCGAATCTGGGCTAACGATTCTATCATGAGCTGAAAATGGAGATCAGCACCGCCTTTCAATTCTTTAAAGCCTTTCAATTCTTTACGATGTCCTGGTTTCTTCAAGAAACCAGGACATCGTAAATAGACCTGGATGAGTCCAGGTGGTAAATTTAAAAACAAGATTTATTTGTCTACGAGAAAACTACTATTCATTAACGTCTCTGTGTGTGACTAATAGTATAGAATAGAATAGAACTTTCTTTCTTAGAGTAACTAAGACTCAACAAGATTGTTAGTATAAAATTACGACTATGTTAGTAATCACTGACATTAATCAAAAGCACGGAACACGTACATAAATAAATGAAGGTTTGTCACTGTTGTGCCATCCCACTGGAGACAGCACAACAGTGACCAACGTATTTACAGTCCAGTCGACTGGCAACCATGCTTAAGACGCTGTTGGGGCTGCCCCACACCCTGCGCACCAGGGAAGCACACCTTTTGCGCAATTTTGCGTAAAAGCAATCTACGTGCGCATCTGCGAACATCTCTGACGCACTACAGAAACGGGGCAGCCCCACAAGTATCCTACACGCATTGTTATATTGGACGCGGAGAGCGCTGTACGATTTTTTGTATATCTAGCCCACAAGTTGCACGTGTAAAAAGAAGTACAGTAGGCTCGAAGGGGCGTGATTTTAACTGGAAGTCAGCATCGTGCAAACCTGCGAGCATGTTCGCTCTAACCGACAACGCCCTCCGCTCCCGTTCAATGTCATCATCGTCATTGCAATGCAACAAATAAAATAAAATGAATCGTCAGTTGTTGTAGAAATTTAATAACCAGACAGAACGGAGTAAAATCCTTTAAATCTAGGTAAATACAATAAAACAATCTATGTTATACCTACACAAAATTATAACACTTGAAGTTGGTGCCTATATATAATACTAGCTGTGCCCCGCGGTTTTACCCGCGTTAAATTTTATAAATTATCACAGCTCCTACCCCGTTGGTGATAGCCTGATAATATGTAACCTATATGTTGACCCGACCTCTTAGTAATATTCATGCAAAATTTGAAGTAAATCCATGCAGTTCTTTTTGAGTTTCGACAAAAATCCCAATATATATATATATATAATTTTTAACTGAAAGGCCAAATACCAATTTTCATGCGTTTACCTTAAAAAATGTCACATTTTTCATAGAAACTTACATCCCCTATTTTACGGCCTTAGGGATGGAATTTAAAAAGATTCTGATAAATACATTTATAATTTTAAACTAAAATGCCAAATACTAATTTTAATACGTTTAACTTTAAAATTGTCACATTTTTCATACAAACTTACATCTCCTATTTTTCGCCCTTAGGGGTGGAATTTCCAAAAATCCTGAAAAACATATTTTTTATTTTTAACTGGAAGGCCAAATACCAATTTTCATGCCTTTAACTTGTTGTTGCCTTTAAAAGTTTCATACTAACTTTGCACCTCCGTTTTACTCCCTTAGGGGTTGAATTTCAAAAAATCCTTCCTTATTCTTTGTCTACATTATAAAGAAAACATCTGTGCAAAATTTCAGCTTTCTAGGTCCAAGGGTTTGGGCTGGGCGTTGATGAGTCAGTCAATCAGTCAGGACTTCTCTTTTTATTTATATAGTTATACCAACCCTACTCTTCCACCTTATTCTTTATGTGCGTTCTCGTACCTCAGTTCAAAGTTATCGGTCCTACTCTTGGCTTCTGTCCGGTCGTGTGATGTGTCCGGTCTGTAATATGTTCAGCGCAGATATTCTCAGTTGAGACTAGTAGACCCATTTAAGTTTAAGGTACTACAAAAGGATACCAGTAAACAACAAATAAAACAACAGTACTATATATACGAAAGTTTTTTTTAATAATTGGGTATATTTACAATAGATTAATTAACAAACGTGAGTTACATGAATAATGTTAGAAAAGGTATCGGACCAGGGGCTTACTCCCATTGCTTTTAGCAGCATCATTTTAATATTACTTAAACTTGCGGGACTAATGACAAACTGATTGATTCATTATGTTCATCTAATACTCTTACTGGTCCATACCGGTAGAAGATTCCGGAGATCTCAAAAGGAGCCTGGACTAAATTCCATTCAAATGTTCAGAAAATTACAGAGCGAATATTTTAAAACAACAATAAACACAATTTAACCAGTACAAGTGTATTAGGTTATCATGAAAGTGATGGTAATATTGAAATGATGTTGCTACAAGACTAGTATGTTCCCAGTTTATACCTTTTGAGTAATGTTACACACCCACACTTCATTACCAAAGTTTACACTATAATATCTTAGGGAGAGATCATTGAAATTCGGCATAAATTGTTCCTGGCCTGCAGTTTTGATAAATAAATTATACGCGACACCTGTTGTTAGTTTAAAATATGATTTTACAACTGAATCTTGCCACTTTCGCGAAGCTGAGATTTCAAATCTTAAAGATTGTATACTTATATTCATAACATTATCATCCTCATTGTTTTATCTGCCATTTTTTTGGAACCGACTTACAGTGTAATCTGTTTCGGCTAGCTATCTGAATAAAACTAGAGATTGCCATCTTACCTCAAAATCCATACGAAACCTAGGGTTAAGAAGATTGTAACACTAGTCAGATCCTTTTTTACTTGTGCCTTCATGTAACGATTGTCATAGAGGTCCTCATGGCAGCTTAACATGCTTATAGAGCCCAAGAAGGTAGAATACTCCTAAACCAAAATGGACGCCTAAACGAATCAATGTTTTTGCCAGAAATTTGCCTTGGTGTGACTTATCTATGCAAACCGAACTGATGGCTTACAACACTATGAGATGGAAGTCGTCCCTACTCTTATTCATATATTTAACTACATAGATTGACTCACGCCTGTTTCCCATAGGAGTAGGCAGGCGGATTTCCATTTATCACGATCTTTGCACACCTCTTTTCCTCGATTACTGTCATTATATTCTGTATACTTAAATATTTCTAATCCAACAGTAAAATACAAATCTTCTTGAAATTAGAACCTTATTTGTAGTGCAATAAGAAACACATTGTTGTATCTTTAATACAAGAAGAGCATTAAAATTTAGAGATCTTAGATTTTCCGTTTTCTATATGGCAAAAGTTAACATTAGTTGCGCATGATTTATTTCACATAACTGTCTATAATTCTTATGTATTAAAATTGGAATGCCACCATACCTATTGCAAGGCTTACATTGAAACTGAGATCATTAAAATTAATGGCTACAACATAATTACTTATCACTTACGCAGATAATATCTAAAATAACTTAATAACTCAATAAATTCGCAACAATAAAAATATATTTTTTTACCTAAATGTTTTCAATTTTTCCAAAAAGCTTTATTATCCAATAATTTTATATATAAATATCAGAAATTTAACTTGTCATACAGACGGCGTCAATATCGTGATTTATTAATAAATCCAAAAAAAATATTTAAATTAAATATTGCCCATCTAACCGTGTCTTAAGAATATGCAGTAATAAATAGGTATCATAACATTAAAATGTGACAAAATAAATAAATTAACAAAACAATGATTACAAACACAAATAATCAATTAACATCACAGACATCTAATAACTACCTAATCGTTAATGACGTGGAACATTTCATGAGATTTCGTTTATATCATAAATACTTACACATCACCCTAATAGATTGAGAGCCGCCGCCGAAAGCTATCTTCTTTAAACGTCACTTGGATTTTATTATCGTTAAGTGATTTAGAACAATGAGAAAAAAACAGCGTTTTGTCAGGAATATATCTGTTGTGGCTGTGGTATTCCCCAAGTGGCACCAAAAGTATTTTCTGAGATTATTATTGTGCTTAGTAGGGCCACATTTGACACCAGCTGTCAGTTACTAGCAAAGGGAATTGTAAAATGACCATATTTGGTAATTATAACAATAAAGTTAAATCGTACTTAATCGAAAAATAATTAAGCCAATGTGCAGTTCTAACTACGAAAAACTAAATAATATTCTTTGCCCGCCGGTCAAAACAAAACCGTAAACTTAAGTTTACGGTTTTGAACTTTGATGAAGTGTCAAATGTGATCTATTAAATTGGGCCTACTTTATATGGCCAGCCACACCAGTCTGTAAGTGACCAGGCACGTGGCCACTCTGTGGTCACCGACTGGCTAGTTAAATTTTTGACAATCTCCATGCTTTCGAGAACACATTAAACTGTCTGTCCTGCTTTTACTCGTGAAGCCATTTGAGAGGCCTCCACTAACTCTGACATTAGTGACATTAGGGGTTATAGCCAACACTAGAAAGAAAATAAAAGTTAGTTATTTCTATATGGCTTTTATAGTAAGTTAATAAAAATACCGCATTTTAGACGATATTAAAGTAATTAATCAAGAATACTTATTATTCAGCCTTTCAATTTGTTTTGAAAGCAAATAAGTGTGACTCACGTGTGGTGCAGCGGCTAAGACAGTCGCCTCGCCGCTTTGTGTCGCGGGTTCGAATCCCGCACCGGACTATTATTTGTGTGACCCATAAATAGTTGTTCTGAGTCTGGATGGAATTTTTATCCGTCTATTATATGTTTGTAAAGTACCCCGCGACACAGGGATTATATTCCCTAATGCGGGCGTTGTCTTTTTAAAGTGTAACAAATAAGAATAAAAAATGCCACCTAAATACAAACATTTGACTCTCGTTGAACTCTAATGCTAAATTGATGTTCTACAATGTAAGACTTTAGTTCATTCTTCACGACGGGTCTCGTACTATCAGACATTCACTCGACTAAAGAAATTAACTTAACTACCTACGGCACTCGGTGCTGCACTGCGACCACATTCGTTCGTGACTTGTATTTTGGCTCAAATGTGATTAGGCTATCAAATTACCAACGTGATTCTCTTGAGAGCTACATTAAACCAGACAATTAGGACTCCAATAAAGTTAAAAGCTCAGAAAAGCTTCGCCTGTAACATTCATTAAATATTCAAACCGTTTAAAGACAATACTATTAATGAATTTTAGCATAATTAATTAAGTTTGAATCTCAAAGGGGCCGAGTGCCTTTCCAGCGTTATCCTGCCGTCAATTTGTCTATACTATGCTAACGGTTAAGACTTAGTTGTATTATTTTATTCGATTTTACTGTACAAAACGCTTATTCCATCGCAAAATTTGACCTATTTGTTATTAATACATTTCATCGCCTCAATAACATCGAGGCGTCCCACGCTTTTGCAGGCCATTATTTTAATACGTACACTTCATAGAAGGGTTTACCGGATTATTTGACGGAGTTCCCGCTTTATTGCATCCTCCCGCCTGCCAGACATTTCTCTAATATCATATAACTATAATGGCATACGATTCATTTCACTACTTTTACGAAACTCTTAACTTACTAACTAACCGCTGTTCTATTGGACTAAAACACCGCGGTCCAGCGGCACAAGAAAATAACTTTACCAGACAATTACCTACGTAAACATTACGAACATACAATGAGAGTGCAGCATTTACTATACTTGGTGATATCGAACATACCACGGCACTGTGATGTCGCTATACGTGGCGAGAGGGAACCGCGTTTCCACACAGTCCAGCTGGAGCTGGCACTCACTGACAATAGATTAGCTGTGATCATACATTAGTGTATCTTTACCAACACCAGACTGTACGAGAATTATTAAACCCCAGATTGTTTGATTGAAATAATAGTCTATAACGCTCTACATCTTGTATTGCGGCTTTGTATTAATTCGAATGGATCACTCCTGATACTAAATTAAAATTAGAGTCACCAGCAGAATTTTGACTGCACGTGTGGGCAGCGGTTACGACAGTCGCCACATCGTATACCGGGCTCGATTCCCGCACAGAACAACTATTTGTGTTACCCATAATTCTTAGTTGAGTCTGGGTGTATTTTATGTCCGTTTATAATATGTTTATAAAGTACTCCGCGACACAGGGAGTTTTCCAAATGAGGACGTTTAACGAATTAGGTTTTACTGACAATTAATATTTGTTACCCTCAAAATCTATTTGGACCTTCTCAATTTTTTCCCGTGAGCATATTATCAGTTCCTAAGTTCATTTTTTAATGAAAATTTTAGAATTTACTATTTTGATCTTACGACATTCAGTTCATCAAACATTGCTAATGTTTCAGACAGAAAGTTTTGAGAACAATTCCGGTTTTAACTCTTCTTAATACAGTCAAAGGTATGGCTTACACTGCGTGACAAAATAACTTTATAAGTAACGATTAACAGTCCTAGTCAAAGATGATATTTAACAGATGTTACCGATCCTTATAATGTCCTGTAATCAGATATATCACATTCTCCCTTCGAACTTAATCAAAGTCACAGTTTCTATTATGTACGTAATACATAATTTATATTATTTAAGTACCTTTCACTCGCCTATCTATTGCAATGACAAATTGAGTCTTGGCCAATCGTGGCAATTTTTTTTCTTTTTATACATTTTTTTTTACTAATAATTGCGTTATCCTTGAGCAATCACACCTTGAATCTTCCATGAGTTGAAATAAACTAACGAGTTTATAACTACAGATGACATTATTAAATTCATCAACTAATATAACTATAAATAATAATAGTAATACGTGACTAGAATATTATATTGCACTTGGGACAAATAAAGCCAAGTTTTGCGGCGCGTTAACAATTCCATTACAGCCGAAATGTTGTTGAATTTCAAAACGCGACTTCATAATTAAAATTAACCAACATTGTTAAAAATGCTGACGATTCTATTCGAATCATCAAATTCGTATATAAGTTACTGTCACTACACAAAACCCTAAATCAAAGACGATTGACCAAGAGCTTCGACTGTCAGGAGCGGACATCAAACACGACTAGGGCGATCGGTGAGCGCCAACCTGAGCACGGCGACTTCCGTGTGTCAGGCGGCGGTGAGCGCGTGGGGGGGTGGCGGAGCGGGATGCGCGGGCGCGGGGGGAGGGCTGTCCACCGCGCCGCACGCCTTCAGCTCCGTGAACACTTCAGTGAAGAAGCCGGGCTCGGAATTGATCCTCAGCATGCTGAAGGAGAGCCGGTCGACGATGAGAAGACATCTGTCCCAGAACTTGTCCTTGGAGTCTTCGACGAGGAAGGGCTTGAGGGGGTAGGAGATCTCGTTGCCCATGTAGGAGTAGGACAGGTAGAGGCAGGTGAGTACGACGGCCTGAAGATCTTGCGGGCGCGCTATCCGCTCGCCATCCACCAGCTCCCGGACCAGCATGTACACGAACACCACGTTCGCTGGGTTAATGAACGCCACATCCTGAAAATAGAAAATAATATATTATTGTCTTGTATACAAACTTATAGCCGCATATATCGTAGGGTAGGTAGTCTATAGATGGGTGACCGTCAAACAGTGAGCGTCTCTGCAACACTGCGTAAGGGCAGGTTTAGCTGTCGGTTCTGGTTGTTGTCGTTAGATAATAGTTATTACGCCATGTCAGAAACGTAGTGGGCCTCTGACATATCTGTTGTCTAACGACAACAACCGGGACCTGCAGCTTAACGTGCTCTCTGAAGCACGGAGACGCTCAGAAATTAAATCACTTTGACTGTCACCCATCTATAGACTGACCGCGTGTGACACTAATTCACCTCGCCGATCTCTTACGGACCCATTAGCGCACCTGAGAGCGCTTCAATTTTATTTAAATAGTACTAAGCGTATGGGAGACTAGTGCTAACCTGAATTTGAACTTAGTTCAAAGGAAATTAATTTATATCAATATTGGTGAAATTGGTGTTAGTTAGGGTCAGCGTCCTTGTCTTAAATTATTTTCAGAAGACTATTGTGCACTAAAACAGTTCTCTGAATGTAGAAACTTAATGGTAATTTACGAAGCTTATTTTAAATCAAGAATAATACTGTGTTTTCAGTCTTCTTTGCTTTTGAATAAACTAACATAGAATATCGAGCGTAGGAAGATGCTATATTCAAAATTTAGTGTGGGCGTTAATATTCATATCATCAGTATTTGCAATATTTAATTATTATTATTATATAGGAATTAAAATGACATGGTTAGTAATATTGAATTTTGCAACTGTTGTAATTGTTTAAAATAATTGGATTATTTGAAAAACACATCAAAGAACATATTACGTTACTACGTATTCATCAATTAAATAATTTTCATATCAAATATACTGATTGCACATCAAATTTACCTGGACGTAACTGAAAATGTATTACGCTACTAGAAAAGTAGGTTAAGTTAAGTTAGAGCTGCAACCATGTCAAAATATAATTTATTTACATAAACAACCCACTTTAAAATAAATAGCCATGCGCATGACTCAGTGCTATTTATTTAAAAGTGGATTGTTTGTGGACTAAAATAGCTGCTCGGATTATAATTTATATTATATTTTAAGATTTTGCTTAGGAGGTGGATTGTATTGTAATACAAAAGGAAATATTTTCTACTGGCTAATTCATATATAACTAGCTCTGCCCCGCGGTTTTACCCGCGTTAAACTTTATAAATTATAGTCTATGTGTTAATCCAGGATGTCAGCTAACTCCATACCAAATTTAATTTAAATCGCTCCAGCCGTTTAGCCGTGAAGAAGTAACAAACATACACACTCACACACTCACAAACTTTCGCCTTTATAATATTAGTGTGATTTGCAATTCAATACTTCCCTTAACAAGGTACCTGAAACGGAAACGGTGTGAGGACCTGAACTCGTTTTGTAAAGACTGGCTTTAAATTGCGAAAGTCAGGGAAACCTGGAAAACTAAGGGAGAGGCCTTTGCTCAGCAGTGCGACACAGAATTAATATAGGTAAGTATAAAAAAATAATAATATTAGGGCGACGTATTTTGATAGTTTTCTTTTCACTCTCTCTTGGTAGCTGAAGTGTAATACCATAAGATAATAATATCATTATAGATACATAGATATATTGACAATAATCATAAGCTATGTGTCAACAATAGGTGACATCCTGCCCTCAAACAGCTATATATAACATAACCTATATATTACGGACAATTCCTGCTATAGTCTATGTAGTCTCATGTCCCCTATAATGTATTGTAATAAGAACCGGGTTAGTTGTGTATCCTAAATAGAACCTCATACGGATTTAGCCTACATCCGTAAGATATCAATACAAACCGAAAAACACACAAGAAACAAAGAGAAATATTCCTTAACAGCTTTTACAGAACTCTGAGTAGAACAAGTTTATTTGATAAAAATACTTGACGGTCACCGTAGCCTAGTTGGTAGTGCTCCTGCCTACGAAGCTGGTAGTCCTGGGTTCGAATCCCGGTATATGCAAATATTTGTGTGATGGGCACGAATATTTGTATATATATAAGTATTTATCTATCTATATTATATAAGTATTTATATATATATCGTCGCCTGGTACCCATAGTACAAGCTTTGTTTAGTTTGGGGCTAGGATGATCTGTGTGACATTGTCCCTAGATATTATTATTATTATACTCATAAGTAATAAACTTATGATACAAAAAGCGGTATACATTTATAAATAATCAAACTAATATTTATTATTTAGAGCTGCAAATGATTCAAGTAGTTATCATATCAGCCGAAAGACGTCCACTCCTGGACAAAGGCCTCCCCCAAGGATCTCCACAATAACCGGTTCTGCGCCGATTCAAGTAATATTAAGAATCAAATACGGACATATTGTGACTTTCAATCGATAGGAAAGTTACTTTTTATGAGATAAATAAATTATAAAAATTCTTGAAACCTTGATCTTTCACTCTTCAAACACTTCATGGCAAAGACAAAGAATATTGCTATCATTGTGTACCAAAGCCATAATCCATCGATTTTGCATCATTGCCAAGTACCACTAGTGGCTGGCAAGTGAAATTCCATAGACAAATCTTTTGAAAAATTACCTATGCAGATGAGCAATGCTTAAATTCACCTATGCGTTTAATATCTTTGATAAAGATCTCTTTGGTCACGTTAATTGTTTTTAATAATTAATGCCTGAGGTATAAATAGCATTAATTTTTTTTGTATTCGTAAAAATATCGTAAAGAGTAATATGGAATCTGTGTCAGAATCATTTAGATGATGAAATAACGAATTAAAGAAGACTAAATAAAATATATAAATGCTTATTATATCAAAACTCAACACAAGTATTAGAACAGTAAATACCTGTATCGTGGCGGACTTTACAAACTAGATAATTAAACTTAAACATAATCTCTTGACAATAACTTGATTCGAGCTAGCTAAATATCATTGCTGTTATAAAATAATTTTTATTAATGTTTTAATACTATCAATACATGTGTACCTAATATCTATGTTACTAGAAATAATAATGTATACAACTATAATACTACAACCATGTTCTGACTATTTACAAGCGCTTTTTTGAAGTCTACGTGAATAAAAACCTTTTTTATTTTATTTATGAATTTAAAGTCCATCTAGGCTCAAAATAACCATTTATGTCTCACACAAATAGTTGTCCTGTGCGAGGATCGAACCCAAAACACTGACGTGAGGATTGTTGAAAGCGTCATAGGGTACTGTAAACATCAAGTGGGCGATAACCTTCTTTGCCACCTTAATAGAAAAGGTATTGAAGTAATAAATTAAGTCTCTACAGTCTTCTTTTAGTTTAAATGTTAGGTAAAGTCAGAACTTTACCTTACATTTAATAACTTTATTTTTATGTAATATAATTTAAAAATATATCACGTAGCAAATTGGGATTAAAACCTGATTTTAAATTAATATTTTATAGATAAAATTTAGTATATAATATTGTTTGATGAAAATGAAATGAATCCTACATATGTTATGCATTTCATTATCTACTTCGCTACGCCAAAAATCAAGCAGAGATTACGCTAAAATTGGTCTGCTACGAGAGTAGTACGAGAGCTACGAACATAATAATATTATGACGTAGCAGCTACGAAGTCATAGTATTGATTATAGAGGTATAAAAATAGTTTTAATGTTTCAATACCTAAGAAACATACAAGTTATTTATTATTTATTCGTACGAGGAAAATAATTGGCAACCATATAACATTGACTTTTACTATCGCACACAGTTATGTAGACAAGTATGGGTAAAGGTATCATCAAGTGATAATTAATCCCATGATAATGACTAAAATTACCGTACAGCGCTAATTTTTTTTGTAATATAAATTTTGACATAACGCTACTATCTGCTACGAAATTTACTACGAGTAATAGTGCTACGTTGCCCGCTACGAATCTTCCGTTACAAATACGTAGTATCCACGTAGTAGTCACGGTTACAATATTTATACGTCTTTGAAAATGTAATATTAATATCTCTAAGTTGCAATGGCCTCAACGGAGATATAAATAATAAATATCCGGGGACAATGTCACATAGATCATCCTAGCCCCAAACTAAGCAAAAATTGTACTATGGGTACCAGGCGACGATATACATACTTATATAGATAGATAAATACTTATATACATAGAAAACATCCATGACTCAGAAACAAATATTCGTGCTCATCACACAAATATTTGCACTTACCGGGATTCGAACCCAGGACCACCAGCTTCGTAGGCAGGAGCACTACCAACTAGGCTACGGTGACTGTATGTATCTGCTCGATTTAGCACAAGAATAAGAACCAGTCAGTTTTCATTACGCTGAACATAACAGCCTCTATAGCCTTGTGTCCTAATTTGTACATGCAACCTTGAAGTTTAATTGAATAGTATTTCCTTTCCGCACGCAAGTAATAACGCGTGTAGTTAAGTCAACAAATCCCAGCACGCAAGATGGTAGAACCTCCTAACAGACCACCATTTTTTAATGTTACAACATGTACAGTCATCGCTGGGTTCATAGAATAAGGTTGCATTACGAAATATGACCTTAGTGATAACATAATAGTTTTGCCAAGGTCAAAGTTTTTATTAAGTGTTTAGTGCACTGATATGGCTGTCGGGTTCCTTCTTTCTGGTGGAATCTTGCTGCTCCAAAATTTCTTTGACATTATGTTTTTAAAAGGAATATTTTAAAGGCAAGTATTTAATACTAGCTGTGCCCCGTGGTTTTACCCGCATTAAATGGTATAATGATAGCCTATGTGATATTCGGATATATTCTAAGCTATATTAATACAAAGTTTCATCAAAATCCATCCGGTAGTTTTTGCGTGAAAGAGTAACAAACATACACACTCACAAATTTTCGCCTTTATAATACACACATCAACACAATCTAGGGATATTGAACATTTCATTGATTATCTAGAAAACTATAAACATTTTGTTATGACTGTAAATGGAAGAATTAAAGATAATTTCATGGCCGATATTTAAACATTAACAACACGATGCGATTTTGTTTTTCTAATTAATAAAAGTCTTAAATTAATTAAGCCATAGAAAATTACTGAGTGAACAAAAACATTTTATTCTTATAAAATTATTCAATCGAATTAAATGAATAAAAATCTTACCAAATCTGATAATCAGTAATCGGTATTTCCTCCTCTAACATTAATCACACAGCGGCAACGATTTTCCATACTTAAAATTAAGGTGTCAATGTCTTGCTGGGGTATGCAGTCCCAAGTTCTTTTTAAATGTTCGAAAAGTTGTTCTTCTGTTGTCAAGTTGGGCGGAAAATCCCTCAATGCTCTTCGCTGTAACATGTCCCAGGCGTGTTCAATTGGGTTTAAGTTTGGCGACTGTGGAGGCCAATCTAATACCTGAACATCGTGTTCTCGAAGGGCGGCCCTCACCAGCCGCGCTGTATGGGAAGGTGCATTGTCATGCATGAGCTGAAATTCTTGCCCCGTTAGGGCCCTGAGCGGGACAATGACACGTTCTACTACCTCCTCACGGTATCTATGGGCAGTCATGCTGCCCTGAATCCAAATGAGTTGGGTTCGTCCGCCGATTCGTATTCCTGCCCACACCATAATTGTCCCGCCTTGGTAAGAGTGGACCTCCTGTGGATGTCGGAGACGGCTGACCCTGCCTGGAGTTCTCCAAACGCGTGTTCGTCTCGAATCTGGATGAAATCCATAGCGGGACTCATCAGTGAACAGCACCAATGACCATTGTTGATCACTCCATGTCAAATGTTCTTGAGCCCATAAAAGTCGCCTACCGCGATTGCCACGTCGCAGCGCTGGGACTCGTAGCGGTCTGCGAGCATGAAGACCAACTTCATGCAGCCTCCTTCGCACGGTTTGGTCGCTCACCAGCAGCTGCTGACCCTCCTGGAGCCTTTGCACTAGTTGCATCGCTGTGATATTGGGTAGTCTTCTGGCGGTCATTTGGAGAAATCGATCCTGTCTCTGAGTGGTAACACGACATCTACCTGTGTGCCGTTCTGCCACATCTCCAGTAGCGCGATAACGTGACCACAGCCTGGATACCACATTTTGGCTTGTGCCCAGAGACTCAGCAACGACGCGTTGAATAGCACCGTTTTGTAACATGCCAACTGCCCGTAACATTTCATCTCGACTCAAATGATGGCGTGGCATGACGCTAAAAAGCTTACACAACCAATTGAGAAAAGAAAATAAAACAATTTATCAGGTTTTCTTCAATTAACACGCAAAAAAAATTTTAATGCAACTTCTTGAAATTAGATACAACTCAAGATTGCGCTGTGCTTTGCGTGTTTTAATTTGTTTCTCATTTTAATTTTTAAATTTTGAATAAAGAATAGACTAGGTTTAAATCTGTAAATAAACTTTTTAAGGAAACTAAATAGGTTTTAAACAATAAAGCCATGTTTGATTTCAAAATAACGTATCCCTAGACTTTGTTGATGTGTGTATTAGTGTGATTGTAGTAGCAAAGACAATTATTTCATGTAGTTATTGTTTAGCCGAATTAGGTCGAACGGTTATATATCCGAATTTACAATTTATATGGCAAAGTTTGTACAGAGTTGGGGTGTAAGTATCTATACAACTATGTATTTACAAAAGAAAAGTAGCATAATATGTAGTCAAGTAGTATCAATTATCTGGTTTCCGTAGTACAGGCTCTCCTTAGTTGGGGATCAGATGACCGGTGTGTGAATAATATTTATTTATTTATTTATTTATCGGAAAACCAACAGCTATTTTACACATTTTTAGACATTGCAATACAAAACAGGAAGCCAATTACAGGTTTTCACTAATAGTAATTGATTATACAGTTAAAAGGTGTAAATTCCATATTTAGGTTTCTTAATGCTAATGATATATCGCATATATGTACTACACATCACTTACAAAGAAATCAAGGCTTAGACACCGCTTTGCTGCACTATTCGTAAGTGTGTATGGATCTAGGTTATGCTTTTTACATAACTTATTAAAATTTTTGCTCGCTCTTATCAGGAAGGAATTTTGACGATAGTTAGTTGAAACTCTGGGAATAAACAAGGGGGGATTGAAACGGGTTACACTTGGAACATTAAAATACAACTTACTGACTAGTTCGGGAACGTCAATTTTACTAGACATAATGTTTAATAAATATAAAATATCAGATGTATCGCGACGTATTTTAAGAGGCAGAAAGTGAAACTTTTTACAAAGCTCGAGATAATTCTCCGAACTATATCTTACCTTTGCACGAAAACACAAATATTTCACAAATCGCTTCTGTATGGCTTCGATTTGATCAATATATAAATTATAGTTGGGATTCCAAACAGAAGACGCGTACTCCAAATTACTCCTTACAAATGCGCAGTATAATATTTTAAAAGTCTTAATTTCATTAAAGCAGTTTGATATTCTCATGATGAAGCCTAGGGATCTTGATGCTTTGGATACAATTTTGTTTATATGAGCGTCAAATAATAGTTTAGAGTCATGGTGTACACCTAGATCCTTTATGTCATCGCTCCTGGGAAGAGCTTGATTATTCAATGAATAGATTGAGTGTACAACATGTCTCTTGCGGGTAAAGCTAATTACTGAACATTTCGATGAGTTTAGGTCTAGTTTATTGGCTTGACAGTATACTTCAAGGCGCTGTAAGTCAGCTTGGAGTAACGCAGTATCAGAAGGAGTAGAAATTGTGTGGTAGATTTTCATATCGTCCGCAAAGCACAGCAAATTAGAAGACCTAAGACAATAGTTGATGTCATTTACATAAATAATAAAGAGTAGAGGTCCGAGTAAAGACCCTTGTGGAATTCCACTGGGGATGTGAACCCAGCTCGACATGTAATTGTTTAAGACTACAGCTTGCGACCTATTATCTATATAAGACGTGAACCATCTTAGAAGATCTCCATTTATTCCAATCGCTTTAAGTTTCTGCAGGAGGATGGCGTGGTCTATACGATCAAAGGCCTTACTATAGTCGGTGTAAATTACATCAACCTGATTACCCTGGTCCATAGCATTAGAAATATAATCATTTAAAAGGACAAGATTTGAAACTGTTGACCGACCCCTTAGAAAACCGTGTTGGGAAGGGCTAAAATAATGTTTGAGTGCTGAGTAGACTTGGTTGTAGACAATTCGTTCTAAGATTTTTGATATAATGCAGAGTTTAGATATAGGTCTATAATTTAGTACATCAGTTTTAGATCCTTTTTTATGGATAGGTGTGATAAAGGCAGATTTCCAAATTTGAGGCATAGTATAAGCAGACAAAGATTTTTTAAATAGTAAAAATATTGGTGAAGCAATGGAGGCCGCGCAAGATTTCAAAAATTTAGGTGATATGCCATCAGGTCCGGCAGATTTAGTCAGGTCTAGTTTACGTATGTGTGACATAATCTCATTCTGACATAAGTGAATTTGGAATATGGCTGATGGACTGTCTACGAATGTAACAGTAGAATTAGTATTAGGTTGATTGTTATCCGCGGAACTGTGAGTAAGAAAGGTAGAGTGAAAGTAAGAGGAAAAAGCATTACAAATAGATACCCCAGAGTCTAGGACGGTACCGTTGTACTTTAAGGCACTGGGTATGACATTAGATTTGAACCTATTTTTTACAAAAGACCAGAACTTTTTTGGATCTTTTTTTATTGATAATTCAGTCCAATTCAAATATTTTTTATAGCAATCTGATTCGACAACTTTCACTCGGTCTCGCAGTAAATTAAATGTAATTTCGTCTGACTTGTTGCCATACGTTTTAAATTTTTTAAAATATTTATACTTCTCTTTTATAAGTTTTACTAAAGGTTTACTATACCAAACAGGATATAAATCAGGTTTACAACGTTTTGTAGGTATGTACTTGTTGTGCAAGTCATTTAACGTTTTGTAAAAGAAGTCGACGGACTCTTCCATTGAACTTTGAGAGAAAATGGGCTGCCAATTAATAGAAGATAATTCATGGTTGATTTGGTCGTATTTACCTTTGTCATATAAATAAATTTTGCGTGGGGCATAGTTTAATGTTTTTACATCGTCAAAGTCAGTGCTTATGTGCAAAGCTGGGTGATAAGGGTCTATAGGTACTAGTGATGTGCCGGAGCAATCTGTAACTGTCACAGGTTGATTACATAGGACTAAATCTAATATCTTGCCATATTTATTTAATGATTTATTATATTGACAAAGATTTAGCAACGAGAGTTCATTAATAAACATAAATTCATCCCCGATTGTGTTATTTGTTGGGAAACAAGTGTTACTGCCATCAGAATTCCATGCTATGCAGCTCATATTAAAGTCGCCCAAAATGATAAAACTGTCAGATGAGTTATTTAACATGGCATCACTTAGTTTCCCCAAAAAGTTATTAAGCTGCGACGAGAATGAAAGTCCTAGATTTTGTTTGCACAAGTAAACTACACAGAGGTATAAATTACTGTAATAATTACAGTTTGCTTTTTTAATCCGTATATTTAACCATAGATCTTCCGCAGTTGAGTGGAATAGAGGTTGGGTTGTAACCGGTATATCTTTCCGTACAGCTATCAGTACACCGCCGCCGCGCGACTGCCCGGTCAGTTGGTAGTCTCGGTCTCGTCGCCATACAATATACGAGTATCTACTGTCAAATAACACGGAGCTCGAAAAATCATCCGACAACCATGTTTCTGTAAGCACGATGATATCGTATGAATTTAGACAGATTTGACTATAAAATATTTGTGTTTTCGTACGAAGGCCGCGCGCATTCTGATAGTAGATTTTTAAGTTATTTTTATTAATATTATCCATTGCATGTTATGGCAATAACAGACTAAGACAAACAATAATTTACGTCGATAAATTTGCAAAGACGGTGTAGGTAACGAGTAGAAGTAAAATATTAATTTACTATGCAATAATACGCGCGTAGACTTCACGCTCTCACGTAAACGATCCAATGAGACATACTGTGGTGCGAGCGAGATAAAAATATGAAGTGCATTTTTTATTGAGTTGTGAACGGGCCGATGGATGCATGTGCATAAGCGGTGGAATGTTCTTATCAGTGAGACGGGTGTCTTTAACCTTTTACAAAGATAACATAACAATATATTTGTAATAAACAAGGAAAAGATTTTAAGTGTATTAACTAATAGTATGCTGTTTATGGAACATACAATAACGCTAATATGTAGGTAATATATACAATAACTTAAGCAAAAGATTAGGATATTTTGTTTAAATCTAGCGTCTTATTAATTACAATTGTACGAGAGGTATCGTTCTTACGGACATGAATCTTCCCATACTTGACCCAGATGTAGTTATAGTTGGCATTCCTAGCAGCTTCTTTAGTATTATTCAACAACTGTTTTGATTCACCACTCAAGTGATCGTTAACGTATACTTTTTGCTGGTTGTCTGGATAGCCCAGGTCTTTAGCTGTTAAGTTCTTAAATTTACGGGCTGCGGCTATAAAATCTTCTTTCACGTAGCGGTTGAGAAAGCCAACGACTATAGACTTATCTTTTGAGTTTTGCGATGGGATTCTTGATATGTAATTTACTTGGGTTTTCGGGACTTCGTAATCGATCGTAGTAGAAATTTTATCAAGTATTTTAAATAGGTTTTCGTCCTTTTTCAACGGTACCCCTTTAATTTCGACGTTGTTTAAGCGCGAGCGTTGGTCTATTTTGGATTGTTCTAATTTTAATGCACTGATACTTGATTGCAGTTCAACATTTAGCGGTTCGAAATTAGCTATCTTTGTTTCAGCCTTGGTTAGTCTAATATCAAATTCATCAATCTTCTTCGTGGCAAACTCACATGAATTAGTAAGACTTATAAGCTCAGCTTTGATGGTCTTGATATCTTCAGTTATTTTGGGCAACCCAACCAACTGAAGTTTAATAGATAGCAACTCAGACATGATGGATTCAAGAGTAACTGGTACCTTAGCCGATGGCGTTGTGGCAGGGGATGGGTTTCTGCATTTAGGGCATTTCCAATTGGATCTTCTCTCGCTTCCCAGTTTTTTCCAACCAGCTTCACCTATTTTAGCACAGCCAAAGTCCAGAATCTTTCCACAAGCACTACACTGAGCACCCTCGGTAAAATGGTTGTTGCACAAATCACACTGCATTTTAATAAAAGTTACGAAAAATAGAAAAAAGAAACAACCAAAGGTTGACGATCTCTAAAATAGATAAATTGCGAAATACGTGTTGTTTAGACCAGTGATCACACCGAACTGATATCCCAGGATATTATTATCGCTTTCCGCTTCTACCATACTAGAGGCGCAAATAACCGATTTCCCTCACCGATTCGAAATCGATCGATGAAAATAAGCACTTAGAAGAACGGTACAGAATATAAATGAGGGAACAAAAAGTGGTTTAATAATATAAATTTAACATGTACATATGTACCCACAGTTAAATATGTACTTAAAATATAATAATTAATAAATAAAACGGCAAAAAGGTATTACTTATTTCTAAAGAAACCTCTTCCCGTTGACCCGCAAAAGGGGTTAGGGGGAAGGGGGCGGAAGCCTTCACAAAATGAGTCATGTCTTAAACAACGTGGTGTATCACGTTTTCACGTGTTTTATATTTTTGCATTTGCGTATTAAAATTCGTTGGTTAATTATTTAAAACATCTATGTTTATTCGACCAATTATTTTATTTATACCTCTTGTTCTGTTCTGTTCAAAGTGAAAACATTGAATTTCAATAATATGTTAACCTTCTATGACGCTTCAGTCAAAGGGGTCAGTGTTGCCCAATTTTGGGAAGATAGAATATAATTCTTACCATCGACACGATAAGAAGAAGAAGAATAATATGTTTTATAGTAAATATATCTAAAACTAGCTGCGCCCCGTGGTTTTACCAGCGTTAATCTTTATAAATTATAGCATATGTATTATATGGATAATAATAAGCTACATAATTGTAAAGTTTCATCAAGATTCGTTCGGTAGTTTTGCGTGAAAGAGTAATAAACATCGATATATCCCCACATCTATACATACATCCTCACAATCTTTCGCATTTATAATATGGATAGGATATGTAAATAAATGAAATATTTCTCTTATTTACTTATTTAAAATATATGAGATATAAATATGTAAGTAAAAATATAACTACGTTAAAGCTATATAAATATTAAATAAACAGCGTAATAAAATTCCTTCTCATCGTTGTCGGGGAACGTACCCAGAAGGCTGGCAGCATTGCCACGTTGTATGGCAATACTCATTCTTTGACCAAAATGAAGGCCAATTATCAATTTTGCGACATCCCGAAAGAGGGTACGCACATTTGGACTCCATGGACAAAGCGTTCTAATAAACGGCTCTAATACATAATCTCCTACGAGGTTAGTGTATTTTTATGAAATCTAATATTACGCATTAAATTTTATTATTTATTTGAAGCTTGGTAAAAATATTATAAAATAATATACATGTTAATTAGCCTAATAATCCTGACTGAGTGAAAAAAAAGTGTGTGTATATAACACACACTTTTTTTAAATAACATTGTATATTAAGTGTAACTAGTTAAATAACGGTATAAGAATAAAGACAAGGTTTTTACTATTATACTAAAAGGTGAAGTTACTTGAACCAAATTCCTTTTCATCGTATAATTACAAAGAAGTTATAAATACATTGGAGTGTTTTTATGGCCGTTTCCACGAAGGTTTAGTAGGCAGTAAAGATTATTTTACGCAACGGAAATTTCTGGAAGTTTTACCTTTGGCCTTTACAGATTTCACAATATAATTTCTATTAATATCTCCAAGATTTTTGTCACGTGCGCTGTTCGTCAATGCGAAATTGCTAAATCATCGTAACAGAAAAGTATCTTTTAATATAAATGTCGCCTTATTACCGTTTCTTAAAGTAGCATTTACTATGAGAAATTTTATTATTTTACGACTCTTTACCATATGTGAGTTACCGTAAGGTGGCACGTTTCACCGTTAGGTATTTAACACTTATGGTTAGAATTTATAAAGCTTAGCTGAAAATATTAGTTTAATGATTAGATTATTGATTTTCGAGAGTTATTGAGTGCTAGATGGGTCTAGCGCTAGTGTGTTTACCCACAGAGAACGAGGTCCTGGGTTCAAATCCCGGGTCGATCCAAAAGTGAATTTGGAAGTTTTCTGTAAATAGAAATATTTCTCAGTATCAGCCCCAACTCTGGGAGTTAGCGGTATCACACCCCGTGCCCCGGAGAGCACGTAAAGCCGTCGGTCCTGTACCTGACCTTTTCGGTCATGTCGCTAGTTCTCCCATCGGATCATGAGGGCGATGGAATAGAAAGTGCCCTTGTGTTTGCGCACACACTTGTGCACTATAATATGTCCCACGCAGATCGCTAGTTTCCATTGAGACTTGCCGCCGTGGTCGGAATTCGGCTTGGAGGACATTATTATTATGTCATGTCCAATTAAAAATCTTTGTAAGAAGTTGGTTAAACATCTTGCTGAAATGATCAAAAAATTGTGTGGTTCATTTTTATTGTCTCAGAACACGAATTTAAATATATATATTTAACTTGCAAAGTAGTGGCTGTACTTGAAGGAATTGTTCAAGGCGGCTGTACTTGAAGGAATTGTTCAAGGCGGTCAGTGAACCTCTGTCATGGATCATTGGCTGTTGACAGATGACTACAAGAAGGACCGACAATTTAAGGTAGGTACTCTCAGAAGTGATGATGATGATGACTCCAGACCGGTTTCGGTCACGGCGACTGCCTCAACTCCGTACAGATAGTTGTCGTTGGTGTGCTCGCATATGACTACAGTAGCCAATCTTATTTGAGAAGGTCCGCGCACATTGCGGGCATGTGAGCACACCATTATTAAAATTATAACTGATCGCCGCAGGTGGTCGGGCTTTCAGTTCGTCACGTCTAGAGTCAAGCTCTGACCGACGATGGTCCTCAAAGTCAGAAACTTTGTTTTTGACTAGAGCTCTCCAATCAGATCTGTCGGCCGCAAGCCTTTCCCACAACGAGGTCTCAATGTCACATTTCTTCATATGGCGTTTTTGCACATCTTTATATCGGAGGAACTGTCCGCCTTGCTTTCGTTTCCCCTCCTTCAGCTCGGAATAAAAGATACGCTTAGCCACTCGCTCCTCCGCCATCCGAGACACGTGACCGCACCATCGAAGCTGTCGCCGCATAAGGTAAGCCTCAATGCCACCAACATTGGCTCGTCGCAGCACTTCGGTGTTACGCACACGATCAGACCATCGGATCTTAAGTATTTTACGCAGGCATTTAAGGTGGAATTGGTCTAGTGTGCGGATATGCCGACGGTATACAGTCCACGTCTCGGCGGAGTATAAGATGTTGGGCAATACTATTGCCGTATATACCGATATTTTGGTAGCCAGTTTGAGGTTATGGGAACGGAAGACCTTGGCATCCAGCTTGCCGAATGCTGCAGCAGCAGCACCGATTCTGCCGTTGATCTCAGCATCAAGGTCGCACTTCGATGTTAATGTGCTCCCCAGATACCGGAATTTATCAACCTGCTTTAACGAGTCCTCACCGAGTTTCATGGTCAGTGTCTTATGACCGTTATTGTCCAAGGACATAACTTCCGTCTTCTTGACACTGATCTTCAGGCCAAATTTTTGGCAAGCCTCGTGAAAGTTGGACATCAATTGCTGCAGGCTATCTGGGGATTCCGCCACAAAACACAGGTCGTCTGCATACATGATCTCAGTGATCATTGCATACGAAACTTTGGTGCGGGCCTTAAATCTGGCTAGATTAAAAAGATTGCCGTCTGTTCGGAAACGGATGCGAACTCCATCGGAAAATAATTGCAGGGCCTCGCGGACTACGACTGCAAAGTACAACGCGAACAGTGTAGGTGCAAGAACACACCCTTGCTTCACCCCACAGGTAACGGGGAAGAAGTCTGACTGATCGTCGTCGACAGCGACACAGCACTCCATGTCATCATGCAGGAGTCTCAGGAGTCTCACAAATTTATCCGTGCATCCTAACTTTTCCAGTACTATCCAGAGGGCTTCTCGAGGCACACTATCAAAGGCTTTCTCAAGGTCAACGAAGCACAGGTATAGCTTTCGCCCCTGTTCACGGCTCTTTTCTTGTAGTTGACGCAATGAGAAAATCGCCTCACAAGTGCCTCGGTCAGGTCGGAAGCCAAACTGGGTTTCCGGCAAAATCTTTTCAGATAGGGTCATTAGGCGGTTTAGTAATACTCTGGCAAAGACTTTTCCAGGGACTGATAAAAGTGAAATACCGCGGTAGGAGTTACAATCGGAACGGTCACCCTTGTTCTTGTATAGGGCACAAATACGAGACACTTTAAAGTCTGCTGGAATACGTTCCGTTTCCCACACAAGAACAAAAAGTTCATAAAAGGCTGAATGCAACTCGTCACCGCCATATTTGATCAATTCTCCCGGTATGCAGTCCATGCCAGCCGCACGCTTATTTGGCTGTTGTTTTATGGCAAGAACGATCTCATTGCGTGACAGTGGCTCGTTCATCTGATTTGCTACTGACATCTGAGGCATCGATCTGATGTGTTCTAGATCAGCTGATCGATCAACATTAAGTAGGGCACTAAAGTGTTCAGCCCATCGCTTTAATATAGCGTCTTTAGATTCTAGAAGGCCTTTGCCGTCCATGGACTTCAAAGGGACCTTCAGCGAATTCCTCGTACTAATCAGTTTTCGAACCTCACCGTAGAACTCTCCGAGCTGATTCGTATCAGCGAGCCACTGCATGTGCCGAGCTTTTTCTTGCCACCACCGATTTTTTATTTCCCTAGAAAGTTTTCGCAGCTCCATGTCACTCTTTTTGATCTCTGCAGCGCCTCTACCTTGCTTCTCTCTGCTACCATTCCTAAGCAGGACACGATGTTTGCCGATTGCATCCGCAAGAACCCTATCGTTCTCATCAAACCAGTCCTCATTCTTACGGACTTTGACACCCAAAGTATTTTGAGCAGTGCCTAAAATATGAGAAGATAAAGCTCCCCACTCTGCATCAACCCCCTCCGCGCCGTTTCGTAGGGATGGGAGCGTACTAGCTAAAGTTTGTGCAAACTGTTGTCTAGTCCCGAGATTCTGAAGCTTATCTACATCTAAGCACGCAAGCTTCACTCTTTCTGATCTGCGGGGACGACGTAAGCAGAGATTCAATTTGGTGACAACAAGCCGGTGATCAGTCCAACAGTGTGCTCCCCGCATTACACGGGTTATTTGGATTTGGGAAATATCTTTTTGTCGTACGATTGCGTAATCAATTAAATGCCAGTGTTTTGATCGTGGGTGCATCCACGTAGCCTTGTGCTTGGCGCGAAGTCGGAACATAGTGTTCGTTATAGCCATATCGAATCGAGCACAAAGACTAAGCAACAACCTGCCATTACTATTCATGTTGCCTATTCCGTGTCTGCCTAAAACTTTAGGCTAGGCTTCATAGTCCCGCCCGACTCTGGCATTAAAGTCGCCCAGTAGTAAGATCTGTTCACTGGGGCGTACGTGCTCGAGACAGTGTGTCAACTCCTCATAAAATTTATCCTTGATGTCATCAGACTTGTCCAGCGTTGGAGCATAGACACTGATGACATTAAGATAATTGTCGTGTTCAAGATGCAAGCGCAATGTGGTCACGCGGTCAGAAATGTGCACAGGATATTCCTGAAGACGCTTTAAGAGGTGGTTTTTGATAGCAAAACCAACGCCCGACCGCCGCGGTTCAGAGGCAGCAGTACCTTTCCACAGAAAAGTATACCCGCCACCGTCTTCCACCAGCTCCCCTTCGTCAGCGAGATGTGTTTCGCTGAGAGCAGCCACATCTATATTATAGCGACGAAGTTCTCGAGCTACAATAGCGGTTTTTCGCTCAGGACAGGCGTTAGCATCACTATCGAGAAGCGTCCGAACGTTCCACGCGCCGAATGTCATAGTATTGGATGATGGTTGCGTTTTCTTTTTATTACTTGTGTAGCGTCGACCACGATAAAAATAGATGCAGAGGCAGCCGTGGTTACTACCCTCTCTTAAGTCGGGGTGAGCATTTTTTTTGGGACACCTTTTCTAGTCCCCTCCCTGGCTGAGCAGTGAAAGCAGTGCCTCCCTAAATAGGGCTGCTTTGTCACCCTGGGTGCTGCCGAATCCATTCTGTCACCCCATGCGCAGAGCGAAAGCGACCACGGTGTACATACATACACCCCCAGAACCGCCCGTGTGCAGGCATCAGACAAAGCCTGGTTCGCAGAAGTATGGAAATGCCCTATGGGTGTAATTACACCCATTTGTCTATGGACTGTACATCTGTTTAGGAGCTTCACCATAACTTCGTAACCATTGGCAAAGTGCATGGCTAAACTTGATATTTTAATTGTAATTTTCTTTAAACAGATGTTGCGTTTAAGTCTGAAACTAATGAAAAAACTAAAGAAACTTATAACATCCCTCCTTTTCCATCAGGGGATAAACACTCAAGTCAAGATATTATTTAACAAGTAAAATATTATCGGGTCATACACAAATAGGTAACACACAAAGGGGGCAGAAATAAAACTTCTCAGAAACATTGCGAAACTAAATATTTATTACTTCATTATTGATAATCAGTTTTTTTATCACTATGTTGGAGATCAACATGTTATTTTTTTTATATAAATCACATTTTTTATATTTTTAAGGACCACAGAAGAGGCGACTTGGTCTACAAAATAGATAAAATGCTGTTATTCAGCGTAAACTAAAATCTAATAAGATAAAATAACTAAACATATGTACTTCCTGCTATAACCGAATTATAAAACGCAAATAAAACGCCAACGTAATCGATTCAATTGGAAAATAAAAAATAGAAAAAGAATGTCTACAGAAAGGAATTTCATTTAGGTGGACTTAAAAAATCACAATGGAAATTATATAATAATCCAAATAAACGGTAATTTTTCAAAGCCAAGGTGTTATATATTTCTTTAGGTAGCTAATCATATTTTGATAAACTAACTAAATTATATTATTATAAGGGTTTGGAAATATTTCCAAAGAACTGTCAAAATGGTCTGGATCATTTAAAGGTATAGATGTCGAATCTGTCGAATCGCTTCTTTGATGGAAAGTTCATTGAGCATTCAGAGTGAAAAGAAAATATATACGCAGTGCCCGCTTCATAGGCCTGCGTGGTTGCTGATGATATTCAATACCATTATCTTGTGTAAATCTCTCTGAAAAGCCAGGTGAGATTGATACTGCTGATGCGTCGGGTGTTGCTGGTATCTCAGGAGATTCAGATACAGATAAATATTCAACTTCAGGAGTGTTTGACCCAGAATCTAGAGCAAGCAATACCCGAGGCGAATCTAACGTCTTCATTTGCACGTTTATTTGACCTATGCCATTATGGGGGTAATGCACATCGGCTGCACAAATCAAACAACTCAAACGCCGTACTTGAAGGACTGAAGGGTAATTGTCACTCCATGTCACCTGGTGTGTTCTAAGCGTACCCTTGTAGGGACAAGTGATACTCGAATCTAAAACATTTTCAATATCTAAAATAGAGGACTCATCAATTTTATGAATCTAAATGTCTTTGTAATTATGACGTAAACATTTCATAAGACTATCTAAATTATAAATATCGTGCCCTTTCGCTATAAAAACATCTGCAATTCTTTTAACACAGCCTTCTAGTCCATCTGGAGCATCTTTACCATGGCCCTTTTCACTATAGTTTCAAGTGAATGTAGCTACATATTTCAAATAAGTGGCAATATAATGGAACATGGATTTATACTTTATAATATTTCGTTGCTGTCTGGGAGTGTAGTCTTTTTTTTTTCTTCTTTTTTTTCTTATATCTTTCTTTATCTTTGTTTTTTCTCTGTTCAATGTCTGCTTCGCTCATTCTTGCACCACCGCGTTTCATGCTCAACTTCTTTTGTTCACGACGACTTCTTTTTTTTTCTTCGTCGGAAAGTGAAGTTTTCGATTTGCTTGCTCGTGGCATCCTAACTTAAATAAAAACAAGCATGCATTACCATTAACAATAAAATTATATACACATCAAGATACAAGTAAACCACACATAACACACCAGACATGGCCCCAAAGTAAACGTTGAACCCTCCGATTAAAATGATTAGTAATAAAAGGTTTTCGTTAAGTTTCCTCTATTAAATCATATCATATCATTAAAAAAACTTACATCTACTACAAAAATTAAATGCTTTATCGCAGTATATATTGTTACCAAAATTTTTACACATTTTTTTAGCTTTTCTATAATTAAATTAAATAATAAAAAATCTATTAAGCCTCCTTCGTGGACATAATCTTTTCTGTGGACACGGTGGTTACAGAAAAGATATCCACAGAAAGGATTGTATTTAAAAAAGTCATGCGCTAAATAGTATGTTTTGAGGATAGAAATCAAGCTGCATGCTTTTCATATACTTTCACTAAATGCTCATAAAAAAACAAAATATATATTTTTTTAAAGCAATACTTACGTATTTATAATTGGAACAGGAAAGAACACCTGATCTTTTACAATTATATGTGTTTTGGAATAAAAAAAATATATTCACTCACTTTGCAATCGCAACAGCAAAATATCAAACGCCGTAATGACAGATATTTAGTGTTGCTGACAGAGAAAAACAAAAATATAGTATGGTCCAAAAAATAAAATTTCCTTGTTTTTTTATCATGTCCACAGACCAGACTCAAAATTATGTAACCATAATTTTAATTGATTTATTTCACACAATTAGGAACCATATATTTTTAAAATCATATTGTTACCATCTGTACTGAATAGTTTTTATTACATGTAAATTATTTAAGTAAATAGTGTATTATAACTATTTTTAAACATAGCACAAACGCTTAAACTTCGGTTTGTAACAGTCCACAGCAAGAGACTTTTTGATGATAAATTCTATAATAATATATGACTGAAACGTAATATTTTCCAATATGTGATAAAAATATGTAGAAATAATGGGACTCTACGATTTAAATTCGTTCAAATATTCATTGATATGCTCTTTTAGGTGATACATTACATGAACACTTTTTTTACTCTTTTTGTGTATGACCCTACATCATATCGTGTGTAGGTATCTGGATGTCAGACAGTCTGTGACATTGTAGGACCAAGGTGTGCAGACCAATTTCAATGCGTGTGTTCATAGTTGTATTAAATGCCAATCCGTTTACCGTTGAAAGTACCGAAAACATTTTTTATTGAATTCAGATAATTTTCCTTGAGTTTAATATTTGATGGATACATTCGAATCTCTATATTAGTAAACATCCTAAGTCGAGGTTCGAACCCCAAAGGCAAAGGCCTTTTGGTGTTCAAATCTATGGCGATGATGATTGGGACCCACTTGCCTCTATTGTCTGATGCAACAGTGAAAGTTAGGCAGAAAGCGTAACTAAGCTAACTATAAACATCATGTTTAAAGAAGAAAGCAATCCAAACCCTGGTCTTGATTTTACAGAAATACTGAGAAACTTCGATATTTTTCAGTTGAGTTCGTTAACTTTACGAAAAGTCCAAGAGACTCTAAAATGTGTTCTGTTTGCTTAATTCTTTAAATTTAGTCATCATCATCATCATATCAGCTGAAAGTCGAGCCACTGCTGGACAAAGGCCTCCCCCAAGGATCTCCACAATAGCCGGTCCTGCGCTGCCCGCATCCAGCGGCTTTCCGAAACCTGCACAAGATCGTCGGTTTAAATTTAGTAAAACGAAGAAATTCAGACGTTTATTCAGTGAACATATAGGGTAAAAGCCGGATAGTTGCCACACTTTTTGAAAAGCTCCTTTAAAAAATGTGTATCAATACATTTTTTATTCAAAGTGTATTCTCAAACATAGTCAACTAATATTCTAACATACTCTATCTATAAAAAAAATATAAATATTATAATTTTTAAGTAAATCCAGTTTAATATGACCTCTAAAAAAGAGGATAGTTGCCAACTATAGAGGATACTAGCCTAACGTTAAAAGTGGTTGGGGGATACTTGCCCAATGTGAGGATAGATGCCCGTCTGTTTATTTTTTCAAAAAACATGAACTTATATAAAATTTAAATAATCAGTTTTTATTATTAAATACAAATTTTTATTAAGTATTAATTAAAGTTAAATTATAATAGACTCCAAAATAGTAAATAAGTGTCCACAATAAAAATGTAATGATATTATTAATTTTGAAGATAGAACAATAAACAAAATTAGTATTAACTTTGGCATTAGCCTCTATTAAGTAAGTATTCAGTCTTTATAACTTACTGAGATCCTTTATTATGTACTAAGTACTAAGAGAAATTAAATTATTACTTAACCAACACTTAAAAATACTAAAGTTTTAAATTGTAAGTTAGTGAACATGTAATTTTTTAATTAAATATTAGTATTTATCTTAAATATCAAAAATATGGTAATCAATTAGCATTAGCATTGATTATCACCAGAAGTCAAGCTTTTCAACTTGCCTGCCACATCTCATGCAATGGTTTTGAGTGTTGAACAATTTTCATGCAACCACATTCGACATCTGACATTCAATCCAATCTGATTTTGGTTTAGTTAAATTATAATAATTATAGCGACAATAGAAGACATTCTTAGGAAAATTAAAAGTAAAAAAAAAATCCTTGTATGTGGTGATTTTAATATGAACATTTTAGCAGATTCACCTGAAATAAACATATTTCTATCTGTATTTCGGTCCTTTAACCTTAAATACTTGTTCTCTGAGGCCACGAGAGTCACACCCACATCTGCTACTTGCATTGATAACATAATTACCAACTTTGATGTCTCTGAGAAGTGTTTGGTGGCTGGTGTTCGCTCTGACCATAAATGCCAAATAGTAAAGATAAAAAATGAGATAAATATAAATAAACAAAAAATTAGTTTTAGACCTTTAACAAAATCTAATTTGGGAAAGTTCAGTAACAACCTGGAGAATAGTTTGTGCCATCTATTGCCAAACAAAAGTAAGCCTAACGATATGTACACTACATTATTCCACTGTATTTGCAAAGAATTTAATAAAGCTTGTAAAATAAAAAACATAACGGTTGACAGTAATAAGATAAAATTTAGTTCTTGGGCAACTCAAGGCATTAGACTGAGTAGAGATTTTTTATATGAGTTGTATGACAGAAGGTCCTATAACCCTGATGTCAATTTCATTAATTATGTTAGAAATTATTCAAACATTTTTAAAAAGGTTTGCATTCAAGCTAAATCTTTATATATAAGAGATAAAATTAAAATATCTGATAATAAAATAAAATCAGCTTGGCAAATAATTAATACTGAAACTGGTAAAAGTAGATCAAGAGATCAAACATTAGTATTGAATATTGGTGATGAACTGGTTTCAGACAAGCTTACCATTGCCAATTTTTTAGCTGCTTTTTTTGCAAATATACCCGTGGATATTACTAAGTGTCTCGCATCATCACCAGATGTGGCTGAACTCTTTTTAAATCAAAGCGTAAAACAAACTGTACCTAACTTTAGTTTTAAATCCGTAACAAGTGATGATATTATAAAAGCTTTAAGAGTATTAAAAGGAAAGGCACAGAAGATTTGTGGGGACTGTCTGTTAAAGCAATTGAATCAATCATACTAAACATTGCTACAATCCTTGCAGCCATCTTCAATGGCTGTATAAGTGATGGTGTCTTTCCCGATTTAATGAAAATAAGTAAGATAATACCCATTTTCAAGGCAGGTTGTTCAAAAAATGCCACGAATTATAGGCCTATCTCAATACTGCCAGCTTTAAGTAAAATATTTGAAAAGCTGATGCTCAGCCAAATGTTGTCGCACTTTAACGTGAATGAGATATTGCATAACAGGCAGTTCGGGTTTACAAGGGGCCGCTCTACTCAGGATGCAGGTTGCACATTAATTAGGTCAATATTGGAGGCTTGGGAGGGATCACAGGATGCGCTGGGAGTTTTCTGTGATCTCTCTAAGGCTTTCGATTGCGTTGATCATCGTACGCTCGTTGTTAAACTGAAGTACTATGGAATATCTGGCACATCTCTTGATCTTGTGATGTCCTATTTATCGGGGCGACAACAGATGGTTTCGATAGGCGGTGCCACTTCGGCACGTCATCCTGTGAAAATGGGGGTGCCCCAAGGATCTATATTGGGCCCATTTTTATTTCTAGTTTATATAAATGATCTCCCTTATCTGGTAGAGAAAGTATCAGACATAGTTTTGTTCGCTGATGATACTTCGCTCATATTTAAAGTAAATAGAAAGGATAAAGATCTTATTGAGCATAATAAAACACTCAGCTTTATATCAGAATGGTTTTCGGCAAATAATCTCTTGTTAAATGCAGGGAAAACTAAATGCATCAGGTTCTCATTGCCGAATGTGACTCAAATTGTACCAACAGTTGCACTTAATGCGAAAATATTAGATCTAGTCCCATCGACCGTATTTTTAGGATTGACACTTGATTCAAAATTGCAATGGGGTCCTCAGATTGAAAAGTTAGCAGGTAAATTAAGTTCGGCTTCCTATGCTGTCTGGAAAATAAGGCAATTGTCAGATGAACAAACTGCTAGATTAGTGTATTTCGCGTACTTTCATAGCATTATGTCGTATGGCATTCTGCTGTGGGGTTCGGCGGCTGACATAGGTACTATTTTTGTATTGCAGAAAAGAGCAGTCAGAGCCACTTATGGTTTAGGCAGTCGCGATTCTTTGCGAAATTTGTTTAAAGAAATAAATATACTTACTGTGCCATCGGAATATATATATCAGAATATAATGTTTGTTAGAAAAAATATTCATAATTATAAAAAGAAAAGTGAACTGCATAATGTAAATACTAGGAATAAAAACAAACTAGCCATGCCAGGCTTTAGAGTAAGCAAAACTAATAAATCATTTTTAGGAAATTGTATTAGGTTTTATAACAAGCTTCCTACTCAAATTACTGATCTGACTGACACAAGTTTTAAAACACATATTAACCGTATACTTATGGCTAGGGGTTATTACACCACTAAAGAGTACATCGATGACAAAGACGTCTGGCTCTCACTTCCTACCTGCACATTGCTCGCTGGAGATCTTGTAGCCATATAGACATGACTGATCTGCTGTGTTACGTGAACTATCTGTAAATGATTGCTATCATATACTTAATTTAAAATTATTGACTCTGTCTCAAAATGAATAATGTTATTGTTTCGAAGTTTTTCTTTTGTATACCTAAATATAATCTAAAATAATAAGCATTCAGACAACCGATCGAGCATATATTGTGTTTGCCTACTAAATAATTACTCTAATTGGACCAAATCCCGTGTTCATGCCCGCTTGAGTATGTTTCGCCGGACCGTCTCAACTGGGTCGTGTTGAAACCGGTAGTAGATGAACCCACTGAGTTTGTTTCGCTGGGTCTTCTCAGTTGGGGCGCATTGGATCCGGTGGTAGCATTAAAGCGCGACCGTCGTTATTAACACAAGTTCCGTCATAATAATAATACCTTTAATATAGACAGAACCATTGACAATATGTAGTAAAAATATTAGACTTAAACTAGATAATTAAACATAATCTCTTGACAATAACTTGATACGAGCTAGCTAAATATCATTTCTGTAATAAAATAAATTTTATAAATGTTTTCATACAAGATGTACCTAAATATCTATGTTACTAGAAATAATATCTAATGTATACAACTATATTACTACAAACATGTTCTGACTATTTACAAGCGCTTTTTTAAAGTCTACGTGAATAAAAACGTTTTTTATTATTTTTTTTTTATTATTTATAATTTTCAAAACATTCTAAACAATAATCATGAACTGAGACTTCTTTCTTGGTGTTTTCTATTTTTGAATTAACATTTTTTACTTTTAATATATTTTCAGTGTCTCCGATAGATAATGTGTTTTATTTTTGCCTTTGATTAATAGCCCTTTAGTTGCTTTTCCTTTAGATATTTTAGAACTTTTAACATTTTCTTCATTTTCACTGCTAGAACTGTAGATACGAGTTTTTCTTTTCCTTAGAGCCCTTCCTTCAGTCAGTTCAATAAAATCTGTGCTATCTGATTCTGATTCACTGCTAGTAGGTAATATCTCTATGTTGTTTTGATCTTTATTTTTTTGTAGTCGCCCTTTTTTTTTAGTAATCTTTTCTTTGCTACCAACTGGTTTGTTTTTTGTTTGTTTCGTTTGTTTCATTACGTTGTTTTCTTTATTTTCTCAGTTTTATTCTTCTTCTCGATTATTTTATCATTTGAGTTTAAAATTTCTGCGGATTGTTTAGCCCTTTTAGACATACTCAGCGGAATTTTTGGTAAAGGAGATGATTTATGTAAAAATTTCAATGGTGTTTCTTTTTGTTGATCTTTGTTCTGTGACTCATTTAAAGACATCAGCGATGGCAGTGATAGTTCAGTATTATCTAAAATGTAATTTTCAATGTCACCATCTCCTAGGGCTAAACAATCAGGAGAAATAGCCGAAAGACTCGACGACGGCCTTGGTGGCGTGCAACTCTGGATCACATTGTTATGCTCAGCTTCATTTATGATAGTTTCTGGGTTATTTTTATCTAACTAGAGCTCTCTAATCTAAATCTAACTAGTAGCTTGGGACTTCATCGCCTTGAAAAGTCACTTTGTTCTGTCGACTTAGTACATTACCTCGGTCATATTCAGATTCCTGTCTCCGTTCACGTAACGCAAGTTCTTGAGCGCCTGGTAATTGATCTTTTATAGTTTCAAACTCTTGTTCCTGCGTAAGCTCCCCCACTGCAATATCTGATATAGCAAATTCAGCATCAGACAGAGCATTTGGAATGACTGGATAGATTCCGCTGCCGCGAAAACCACTTATTGCATTGGCAGGTGTCGTTGCTCGAATCCACGCCCTTGCTATCAGTTGACCAGAATTGTACCGGTTCAGTTTCTTTTTTGTGGATTGGTGCGAATAAAATTTCGCCCTTTGAATTGATAAGCCCTCAGCTTGCCTCACAACTATTTCGGAATTTCTTTCAAGGAAGCTGTTCAACCATTGCGGCCCAGCAATTTTAGTTTCATTATTAAAATTGTGCTTCAATTCTAATTTTTCACTGATAGGCTAATTGGCGAATTAAACTTTCAGGAGGAAATCCTGCGCCTCTGAGCTTCAATATATGGGAAACTAGTCTTTTTTCATTTTCAAAGCCAAGGGCAGGGTATTTTCCTAGAAGTGTTAAAATACAATTAGATAAGTAGGCAAGTATGTAAATAGATTATTATATTTATAAGCTAAATATACAATTTTAAATCCTTGACATACCTTAGGTTACCAGCAGCTGTTTTTTTTTTCATACCGTCTTTTTAAGGTTCGAGAGGATATGCCATAAATTCGGGATATTTCGTTGATACTTTTTTGTTTTTTATTTAGTTCTTCGACACAAGTGTTAAACTATCTTCTATCCAGTTGATGTGCCGCGGCACCACGCCTGGCTTTCGTTTATACTTGCGAGGCATTTTGCAGTTGAGTATTTATTTTATTTAAGTGAAACTATATTAAAACCAAATAAAAAATCACCAAGAAAAAATAGTAAAAGAAAATGAAAATGATAAGAAAAAAAAAAACTGTCTTTGCTTGTTAAAAATGTATAGTTACGGATAGTTGCCGCAGGGCAACAATCCGCAAAAGACAGTAGGGCAACTATCCGATTTGATACGGATACTTGCCCTATTTATTTACGAAATAAATAAAACATATTTAACAATAAAACTTAATAAACAGTGCAATTTAAACTCTAATGCACTCAAACAAATATATTTTTAACTGAAATCGCAATCAGTTATAAAAATATTTAACAGAGATTACTTACCAATATAATTCTGGCGCTCGTCAAAGTATCGCCGCGGAAGATGTTTTCTCACACGGACAAAACACGTGCGCCTATTTCAACGGGTTATGCGGCACTGAGGCCTACGCGGGGGTAGCTTTTAATTATGATCAAAAAGAAACACTGTCAATGCGTGTAACATAGAGCATTTGAAACTGAGGCATGTATCCGTCCGAGGCAACTATCCGGCTTTTACCCTAAGTATGTTTAATTAATTCACATGCAAACACGTATTAAGTATGTAACATATAGAATCCAATAAATGGTTCTAGAATGCTCAGGAATCCTTAGCAATTAAAGCCATATAACTTTCATATTAATACTTAACCTAGAGCCACATTAACATTTCCTGCTGTACGTACTGCGCACACAACGTATAAACAAGGTTGGAAAGTATGCAAGGCTTTACATTATTGTGTATTCACCGTCCAAATCACTTATTCAAAATATTTATTAGATTACAATAAACATAAAAAGAAATCGGTTTTACGTAAGCAACTAAACGATTGACGATTTTACAAACGACTGTGGGTTTTCTTCTTATTAATAGTAATCATATAATAAAACCGTAGGAAAGTCAAAACTGTACATTGAATATTTTTTAAAAAGGATTCTTGGGGCGTGGTCTCCAATCGATATCGAAACCAAAAATATAGTTTTTAGATTTTATGTCTGTTTGTCTGTATGTATGTCCGGGCTAAACTCCAAATGTACTGTATGAATTTGCTTTAAATTTTGCATGGTAATATTCATGCAAAATTTAAAGCAAATTCGTGCAGTACTTTTTGAGTTTAGCCCGGACATACAAACAGAAAACAGATAACTAAGAGATCGGTTCAACATATAGGGTACATATTATCACGCTATCACCTACGGGGGAGGAGCTGTGATAATTTTTAAAGTTTATCGAAGGTAAAACCGCGGGGCACAGCTAGTGAATGAATAATAATGATATCCTGGGACATTATTTACACACGGCCATCTGATCCCAAACTAAGCAAAGCTTGTACTATGGAAACCAGATAACTGATATATTACATATACTATTTTTTCTTTTGTAAATACATACTTATATAGATAATTACACCCAGACTCAGGACAAACAGATATGTTCGTGCACACAAATATCTGTCCTGGGTGGGAATCGAACCCACGACCTCCGGCGTGAAAAGCAAGCATTCGCCTACCACGCCAACAGGCCATTGAAACATTTATTTGCCAAAATGATACATTGTTAACCATATTACTTAGTGCTGTGCCTAGGCGAAAATTAGGACGCTACCACTACGCGAGATCTTTTCCATCTTGATAGTACCTAATAACATCTTATGTATCATCATCATTATCATATCAGCCTAAAGATGTCCACTGCTGGACAAAGGCCTCCCCAAAGATCTCCACAATTGCCGGTCTTACGCTGTCCGCATCCTGCGATTTCCAGCGACCCGCACAAGATCATCGGTCCAGTCTTAATAATAAAAGCATCTCATACACACGTCTGTATTACGCAGACATGAACGATGCTCTATATATATAAATAGCTGTACCCCGCGGTATTACCCGCGTAAAATTTTATAAATTATAACAGCTCCTCTCCCGTAGGTGATACCGTGATAATATGTAGCCTATATGTTGAACCGACCTCTAAGTAATATTCATGCAAAATTTGAAGTAAATCAAAAACATCTTATCTATACATATAATAAAATCGTAGAAAAGTCAAAACTGTAAATTGTATATTTTTTAAAAAGGAAACTTGGGGCGTGATCTACAATCGATATCGAATAGTTTTTAGAATTTTTGTCTGTTTGTTTGTATGTCTATGTATTATATAATTGTAAAATATACATAGTTACTGAACTTAAATTTAATAAAATCACTGTACTGCTCTTGTATATTCCGCTCTGAGATTGTTCTATGAATTAAATAGGAGAGTTGTAAATTCAGACCAAGAGAACAATAACTGGCTAAATTATTTTAACATTTAATGTTAGGATAACAATATCAGCGCGCTTGACAGGTTTTCAAGAACAATGCGTTACATTTAATATTCGTTTCCATTATTCGATGGTTATAATAATTCGTGGTACTACCAGTAGGTACCGACGCCAAGGAGCCCTCCCAGGGTACGTGTCCCGACCATCTGGGACATGGCGCAAAAGGGGGGTACCGGAGCAGCAAAACCGCGTTCCCAGGACTCCCCCATCAGGCGCCAAGAGAAGTCCACGGCAGGTAGGTTTAGTCGGTGCAAGTCGGACATACCCACCCGCAGACACTTTTTGCGGGTGGCATGCTAAGGCATTCCCCCTGACTTATCAAAACAAAAAAAAAAAAAAAAAAAGTACCAACGCCAGCACTTCAAGCTACCCTAATCTGTCAAAGGAGACGAATACGTTTTCAAACAATATTGGGCCCGGATGTAAAAAGATAAAATTGGTGTCAATTAATGGGTCTATAAATTATCAGCCAATCACTAAAAAATCCATGGATTTATTCAATCTATGAGCAGAGTTACAAAAGATTTAGTCTTATTATAGAGGTTATGTACCAACCTATACTAAACAGCTGATTTTTAAGGGCGATTGCTATTTAATAGTTATCCGTGTCCAGTATGTTAGCAAAAGTCGTACGCGTTAAGCAATTGTATATGTTACAAACAGGGGTTACTTTCCCCTATTGAAAGTGAACCTTATGGTTATGTGATAAAGTTGAAAATCTATTAAAGAAATTTGACAGATTGGGGTAGCTGGATGTGCTGCCGTCTGTACATACAGATTTTATGGAAATCACATTATTCATATGAACAGAGAGTTCAAGCCGCCCACGAACATGGCTTGAATAATTTTACTTAATTACTGGTAACGACAACTTAATATAACCGCTAAATCGCGGAGATGCTCAGATGAGCTATCAGAACCGGAATATTATAAACATAGAAAAAAATGTTAAAATACTTATACAATTTCTACAAATTTTGATTTACAAACCACATTAGGCTGCGTCAGTCACGTAAAGGGTATCTTCTATACATATAATAAAATCATAGGAAAGGCCAAACTGTACATTGAATATTTTTTAAAGAGGATACTTGGGGCGTGATCTACAATCGATATCGAAGCCAAAAATAGCGCTTTTAGAATTTTTGTCTGTTTATCTGTTTGTCTGTATGTATGTCCGGGATAAACTCAAAAAGTACTGCATGGATTTATTTCAAATTTTGCATGAATATTAGTAAGAGGTTGGGTCAACATATAGGCTACATATTATCACGCTATCACCTACGGGGGAGGAACTGTGATAATTTATAAAATTTAACGCGGGTAAAACCGCGGGGCACAGCTAGTTTACAATAAACTCCTATTTATATCGGTACGGTAGCGGTACGGTTTGAAAAAGTACCATGTAGCTAATGGCAAAGAATATCTTAATATCTCTATCTCTATTTCACCCATGAGTTTCGAAGAAGTCGACCCGGAGGAAGATCTCCTAGAGAACGTACAGCGCCCTCTCTCTGTGTACTATTATGACCATCATAATGCGATGGCCAACCCGTCTGCCAAGCGTGGCGATTATGGCGTATCCCTACAAAAGATGGACACAACTTCATTGTGAGAAAACATTAGGAGACCTAAGTTGAGTTGTGGACATAATTCGGCGGGCAAGATGATGATAAAATAATAAGAATCCTAATCTAGTGAACCTCAATTTGACTAATAACAAAACGCTAAGAGAATTATAGACAAAGAAGAAGAACAAAATGTACACTTTAAGGCAAAAATATGTAATACGAAACAATGGATAGAAACAAGAAAATTAGCGTCCTAATCGCTAAAAGCGATCTCTTCCAGGCAACCGTAACTGAATAACGAACCGTAACCGTAGACAAATTATATCAAATTATGAGCTATTTGACTTAGATACTACAAGTATAAGATATAACCTCTCAATAGCCCACGTCTTTTATGGAGTGCTCTAGAAGTAAGCAGTTTAACCTAAAGCATCTTCACATTACCTTTGTTCTATTACACATAACCCAGATATTACTAGTATCACGATATTATTATAACCTCTCACTTATCTGGTGTCCACAGATAACTATATTAGTACGACGTACTGGTTCCTAATAAAGTGCTGTAGTAGCAAGCGGGTAAATTATAGTTGTGGAACCAAGTATGCCAACATAACAGAACGTTTTCCTACAAAGCGAAAATTACCAAATCAAATGGTGACCTGATTCAGTAACTAAAACTTGATCGAAATCAAAGTATGTCAAAGCCTCGAATATGCCCACATTCTGCTAAAATGAGGTTAAGTTGCTACTTAAATCCGAATATCAAATCTTTTAGGTTCCGTTTTTTGCAAACGTAATTTATTGACACCAGCTTCAGGTCAAGAATATCGACGAAAATAATAAAATTTGTATTTATAAGGAATTGGAAAAAGTTTTAACTATCACACTAATATTATAAAGGCGAATGTCTGTGTGTGTGTGAGTGTGTACATTTGTTACTCTTTCACGCAAAAACTTCCGGACGGATTTCAAACTTTGTAGTAATATAGCTTATGTAGCCGAATAACACCTAGGCTATAATTTATAAAGTTTAACGAAGGTAGTAATATTATAAAGTCGAAAGTTTGTGAGTGCGTATGTTTGTTACTTATCCAAGACTAAACGACTGGAGCTATTTTAATAACACCCTGGATAAACAAATAGGCTATAATTTACAAAATTGAACGCGGGTAAAACCGCGGGGTACAGCCAGTAATTAATATATCTTACAATGAATTTCTTTCATAATGATATTGTTTTTAATCTTAATGTAATTAAATTAAAGTGTCCGTTTTTAGATTAACATTTAAGTACAGTAAGTGCATTGGACTTTCAGGAAACAAAGCTACCATACAACGAAATCTTTACCGCTGGTGGATGAACCACTGCCTGCATGGATAGAACGAGGGAAACTAAATATGATTATCTAAGAAATGTAAATCTGAAAGAAACTAAAATCAATACAGTTAAAAAATAATACGAATGAATGTCATGTTCCGAAATATACAGCAAACTTAACAATAGTTATACAGTGCATTTCAGTATAATATTAATTGATCATTATTATTAATTTTCTTTTTTGTTCATTTTTAATTCTTGTTGTTTTTTATTATTATTTATTGCTATGTTATTATTTTAAGTCAAAGGATGTAGCTGTAATAATATATAAGTTAAACTGATTGCCTATTTCGCCAACAAACTGTGTAACGCAGTTTGGCGAATACTAATATTAGTTTAATATGTATTCTTTATAATAAACAAAAACGTATAAACAAGCGATCTGAATCTGTGAACGCCCTTGTATACATAGTTAATACATATACTATTTATATACCTGGCCTAGAAAACCTCGAATATGCCTACATTCTGCAAAATTTAGGTTAAGTTGCTACTTAAATCTGAATATCAGATCTTTTAGGGTTCTGTTCCTTTCAAACGTAATTTTTTGACACCTTCTTCAAGTTAAGAAGAACGACGAAAAATAAAATACCGATTCATTAGTGTTGTAAATTTAATGTTGCGCCATATTTTGTTTGACGTGAATGTAGACTAAATATGTGACTCTATGAATGGTTTTGAAACGTCGAAGCAAGTTTTTTTCCTTGATCTAATCTGATTAACTGGGTGTTAACGAAGCTCTCTCTTAGGCAACTCTAGTTCTTAGTTGGTTGGCAAATGTTTGCTTTTCACGCCGGAGGTCGTGCGTTCGATTCCCACTCAGTACAGACATTTGTGTGCATGAACACGTCTGTTTGTCCGGAGTCTGGATGTATATGTTTTTACAAAAGAAAAGTAGTATATGTAGTGTATCAGTTATCTGGTTTTAATGTCCAAGGATATTATAATTATAATTATTATAGTGTAGAAGCGGAAAACTACAAGAGTGGGGATTTTCTATAAAAAGGCGATGCCTCGCCGGCATCGCTCTCTTTTGGCGTCCAACCTTGTCGAGGCTGTTACTCTGTCCGATTGTGAATCGATTCGTAGCCTTTGTCTATAATTGTTAGCCTAGTGTAGTTCGGGTGATTTTACTTCTTTTGTTCGTTTTCTTTGTTTGAATTAAAATTATTTGTCTGTTAATATTTTTGTGATTATTGTTGTCGTAAGTTGTATTAAAATTTGTTTTAAAAAAGCTACTTCTGGTCTCATTCCTTAGAATACGTTAATAATTACAGCTTAAAAATAGAATTCCTCTTTTAAGCCATGTGAATTACAAAAATACACGTGAAAGTCCAGGCTATTATACAATTAAATAAACACACCGTCCAAGTCCCACGAGGATGGCGTTTAGGTCTTGTCTGGCATTTATAAATTTACATTTTGTTAAGTATGTCAAAAATATCCAAGGACACGAAGATATATAACTCACCTTACCGGTTGGCATGGTTTATAAATACTTGTCTTTCACGCCTACGTCATGGGTTCCATTCCCACCCAGGACAGGTATTTGTGTACATGAACATGTCTGTTTGTCCTGAGTCTGGGTGTAATTATCTATTTAAGTGTATTTACAAAAGAAAATAGAATATGTAGTAATCAGTTCTCTGGTTTTCATAGTACAAGCTCTGCTTCATTTAGGATCAGATGGCCATGTGTGAAAAATGTCCCAGGATATTATTAATATCACATGTTTATTACCAATATTAAGTTATATATAGGCTTTATTTTAATATAAATATATTTGGGATACATGGAGAGAAATTTGCGCACGATCCTGGCATTCGCCAACAAAACTGCCTTCTGCATGTAACCTCTCCAGCCAGATATTAAGTCCTAAAAGAGTGACAGATGTTTTAATCATACGGTATCGTTATATCCACAAAGGATGTATTTTTCATTTGTCTGTCAATCACAACAAATATTTTTATATAATTGCACTCCTTCTCCACATGAACTTTATCTGTTCCAAATTTCATGTCCGCGCAATTATCGTAAAAAAGAGTACAAAGTTTTTGCTTCATGTATTAATTATTTGTATTACAATCTGGCCTAAAAGCGAATAAGTAATTTTATATTCACCTAAGCTTCTATTTCATCACTAGCTGTGCCCCGCGGTTTTACCCGCGTTAAACTTTATAAATGATCACAGCTCCTCCCCCGTAGGTGATAGCGTGATAATATGTAGCCTATATGTTGACCCGACCTCTTACTAATATTCATGCAAAATTTTAAGTAAATGCATGCAGTACTTTTTGAGTTTAGCCCGGACATACATACAGACAAACAGATAAACAGACAAAAATTCTAAAAACTATATTTTTGGCTTCGATATCGATTGTAGATCACGCCCCAAGTATCCTTTTTAAAAAATCTTCAATGTACAGTTTCGACTTTCCTACGATTTTATTATATGTATAGGTAAATAATTATAAGAATCCAACCACCTACTAAGTTTAGTAATATCTGTTAAGGGGAAGACCCTTTGATCATGTTTCTTATAATAATATTATTTTTATCACTTAACACTAAAAACATTAATCACAACATATCTTTCATAGGCTTTCATTCTTTCTATTTGCCTCACTAGCTCTGTAGTATCGAGTAGCCGGGTTGCCTCAACGACGTTCACATGATGTTGAAGGTGAAAATACACAACAGCCCTAAAATATAAGGGCTGTGGCGTATTTTCGAATGATCTCCGCAATGGAATCCATCTTTAGATCCCGGTATAGTTCTTATATACCAGGGAGCATTAACTATATCCCGTGGCACCTTATTGTGGAATCTTTAGATGCTATTTATATGACCTTTTGCCCAATTGTATTCCATATGTCCATACGGTCTCTGGAATTTGATTGTACAGCAAAAGTTTAATAATTTATTATTAATAATATAAAAATAAATGCAAAATTAATTATGTATGTTAATACTAAACCGCTATATCGATTGTAATTAATAATGATAATACTAGTCAAGGGCGTAGGGGCATACTTCAAATCCTATTGCTGAACACGATTCTCGGTACACCATCAAAATTACCCATTCATAAGATTATTAATAAAATGACGCTCAATTTTTTTAATCTAGAAAGTTTACTACATAATATTGATGATGTATGTTCAAGTAATGACACAAGCAAGTTTTCCGTTACATGCTACATTTTAACAACTGATGACAGATGCCAATGTTGATAACGCTGCGACCTTAGTGGTGATAATTGATGGCATCATTTACATATATATTGGTACTGCATCCCCAATAGCACTTCCAATATACATCGGAGACTCCATATAGTAAATATCTCTATACATAGACTCACGCCTGTTTCCCAGAGGGGTAGGCAGAGACAACGGATTTCCATTTGTCACGATCTTTGCATACTTCTTTTGCCTCGATTACTGTCATTATATTCTTCATACATGCTCGCCGGTTTAGGGTACTTCTGACCTGCCCTTTCTTGAGAACATCTCCAATTTGGTCAGAGAATGTTCGACGTGGTCTTCCCCTTCCGGTTGTCCCATTCACCCAGGCCAGGTATACTTCTTTTGTCAATCTTCTTTCATTCATCCTTTCTAAATGGCCAAACCATCTCAGCATGCCTTTTTCAATCTTTGTGACTACATCCTCTTTCACACCACAACGCTCTCTTACATCAGTATTTCGAATTCTGTCTCTCAAAGTCACACCACACATACTTCTCAGAGCTCTCATTTCCACTGCATTTATTTTACTTTCATTCTTTTTCTGCCATACCCAACTTTCACTTCCATACATTAAAGTTGGCACTAACACTCCATCGTGCACTTATTATCTCTATCATCATAATATTATACCTAAAGCAAAAACTATGCACCCCTTTTAACGAAAATTGCGCGAACGGAGGAGTATGAAATTTGGAACAGTTAAAATTCATACGGAAAAGGAGTGCAGAAAACGAATATTTTATATAATATGCATTAGAAGTAAATTATTTTAATAAAAAAAACCATTACACACACTAGCATGCTTTTGACACACTGATAAACTGATATTATATATCTTTAATGTCTATAGTCTTTGTCAATAGAACCTTAATGGTTGAATTCCGAACAAGTGTGTAGTGTGTAGAGTGTATCGATAATAAATTAGTTATCCACTAGTACTACAAAACGGTTCTGATCAGATTTCAACTAGTCATGCTGACGGAAATCGATATCTTCCTTACAAACAGGGGTTACAAATTTCGCAAACTATGCAAAGCCTTGCCCCGCATGGGGTCAATGACCAAAACAATATTACTCAACCGTAAAAGTAGTTAAATAGTTAGCCCATCAATTACTAGTGTATTTCATTAAGGACAGTAGCCTAGATTAAGTTGTTCTAAAGCCGTCTGTAATATCTGGATTACGTAACTAAGAGAGACCGAAATATAAGGATGGGTTGCCACTTACTATAGACACAGCTTAACACATATTTTTTTTTCTTGATAAAGCAAGGAGAATGTCTACGCTTGCCACCCGCAAGGAGTGTCTGCGGGTGGGTATGTCTGACTCGCACCGACTAAACCTAACCTGCCAGGGCCTCTTGGCGCCTGATGAGAGGAGGCCAGAGAACGCGGGCGTGCTGCTCCGGTGCCCTTTCACGCCATGTCCCAGATGGTCAGGACATGTACCCTGGAAGGGTTCTGGGCTCTCGCTTATTGCTGACTCCTGCCAATCCTTCAAAGCGAGTGTTACATACAATAGTACTTCATAAGGGGCAATAGACTAGCCAAAGTAAAACTAATTTGACAACCTCCGTGATTGGGTTGTTAGTCAACCTATATTCTTATACAAAGGTTATGTGTTCGATCCTCGACAAGACAAATATTTGTGTTTATGGATATGTCTATTTATCTTGGTCTGCGTGTTTCTGGGCACATAGCTCGTAGAGCCGACGGCTGCTGGGGAAAAAATGTTCTCGAGTGACGACCGCGAACCGGAAGTCGCAGCGTGGGCAGGCCCCTACAGGCTGGACCGATGATCTTGTGAGGGTGGCTGGAAGTCGCTGGATGGGGATAGTGCAAGACCGGCAATTGTTAGTTATCTTTGGGGAGAACTTTGTCCAGCTGTGGCCATCTTTCGGCTGATATGATGATGATGAGATTTTTCTGTGTATTGTATGTATATATTGACGGTCACCGTAGCCTAGTTGGTAGTGCTCCTGCCTACGAAGCTGAAGAAATCCTGGGTTCGAATCCCGGTAAGTGCAAATATTTGTTTGATGAGCACGAATATTTGTTTTTGAGTCATGGATGTTTTCTATGTATTTAAGTATTTATCTATCTATATAAGTATGTATATCGTCGCCTGGTACCCATAGTACAAGCTTTGCTTAATTTGAGGCTAGGATGATCTGTGTGACATTGTCCCTAAATATATATAAAAAAAAAAAATTATACAAGTATTTCTATCGGTTGACTAGTATCCATAGTACAAGTTTAGTTAGGGCTTTATTTGCGCTAGATGGCGCCTTGTAGTATGTTCCGGATATTTATTATTTATAATATCTGATTTAGGTGACAAAGAGCAAGCTAAATAAATATAAGGATAGATTGTCACTCATTATACACACTAAACTCATCTGCTACTAAAGCACTACTATAAGAGATAGCAGACTCGCTTAAACCGTTATATCTGAGATATCGATAATCAGCCAAAGAAATAAATTGTATTGTTTAAAATGAGTTGTTACTTTTAACTACCCTCATACTTTTTGCCATTTAAAGGTCAACGACCCAAATAAATGTTAGCAAGTTAATATACGAGTACCATTGAGGCCGGGAGCTCGGGACTTTGACACAGTTTTTGTCAGCAAAATTATAATACTTCCCATTAAAAAAATATACAGACGACTTTATTTTTTAGCAGCATCCGATTTGAACAGAAATTTTACAAGGCGGTCCATAAATAGTAGAGGCAACTTTAGGACCGTTATACGCCCATTCCAATAAAAGTATTTTTTAGTTTTCCATACCATCAACTGATCCTTGTTCTCGGGAAATGGAAACTGCTTTTTGTTCAGTAACATATTGACGGACCTATTGGCATGATTGTTAACGCCTTCTATGCCGCAGGTCGTGGGTTCGATTCTCACCCAGGACAAATATTTGTGTGTATGAACATGTCTGTTTGTCCTGAGTCTAGGTGTAATTATTTATATAAGTATGTATTTACAAAAGAAAGTAGTATATGTAGTATATCAGTTATCTGGTTTCCATAGTACAAGCTCTGCTTAGTTTGGGATCACATAGGCGTGTGCGAATAATGTCGCAGGATATATAATATAAAAAAAATATGCATATTAAGTAAAAGCTTTCACTAACCAATACAAAAAACTTATTTTTTGTACGCGATGTCTCCATAGACATCACGCGTCTTTGATTTACGAGTATTATATATTTACTAGCTGTGCCCCGCGATTTTACCCGCGTTAAATTTTATAAATTATCATAGCTCCTCTCCCGTAGGTGATAGCGTGATAATATGTAGCCTATATGTTGACCCGAAGTCTTAGTAATATTCATGCAAAATTTGATTTAAATCCATGCAGTACTTTTTGAGTTTAGCCCGGACATACATACAGACAAACAGACGCACAGACAAAAATTCTAACAGCTATATTTTTGGATTCGATACCGACTGTAGATCACGCCCCAAGTATCCTTTAAAAAAATATTCAATGTACAGTTTTGACTTTCCTACGATTTTATTATATGTATAGATTTGTCATTGTAATTGTACTGTCACAAATAATTGGCCAAACCTTGAACATCGTATAGTTTATGGTTATACTAACTGAGCATAATAAATTGAGGGGTGAAGTTCCGCGAGGTCATTGAACTGTACATTGTAATTGTAGCCTCGTTGATATTGGCTGAATGCAGAAGCTTTTCGAGCCCTCCTATTTGCCAACAATATTTTATCCGTCGTATCTATCCATTAGACGAATATAGATCGTAAGTAAGTAAGCATTTATTTGCATAAACATGTGTGCACATACAAAAAATATTATTGCATGCAAGATGTAGTAGACATATATTATGTTCGAACTAGTTGTTTTTTTTTTATTAAAAAATTTAAAAATAATCCCGCTTTATGGAATCCAATTCCTGTGTTGCGGGGTACTTTACAAACATATAATAGAGGGACACAATTACATCCAGACTCAGAACAACTATTTATGGGTCACACAAATAGTTGTCCGGCGCGGGACTCGAACCCGCGACACGAAGTGGCGTACAAATGTTTTATAATAGTACATTTAAAAGATTTCAATTTAAAAATATTATTCCGAAAATCTAGAAATCAGTGCTTCGTATAACGCATTTCTTACAAGTTTCTTTTATTAGTCTGTGGACCGTCTAGCTAGGAGTAAAACTAAAGTTCATAGCCAAACTTTGTGCTTGAGATCGATAAAAAGTTTACATTAAATGAATAACTGAAACATTGTTCCATAATCAAAGAAGTGAAACTTCTTTACCACCATTGTGATTAAAAACTAGATGAAACGCAAAAGCGACTGTAAAAAGAGACAAACGTATTCATAAATTATTTGATTCAGTCTGCGAAGGAATGAAATAGATTACAATGCTATCTTATTATATGCTGCAATGTGTCTTTGCGACTGCGTATGAACAGCGAAGCCTGGATAATGTATCCTCAAATACGTGGTGAATCATTCACGTGTTTGATTTTTTTGCATATGCGTATTAAAATTAACACATGAATTAATATAATCTAATCATTAACAAAATTAAACCAATATAATCATTTGTATTGATTTTCAACCTAATAATATGTGTGTATATAATATTGTGTATTTCAATATTTTTGCCTATTTTCCATACATTACCCCACGACATAGGCATTCATTTTCATAGTGCGGGCGTTGTCTATCAAAAAACAAACATATATATAATGTGTTACATAAATAGTAGACATGAAACTAAGCAAACTAAACCAAATCAATGGTGAGGCAATAAAAATATTTTTTGACTCGTACAAAATGTATCAGCTCATACTTACTTGTTGTTATTCTTGACTGCATCGTTGGGCTAACGGTAATTTGTTCAACCGCAGATAATAAGGTCCTGGGTTCCAATCCCGGGTCGAGTCAAAAATGGATTTAGGGATTTTTCTATTCAAGGAAATTTCTCAGTATCAGTCCGAAGCCTGGGAGTTGGCGCCCCATCACACCCCCATGCCTTTGAGAGTACGTATATCCAATAGCTGATATACTAAATATAATGCTTTTCTTTTGTAAATACATTCATATGTATATAGTAAATTACACCCAGACTTAGGACAAAAATACATGTTCATGCACACAAATATATGACCTGGGTCGGAATCAAACTCAAGACCTGTGGCGCGAAAGGCTACCAACCACGTCAATAGACCCGCCAAACTGCCACTATTTATATTACACTACTATTTACAAATATATATATAAGCACTACTGTCTACTATATATAATCCTTATAAACATAAAAGTCCTTATAAATACAAATCCATGAAGCATTATTTGCTATTATAATTAGAAATCTACGACCTTTTGGTAAGCGTCAATAAATTTTACAACGACATTATGGAAGACTGATTACAATCGCGTGCGGGTAATAAAATATTGATGACATCTAAACTGTTTATTTTATCGGGAAACAGCATAAAATGAGAATATATTTGTGTACAGGGAACTTCCTTACTCGGCTAAAATGCACAAACCGTGTTACCTTCTACTGATATAAAGTTATAGCTCTGCAACAAAAATAAATTGTGAAAATGGGAATTTATCTGTTATCGAATTGTTTGGTTTTTATCACAAGTTCTCAAGTAGGCATAAGATTTAGCTATTGTTTTATAATCGGGACTAGTCCCTCCCTCTTACCCACCACTGCAACTCCTGTAAGCCAGGATTCACAGTGGCACAGGCACATAATGAGCGGTGAGGCTCAGGCATGTCCCGGGGAATCGCTTTAACTGTCATGAATCCCGCAACGAAATTAATCAGAAAGAAACAAGGAGAAGTTAGAAAATGAAATGATTTAGCAAGTGATAGGTGGTTACCGTAGCGCATAATCCTTGGAACTCACACATTTAAGAATCGATTCCTTCAATGATAAACTCTACTCCCCTTACTTAAGGGCAAGTAGCATAACATTAATCCACTTCTTATTAATTTTTAACTTTAAACTTTATGAAAAACAGTAGGCTAGGTCTAGCAGAGCTAGTTTTGTACGTAATATTTGTAATATGTAACATTGAGCTCTCTCAATGTTACATATCACAAATATTCTAACGAGGGTAATACATTGTATGGGACAGTTACAATGCAGACTACGTGTGCGCAAAACATAGGAGTACTTTAGAACTCTTCCCCACTCCAATGATCCGATGGGAAAGATAAACTAAAAGATGGGAAACTATCGGAAAGAGGTCAAGTACAGGAACAACGGCTTTACGTACCATCTGAGCCACGAGAGACCAACAACAACATCCATTCTTCCGGCAAATTTTTCTAAGCTAAAAATCCCCGTAAAACCATTTTACTTTGCTCTACAGACCCTCCCATGATGACCTGAGTTGGCCTTAATCTTACGCATAAATGCAACATTATAACGCTATTAACTGTAGCCGATTTTGTAAGGTGGAAGGAATTAAGGTACCGACGCCAGCACATCAAGCTACTCCAATCTGTCATATTTCCCCAATTGACAATGAACCTTATGCTTATCTGTTAACGTTGAAAATCTATAAAAGCAATTTGACAGATTGGGATTGCTGGATGTCTGGCGTCTGTACTATCCTAATAGAGGCTAGGCTAGAGCCAGTGCTGTCAACACTAACCAACGCCCAATATCTTTAACAAAAACTTTCGTTAACATTGTTTTACAATGCATTTGTATGCTTTGGTAATCATCACGGTTGTATCAAATAAGTCGTTCGATGTTATTCAATAAGACCACTAATTCTACATCAAAAATATAAAAAGCATTGTGTAATTATTTTATATTTTGTGTTGTGTATTTTATTTTATTTGGGAAGCTAACAGCTAGATACATACAATTTTTTGTATCTTTATTATGTGTGCTCAATAAATATTTTTTCTTCTTCTTTTTCTTCTTAATTGGTTGCAATTTTTTTATTTATTAATGCCAATAACAACTTTCCACAACTAGTTAACAAAATGGAGGTCTATTTAATAATTACAATAATGACTACCCTAAAAATGGTTTTACAAGACTGAGCCAATAGTACTATACAAAGATTTATACATTATCATTGCAATATCCAGTTAATTTGGATCTGGTAGAAATTTTACTAGTAGTAAACAGATCAATAAAATCAAAATGACTGTCACCATTTAACTTGTTAAATTCATTGAATATATGCAGAAAGCTGTTAACTCTAAAATTGGTAAAATAAACACCCATATAGTATTTATACTTGTTCCATGATTAGGCGGAAAGGTCTTCCCTGGCTCTAGTTTTAATCCACAACACAAAAAGACAGTTTCCAGTTATAAGTTTCTATATTTTTGTGGCATCGTTACTGCCTTATAATTTCAATGCCATTTTAATAATTAGGTAGATAGCTTGGTTATTGATTCACGACAATTTGTTCAGTTATTCAGATGATACAACTCTACAATGTAGTCGGTGTCGAGGGTTTACCAATTAGCTTATTAATTCTGTTATAAATACAATGGCATTACCACAAAAAAATGCCATAACTATTTCATGTGTAGCTTATAAAGCCGTAGTAAAAATAAGCACACAAAACTTCACTCATCTACTCTAACATCTTAACAAACCATGACGACAAAAATTATATGCACCTCCCAAATTCCGTAACCAAAATCCATCCACAACACTCAATGGGTACTGCCATCTCACTCTAAACAAAGACCAAAATCGTTAAAGAAAGCGGTAGGCACACGTACATAAAGAACTTGATGCCATAACGTCCTATCGATTTTCTACTGACGTACGCTTCGGGTCCCCTTTGAATGAAGCTACTACAGTTGCTGTTTATATGCCCTTATTATACTGAAGTATAGTAAGCAGTGATCTATACCGGGGAGTGGATAAGATATGGTCATATATGAGGAAGAGTAAATTATAGATGAGGCTTTTAGCATTATTGCGTAGTAGGAGAGCATGTACCGAAAAATTAAGGTGCTTACATAAATTGCGTCATTATGTTTGTGGTAGGTGGAAGATTTATTTATAAACCAATAGAATTCGCAATTGAGTACAGAGGTTCAGAACTGACTTTTATTTTGATTCTTCTGACTTTTTTATTCACATAAATGTTATAAACCACTGTATGGAAAGTCGGACCATGGATAGTAGTATTACAAGTTAAATATATGTATATATTAAGAATAATATTATTTAAAAATATCGAATAAAAAAAACAATATATTTTATATACGTATAAACCAAAACAAACGTTATAAACTTAAATTCAACGTTCAAAATCTATATACATACAATAAAATCGTAAGAAAGTTAAAACTGTACATTGAATATTTTTTTAAAAGGATAGTTGGGCCGTGATCTGCAATCGATATCGAAACCAAAAATATAGTTTTTGGAATTTTTGTCTGTATGTCCGGGCTTAACTCAAAAAATACTGCATGGATTTACTTCAAATTTTGCATAAATATTACTAAGAGGTCGGGTCAACAATAGGTTACATGCTATCACCTACGGGGGAGGAGCTGTGATAATTTATAAAGTTTAACGCGGGAAAAACCGAGGGGCACAGTTAGTTAAAAATAAAAGTACTTACAAATAAAAGCTAGCTATATTTCAAGCTAGCGATGTTTATATTATAAATACAATAGATTATTAGATCTGTGACTTATGATCATATATAATTTAGTTAATTAGCTTATTTCTTGAAGTTAATGTCAAAATTTATTTAAGTATTTAATATTAATGGGTAATACGTATAGTATATATATATATATATATATATATATATATATATATTACTATGTATTACTACATCTTGAAGAAAATAATGAAATACATACGTCTATATTCTTTTAATATCACCGAGTACTAAAATATGCAATGATTTTGAGCATAATTTCGGAAAGTAATATTGAATTTTGACATTGTATTATTTCTATTGTATTGTTTTTTAGTTGAGTCTCCATAATACCTGCCTTAGCTAGGCAAAAAATATCTCTCTTCATAGAGGATTTTATAGTAGTGTGAACTTTAATGGTGGATTATTGCTGGATTGGAAACTCCTTCTATAATTAAAGTCCAAGTGAAAATGACAGTATGTGGGTTAAGTTCACAGAAGAAATTATAGTAGATGAGGCAGAAAAGTGCGTAAGTGAAGATCATATATATGTAGGTGCAGGAAAGTATGCTATCAACAGACATAGATCCGAGATAAATTAACGACTATACAAATATATTAGTAACTACTAGATAAAACAACTTAACAAGAAATGAAAAAAAAGAGTGTATACCTAACTATAATAAAGACATGCAGCCTGTGTATCTGTAGCCATGACTTTACTTTTTTAGAATGAAATGATTCCTTTTTCTCATGTAAGTGAATATTGTATTCTTTTTGAGAAAATAAATGTCTTAAACCTAAAATAGCCTAAACTGAAAATATTGTTAAACCACCGACAACTCCGTTCTAGACTTTTCAACATAAACGCTCACAAATTGATAACTTGGTGTAATTGAAGTAATTAAATGAAATAATGAAATTAATTCAGCACTTGGGTATTAACATACACTTGTACTTATCAAGCTGACAATGCAGTACATAAACATTGTCGAATACAGTATAAAGGTCACAAAAATAATAAGTATGTTTGTAAACTACCGGTGGCACAAGCATTTATTTCGCTTTTGCAGGTATTGCATATTTTAAACAAAGTATGATATATTACAGTGTATATGAGGGTGCGCCAAGATAGGTTTATTACTCTCACTATCAGAGACAAACTTGCAAGACCGAAGGGTTTAACTCTGGGTTACTTTGGACGCTGCGCAGTATCTCTGTTGATCGCACACACCGTCTGATCCCAAACTAAGCAGAGCTTGTACTATGGAAACCAGATAACTAATGTACTATTACTACTTTTCCTTTATAAATACATACTTATATAGACAATTACACACAGACTTAGGACAAACAGTCATGTGCATGCACACAAATATCTAAGTAATAGTATATAGGTAAAGGTTGCGTGTTCGATCATCGCGCATGACAAATGCTTGTGTTCATGAATATGTCTATCTGTCTTAGTCTAGGTATTTTCTGTGTATTGTATGTATATATTTTCAATAATAAAATTAATTAAGTATTTCTATCGGTTGTCTAGTATCCATAGTACAGACGGCAGCACACCCAGCTACCACAATCGTCAAATTTCTTTTATAAATTTTCTACTTTATCACAAAAGGATAAGGTTCACTTTCAATTGTGGAAATTTGACAGATTGGGGTAGATTGATGAGCTGGCGTCTGTACAAGCTTTGCTTAGTTGGGACTAGATGGCGCTGTGTGATACGTCCTAGATATTCATTATTTTATAATTAATAATAATAATAATCATTTATTTTCTCCACATTTTGAAGAATACGCTTTATAATCAATACAGGTATGTGTAATATAATAATCTAACGTTTGCTTTGTAATCAATATACTGATGTTTGGCAGCAGCATCGTTCTGGTACACACGGCTACATATCAAGCTATACATTTCCAATATAAGCTGATCTCTCATTGTATGAAAATCTTATACAACGCGAGATCAGCTTATACAGGAAATGTATAGCTTGATATGTAGCCGTGTGTACCATGCATAGCGATTATGCCATATCCACCTAAGATACTTGCGATCCTTTTGTCAAGCAGTGGACGTCTCTCAGCTGACATGATGATAAATAAATATCCTGGGACATTATTCACACACGGCAATCTGATCCCAAACTAATCGTAGCTTGTAGTACCAACCAGATAACTGATATATTACACATACTAGGTTTTATAAAAGAAACTTATATAATTACACCCAGACTCAAGACAAGCAGACATGTTAACACATTTAAATACAATGTAACTTTATGTAAAAAATAAATATTTTAAAAAAGGATTTCTACTGAGTTTTCTGGCAGTGTTTCTCAGTAGCTGCCACGTTATGCACTGCACGGTAGGGTAAAAAAAATTGACGATTCCACACAAATGTAATATTTTAACGGAATAAAAGACTTTTTGAATTTTGAATTTTGTTCATGCACACAAATATCTCCGGGGAATCGATCCCACGACCTGCGGCGTGAAAAGCAAGCAAGTATAGGTATTTGATTGTCATGTTTGCATTAATAGCCGTAGTTTTAATTGTCGAAATAGTTTCAGTTTACTATATGAGACAGGACTAAAATGTTGTAAGGTTTTAACAAGAGAAGCACAGTAACTGAGACTTAACTCTCCCTGAGTTAAGGAATATGGGATTACTTAATGCAGACTATTATGCGGTGCATGTATTTAAATTAAATTCATTTATTAGAGACGACATACAGAAAAAGAATACAAGGTTTACTAGCGTTATTCTTTTATTTCTAAAGAATAACGCTCGTAAAAAGAATAATAATATAACGACTACTACAAAAACAAATATATATATATAAGCTCCCCGCAGGACAGGCTCAGGCTAGTCGAGGGAGTTTCGCAATTTCATATTTATGTTGGCAATACTTTGTATACTTTATTATAACAACTCTGTATAAGCGTGTTAATTATTGGTTTATAAAGTTCTATTCTATTCTAAAGGAGTACGGAGAATTTCGAGCAACAGATTTTACTGTTATTCTTTTAATAACGTCGTTAACGTTTTTATTTTTAATGTTTCTTGTTACGACGATGGGGGATTTATAAAACATTTGAGTTGCAGTAGCAAAACAATTGCTATAATTTTTTTTTGTTATTAATAAACAATTTATATGATAATTATAAAAAAATGCTATTATAAAAAGCTATAGACATATAGATTTGATGTGGTAATTAACCTCTGTCATGGCTGAATGATTGTAATCTGACGACAACAACCGGGACCGATAGCTTAAAGTATTCTCCGAAGCATAGAGATGTTTAACTATTAAACCACCTTAACGGTTACCCATCTATGGACAGACCGCGTGACTGGGTGCTTTACCTCATCATAACAGCTGAGAGAGGTCTACTGGTGAACAAAAGCGTCCCCAAGAATGATCTTTGGGACATATGCTATAATCGCCAATCGGATGTCGATTGCAGTATGACGGTCAGAAAGTCAGAAAGAAGCTGCTGCCTGTCTTCTGGAAGATAATACCTTGGATCGACTTCTACGCCCCCCCACGGGATGAGATGGAGTGATGATATTCTGATATTCACCGCCGTCACCACACAGCAAAGTATAATAATAATATAAAAAGTATAAGTAATTAAATGAATGAATAGCTAGATGCTCTCACCGGTCCGTAAGCGATCGGCGAGGTTAAGCAACTAGGCTCGCGGTCAGTCCATAGATGGGTGACCGCCAAAGTGGTTTAATTTCTGAGCGTCTCCGTGCTTCGGAGGGCACGTGAAGCTGTCGGTCCCGGTTGTAGTCATTAGACAACAGTCGTTAAGCCATGTCAGAGGCCTACTGGGCGGCTTGAGCAACTCTGACACTAGGGTTACCACTACCCATACAATAAGCAAGCAACGAATCACCCTTGCTTAAAATTTAAATAATCTTAGTATAGGTAGGTAGGGTAAGGTTTCTGTTTATGGTGTAAGAATATTATTTCCAACTTTCCACGGAGGTAATTCCCAAATAAGAAATGTTGCCCAATTAAGTTTCACAACACTTTTACCGTCGCAATTACATGAGGCCTTGATATTTATAACTCGTCCGACATATTTCACTGAAAATCAATGAAGTTAACGTAAATAATGTTTGTATTTGACGGGCCGGTTGGCTTAGTGCTTGCCTATCACGTGGCAGGTCGTGGGTTCGATTCCCACCCAGGACAGGTATTTTGAAGAAGAAAGAAGAAGAAAAAAATATTTATTGAGCATACATAATAAAGATACAAAAAATTCACAATTAGAGTAACAATGGCGACATAAAATATAAATAAATACCGTACAAAATACTCCATTAGTGTTACTAAAACATTTTTGGGCGCTCAAATGGCTAGCAGCTCAGCATGATGTTACAACCACAATGTAGCTGTAACGCTGATTTTCAGCCACCTGCCACATTTTCATGCATGCTGTGCATTACTTTGTGTATTCGTGCATGCTGTATAAAAGCCTCCCCCAAGAATAATCTTTGGGATATACTATAATCGCTACGCTTGGCAGACGGGTTGGCGATCGCAGTAAGATGGTCTTTGTACCCAGAAAGAAGCTGCTGCCCATCCTCTGGTAGATATTCCCTCGGGTCGACTTCTACGCCCCCCACGGGATGAGATGGGGTGATGATATTCTGATATTCGGCTCAGTCAGCATACAGCATTAATTATCTATATAAGTATGTATTTACAAAAGAAATGTAGTATATGTAATATATCAGTTAAATATCTGGTTTCCATAGTACTAGCTCTGCTTAGTTTGGGATCAGATGGCCGTGTGTGAATAATGTCCGAGGATATTATTATTATGCTAGTTATTAGATATCATTAATTAATTTTCCTCCTATGATTAATACATGACTGAATGATTCCACTTAAGGTTTGTTTATCTATCTCTATATTTAGTTGCATAATAAACGTTCACAATGTTACTAACAGTTTGAGTGAAGGCCATATAAGTACCTTGTTTAAACAAGGCCATCAACGATGCACTGCCGTTGCTGCGACAATTAACTAAATAGAACAAAACATGGAAGTCGCAAACGGCCATTGGAAATGTGTCACGGACGGAGCCCTGAGCGGCTCCACAATCACAATTGTACAGACGTCAGCACATCAAGTTACCCCAATCTGTCAAATTTCCCCAATTGAAAGTGAACCTTATGCTAAAGTGATACAGTTGAAAATCTATAAAAGAAATTTGACAGATTAGTGTAGCTTGATATGCTAGCGTCTGTACAATTGTGATTGTGGAGACGCTCTGAGTTCTCTGTACCTTTACCAGGTCATAATAGCCTTACAAACGATATCAAAGTTAAGATGCTCTCATCGGTATGTAAGTGATTAGTGAGGTTAAGCAACTCGCTCGCGGTCAGTCCATAGATATTTTTTTTTATATCATAGTGCAAAGTCTTGCAAGTCGGTCACCTGATGGTAACTGACCACCGTCGCCAGGACACTCGGAACACCAGAGGAGTCGCGGGTGCGTTGCCGGCCTTTAAGAGTCGGCAAACAAGTGTTGCTGACCCTTCCCCCCACCCGATGAGCTCTGGCGACCTTACTCACACGCAAAAACACAACATTAAAATTATTAATGTTATTATTATGGAATGTCTTCTGTAAGGTGGAGGAACTTCCCCAGTCGCGCTGCTCTTTAAGTGTCCTACCTCTCTTAGGCGCCAAAGTGGTTTAATTGTTTGTGTCTCCGTGCTTCGGAGGGCACGTTAAGGTGTCGGCCATTAGGCAACAGTCGTTAAGCCGTGTCAGAGGCCTACTGGGCGACTTGAGCAACTCTGACACTAGGGTTACCACTACCCATAAGTAAGCAATGGATCACCCTTGCTTAAAATTTAAATAATCTTAGTATAGGTAGGTAGGGTAAGGTTTATGGCGTAAGAATATTATTTCCAACTTTCCACGGAGGTAATTCCCAAATAAGAAATGCTGTAGAGACCTACTGGGCGGCTTGAACAACTCTCACCAGGGTAACCACTGCCCATACGATAGGTAAGTAAGATATCAAAGTTTAAGACTGCTATTGATTTTAATTAAATACAAAATTTTCCGCAGTATTGTCATGCAAATCCTAATCGCTATGGTTACAATGACGGCCATTGTGTGGGCAGTGTATCCGTGCCGTCCTGTAGAAGTCGGCGTCCGGTGTCCACCTACGCACCTGGGATATAATTATACCTGGTGATACTTTGTGATACGTACTAATAATTATGGTTCTTTTGGCCGAATTTGTGCAATGGCGGCTTATCTCTACGGGGGCTAACCAACTACGTAGGACAAAGTATGGTACAGGTACATATGTGTGCAAAACTAAAATGTATGTCTATCTCTACAACGGGATGGGGGGAGACGCATGGGCGTATAATAACACTTTTTGGGCCGCCTCGGGATTCAAACCTAGGACATCATTATATGCGGTTGAATACACTCCCGCTAGAACAATTAGCCAGTTTAGTCTAGTATTATGATAAGTGAGTGTTTACCTGCCATCCCTGCAAGAGTAGCGATCTATCAACGGTCCGGAGCCACATAACGGCGTCGCCAGCCTGGAAGTCCCTAAGGCGGTGGCAACGGGTATGCAGGAACAAGCCGAGGCACTTGAGTAGCTCGGAGGTGGAAGCCTGGATCACAGTCTTGCGCGGTGCAAGCGGTGGGCCCGTGGGCGCTGGCAGCTTCTCGTAGCACACGTTATTGTTGAGCGCGTTGGCGCGCGCCACGTCCGGCGGCGGCGCAGGAGCGCGGTACCCACCCGGACACGCCGCGTTCTTGTTGCGGTCCAGCGGCGCATTGTCCGTTAGTGGCGGACGGAAAGTCGCCACGCTCTTGCTCTTGCATTCCAGCTTCTTCTTATTATTGTTCGCTGTAGAGAACCTCTTCCAGGAGAGCGCGTTTATAAACAACGAGTGCTTCTTGAGATTCTTCTCGAGCGCCGTCTTCTCGGAGATGATCTTGGCAGCATCATCAAGAGTAGCGCGGCGCTCGTCACGCGGCGCGTCACGGTTCTCGCGATTCTTGGCGTTGTTGAGCCGCTCATAGGAGTAGGCCAGCGCCTGGGTGTCCGGTGGCGGCGCGGCGGCGGGCGGGCGCCGCTCGCGCGGACTAAAGCTCAGCACGGTGCCCATTAGGCCCGCGCGCGTGTAGCCGTTAGGTGCCCGCATGCATCACGTGCGCGGCGCGCGACGGCGGCGGCCAGTGTGGGCTCGATAGCGCCGCGCATGCGCGCCGCCCGCCTATCGATCAGCTGGACCCGACCGACACACCCCACCCTACTACCCGCCGCGCGGGACCCCCGCCCGGTAAACAAACCCGCACCATACACCGAACACGATCATCGGTTATTAATTCCGATTAAGAGCGACGCCTAGCGCTTCTCACCGGATGTGTCACGAGTACGACAAGCAATTACGGTACTATAACCGCATTAACATAATTGATCAACAGGAGGAAAATGTCGATGATGATTCATGTCCATACGTACTCGCACTGCTTTGGCAGTGTTAGTTACACGTCAATAGTGAATTATCCTCTTCATACTTATACACTGCTCGCGATGCAAAAGTGAATAATTTATTGCGTCCCAATAGAGCCCGCGCTGAATAGGTACTCTAACTTTACATGTACCAAAACTGGCTTATATTCAGGAAAAAGATTTTGGTAGGTATCTGTGCTACAGGAGGCTGGATTATTGCGGATGTTATATAATAATGCGGCGGTCCCCGGACGATAATCGCATCGAGCAAGTTCCGTATCCGTAATTCCGTACCTTTGACACACTCCCGTCCAACGTCGTTTGGAATGTAGGTTTACTCTCGCCGACCAATATGAATTTTCATTAAAAAGCGACAGGCTATTAAAAGCTTCACCATTATTGCGCTTAAAAGGTTTTATTCGCAGTGTACTGTGTTTTGTACAGTTGACACCACGTCAGAGGATATGCTTCGAAATTGACAGCAACTTTATTACATTGTTAGCAAAGGCGGTTTTTGAAGGGCTAAGCGACTGACGCGTCGTTAATTGTAGGTACCTGGAATTTATGATGAACACAGTGTGTAAAAGATCACACACGCAAAAGTGACGCCAACCGCTAGGTAGTGATTCTGTAGGGCAATAATACATAAATATGTAATTATATTAAATCAATACCGTACTCAGACAGCCATAAGCTGACCACGCTACTAATTTGTATTATTTCGTTAATTAGATAGTATTCATTAGTTATCACGTATGTTTCAGCTCTTTTTTATTGTAACGCCCGCATTGTTATAAATATTCCTGTGTAGCAGGGTACTCTAAAAACATATAATTGACAGATAAAAAGCACACCTAGACTCAAAACAACTATTTATGGGTCCTACAAATAATTGTGCATTGCGGGATTTGATTCCCACACTGGACAACTATTTGTGTGGGACACCAAATGGCGCCGCAAATATATAGGTAAACCGCTGCTCCACAGTAGTCATTTGATTTATGTATGCACTGAGTCTTGCTGAAACTTCAGCGTCTAACAGAAAACAAAAACAAGAGGCATAAGTTCCATCGCATCGCTATGTATAGCTTAGATACAGTTATTGCTCAAGTTATCATATGTTCTTCAGAAAAATGAAAGTTTGTTGAAAGCCTTCGTACAACACACCTAACCAAACCATCACCAATGCTAGGATATGGTCATTTTCAACTGGAATTGGGAACTGTGCATAGATCTTGGCTTTTTTAAGGTTAAACTTCTCAATATCAGTGATTTGTTTGCATGCGTGAAGTGAAATTTCCGGTAAGTGGCTACCTTACTCTCTTACACCTGTTTACATAATTCTGTCTCCCGCTTTGCTCTGGAGGGAAGTGAACTATTCATTTCTAACTCCTCCTTTTTTCTTTCTGATTAAATTCGTTGCGGGATCCAAGACAGTTAAAGCGATTTCCCGGGACATGCCTGAGCCTCACCGCTCAGTGTCATTTCATTGTGTGCCACTGTTGATCCTGGGTTACAGTAGTTGCAGTGGTGGGTAAGAGGGAGGGACTAGTCCAGTTACCTTACTCTTGTAAGGGAACAGACACTACCAACGCCTGTGTTTACACACATATTCGTGTAATTCATGCCCTGCACATATTAATAATCTCTATAGGAACATACGTCAAAGTTAAACCAAAATGCCTATGCAACAGACCTATTATAATTAAAGACTTGACGTCATAACGCATACCATGGCTAATTCCGCAAACTTTTCAGCTACCCAAAACAAAGGTTCACCCTTTAACCAGTACAGACGTAGTTAAGTATAAAAAAGAGAAATGCCTTTGTATGGTGCCCACGTAACCTAGCACTGAATTCCCCGTCCGATGCGTCATACTTAATGGTACACTCAACAAATAAGAAAAATATTATCAGTACAGCCCAAGTAAACCTACGAAATAACACAACGGTTTAGAGGCGGTATGACCTTGAGCTGACTTGACTTGGCCTGCTATAGAAGATAAAACAGCTTTATGTTTTTTTGACTTAATGACTGTCATTTTGAGTCGTCAAAAATATTAGAAAAACAATTTATTTGGTTATTATTTTATTTTATTGTGACGAATAAACATTAAATATCGTTTTTCTGTTCTATAGAGAAAAAAATCTTGGCATCAGAGCAACACATTGTTTAATTTCATCATTAAAAATAAAAAACAGGTCTTATAAAACCATTTTTTTTGTTATTCACATTTACAGTGTTAGCAGTCCAAGTGGTATAGTTAAGCCGTTGCGGGTTCGATAGCCGCGCCGCACAATGTCAATTGATAATAATTTCTCGAATTTTTTCCCCATTAAAATGTCAATAAGAAATAAATATCTTAGGACAACAACCAGACTGCCATCTGATCCCCACTAAGCAGAGTTTGTGCTATGCTAATCAGACATATTATGTCTATGTCTGATTATAGCACAAACTTATATTCTGAATAAATACATATTATAGATAAATTACATCCAGAAACAGAACAAATCAAGTTGTCATATCAAGTTTGTCCTCTGTAAGGTCAAGATAACTGGCAGCAGCATTGTCAAGGATGGGGAAAAGAAGAGATTCAGCAAGAGCAATTTTAGTGGCGGTTGGGAGAAAATTACGCTTTCTTCGTAAAGAACCTGCTGCCGCATATAATTTGCGACTAGTTTGTTCAAGTTGTGGACCCCACGAAAGCGTTTTATTTGATAAAACCAGATATCCTCAGATTTCTCACATTATCACTAAAGGGTATTAACGTATTATATTAAATATAATCTGGGGGATTAGTGACCAGTCAACCTTGGCTATCATGCGTGAACTTCCCATGAGAATAACCTGGGTTTTACATGGGTTCACCGTAGGACCATGCTCCGAACTCAATTGGTTTATTTGACATAAGTCACTACTAATGACACCCATCGCTTCACCAAGTCGTTCTATAGGTGCCTGAGTATAAATTTGTGGATCATCTGCATAAAGGTGGTAGGAAGAAGTTAAATTAAAGGAAATACAGTTTATATATAATAATAGGGTTCATTACACAAAGATTTCTCCTGGGTGGGGATCGTACCCACGACCTCTGGTTTAGCATTCAGGGTCATTAACCACTGCACCAACTTACAGGACAGTCAAGTTACGAGCTTTCTTGCCCACTCTCTTTCCTGGATCTGTCTCTAGTCTTCTACGGTGTTGAACATAGACAGGATCTCGAATAATTTTTGTTGATTCTAGTAAATTATTGGTTCCGGTTTTAACAGAACAGACCGCACGGACGGACTAATAAAAAAAAATTGTTGCTTTAATTACGTGTATGTAAATACCCAAAACCGCAAATGGACCTGGGTAAGCCCCGATGGTAAAACAAAAAACGAGATAGACTTTATCTTGTCGACGAGTAGACAGGTGTTCAATGACGTCTCAGTGATCAATATGGTTAAAACCGGGAGCGATCACAGACTGGTGAGAGGCTCATTGAACCTAAATGTCAAGCTCCAGAGGTCCCGACTGATAAAGTCTACGCTCCGACCTTTACCCATCCACATCCAAAACCCTGAACCCTTTCAGCTCGAACTGCAAAACCGTTTCGAATGCCTAGCAGATTGCGAGGAAGTGGACTCATACCATGACAGGCTCGTAGAAGCTGTCCATACGGCTGGGTCTAAGGTCTTCAAGGCCCACCGTACAAACAGAACCAAAAAGATCTCTGATTATACCCTGCAGCTTATGGACGAAAGACGGAAAATGGTTCTGACATCCTCTGATGATGCTACCAGATACCGGCAGCTCAACAGACAGATCTCAAAGTCTTTGACTCGCGACACGCGCCAATTTAATACAAATTGTATTAAAGAAGCCATTGAGCGGAACAAAGGCTCTAAAGTGTTTGCAAGAGAACTGTCTGTTGGACAGAGCCAACTGACGAAGCTGAAGACTGAGGATGGCAGAATCGTAACGTCTAAACCTGAGTTGCTGGGAGAGATCGAGAGGTTCTATGGACAGCTGTATGCGAAAACCCAGTCACCTGTCGATAGTTGTGCCTCAGATCCCAGAGCACGACTAACCCAACACTTCACCGACGACATCCCGGACGTCAGCCTGTGCGAGATTAGAATGGCTCTCGAACAGCTTAAGAACAACAAGGCGCCTGGTGATGATGGAGTTACGGCAGAGCTTCTGAAGGCGGGTGGTACACCAATCCTACGGGCCCTTCAGAAGTTATTTAACTCCGTCATACTAGAAGGTCAAACGCCAAAAGCATGGCACAGGGGTGTGGTGGTGCTCTTCTTCAAAAAGGGCGATAAAACCCTCTTGAAGAATTACAGACCCATCACACTGCTGAGCCATGTTTACAAGTTGTTTTCGAGGGTCATTACGAATCGTCTCGCACGCAGGTTTGACGACTTCCAGCCTCCCGAACAAGCCGGTTTCCGTAAAGGCTTTAGTACCATAGACCACATACATACGCTGCGGCAGGTTATACAGAAGACCGAAGAGTATAACCAGCCATTATGCTTAGCGTTTGTGGACTATGAGAAAGCCTTCGATTCGATCGAAACTTGGGCCGTACTGAGGTCTCTCCAAAGGTGCCAAATCGACTACCGGTATATCGAGGTGTTAAAGTGTTTGTACGAAAACGCCACTATGTCAGTGCGACTCCAGGTCCAGAACTCGAAACCTATCCACTTGCAGCGAGGTGTGAGACAGGGAGATGTTATATCTCCGAAACTGTTCACCGCTGCATTGGAAGATGTCTTCAAGCTTCTGGACTGGAAAGGCTTTGGCATCAATGTCAATGGCGAGTACATCACCCACCTTCGATTTGCCGACGATATAGTAGTCATGGCTGAGACCCTTGACGACCTTGGTACAATGCTCGATGGCCTCAGCAGAGTCTCTCAACAAGTGGGTCTGAAAATGAACATGGATAAGACGAAAATTATGTCAAACATCCATGTTGCACCCACTCTAGTTAAGGTTGGAGACTCTGCACTCGAAGTTGTAGAGAACTATATTTACCTAGGACAGACCATCCAACTAGGTAGGTCCAACTTCGAGAAGGAGGTCAATCGTAGAATCCAACTCGGCTGGGCAGCGTTCGGGAAGCTACGTAATATCTTCTCGTCCCAAATACCGCAGTGTCTCAAGTCGAAAGTCTTCGACCAGTGTGTGTTGCCAGTGATGACTTACGGAACAGAGACGTGGTCGCTAACTATGGGCCTTATCAGGCGGCTCAAGGTCACCCAAAGAGCAATGGAAAGGGCTATGCTTGGAGTTTCCCTGCGAGATCGAATCAGAAATGATGAGATCCGCAGGCGAACCAAAGTCACCGACATAGCCCTAAGAATTGCCAAGCTGAAGTGGCAGTGGGCAGGGCACATAGCTCGTAGAGCCGACGGCCGCTGGGGCAGAAAGGTTCTCGAGTGGCGACCACGAACCGGAAGACGCAGCGTGGGCAGGCCCCCTACAAGATGGACCGATGATCTTGTGCGGGTCGCTGGAAAACGCTGGATGCGGATAGCGCAAGACCGGCAATTGTGGAGATCTTTGAGGGAGGCCTTTGTCCAGCAGTGGACGTCTTTCGGCTGATATGATGAAATACCCAAGTGCTGAATAACATTATTTCAACTCGCACCTGCAAGTGATACAATACAATACAAAATATACTCTTTATTGTTTTTTTTTTTATACAACTTGTTTGGTAAACAACCATACAGCCCACCTAATGGTAAGTGGTCACCGTAGCCTATGAACGCTTGCAACACCAGGGGCATCATTAGCGCGTTGACGACTTGATAATGCGCTCCATCACTATTATTATTGTACACCAAGATTTACATATAAAGTATACAGTTGTATTAAATACAGTACAATAATAGGGCCACCCGGTCTTATCGCTAACTGCGATCTCTTCCAGACAACATTAGGATTGACAAGGTAAAATGTTGTTAGTTAATTGGTTTGGTGGTTGCTTTCTGCACTTAGCCTCCTGATTGGGCCATTGTGCGAAACTTGGCTTCTGTTGACTGGCCTGCTAGTCTAGTGTTTAGTGACCCAAATTGCTAAGCCAGAGCTCGTGGGTTCGATACCCACCCAGGACAAATATTTGTGCGATGAGCACGATTATTCATTCTATTTCTAGGTGCTAAGTTCGGTCAAGCTAGCCATCTAACGCTACGTCCTACGTAGGCGGTTCAAAGCGAACGCGATTATGAAGCGGTGACACGCGAATTCAATGCGATGTGGTGCTATGTCCTACGTGCACGCGAATGATCTCGCGCAGCCACCACCGACGCCGCAAAAACACGACGGCACCGCATCCTGTTCGCGCGATAATATCAAGCCAACTGATCGCGTTCGCTTCATTTCGCGCCGCTCCGCACCGCACCGCACGCGCGTTTGGTCACGTAGGCCATATCAATAGGGTTCGACTGTCTGTTGCTGTTGTTTTTTTATTATGTCTCTGTATTATCCTAATTAATAATATCTGGGGGACAATGTCACACAGATCATCCTAGCCCCAAACTAAGCAAAGCTTGTACTATGGGTACCAGGCGACGATATACATACTTATATAGATAGATAAATACTTATATACATAGAAAACATCCATGACTCAGAAACAAATATTCGTGCTCATCACACAAATATTTGCACTTACCGGGATTCGAACCCAGGACCACCAGTTTCGTAGGCAGGAGCACTACCAACTAGGCTACGGTGACCGTATATGATTTACCATAACAGAAAGAAAGCTACTGCTGAATAAAAGCCTCCCCCAAGAATCATCTTGGGGAGTTATGTCGTAATCGCCACGCTCGGCGGACAGGTTGACGATCGCAGTATGATGGTTACAGTACTCGGAAAGAAGCTGCATGCTGCCCGTCTTCTTGTAGATCATCCATGACTCAGAAAAAATATTCGTGCTCATCACACAAATAATTGCACTTACCGGGATTATATATATTATTTAGTATGTATATTTATATTATATTGTATAATTTAGTGTATTGTTTTATTTGCATCAGTTATTATTTCACGCCCTTTTCTTTTTCTATGCATTATCTAATACGTGTTTCATTACCCTCTCTTTTTAGGGTTCCGTACCCAAAGGGTAAAACGGGCCCCTATTACTAAGACTTCGCTGTCTGTCCGTCTGTCACCAGGCTATATCTCATGGACTGTGAAAGTTAGACAATTGTTTAATATTCTTATCCTCTCTAGTCCATACTAAGGTCGTCTGGAAGAGATCGCTGACGGTGATAAGACCGCCTACTGCATATTATATGCTGTTTACTGTAAATTATATAGTGTACATATTTGAATTGTAATTCTTTTCTCATGTATCATTTACCTATGGTGTGCAATAAAGAGTATTTATTTCATCTAATATAACGGAAATGGCACATTTTACACATTTGTCATTTGTATTACAAGTTGAAATTAGCCAAGTAAATCGATAGAGGGGTCTAGGACCCTTAAAGCTAGAAATATATTCAGACTTCACACATAACAGATTCAAATTAAATTGCTATCTATCGACCAGTAACAAATATTCGAAAATTTGTCATACAATCATATTGGTAGAAAGGCTATCGAAAGTGACTCGATTGGTATCTATTACTTGGCTATATCCCCTAAGTCTTTTGTTAAATTTTACAATGACATGTCCATCTTTTATATCGGGATGTGAAGAGAACAGATTTCATTTCTTCCAGAACTATTTGCGGGCTTCCGGAGCTATTTAACAATCGTTGGCACTACAAATTCTTATTAATTCAAGGCAATTTCAAGCATTTATTCGTTTGCATAATGCTAAAGTTCAGAACGCATTTTTGTACAGAACCCAAGTATGTTGAATTAATGAAATGTTGTCAGCAATTCTGTATGAACACACACACTTGTACTTGTCAAGCCCTCGATTCACTACATAAATATAGTCAAATACAATATTAAACTAATAAAACTTTTGAACTAGTCCGTCCGTGCGGTGTTTTATCACATATTATTTTTGAAATCCTTAAATGAATAACAGGGTGAATTGCCCAACCCAAAAAAATAAATATAGGCATACCTGAGAACGGTAGTGCAATGTGCCGATTTTTAATTTTACACATTTTTTCTCAATAACGAATGTACTTCTCTACCTCGACTAAAAAAAATCATTCATTTCTACCCACTAATAGACCGAAAAAAAAAATTACAAAGTGTCATTTTATCACCACGGTGGCCTGTCCTGAACCCAATTCCTCTCATAAAATACCTTCCCCTGCAAATACATTCGTAATATGGATTTAAATCGATTTTGATATCATTAAATTATAATATTTTCGATCAAATAAAACTTTCTTTGTTTGTTTATCTTCTTTCTCATAGATTTGACAGTCAGTCAACTTTTGTCTGGAAAAAAGTTATCTTTTCAGAGGACAGTAAGTTTTAGTAGAATAGCCACGTCAAGATTGCGTTGTTAGGCCTGTGTCAAATTTCCTCACTTCGGATCCGTCCGGCTCAAGATCTCGGCATGAACGCACTGATCCCAATGTCTTGCGGTTTTCCAGCAAAAAAGTAAGTTTATCATTTCAGTGATATGGGGTCAAAAATTGTTTCATTTCGGTTTCATTTCGGTGGCTGTTATAACTCGTGCTAGATTCGTTTAATTTGTTTCAAAATTATGTATTAAATTCGCCGTAAGTACTGTTTTGTTTGAGTAGTGTTCATATATTTTTAATAAATTTATTTCGGAGTTAAATGTAGAACTAACCTGTATTTTATCATCTCAGTGTTATCATTTCAGTGGATTCGGTGGACTGTTATACCAATTACAGTCCACCGGAATGAAATGTATCTCCGAAATGATAAAACCATAGTGTTTTAGAGATCCTTGTGTCAAATACAAGGTCATAGTTTTGTAATGTAATTTTACCTAGAGTGTAGATTTGATTATTCGGGTGTATTTGTTGTGTAATATTTGTGTTTACGATATATAATGTATACACATATTTATGTGGTAAGTACATGTATATACTTACTTTACATACACATTTGTTCGGCTCAACGATAATGTGATGAGTGTGTGAGTTACCACAGTGTAGATTTTTATACCTACTAATTGTCTACAAAATAATAATTTCGAGGGTTTACCTTCATTTTAAGTAAGCTACTTACCTTTATTTTTATGTCATTTATTATGAGTAAATAATATCTATACATATATTAAAATCGTAGTAGGAAAGTCAAAACTGTACATTGAATATTTTTTTAAAACGATACTTGGGGCGTGATCTACAATCGATATCGAAACCAAAAATATAGTATTTAGAATTTTTGTCTGTTTGTCTGTATGTATGTCCGGGCTAAACTCAAAAAGTACTGCATGGATTTACCTTAAAATTTTGCATGAATATTACTAAGAGGTCGGGTCAACATATAGGTTACATATTATCACGCTATCACCTACAGGGGAGGAGCTGTGATAATTTATAACATTTAACGCGGGTAAAACCGCGGGGCACAGCTTGTTTTATATAATTTCTAAATTTTACAAGATATAACAAATAAATCTATATTTAAACTTTTTTAAAAAGATTGATGTTTATAATAATTATAGTAAAGACGTGTTGTGGTCTAATAATTAAAGAAGACTTGTTAAGTAGGTACATATCTAAATTAAAAACCTATATTTACACTCATAAAAAGAAGCTGATTAGTGAATTTGAGAAATTATTGTGTGATTTAAAGTAACATGATGAAAAATTAATCTATTTAAGCTACATACTTTCGCAGTTATGTATAAGTAATTATGTGGAACAAAACTGTTGGTTTTCGTTCTTTTTAGATATATACGTTTCTCTATTGTTGTAGTAAATTAAGAATAACGTCATCTCAATTTGGTTTCTGTTATGTTTCATACGTTTATGTAAAAGGATTAAAAGTACTAAGCTATTAGATATTTTTATAATGTTTCTTATTCATTTATTGTGTTTTGAAATTGATTTAATTTTATAAGTTCTACTTATATACCTGTAGAAACTTTGTTCTCGTCTAGATACCAATTTAACTAAATTATACCTAGCATTTTTCTCTAAGTGCAATAGGTAGACATTATGTATTACTATTAATGACAAAACTTACAAATGCAGCCATAATATTAATAAGAAACTTTAAGCTTCCTAATCGCACTTCGTTAACTCTTTTGAAAATATATCAAGTAAATTAGTATTATAGTTCAAAACACATTAAACATACAAAAATATTTATGTATGGGTATCAGCAGTTAAGATAAAGTTTTCCAAAATTTTCACCCAACAACAACCAGAAAAAATACCAAAGGTTATATAAGTGAAGAAACAATTCATTCATATCATAATAAACATTACATTAATATCATATTTTGGGGATATTGTAACCTCAAAGAATGATATATGGTAATACTAAATGTAATATCTGTATATCAATAATGATATTAAAATACCTGTGTACTGTCCTGTCTCAGTGTTTATCTAAAATTTGTGGATATCAAAACTAACAAAGTACGGAACCCTGGCTGCCCGGCACGGTTGTTCTTAGCTGTATCATTTCGGTGGATTTATTTCATTTCGGGGCACAGTCTATCATTTCGGTGGTCATTTTTATCATTTCGCTAGACACTTTTCATTTCAGTGGACTCTTAAAAATTCATCCTTAAATATTTATGTCAGTTTTTATGATATTTGGTGTCCACTCACGCACAATGTTATAAAATAGGCTAAAGTTTTATTTATCACTATAAACATGTAAATAGCATTGAAATAAAAAAAATCCACCGAAATGATAAATAAAAATGACTTGTTGAAATTCACCCAACAAGTTACTTAGCCACTGTTTTTGAATTTAGTAAGTTTTGGCAGATGTGATTTGAGGTTTCCAGCTATTCCATTTCCATATCTTCAATTAAATTTAAGTGTGAGGTATTGCATTGCTAAACTGCTGAAAAGTTGTACTGATCTCGTTGACTGTACCCGATTTCTTCATAAAGTGCTTTCGTTTTATTCCTCTGGGCGATTCTAATGGCGGCTTGTAGAAAATACGATATTAGCTTCAACAATAAACTTCTTGAAAGTTATTTTATGGGATTTAATATAACTTCAGTTTTCATTAAATGTCCAGACTAAAACCACTGATACACAACAACTATAGGTATGTATTAATTAGAGAGAAAAGAAGGGTTATGTCCCGGGTATAAAATGTTATAATAACTTCATAACTAGCATACATACTACATAGCTTGTTCTGAGATAGTTATACACAACTTCATGAAAATAATATTTTTAATCTTAAAAATAAACTGCGTTTCTTTCGGTAAAATCAGTTATGCTCATTTATTGTACTTTAAACATAATTATATCAAGTAATTTGTGACTTTTATGTGATTAGCAGTAAAGTAAATAATTATATTGACTTTACAATGTTTTAGTAAACAAGAAATTGTTATCAAATAGGTACTCAAGAGCCGCGCAACGGTTATGACGTAGCTACTATATTATAATTATATATTCACATAGTGATTATTTATTTAATTAGTGATAGTAATTATCATTTTATTAATTACTATAATAATTCTATAATAATTTTACATCTTAAAACAATTATTAATCGATATTAGACTTTCAAATGGTTATCACTGATAAAAATATAAATAGGGTAGGAGATTATTAAAGAGGCATTCTTTGTACGACGGTAGGTGAGAACGTTACTCAGTTCGATTATATATTGTGTGTGAAAAATACATCGGAGTTTTAATGTGCAGAACTTCCGAGTGCGTAATTAAATAATAAACTTACTTTTCCTCGCCCACCCAACAGTTGTCTGGAAGAGATTGCAAAAAAGCGATAAGACCGCCGATTGTACCTGTATTTGCTTATATTAAGATAATGTATAGTGTTTTCTGTTGCATTATAGTCTACTCTATCTACGTATTTTACTAAACCATTGGATATTCCTCTTTGGCGATACTAGAGTATATATATATAGCCAAGAAATGTAGTATATGTGAAAATCTTTATTGAATAATAATAACAAGTTCATGGGACAAGAACCCCATCCCTCAAGATCTAGGGACAAAGTCACACAGATCATCCTAGCCCCAAACTAAGCAAAGCTTGTACTATGGGTACCAGGTGACGATATACATACTTATATAGATAGCTAAATACTTAAATATATAGAAAACATCCATGACTCAGAAACAAATATTCGTGCTCATCACACAAATATTTGCACTTATCGGGATTCGACCACCAGCTTCGTAGGCAGGGGCACTACCAACTAGGCTACGGTGACCGCCTAAATATATTTATTGTAAATATCACACTAATATTATAAACGCTAAAGTGTGTATGTTTGTTACTTCTTCGCTGGAGCGATTTTAATAAAATTTAGTATGGAGTTAGCTCACACACACGCTATAATTTATAAAGTTTAACGGGGGTAAAAACGCGGGGCACAGCTAGTAATGAATATAGTGAATGCCAAACAAATAAAGATTTCCTTTGGGTATAATAGTGAGGTTTGATAAAATATTTTTAAATTCGTGTTCAAGGTCATTAACTTCATTCTAAAATATAAGTTTCGTTGGCATCAAGTGGTGACCTCGGCGGGGTAAAACTCTTTAAATAATTCAATGGTTGTGCTATGTTATACCACAAATATTAGTACGAGCTATTTCATGAATAAGGCTGCAATACAAAGTAATTTTTAACCACTTCTTTGTACAGACGTCACCACATCCAGCTAGCCCAATCTGTCAAATTCTTTTATAGATTTTCAACATCAAAATCAAGCACCCAACTCAACGTAGTACTCGCCGGGCGAGTTTTTTGGTCTTACCTAAGATTAGGGCAAATTATGGCAAGAAGATGCTGACTTATCAAAGGGCACAGATGTACAACAGACTACCACCAGACATTAAACATGTAACCTCATCTAATGTATTCAAAACCCGATTATTTCAATATGTAGTAAGAATCTTACTTAATATCTTAACCTCGGGAAATTGGGTATATTAGATGAGTACCACACCTTATCATAAAAATAATGTATGTACTTAGGGAAACTACGAACTCGACCTTATGTAATTTATTATAAGTTATTATTTATTGTTCTCAAGTAAGTGACTTATTTGTTTTTATTGAGAATAAAGAATCTTTAAACCTTAACCTAACTTCATCACATAAGCATAAGGTTCACTTTCAATTGGGGCAATTTAACAGATTGGGGTAACTTGATGTGCTGGAGCCTGAACTAAGACTGAGTAAAGTCAAACCATCTATATGCGTCGAAGAGTAGTGAGAGTCACGTCGTATCGACCATCACAAGTTTGTCGAACAGATTGATCTATTTGACATGTAACTGCAATGTTGTTCTAGCGGTTAGTGACCTTGACTATTAAGCCAGAGGTCGTGGGTTCAATCCCCACCCAGGACAAGTCTTTATGTGATGTGCACGGTTATTTGTTCTTCGTATGGGTGTAATTTATCGATAATATGTATGTCTTTAAAATATATAAGTATGTTTATCAGTTGTCTGGTTGCCATAGTTTGACTCTACGAAGTCTGGACTCAGATGGCAATGTGTTAGTTGCCCTCTAGATATTTTTTTAAATTTTTATTATGTCAAAAAGTTAACTATATACAATATGTAACGTAATTAAAGCACACCCTCAAACACTCCAATTAGAATATTATGTTATAATCATAATACACACACTGAATTTTTTATTTAACATGTTTAAGCATTATTTACTAAATTAGTTTCTTGGAATAAAGTTTATTTTTCTTTATTTTGTATTGGATGATGGAATTTGTATGAATACAACTAAAACTGCGATTTTAAAAGTCTTATTACTTTGACTTATGGTATATTCCGATTTGTTATGACTGTACAGGATTAATATGACAATAATTTCCGTAGTTATAATTATTTTTGAGATAAAAATTACCTAAATTAAAAATGATATAAATCGATTCAATAAACGATTCTGAACAAACTATTTCAGGATGTGCGTTAATTAAGTTACATGTTGTATATATCAACTAATCTGGCTTTGATTGCGCCTGTAGACTAGTCTACGTAATAAATGCTTTCTTCCCTTTTTGAGGCGCTCACAGCTAGATGCTCATACCGGTAGGTACGTAAGTGATTGGCGAGGTTAAGCAACAATGCTCGCGGTCAGTCCATAGATGGGTGACCACCAAAGTGGTTTAATTTCTGAGCGTCTCCGTGCTTCGGAGGGCACGTTAAGCTGTCGATCCCGGTTGTAGTCGTTAAGCCATTTCAAAGGTCTACTTACTTTACAGAGGCTTGAACAACTCTGACTCTGGATAACCACTGCCCATACGTTAAGTAGGTAAGTAAATAATGTTTTCTTTTAGATATTACTTTCACAAATTGATTGTCAAAGCATGAAATAACGATAAAAATTGCAACACATCTAAGAAAATCGAACGTTTCTTTTGTCATTCCTTATTACACATAGATATTTACGCATATAACTGAATGTCTCAAGAGTCGTCACAGCGCAATTCCAATCAGAACAGATGTAGCCACGAGTCGTGCCCGTGGCCGCGCGAGGTCGCCTGTAATGTCTTTAACGAAGCCTTAGGAACTAAGCCATTGTTTATTTAACAAATGTCTGACAATATTGTGATCGATTTGCGAATGAGCAAGATGTTTCGATTCAATGTAATTGAGTGCTGGCCTGAACTTTGATTTTAATCAATTAATTTCATTATAGGCCCACACGTGCAATGTAGTCATAATTTGTCATTTCTATGATATATGTTGGTGGGAAATAATAAGGTAAGTGCAAATATTTGTGTGATGAGCACGAATATTTGTTTCATAGTCATGGATGTTTTCTATGTATATAAGTATTTAATATTCTATCTATATAAGTATGTATATCATCACCTGATACCCATAGTACAAGCTTTGCTTAGTTTGGGGCTAGGATAATCTGTGTAAAAACAAAAAAAAAAGATAACATAATTCGTTAATTGGCAATCAAAACTTTATTAAAGGAAACAAACTAAAAAAACATTGCCAAGCTTTCTATTATACAGGTGGTACTAATCACGTAAACCTTACGATATTTTTACTGAAACCCGGTTTTAGTATAAATCTCCGGGTTCAATTTCCGCGCCGGACAACTATATATATGTGACCAATAAATAGTTGTTCTATATCTGAATGTAATTTGTGTCCGGCTTTATACGTTTGTGAAATACCCAGCGACTTAGGGATTGCATTCACTAGTGCGGGTGTTGCCTTTAAGAAAGAATATCTTTCTATAATATAGGTAAGGTCTACGGTATTCATACAGAAAGCTATACAAAAAATTGTCAAAGAAGCCCATCATTTTTGGCGGACCTATGTCACATGCGCATGTATACGGTATACTAGCTGTGCCCACGGTTTCACCCGTCTTAAACCATATAAATGATAGCCTATGTCTTATTCCGATATAAGCTATATTACTACAAAGTTTCATCAAAATTTGTTCCGTAGTTTGCGCCTGAAAGAGTAACAAACATGCATACTTCCATACTCACAAACATTCGCATTCATAATATTAGTAAGATAGAAGACAAAATTATTTTTTTTATAGACTGCGACTACGAGCCAGTGGGTCTCCTGATGGTAAGTGATCACCGCCGCCCATGGACACTCGCAACACCAGAGGTGTCGCGGGTGCGTATTATAAACAAGTTTCCATTTGCCAAATTTTTTAATAACCTTTATATAAATTGGAATAACAGATTTCCCATTTATATTAATTAGTCTGTACAAAAACTGATAATTATTAAAGAGCTTTGAAAATACATTTTTTTTTAATAAGGTATTGCAATGCAATTGAACTGAACATGATTTCAAATTGATATTAATTAATGTTTGCTAATTGGAGCTACTTTGAGATTTATATCTCTGTCAGTAAGAAGACTATATATATGTACTGAGATTGTATATGTATCTATCAGATGGCCGTGTGTAAATAATGTCTCAGGATATTAGTATTAGTATAGTAAAATTATTGCAATAGAATTAAAGGTATTTAGAAATGGGACTTCACCCGACTAAATAAACGGCCTTAATCCTACTAATATATTTAGAAATGGGACCAGAAGTATTCACCCGACTAAATAAACGGCCTTAATCCTACTAATATATTTAGAAATGGGACCAGAAGTATTCACCCGACTAAATAAACGGCCTTAATCCTACTAATATATTTAGAAATGGGACCAGAAGTATTCACCCGACTAAATAAACGGCCTTAATCCTACTAATATTATAAAGGCGAAAGTTTGTGAGCGTGTGAGTGTATGTTTGTTACTTCTTCACGTCTAACGGCTGGAGCGATTTTAATAAAATTTGGTATGGAGTTAGCTGACATTCTGGATTAACATTTAGGCTATAATTTATAAAGTTTTACGCGGGTAAAACCGTGGGGCTCAGCTAGTTATTATATATCTACAAAATGGTAAACTCTTTAGTAGAACCACAAGTTTTCACGCTACTAAATAAACAGCCTTTATAGTGTATAAATACAATCCAACTTCTGTTTAGCTTCCGTGTCAATGAATTCAGACACAAGCTGCAATTAATCACGCTGCGGGGATACTGCGGATACGATGGTTAGAGGGAACGATATTCCTGAGTCTCTTCATATCGATTTTTTCTATAATTACGTCATACGGTCACCGTAGCCTAGTTGGTAGTGCTCCTGCCTACGAAGCTGGTGGTCCCGGGTTCGAATCCCGGTAAGTGCAAATATTTGTGTGATGAGCACGAATATTTGTTTCATAGTCATGGATGTTTTCTATGTATATAAGTATTTAATATTCTATCTATATAAGTATGTATATCATCACCTGATACCCATAGTACAAGCTTTGCTTAGTTTGGGGCTAGGATAATCTGTGTAAAAACAAAAAAAAAAGATAACATAATTCGTTAATTGGCAATCAAAACTTTATTAAAGGAAACAAACTAAAAAAACATTGCCAAGCTTTCTATTATACAGGTGGTACTAATCACGTAAACCTTACGATATTTTTACTGAAACCCGGTTTTAGTATAAATCTCCGGGTTCAATTTCCGCGCCGGACAACTATATATATGTGACCAATAAATAGTTGTTCTATATCTGAATGTAATTTGTGTCCGGCTTTATACGTTTGTGAAATACCCAGCGACTTAGGGATTGCATTCACTAGTGCGGGTGTTGCCTTTAAGAAAGAATATCTTTCTATAATATAGGTAAGGTCTACGGTATTCATACAGAAAGCTATACAAAAAATTGTCAAAGAAGCCCATCATTTTTGGCGGACCTATGTCACATGCGCATGTATACGGTATACTAGCTGTGCCCACGGTTTCACCCGTCTTAAACCATATAAATGATAGCCTATGTCTTATTCCGATATAAGCTATATTACTACAAAGTTTCATCAAAATTTGTTCCGTAGTTTGCGCCTGAAAGAGTAACAAACATGCATACTTCCATACTCACAAACATTCGCATTCATAATATTAGTAAGATAGAAGACAAAATTATTTTTTTTATAGACCGCGACTACGAGCCAGTGGGTCTCCTGATGGTAAGTGATCACCGCCGCCCATGGACACTCGCAACACCAGAGGTGTCGCGGGTGCGTATTATAAACAAGTTTCCATTTGCCAAATTTTTTAATAACCTTTATATAAATTGGAATAACAGATTTCCCATTTATATTAATTAGTCTGTACAAAAACTGATAATTATTAAAGAGCTTTGAAAATACATTTTTTTATATTTAAGACCTAGATATCTGCGTGCTGTATTCTGGGCCTTAAAAAAGCCGTAAGCTACTTCGCACAAACTTTTTGTTTTAATAGCTTATCTTATTATTTATAACATCTGTCGCCACTAGCCACTTTTTCTGTGATCCTACTAATATTATAAACGCGAAAGTTTATAAGTATGGATGGATGGATGTTTGTTACTCTTTCACGTAAAAACTACTGAACGGATTTTAATGAAACTTTACAATAATATAGCTTATACATCAGAATAACACATAGGCTACAATTTATAAAGATATTGTTTGAATTGTCCAAAATATGACGATAAGTGTGAAGTAAGTAGGAAAAAATCTACCATCTGCGATCTATTCCGGCGTGCACTGCCAAAACCGCTATAGGAACACATCCTACTAATATAAAAAATGCGAATCGATGTATGTTTGTTACTCTTTTACGGCAAAACTACTTTGACGCGGGTGAAACCGCAGGGCGTGACAAGTATAGAATAAAAGTGAAGAAAACACTCTACACAATAAATTTAAATAGATTAATGACATTTTGGTATTTAAGGACAATTGAAAAAACATCGGTGAACCTTGACTGCGCAAGGATTATATTTATTAAGGGCAGTTATCGTAGTGAGATTGTATAAACCGATGGATGTCCATTGTCTATTCTAGAGCCTCACCGACTCCACATGAATTGTGCTAGTTTAGCAGAAAACGGCAACGAATATCACGACTTTATCTCATTCCGTGGGGTGCGCAGCAGTTGTCCTGAGGAAATAGTTACTAGAGAGAACATAAAAAAAGAGACGGGTCTGTTGGCGTGGTTGGCAAATATAGTTTGGCAATTAGTTTGGGATCATATGGGCGTGAGTAAATAATGTCCCAGGATATTATTATATTCATAAAGCGTCCCTCTGTGTACTATGATCATCTTGCGTCTTCCAAGTGTGGTGAATATGGCATGTCCCTCCAAATAATGGAGCCAACGTTCGTAGAACCGACGGCCGCTGGGGCATAAATGCTCTCGAGTGGTGATCACGCACCGGAAGACCCAGCGTGGGCAGGCTCCCTACAAGGTGGACCGATGATCTTGCAAAGGTCGCGGGAAGCCGTTGGATGCGGGCAGCACAAGACGGGCCTTTGTGGATTTCCTTGGAGTAGGTCTTTGTCCAGCAGTGGACGTTTTTCGGCTGATATAATGACGATGACTACAAGGTTATCTAGGTTGACGTTGATGTTGAAGGAATAGGTTCTCTAGGTACAAGAAACACAAGGTCCGCCATAGTAATAAAATTGAATTCGTACCTTAATATAGATAGAACCGTTCAGACAATATTTATTAAAAATATAACTAAACCTTTAAATTTCGATTAGTAAACCTATACATAATTTTTTCTTCCTAAACTAACTAATAAATTTATTTCAGTATTTTATTGATAGTATTTGCATCTTATGTGCGATACTGAAAATGAGCATAGTGATTCAGATACTTACTACTCAGCATGTAGTGATGGAGACAGCTCCATCATTATTCCTTCACTTGCTGACTCTCTCGAATCCCAGTTCGCTGATGTCTCACGTAATTTTAATGTGATTCATATAAACGCCCAAAGCATTCCGGCTCATTTCCCCGATATGCTGGCAAACTTTGAATGTAAAAATATTCATGCAATCCTTGTATCAGAGTCATGGCTTAAGCCTTGTCTTCCTTCTGCCTCTTACTCACTTCCTGGCTTCCAGCTCATCAGAAATGATCGTGTTGGGGCGGGGGGTGGGGGGGTTGCCATTTATCTTCGGAGTCATATTAACTTCTCTTTAATCAACTTGTCTTCACAGCCGCCGCCACAGAATGCTGGCGAGCATATATTAATAGAAGTTGAACTGCATCATACTAAAATATTACTTGGCGTGTACTACTGCCCCTCTCTTCGTTTTAATTTCTTTTCTTCCTTTGAACTTTTACTCGAAACTTTTTCTCCATCTTATAGTCATACGATTATTATGGGAGATTTTAACACATGTCTGTTAAAAAAGGACTCTCGTGCCTCATCATTTGTTTCCGCTGCAGAATCTAGTAATCTTTTTATTCTTCCTCTAAACTCCACTCATCATTTTCCTAACTCTGTTCCTTCCCTTCTTGATGTCATCCTTGTCTCTTCAAAGGACCATGTCTCTAAGCATGGTCAGTGTTCTGCTAATGCCTTTTCTTACCACGATCTTCTCTTCCTTTCATACAAAATTCGCCCTCCTAAACTAAAACCTAAGATTATTTTACAACGCAGTTTTGGTGGCATGGACTTGGATCGTCTTCGAGCCGATGCAGTTCACATAGATTGGTCTCCCCTATTCGCTACGGAATCCATTGATGAACAGGTTAGCATTTTCAATTCAAAAATAATAGATCTATATGATGTACACGCTCCTGTTCGTGCAATTAAAGTTAAACATTTACCCGCGCCGTGGCTTAACAGCGAGCTAAAGAACCTTCTCATTAAAAAAGCTTTAGCTAAATCTCGTTTCACAAGCCGACCTAGTGAATACAATCGCGAGAAATATATTGCTTTAAGAAATCATTCCAATAAGGTGTGTAGGAGTGCACAACGCCGACATATCCACAACTCCGTCGAAAATGGAGATCCTAGCAAAGTTTGGAAATTTCTAAGATCATTGGGAGTTGGAAAAGCGCGTAATGACGCTACTCTGAATAAACTAGATACTGACTCTTTAAATAAAAATTTCTCTTCCTCGCCCAATTTCGATAGGGCAACTAAAGCTAGTACTTTAAATTATCTTTCATCTATTCCACCTCCCAACTATTCTCCTTTTTCTTTTTGTCAATTTACTGATTGTGACGTGAAGAAGAGTATTGTATCCATTACGTCTAATGCCGTTGGAGATGACGGCATCACCCGTAATATGGTCCTGCCTATCCTTGATGAAATCCTACCTGCCATATGTCACATAGCGGTACTTTTCCATCTGTTTGGAAAGATGCCAAAATTATTCCTCTCCCCAAGAAGTCCAATCCCGCTTCCTTTGGTGATTATCGCCCAATTTCAATTTTGCCTTTCCTCTCCAAAGTCCTTGAACGCCTTGTTCATAACCAGATCAGTACTTTCCTTACCAAAAACGATCTCCTCAATCCTTTCCAATCTGGTTTTCGTCCTGGGCATAGTACAACCACCGTCCTGGTCCATATTACGGAGGACATCAGATCTGGCATGGAACGTGGAGATCTTACAGTGCTAGCACTACTAGATTTCAGTAACGCATTTAATGCCGTGGATTTTGACGTATTGCTTGGAATCTTACGCTCTCTTAACGTATCTCCAACAGTAATTGACTGGTTTCACAGTTACCTGTCTGGCCGCCGGCAGTATATTTGTATTGATGACACTCGTTCTTCTTGGTGCAATACTACAGCAGGTGTGCCTCAGGGCGGCGTTTTATCTCCTCTACTTTTCGCAATTTTCATAAATTCAATCTCTAATCAACTTCTGTCCTCCTACCACCTTTATGCGGATGACCTTCAAATTTATTGCCAAGCTTCCAACGATAAATTATCAGAAGCAGTAGATGTAATGAATGCAGATCTGGCTAAAATAAGCAACTGGAGCCGTGCACACGGACTACAAGTCAATCCACTCAAGACACAGGTCATGGTAGTTGGTAGTTCTAGGATGATATCTAGGGTTTCATGGTCACAACTACCACAGCTTAATTTTGATGGCAATATAATTCCCTTAAGCGATAACGTCAAGAATCTTGGTCTTTTTTTTGACCGCTGCCTATCCTGGGATATCCAAATGAAGAACGTTAGTCGTAGATTGTACGCTTCGTTGGATCTCTACGTAGGTTAATAAATTTTTTACCTATTACCACCAAAACTGCCCTCGCACAATCGCTTCTTCTTCCAATACTAGATTATGCAGATGTCAGCTATCTTGATCTCACTGAGGCCCAGCTTGATAAACTTGAGCGTCTCCAGAACGTCTGTATAAGATTCATATTTGGGCTCCGTAAATATGATCATGTTTCCGAATTTCGTACTAAGCTCAAGTGGCTCCCTATACGCCTTCGCCGGAATGCTCATACTCTTACACTTCTCTACAACATTAGTTTTAGTCCAACCGCTCCCTCTTATCTCAAAAATCGCTTTTCATTCCTACATGAGTCACATTCAAAGTTGCTGAGATCGTCAGAAAATCTCAAGTTAAAAATGCCAGCGCATTCTACAAATTTTCTTGACAAATCTTTTTCCATACAAAGTGTTCGATTGTGGAATGCACTGCCTTTAGTAGTCAGACGTGCACAAAGTTTGCAAGAATTCCAAAGACTTGTCAAGAATCACTATCTGTCACTACAAGACTCACAACACAATTAGGAACATAATATATTATATGTATTTATTATTTGTAAAATGTTTATATTTTCATTTTATTTATTTCTTTATTGATTGTACCCATAGGTACTATTTGTAATGTACCTGTACACCGACAACTGCCCCTCTCAATATACTCCATTCTCCGATCTTTACTTTGGTTGTCTGGAAGAGATCACATTTTGTGATAAGACCGCCCATTGTATACTTTTAAGGTTTTAATTGTTTTCTATTTTGTTATTTCTTTGGTGTACAATAAAGAGTTTATCTATCTATCTATCTATCTAACACTACACTCGATGGTAATGCTTTCGACTGATGAGCATGAAGTGGCCAACATATTAAGATCTCTTCGTAACAACTGTGCTGCAGGGTGGGATAAAATAACCAGTAACCTTTTAAAAAAGCATGAGGTAGCTGTTGTTCCTCCACTCACATATATATGTAATCTTGCCCTCTCCACTGGGAAATTCCCCAATGCGTTCAAAAAAGCCATTATCTACCCGATCTACAAGAGTGGGGACAGCAGCCGTGTTGATAACTATAGACCTATAGCTGTGCTCACTACCTTATCAAAAATACTAGAGCGAATTATGAACCATAGACTTATAAGTTACCTAGAAAAGAACAACATAATTACAGAAACACAATTTGGCTTTTGCTCTGGTAAATCCACCTCAGGTGCGGTTCATGAACTAACTGACTTTATAGTAACAAAAATGGATCAAGGGGATAAAGTTTTAGGTATATTTTTGGATATCGCCAAAGCTTTCGATACGGTTTCTGTACCTATTCTTGTAGATAAAATGGAAAGCTTGGGAATCAGAGGAATCACTGTTGACCTGTTTAAAAATTATTTGAGTAAACGTACCCAGAGAGTAAAGATAGAAGAATTTCTAAGTGACGAGCGTACACTTTCTTATGGCACGCCTCAGGGTAGTGTTCTTGGACCTACCCTATTTCTTATATATATTAACGATCTGGGTAAGCTCACCCTTCCCAAAGGTAAAGTTATTAGTTTTGCTGATGACACTGCCCTCCTGTCCAGAGCGAAAACGTGGAAGGAAGTCTTTAAACAAGCTCAATGTGGCTTTAACATGGTATCTAACTGGCTACGAAGCAACCTATTGACTCTCAATGTACAGAAAACCAACTACATGACATTTTCCTTAAAAAATTACATACTTTCCCAAGATTCTGTGCTAGAAAACACTATAATAGCACATACATGCACGGAGATACTCAACCGTAGCTGTACCTGTATGTCGCTCTCTAAGACTAATCAAGTAAAGTATCTAGGAGTAATAATCGACAACAACCTAAGATTTCATGAACACATTAACATCCTTAACGGTAGACTGCGTAAATTGCTATATGTGTTTAAAACTCTGAGGTATGTGGTCGATGAAAGTGTCATGAGGTCGGTTTACTTTGCATTAGCTCAATCAATAATAAGCGATTGCATTACCTCTTGGGGTGGTGCCCCGAAAACAACTATGCTAGAATTAGAGAGAGCACAGAGAGCCATTGTGAAGGTGTCGTCTTTTCGCCCATTTCGATATTCTACTGAACGTTATACGCAGAGAGCAAAGTCTTGACGGTGCGTCAATTGTTTGTACTGCACACGATACTAAGACAGCATACTCTCTTAACGTATAATCCATCTCTGTCCATTGGCAAAAGAAGGTATAATCCTGTAGGAAGATTTCAGAATCTACAAAAAACCTCTTTTTCCAAGCGCTATTTTTGTCATCTAGGCGGATTTCTTTACTACAAAATTAATAGTTTACTACATGTATTCAACCTCACAAAGGATAAATGTAAAGGAAGGTTGACAGATTGGCTACTGAAACTCAACTATAATAAGACCGAGGATTTGATTACGAACTGATTTTAATAAATGATGTTTCTGATATTAAATCAATTATATACACTTAAAAGCACAAACTCGCACTACACACACACATACACACACACGGACGTGCGAGCGCGCGCTCGCACACACACGCACACACATTAAAAATAGCTGTAAATCAATTTGTTTATATATAAATTTATCTTTATTTTTAAATGCCATTTTACCAACTAGTTATAATTATCTTACTGCGTATATTTCACTTTGTCAGCTCGCTAATACATATAAAATGTAATAATGTAAGTGGAGGGGACCTGGTGTCCTGAAACACAGGCCTCGAGCCTAGCTTAGGCACCAGTCTCCTGCAATATATATGTATGTCTACTGAAATATGTACCTATGAAATGTAATCATTATGTAAAAATTTTACCTGTATATTGTAGTGAGATAATAAATTATTATTATTATTATTCCAAATTATTTATTTATATATTTCCTATTTTTAACATATTTATATCTATAAAATTGAAACAAAACAATAATATATACATAAATATGAAAAAAATAGAGGTCCTCCAGCGGCGAGGTTTGACACCCTAGGCCGCCGGTGGTCAGGGCGACAGAGTAAGGAACCTCCTTACAATACGTGCCGTTTCAATTATTGCCGCCTTTTGTATCCGACCCTTGACCCAGTGATCTAGCGAAAGCCTCCTAAGATGTTGTTCGAGGCTCTTCGCTATGAGACCGTTTACGGAGACGACCATCGGGACAATTATTGTTGAGTCCACATCCCACATGGCGGTAACCTCGTGAACTAAGTCTAAGTATTTTGACAACTTGTCAGTCTCGGCTCTTACGAGGTTATCGTCAAACGGGACAGTGATATCAACAATAAATGCCCGGCGCTCCAACTGGTCTACCAAAACGATATCAGGCTTATTGGCAACAATAGTCCTGTCTGTAATGATAGACCGGTCCCAGTATTATTATTATGACAATAATTTAATATAAGCTAGCTAAATATCATTACTATTATAAAATAAATTTAATTCAAAATGTTTTCATAGATTGCGTATACCTAAATATCTATATGTACCGACAGCCAGTACATCCAGCTACCCCAATCTGTCAAATTTGTTTCATAGATTTTCAACTTTATCACATTAGCATAAGGTTCACTTTCAATTGGGGAAATTTGACGGATTGGCGTAGCTTGATGTGCTGGCGTCTGTACCTAGAAATAATTATATATTACTGCAAATATGTTCTGACTATTTACAAGCGCCTTTTTAAAGTCTATGTGAATAAAAATCTTTTTTATTTAATTTAAATAGACCCAAGTCCATATTGGAGATCTTTTGGGGAGGCCTGTATCCAGCAGAGGACGTCATTCGGCTGTCATTATGAATAGCATTATTATGTGAATGGTTGGTCTTGCGCATGACTAAGTTCGTGCGAACTTATTGGAAAGTAGAGAGGTAGGGCATAGCGTACATTAGCTCTAAGAGCAGCCCGACTGGGGAAGTACCTCCACCTTACAGAAGACATTCCTTATTACTAACATTAATCATTTTAATGTTGTGTTTCTGCGTGTCAGTAAGGTCGCCAGAGCACATCGGGATGGGGGAAAGGGTTAGCAACACTAGTTTGCTGACTTTTAAAGGCCGGCAACGCACCCGCGACGCCTCTGATGTTGCGAGTGTCCATGGGCGGTGGCGATCACTTACCATCAGGTGACCCACTTGCTGGTTTGTCGCCCTCAGATATAAAAAATAAACTATAAAATTGTCGGCATCGTACAAGCGTATGTATTTTGTAGCGTCATAGGCTATGGTTACCGTTAAACGTGGGCTGAATTCTTCTTTTTGATCAGAACAAGTATACCTATGCATTATACAGTGGGCACAGGCGGTAGGGAACATAAAACACAGCAATTCATGGCATGCGTGTTTCCGTCAGACAGGCACGCAACATCGCTATACAGTCCTATATTGCACGGGTTGCAGAAGGGTGCGAGCTGAGGGTGCAGGTAATAAGTGCAAGGGTTAGGGTGGACGCTGTCGTGTACTCATAAAGCTTTGTCTGATATTTTGTCTATAATCTGCGGATGAAAAGGATTGGTGGTTTGTTGTTGGTATGCTAAAGATTTTTAAGATTGACGTTCAGCCCGGTGTCACTTTTACAAGATTTTTTATGAGTTCAAAAAGGAGGAAGTCATCAATTCAACTTCATATTTTTAGTTCTCCGTTGTTTTTGAACATGGGTTCAATGGATCATGGGTTTTTTTTATAATTTTTAGTAAATTAATTTTTGAAAATCGTTTGTATCTTCAAGATTTGTGCTTTTTAATAGACTAAGTGAGATACATATGTATGTCATGTAGAAGCAATAGGATGCACCCACCGATCAGTGTTTTAACCACGTGGTGACCGTTGTAGGAAAAAATGTACAACGTTTGTGTCATTATCATAAAGTATTATTAACTTACTTACATATCGTATGAGCAGTGGTGGTGGCTAGTGTCAGAGTTGTTCAAACTGCCCAGTAGGCCTCTGACATGACTTAACGATTGTAGTCTAATGACTGCGACCGGGACCGAAAGCTTATCTTTACCCCTGAACCACGGAGACGCTCAGAAATTAAACCACAATGGTCGTCACTCATCTATGGACTGACCGTGAGCATACGTACTTAACCTCGCCGATATCATACAAACCGATGAAGAGACCATCTAGCTAATCTTTTATTAACATGTAATTTAGAAAATCTTTAAAATAGATGATATTCTACAGCGTTCGTAAGATTTACGCTGGCCGAAACGTGCATCCTGGGCGGCGCTTAACGGAAGCAAAATTTATTTATTTATTTTTATTTTATTTATTTATTTAGTTAGGCTTCCTTAAATATTGATACATAGCCTATTTTCGCTGAATGATGAAGATCTTCACTAGCCTAGATCTTGACTACCTCCGCTTTACAGAATACATTCAAATATTTACCACTAGCTGTGCCCCGCGATTTTACCCGCGTAAAAACTTTATAAATTATCACAGCTCCTCCCCCGTAGGTGATAGCGTGATAATATGTAGCCTATATGTTACGGACGTACGGTAGTACGGACATACATACAGACAAAAATTCTAAAAACTATATTTTTGGCTTTCCATATCGATTGTAGATCACGCCCCAAGTATCCTTTTAAAAAAAGATTCAATGTACCGTTTTGACTTTCCTACGATTTTATTATATGTATAGATAACAGGAACATTAGTATGTCAATGGTGTGAGTAAGTTTGATAGCCATCTGTATCATGATTCCCAAATAAAAATAATATAATTATCCAATTGAAAGTTTGGATCCCAAATGAATAAAATAGTTCCTCAAATCGAGAGTTCTACTTTTAATGACAGTAAATTAATTTGACAATAACTTAATATAAGCTAGCCAAATAACTTAATCATTACTATTATATAAAATAAATTATATTTCTAAATGGTTTAATATAATCCGTGTAGGTACTTAAATATCTAAATGTACCTATTAATAATTAGCTTAATTATGTATGCTTAACTATAGTACTAGAAACATGTTGTGACTATCAAGCTATTTTAAAGTCTACGTGAATCAAACCCTTATTTTATTTGATTTTATTAAATGGAAAAGTGATTAAATCAGCATGGTTAATATCAAATTTTATCGCACCATATTAATTTATCATTTAAATCCAACTGAGTGTACAATTTTGTATCAATGGATTCAAACATCGCACGCTCGCACCGAAGCAGACACCTCTCTGCTAACTTCACTTCCACTTTCAATTCTTTCGTCTTGGCGGCATCGTTATCATGAAAACAATTTATTTTTCAATTTCCAAAGATATTTATGATCATCCATCACTTTCGTCTATCTTCTTCTTAGCGTGTCGATGACAATCTAAATTAAGTCAGCCCAGAATGCAGCTACGCGTTGAGCGTTGTCAGTAGCGTCCATTAGATCTTGTAACGTACAGGCATTAGGGCACGCAGGACATCCCCGAGCGACGAACCCATAGGTTATTTATTATATATGTACCAAATTGCTTATACAAACCTACCGCGCCCTGTGCGAGTGTTTAATTCGCTACTGCATCTGTGCTTGGGGTAACGCTGGTAAAACACTTCTCATAGCTGTTGAACGAGCCCAGCGCGCAGTACTGAAAGTATTAATGCGGCTACCTTATCGATATCCTACTAGTAATCTGTACGATAGGACAGGAGTACTGTCGGTCCGGAAGCTATTCGTCCACCAGATATTGCCACGATATCATCTTAGGATTGTACCTACTCTACCCACTGCACCCAAACGTGTTGACCGCTGTCCTGTACCACCTGTTAAAACTACTTTTGCCCAGCGCGACTTTAATGTATTAGCACCGACACTATACAACAAAATTTTAAAAATCCAAATGAACTGTAAAAATCTGACCAAATATAAATTTCGAACAACTGTACTACAATGGCTTAGCGCAAAAAGTTATGATGATGTTGAGAACATTTTAATGAAAAAAGATAATTATGTATGAATATGTATGTAATTTATGTCACATGCATGCACTCACACACACACACACACACACGCAAACACACACACACACCCTCACACTCACACACACACACACACACACACACACATGCACACGCACACACGCACTCAAGCATACCCACACTTTTGAATTTTTGTTACATTAATAATATTAATATGACACTGTGTAACATGACATATTTAAGTACCTAATCATAAGGCGAAGACACTGGCTCCTGACATACAGTTTTTACTAGTTCAGGGGTCAGGGAATTCAAACCACCTGTAAAAAGTTTATGTCAATAAATCATATTTTATATTTTATTCGTCCGGCGCACCCTGGGCAATCAGCGAGCTACTCACGCTGATTGGCTAATCCTTTCACCACGATGGCAATCGAAAGCCCACTCTCAAAACCGGCATTGTGTGTAGTCTCTATTAACATCGAAGGGTTCTCACAAGAAAAGTCAGAAATTCTTGCTGACGTCCATCGCAAAACCCGCTGCGATGTTCTTTGCGTCCAAGAGACTCATCGGGATGAAACATAAGGTCGGCCTCACATTCCTGGGCTTACGCTTGTCGCCGAGATCAGTCACCCAAAGCACGGTAACGCAGTGTTTGCTGCTCCTGGCGTAAGCATAACTTCCACTTTCGTCTATGTTATTATGTCATACCCATTTTATAATTCAACACGTTTGTTTTATCAGCAATATCAATTTCATGTATGTGGTACTATCGGAAGATCACTACTGCAACAATATTTGTTGCAGTTATGGTAGGAGTGGGTACTAACGTGGAAAACTACTTATAGATAGATAAACTCTTTATTGTACACCAAAGTATTACAAAATAAAAATGAAAACAATTTAAAACTTAAAAGTATACAATGGGCGGTCTCATCACAAAATGTGATCTCTTCCAGACAACCAAAGTAAAGATCGGAGAATGGAGTTATTGAGAGGGGCAGTTGTCGGTGTACAGATACATGACAAATAGTACCTATGGGTACACATAATTAAAAAATAAAATAAAAAGAAAATATAAACATATTACAAATAATAAATACAAATATTAAATACGTATAATAAATACATATAATATATACAAATAATATATTATGTTCCTAATTGTGTTGTGAGTCTTGTAGTGACAGATAGTGATTCTTGACAAGTCTTTGGAATCCTTACAGATACTATTTATTACTATCCGTTCTTGTTTTCGAAATATATATTATACTAGCTGTGCCCCGCGGTTTTACCCCCATTAAACTTTATAAATTATAGCTTATGTGTTAATCCAGGGTGTCACCTAACTCCATTCCAAATTTTATTAAAATCGCTCCAGCCGCATAGTCGTGAAGAAGTAACAAACATACACACTCACAAACTTTCGCCTTTATAATATTAGTAGGATAGGATTAATTCGATGCCTACCTGCTCCATTTACACTTAGTAATGTTCATAATTCATTTATTCAGTGTCGAACATAGGTACATAAATTTTTAACAATACATTTCCAGATGTGAGTGAATGTGTCTTCCCATTATGTTCTACCATTATGGCATGCAATGGTTATACAAAATTTAAATTTATTAATATGTCGATGCAATAATTCTAATTTATCATAAAATGTTAATATAATCGGATAAAAAATTGAAATTACAATTGTTAAATTTAAAACTTTACAGCAGTCAAAGCTATCTATATATATAAAAATCAATGCCACTTTTCGTTGTAATGTTATAACTCAACAACGCCTTTACCGATTTGGCTAATTTTGGTCTTGAATTATTCGTGGAAGTCCAGGAAAGGTTTGCACGTAGAGAAAATTAATAAAAAGTCTTGAAAAACCGTAAAATCAACATCTTTCTATACTCCCATATACAAACAATTTGTACTAATACTTAAAAGCGTAGCGAAGCACGTACCGGGCCGCTAGTATAACATAAAACAAAATAAACAATTCTAGACCAATTATTATTAAAAATTTTATACAATTTACAAACTATTAATATATAATATAAATGTCAAATTTTTTGTCTCAAATAAATTCGAAATTCGAAAATTATTCAAACAAATGAGATGGTGCCGTATAGATTTCTAGTTTGTACCTGGATTTTATGACAGTTATGTACCTAGTTCTCAATTGTATGGTATCTTGGACAAGGTTTAATATAAATCGTTGACATAAGTTTAGAAGCTTATTTTGACTATGAAAGTAAACAACGCCGTAGCTCAGCATTATGTATAATACTCAAAAATAACATTTACTTCAAATCAAATCAAATATCTCATCGTGGGGCTCAACCAGATAAGTCGCCGAACATTGATTTCTTAAATGGCTTTCAAATAAATAGAGGTTAAAAATGACTTGTTCAATTGTTAAATCCACTTCCATGAACACATGTGACGTCATACATGGTCCGGGATCGATTGTCAACGTTGAAGCCAATTTAACGATTGATTAAGTCATTTTTAACCTCTATTTATTTGAAAGCCATTTAAGAAATCGATGTTCGTCGACTTAGCCGGTAGATCCCTTGTGCGGAGCGTAGAAGTCGACCGAAGGGTATATCAACCAGAGAACGGAAAGCAGCGTCTGTCTGTTTACTATGATCATCAAACTGCAACACCAGCACGTCCGCCAACCATGGCGATTGTGGGATATTCCTCTAAATGATTGACACAACTCCATTATCAAGAAGCCTTTGACCAGCTGTGGACGTCATTCAGCTGTCATGATGAAACCGGTTTTGTTTAATAAGTTCAATAGTTTCATGACTAGATGGCGCTCTTTAAGATACTTCCTCTATTTATTTAAAATGAAATAAAAAAGGTGTTTATTCACGTAGACTTTAAAAAAGCGCTTGTAAATAGCCAGAACATGTTTGTAGTAATACAGTTATTATTTCTAGTTACATATTACAGATATTTAGGTACACGAATGTTAAAACATTTATACAATTTATTTTATAAAACATTTATACAATTTATTTTATAATGGTAGTGACATTTAGCTCTAGCTTGTATCAAGTTATTGTCAAGGAGATTATGTTTAGTTGAAGTTTTTATTATTATGTATTTAAATTTATATTTTACTACATATTTAACATCTTGTATCATCACAACAGCTGTAAAAATTCCACTGCTGGACAAAAGCCTCCCCCAAGAATCGTCTTGGGGCGATATGCCATAATCGCCACGCTTGGCAGACGGGTTGGCGATCGCAGTAAGATGGTCATAGTACACAGAGAGACGCTGCTGTCCGTCCTATGGTAGATATTCCCTCGGGGTGGCCTCTACGCCCCCCACGTGATGAGATAGGGTGATGATATACTGATATTCAGCGACGTCACCCGCACATCTTGTATAGAAAATTCATTTTATATAATAATAATATCTAAACCTCGTCGAACATTCTCTGACCAAATCGGAGACGTTCTCAAGAAAGGGCAGGTCAGAAGTACCCTAAACCGGCGATCATGTATGAAGAATATAATGACAATTATAATCGAGGCAAAAGATCGTGACAAATGGAAATCCGTTGTCTCTGCCTACCCCTCTGGGAAACAGGCGTGAGTCTATGTATGTATCTATGTAATATCTAGGGACAATGTCACACAGATCATCCTAGCCCCAAAGTAAGCAAAGCTTGTACTCTGGGGACCAGGCGACGATATACATACTTATATAGATAGATAAATACTTAAATACATAGAAGTAATCCATGACTCAGAAACAAATATTCGTGCCCAACACACAAATATTTGCACTTACCGGGATTCGAACCCAGGACCACCAGTTTCGTAGGCAGGAGCACTACCAACTAGGCTACGATGACCGTATATCAATCATGTGCAAGTGTATATGTTATATATTTGGATAAAAGTTGGAATGGAGATATTTAATATCCTAAATTAATAAATCAAGGGTAAAACCGCGGGGCGCTGCTAGTTTTTAATAAACGATTATAAGGGTAAGGTTATAAATCTTTGATAATCATGACGTCATCCTTCGGTTAGATGGAAGATCTTAATTGCTCATTTATCATCCACGTTCTAATAAAAATGAGAATCTACCTCTATCCTTAAATTATATATTACTGCACTTGTAAGGTATAAAGGAGGATATTATTGTATCTATCTTCAAATAGACACTTGTTATTACACGTTTATGGATCGCTTACGTGGCTTTCTTCAACATTTTCATGATAACAATTCACAATATATCATATTATATTAGATATCCCTGTGTACTTCGTACCGTACGTTTTTTTGACCAAAAAATATAACAACTTCTCACAGTTTTCTTCCTCGTTCGCACCGTCAATTTTCGCATATTTTTAATTAATATGGTAAATATTTCTTTTTTCATACAAACCTACTGATAATAACTAATACATAAAAGAAAGATTTTTACCTGTAAGATGGTTATTATTATTACTCATTCGAAAAAATATCAATTAATAGTCTCTTAGCTATTTTTAAAATACATATTTTAAGTATTACGTTTTAAGAATTTAATTACATAGTTTCCAATAAATATTTTTGCTAATTACAGTACTACGCGTGACTACGCAGACTACAGCTACGATGGACTATGACAGTGACAACTACGATCTACGCGGCTACGGTTGACTACGTAGTGACCACTGCTACGTAGACTACGAGTACATGGCATAAAGCCTCAGATTCTGCTTGTTTATATTTATATCGATATAATATTAAAAGAATACCGGGTCGGGCCAAAAATTAATTGGGATTTTTCTGGACAGAGGAATTCTCAGTTATAGCCTCAAATCACGAAGACGGCGCTGTTGCATAGCATTTGGTCTTGAATAGCCTGTAAAGCCTTTGGTACTGCAACGGATCCATTGTCCGATCGCATCCCATAACATCATGACAGTGATTAAATAGAGTATTTACCTGCATCTGCATTCGAGCAGTAAGAGTCAATTATACGTTAATATCCACAGAAGAGCTTATTCGTATTGTCACCTAATTGTTCCTTCTCTTCTATATCCAGTCATTCTTTTATGTATAAAAGGGACCCAGAAAACCATAGAATCATTTCAGACATAATCGGGCTTGCGCTTTGCCAATAGTGTGGAGTCAAATTTAAGATCCTTATGTTAGGACCGAATTATGATAATGATACTAATAGTTTCTGCCCGAATTTCAACTGAGACTTCGCAAAACACATTATAGTGCAAGAGTGGGCGCAAATACAGACGCAATATCTATCTCTGATTCTCATTATGAGATGGGGTGACTATCCGACACAATAGAGTGACGTCAATAAAACAAGGCGGTAACATTTTAACTCATTCTTGTTCCAAGATATTTTAAATATGTCACTGGATACCACGTCACCTTAATTTGCGTGGGACACATAGGCGCCATGTCATTATAAATAAATTTATCGCGTTAAACATTATTGAGCGAGCACTGAGGCAAATATCAGAACCGATTAGTCTCATACAGGCTACACCTATACGAGGAGAGGGTGAATCAAGGTTTTTATTATAATTACTCACTGAAAAACCAATCCTATGTTTAAGTACGCAGTATTCAAATTGGATTGTATCTTTCCAACTGATTGGTGCTGTGCAGGTACAATACAAAAGTCAATGACTTAGGGGATGGAAGATTGTAATTAAAATGGAAAAGTAGACGCGTCAACAATATCTAGAGATATTCAAAAGATTTTCAAACATGTATTAATAATGTATACCTAATAGAATTAACATTCGACCCTCCACTTTATTCTTCAGTATCTTTATAACATCAAAATTGGGACATTATTCACACACGGCAGAGCCTGTACTATGGAAAGCAGATAACTGATATATTACTTTTATTTTGTACCTTAATACATACCTATATAGATAAAATCAGACTCAGGACAAACAGACTTGTCCATGCATACCAATGTCTGTCCTGGATGGGAATCAAATCCATGACCTGCGGCGCGAAAGGCAAGCATCTACCAACCCCGCCCACTGGCCCGTCAATTCTCTTCAATATTAACAACGTGTTTCAGAAATAGTGTGGCGTTAGGAGCGTAATCTACCTAAGAAATTTAATTACATTTAGGACATTGGCCTGCGAATTACTCATTATTGACAACATTTCATATTTTTTACTGGCATGTATTATTGCGCTATTTAAAAGTAAATCCAAAACTAGGGCACCCATATTTTTCCTTTTTGCGGAATTATGAACTTTTCATTCATAATTTCAACTTAAAAATTCGAAAAGCGGCAAATGACGTCATACATACGGTGGAATAGCCATCGATCTTTGCTTTAATAACCCGTCAAAAAAAATCAATGTCTTGTCAAACTCTTTGGCGCCTAAACTTGTGGAGTTTGGGCGCCAACGCGGAAAAGGACGCATTGAGGCTATGTTTTATTAGGTCTTTACCTATGAAATTGCCGTTCTGCAGTACTGGCCATTTCAAATCAAAATAATTTTTGTTTGGCTAAGAATTCTAATTTCAAATTAATTTTATTTTAAAAACATGGATTCTTTTTTCCAAAAGTAGTCATTTCTTTATTGATTAGTGTTACATTTTCATCGCATTTCAATCTTTTTCGTCATCATGGATACGTTAAAAATTCGAGTAATTATGGAATATGAGTACCGTCGTGGCAGCAACGCGGCACAAGCGGCACGCAACATCAACGACGTTTACGGAGCTAACACTACAAACCAACGCACCACCTGTTATTGGTTTGCTCGCTTCCGTTCTGGAAATTTCGACCTGAAAAATGAACCTCGCGGTCGTCCGAAGACTTTGGTCGACAATGACGAATTAAAGGCGGTTGTGGAAGCTGATGATACACAATCTACGGCTGCAGCAGCAGCTTTCGACGTTAGCGTCAAAACAATATTGGTCCATTTGCGTCAAATTGGCAAGGTAAAAAAGCTTGACAAATGGGTGCCCCACGAACTCAATGATCGCCAGCGCGAAGTACGCGTCGAGACGTGCCTTGCACTGCTCAACAGACACACAAATGAAGGAATTTTGAACCGCATTGTTACCTGCGATGAAAAATGGATTCTGTTTGATAACCGCAAGCGCTCAGCAAGTTGGTTGGATCCTGGTTCAGCACCTAAACAATGCCCTAAACGAAAACTTACCCCTAGAAAAGTGATGGTCACTGTTTGGTGGTCTAGCGCCGGTGTGATTCATCACAGCTTCTTACCAAACGGGGTGAGCATTACTGCAGATGTGTACTGTGAAGAACTGAGCACAATGATGGAGAAGCTGGCGCATCTCCAACCAGCATTGGTCAATCGCTCGTCTCCGCTGCTCCTGCACGACAACGCGCGACCTCATACTGCACAGCAGACGGTCTCCAAGTTGCAAGAACTGGGGTTGGAAGCTCTCCGTCATCCGCCCTACTCACCAGACCTTGCGCCTACAGACTACTACTTTTTCCAGAATTTGGATAACTTCTTGGCGGGAAAAAAATTCAATACCCGAGAGGCAGTACAAAATGCCTTTGAAGAATTTGTTGCCTCCCGTCCAGCTGATTTCTTTAAGAAGGGCATCAATAAACTGCCACTGCGATGGCAAAGATGCATTGATTGCATGGGTGATTACTTCGATTAATACAAATAAAAAAATTCATGAAAAAAATTCGTTTAAATTTTTTCATACAAAACGGCAATTTCATAGGTAAAGACCTATTATTTTCAAAAACTGGTGTAAATTCGAATTTTTATGTGTAAATATGGTGGATTTTTAGACATAACATCTTCGACAACGTACACAAGTGGAGGAAAGTGCAATATTGCCGTGAATTGTGATTTTCCGTGTTGTAACCAAAACTCCATAGAAGCCTCTAGTAAAGTCTCCACTGCTTTACTGGGGTAGGACTATGACTTGGCTGTGACGGACGTGATGGACATGACTGTGACGGACGCGACGGACATGACTGACTGACTTTGAAACAGAAAAATTACAACTGAAGACGAGGCGGTATGGTCACAGACCTTAGCCTGCCCAAAGAGGGCAAAAAATATAAAAAAAAAAAAAACTAAACTTGTTTACAGACCCGCAAACTTATCTGGCCCGCTGGCAGCGTCGCTGTTATCGCATTTAGTGTTGCTAGTAACTATTTTTTGCAATAAAGTGGGTAAAAATAATATGCACATTGTAATGTGAACATGATCTCTTAATCTTGTGATGTCCTATTTATCGGGGCGACAACAGATGGTTTCGATAGGCGGTGTCACTTCGGCACGTCGTCCTGTGAAAATGGGGGTGCCCCAGGGGTCTATATTGGGCCCATTTTTATTTCTAGTTTATATAAATGATCTCCCTTATCTGGTAGAGAAAGTATCAGAGATAGTTTTGTTCGCTGATGATACGTCGCTCATATTTAAAGTAAATAGAAAGGATAAAGATCTTATTGAGCATAATAAAACACTCAGCTTTATATCAGAATGGTTTTCGGCAAATAATCTCTTGTTAAATGCAGGGAAAACTAAATGCATCAGGTTCTCATTGCCGAATGTGACTCAAATTGTAGCAACAGTTGCACTTAATGCGAAAATATTAGATTTAGTCCCATCGACCGTATTTTTAGGATTGACACTTGATTCAAAATTGCAATGGGGTCCTCAGATCAAAAAGTTAGCAGGTAAATTAAGTTCGGCTTCCTATGCTGTCTGGAAAATAAGGCAATTGTCAGATGAACAAACTGCTAGATTAGTGTATTTCGCGTACGTTCATAGCATTATGTCGTATGGCATTCTGCTGTGGGGTTCGGCGGCTGACATAGGTACTATTTTTGTATTGCAGAAAAGAGCAGTCAGAGCCTTTTATGGTTTGGGCAGTCGCGATTCTTTGTGAAATTTGTTTAAAGAAATAAATATACTTACTGTGCCATCGGAATATATATATCAGAATATAATGTTTGTTAGAAAAAATATTCATAATTATAAAAAGAAAAGTGAACTGCATAATATAAATACTAGGAATAAAAACAAACTAGCCATGCCAGGCTTTAGAGTAAGCAAAACTAATAAATCATTTTTAGGAAATTGTATTAGGTTTTATAACAAGCTTCCTACTCAAATTACTGATCTGCCTGACACAAGTTTTAAAACACATATTAAACGTGTACTTATGGCTAGGGGTTATTACACCACTAAAGAGTACATCGATGACAAAGACGTCTGGCTCTCACTTCCTACCTGCACATTGCTCGCTGGAGATCTTGTAGCCATATAGACATGATTGATCTGCTGTGTTACGTGAACTATCTGTAAATGATTGCTATCATATACTTAATTTAAAATTATTGACTCTGTCTCAAAATGAATAATGTTATTGTTTCGAAGTTTTTCTTTTGTATACCTAAATATAATCTAAAATAATAAGCATTCAGACAACCGATCGAGCATATATTGTGTTTGCCTACTAAATAATTACTCTAATTGGACCAAATCCCGTGTTCATGCCCGCTTGAGTATGTTTCGCCGGACCGTCTCAACTGGGTCGTGTTGAAACCGGTAGTAGATGAACCCACTGAGTTTGTTTCGCTGGGTCTTCTCAGTTGGGGCGCATTGAATCCGGTGGTAGCATTAAAGCGCGACCGTCGTTATTAACACAAGGTCCGTCATAATAATAATACCTTTAATATAGACAGAACCATTGACAATATGTAGTAAAAATATTAGACTTAAACTAGATAATTAAACATAATCTCTTGACAATAACTTGATACGAGCTAGCTAAATATCATTTCTGTAATAAAATAAATTTTATAAATGTTTTCATACAAGATGTACCTAAATATCTATGTTACTAGAAATAATATCTAATGTATACAACTATATTACTACAAACATGTTCTGACTATTTACAAGCGCTTTTTTAAAGTCTACGTGAATAAAACCTTTTTTATTTTATTTTTTATTTAACGTAAATATTACTTCACTAAAAAGCAAACAAATACTGTCATTACAAATCTTTATATTTTTAAACAATAATTATGATCATTTCCATAAAATGTATGCTGAGTGTCCTCTAATGGGGAGTATTCCCATTAGATGCTCAGGTATTATTATGTCAGCGGAATTATTTAATTCTTAAGTCATTTCATCATCGTCATTATCATTATCATAATCACTGCTTTCACTCTCACTATCACTACCTAATTGATTGATGAAAGGCTCGTCTAAGTATCCATCCCTTTTTCGATACTCATTTTCAATATTTTTTACATGATTGCAATGCTTTTGCCATTCATTGACCGTTATTTTACAAAAAGCTTCTGCAATCAATGTAGGCATTTCAGAATTCGATCTACCAATATTCTGATCTGCTATAAATTTTTACATATGCTTGCTCGTTTTCTTTCACGAGTTTTCTTACAAATCACTCCCCGGCACCTACAATGGAAATAGCAAAAATTAAATAAATGATGAATATTTTAAAATAGGTATGTATTTAAATTTAAAGTGCGAGGGGGATTTTCGTATTTATTCAGAAGCTGACAACACTAACCTGTAGCAGCAGCTACGCGTTCATATAACTTATTGAAGGGTATAATTGATGCCTGGAGGTGTTTTTCTTCATTCATATAATTCAATACTTGTAATATAACTTTCCTCGCATCACTTTCTAAGCTTTCGGCATTTTTCACAATTAAAAACCACAAAAAGAAAAATAAATACGCGCAACAATCAATTAATGGCAGGAATGTCAGAGAATAACAGCCGATTGACATTTCCAACTAGCGTCGTTAGTTCTACTTTTGGCCAACGGGCCAGATAAGTTTGTGGCACTATACGTTTGTTTAATGTTTTCAATTTCAAATTAAATTAAAATCGTCAATATTAAATTAATTTCCAGTGTTATTATCCTTATTATGTTTCATTAAGTCACCATGAAAGTTTCGAAATTTAAAACCGTGAGTGACAATTGACAATATTTAATAATAATAATAATAGATTTATTTCTTCTCTCACACAGTAAATTACAAATGTCTTATTTACTAATTTATGCATAACATAAAAAAAAAGGTGAGATCTGTGTGAGAGACTGGTATCCGTACTAGGTGGGAAACCTGTATGACAGATGACCAGTTCCTAACTCTAGACATAGAGGTGTTATGGTAAGAGTAGTTTGTCGTTTAATAATCATGTTGTGACAATTTTGTTCTGTGAGATGAGGAAGTATATCAGCATTCGTGATGTGTGTGTGGGTGTGCATGTGTGTGTGTGTCTGTGAGTGCATGTGTATGTATATGTGTGTGTGTGCGTGTGTATGTATGTGTGTATGTGAGGGTTGTGCGCCCCTATACTGAAGTAGGTTGAAATCTATCAAGAGGGAATATGCAAAAGATTTTCGGTTTCTTCGTAGCTGAGGGACTTTAGCCAGCAAGAGACAGTCCTTTTACAATTATAATGTGTAAGCGAATAAATATGTAATTTCTCGTTTATCCTGTTATAGAGGTACTTTCCCAAGAAGCCGAAAAATTTTCCTGGCCCAAGATGCTGCCCTGCGGCACGCCGATAACAATGGGCAAGTCATCGCTGATGACTTCACCGACTCTCACTGATGTCTGCCAGTGAGATAGTCAGTAAAAAGTTTATGTTGAGTGCCACGGATACCCATTTTTTCTAGTTTGTCCAGTAGGAGTGGGACAGAGACTGTGTCAAAAGCCTTGGCTAGGTCCAGGAATATGGCGATGACTTTATTCTTTTCGTCTAGTTTGCGCACAATGTGATCAGTTAATTCATGGACAGCACCATTAGTTGAAGTGTTTGCCCTGAAAACCGTGAGTGATAATTGACAATTTGACATGTCTTGTTTGACATTAATGTTTTCGTTTAAAACATTGGAATGCTTAGGCAAAGGAAACTACCTCGTCCGCCGTATAAGTGACGCCATCACACCTTTTTTAGTATTTTCCTCAGAAATGAAGAAATAAAAAAATATAAAATAAATATATTTGAACTCAGGATACAAAAATAAAGAAATGGTATTTTTGTTTTAAGGTTGTGTCAGTTTTGAAATGTTGTCAATTAATGCAGTATAGTTGTATTGGAAGTGTTAATGTTTTCATCATAATTCATGAAGATTGGCCACTAGAACAACTGCCATGTTGGTCTACCAGTAGCATATAAATATAAGTAGGTGATAATTCCCAACAAACTCTAAGTTTGCGCTATTACATACTCTTTACGTCGGGGAGCATGTAAAGCTGTCAGTCATGTGCCTGATATATCGAATGGTCGTGTCGAATAGCATCCAAATGGATTATGAGAATTAATGAATAGAGAGTGCACCTGTGTTTACGTACACACTCGTGCAGTATGATCTATATTCCTGCGTAGTTGGGTAGTGTCCTTTGAGATCGGCCGGTATACTTGAAATTTGGCCAGGAACATACATACATCGACCCACGCCTGTTTTCCAGTGGGGTAGGCAGAGACAATGGAGCCGTGTGTCAATAATGTCCCGGGATATCATTTCTCACGATCTTACACGCCTCTTTTGCCTCGTTTACTGCCATTATATTCTTCGTACATGCTCGCCGGTTTAGGGCACTTCTGACCTGGGCTTTATAAATAAATAAAAAAAATTTTAGCCGTCTCGGGACGCCTGGCAGATGTGAAACATCGACATTATTTTTTAAAATTAATATGCAGAAAAGAACATATTATTATTTTGATATGAACTAAATATGTCATAATGATAAAATAAAATATTACGATTAATAATCGCACAGTCGATTGTTTTGTTTCTCATCAAAAAAAAAAACAACGTGGCGACACGTCGCTCCCCCAGAAATCTGTTTTACGTGCGGCTATAGATGTTTCACATCAATAATCTTTATTTAGTTTCAAGAATCGAAATCGGAGACGTTATCAAGATTTCCAAGAATATAATCACAGTAAACGAGACAAATGAGGTGTGTAAAGATCGTGGCAAATGGAAATCTGTTGTCTCTGCCTCATAATAATGTCCTCCAGGCCAATTGCGCAAGACATATTATAGTGCACAAGTGTGTGCGCAAACACAGGGGCACTTTCTGTTCCATCACACTCATGATCCGATGGGACGACTAGTGACACGACCGGAAAGAGGTCAGGTACAGGACCGACGGCTTTACGTGCTCTCCGAGGCACGGGGGTGTAATACCGCCCAACTCCCAGACTTCGGGCTGATACTGGGAAATTTCTTTCACTTTCACATTTTGGCCCGACCCGGAATTTGAACCCAGGACCTCATTATCTGCGGTTGACCACGCTACCGCTAGACCAACGAAGCAGTGTCTCTGCCTACCCCTCTGGGAAACAGGCGTGAGTCTATGTATTTATGTATTTTGTTTCATAAAATTCAATTATATGACGGTCACCGTAGCCTAGTTGGTAGTGCTCCTGCCTACGAAGCTGGTGGTCCTGGATTCGAATCCCGGTAAATGCAAATATTTGTGTGATGAGCACGAATATTTGTTTCTGAGTCATGGACGTTTTCTATGTATTTAAGTAGCTATTTATCTATCTATATAAGTATGTACCTATATCGTCGCCTGGTACCCATAGTACATGCTTTGTTTAGTTTGGGGCTAGGATGATCTGTGTGACATTGTCCCTAGATATTAGATATTATATTAGATATTCATCCTTTCCATGGAGCTATTACAAGGTACTTTGTAATAGCTCTATGATCCTTTCTAAATGCCCAAACCTTCTCATACCCTTTTCAATCTTTGTGACTAACACTACCCACATACACTGTATACCTACATATTATATTGGATTCTATAGCATACTATATGTTATCATCATCATCAGCATTTCAGCCAAATGACCAATTCATGGCAAATAATTAAGCAGTCACTACGAGTTAGAAGTGGTAGTCTGTTACGGTTCATTTCACATTAGTTCCATTTAGTTAGTTTAGTTACATTAATTATATATACTCTAGTCCGTGTGCGCCCATAAAAATAAATTTGATTTATTTCGTACCGTATTCATCATCATCATATCAGCCGAAAGACGTCCACTGCTGGACAAAGGCCTCCCCCAAAGATCTTCACAATTGCCGGTCTTGTGCTATTCGCATCCAGCAGTTTCCAGCGACCCGCACAAGATCATCGGTCCATCTTGTAGGGGGCCTGCCCACGCTCCGTCTTCCGGTTCGTGGTCGCCACTCGAGAACCTTTCTGCCCCAACGGCCGTCGGCTCTACGAGCTATGTGCCCTGCCCACTGCCACTTCAGCTTGGCAATTCTTCGGGCTATGTCGGTGACTTTGGTTCGCCAGCGGATTTCGACATTTCTGATGCGATCCCGCAGGGAAACTCCAAGCATAGCCCTCTCCATTGCTCTTTGGGTGACCTTGAGCCTTCTAATAAGGCCCATAGTGAGCGACCACGTCTCTGTTCCGTATGTCATCACTGGCAACACACACTGGTCGAAGACTTTCGACTTGAGACACTGCGGTATTTTGGACGAGAAGATGTTACGTAGCTTCCCGAACGCTGCCCAGCCGAGTTGGATTCTACGATTGACCTCCTTCTCGAAGTTGGACCTACCTAGTTGGATGGTCTGTCCTAGGTAAATATAGTTCTCTACAACTTCGAGTGCAGAGTCACCAACTTTCAATTGAGTGGATGCAACATGGACGTTTGACATGATTTTCGTCTTATCCATGTTCATTTTCAGACCCACTTGTTGAGAGACTCTGCTGAGGTCATCGAGCATTGTACCGAGGTCTTCCATGGTCTCAGCCATGACTACGATATCATCGGCAAATCGAAGGTGAGTGATGTACTCGCCATTGACATTGATGCCAAAGCCTTTCCAGTCCAGAAGCTTGAAGACGTCGTCCAATGCAGCGGTGAACAGTTTCGGAGATATAACATCTCCCTGTCTCACGCCTCGCTGCAAGTGGATAAGTTTCGAGATCTGGTCCTGGAGTCGCACTGACATAGTGGCGTTTTCATACAAACACTTTATCACCTCGATATACCGGTGGTCAATTTGGCACCTTATGAGAGACCTCAGCACGGCCCATGTTTCGATAGAATCAAAGGCTTTCTCATAGTCCACAAACGCTAAGCACAGTGGCTTGTTATACTCTTCGGTCTTCTGTATAACTTGCCGCAGCGTATGTATGTGGTCTATGGTGCTAAAGCCTTTTCGGAAACCGGCTTGTTCGGGAGGCTGGAAGTCGTCAAACCTGCGCGCGAGACGGTTCGTAACGACCCTCGAAAACAACTTGTAAACATGGCTCAGCAGTGTGATGGGTCTATAATTCGTACCGTATTATTAAAACAAAACTGTTAACTAGTCGTACTACTTATTAATTGTTTTAATTTTACTACCGAAAACAATTAATAATGTAACACACATACCTATATAGTTCAATAACAATAATATAGATGGCGCTAGGTTTAACATCGGGCATATGGGCGCAGCTGTACTGATTTTAGAGAGTAATGAAATTCAAATTAATTATTATTTGATTTATGAATTTTTTAGTGTCATTTGAGTTTTGTTTACTTCTATTTAAATGGATGTTCATTTTCTATAATCATTAGAGATAGTCAGATTTGTATCCATGAATGTATTTGAAATAAATTGTTAATATTTTATAGGCGTTTAAATAGAAACTATAATTAAAACATGTTTGGTCAAAACATCCAGTTAGGTTATTTTAATATTTTATTTATTTTATTTTATTTTATTAGGGAAGCTAACAGCTACATACAATTGGTTACAAATTTTGGTAAGTAAATGCCAATAACAAGCTTCCACAACTAGTTAACTAAATGGATGCATCTCCGGTCTACTTAATTAATTACAGTAATGACAATTCTACAAATGGTTTTAAAAGATTGAGTCAATAGTGCTATACATAGATTTATACATTATCAATGAAATATCTGGTTAATTTGGATCTAGTAGAATTTTTTCTAGTAGTAAACAGATCAATAAAATCAAAACTACTGTCATCATTTAACTTGTTAAATTCATTGAATACTCTAGGCAGAAAGCTGTTGACTCTAAAATTGGTGTGGCAAGGAGGACAGTTTAACAAGAGATTTTTACGTAAATTTCTTACAGGTATTGACAACTTGATTTTTGAAAGAAGTTCGGGACAGTCGATATCACCCTGGGCAATATTGAGAAGAAAAGTTATGTCAGAAATGTTTCGTCTTACATGCAATGGTAGAATATGCAGTTTGACACAGCGCTGCTCATAGGTGATATCGGCTAGGTGGTCTAATTTGAATTTAAAACCTAAGTAACGGATAAATTTTCTTTGAATCATCTCGATCTCATTGGAGTAGCAAGAATAGCGCGGATTCCAAATCAGTGAAGCGTATTCCAAGTGACTTCTCACATAGGAGCAATATAGTACTTTAATGGTTTTCATATTTTTGAAGTCACTTGAACAGCGAATCAGGAAACCTAAAGCCCTAAAGGCTTTGTTGACTGACTCGCTAACGTGCTGATCATATAAAAGCTTACTATCATGCACTACACCCAAATCTCTTGAAACAGTCCTCCTTTCTAAATTATGATTTTTGATTGCATAATCAAATACATAAACTAGACGCTTACGTGTGAAACTCATTGCGAAACATTTAGAAGCATTTAAATCTAGTTTATTATAACGACAGTATAAATCAACACGTTGGAGGTCCTCCTGCATTAATTTGGCATCTTGAACACAATTAACTGTACGGAATATTTTCATGTCATCGGCAAATAACAAAAAATTGGAATGTATGAAACAGGGGCCAACGTCGTTGATAAAAAAATATCGATTATCGATTTGACGATTTTCTTAACCAAATATTAAAAATATTTGTATCTTACAAGGCTCAAAAACATTGTTTAAATCATATCAAATGTATTTTGCTCCTAATACTTAATCGGTTAATGAATATTTTTGATTCACTTAAATTTAGTATACAATCGCATTTCAATATTAGACACTTGTCCGGTAGCCATAAAAGCCTTCTAATACAAAGTGTAAGGGTAAAGTAAAATGTAAAGTGTAAAACAAAGTGTAATTTCACGGTAAAACAAGTTAGATACCGTCCTGTTAAAATCAAATGGTAAACAACTCATTTAAAGTGAAGATAAAGAAGAGCTGTTTTGTTATTATGCTGTGTTCCTCTGCTGGAATTCCACCATTATGGACTCGAACCATCCATTCCATGACGCCACGCCAACAGGTCCATTTTTATTTAGTTTTTACACTTACTAAGTTCAGTCGCGTCTCTGTGATGTTATAGTTCAACTATTAATTTAGGCGTTCTCTTCTTACATTTGGGAGCTATAGTTGGATTTAGGTAAGAGTAAGTACCGAAATGCAGAAACCTGGCTCCCAAATGTATATTATTATACCATATTTTTATTCTCTCATACCTGTGAATTTAGTTCACATTCTTCTTATCCTTTTTATTTTACTACAGCTAGTAGCAGTAATTCAAATACGTAATTGAAATACAAATACGTACCTATTTGATATTTGTATTTCAATTACTTCCTTATAATGTAATTCGTATCTTAAATATGCTTCAAAATACATTTTAACATTAAAATACACTTAACCTTTTAGCGATCGTGTCGTAAGTATATATGTAGTGTGTATAGTGCGAGGCAAGATTGTGATGGTAAGTAAGTATTTCAGACATGACACATCTATATAATTGTTAGTATTATAATAACTTAAAACTATGTTAGTGTACTTATTAGAAATTAAATATATATACTATACTGTACGCTATGACTGTGCGCTTATTTTTTGGACTGCCTCGTTGGTCTATCGGTAGCGTGTTTACACGCACAGAACGAAGCCCTGGGTTAAAATCCCGGGTCGGGCCAAAAGTGATTTTGGGACTTTTCTGTAAAAATAAAAATTTCTCATCATCAGCCTGAAGTCGAGAATTGGTGGTATTATACCTTCGTGCCTCGGAGAGCATGTAAAGCAGTCCCATTGGACCATGAGAGTGATGGAATAGGAAGTGCTGCTGTGTTTGCGCACACACTTGCACTATAATATATCCCGCACAGATGGCTAATCTCTATTGAGAGTGGCCGCCATGGCTGAAATTCGGTTCGGTTCATGGCGGAAATCTTATTTTTCTCTTCTTTTCAGCCCGTGCTGGTCTATTTTGTAATTGGTATTTCAGTTAAAAATAGCTAAAAAACTGTAATTTATATTTCAAATACCTTACTTAAAGATATATTGTTATTTCACATTTTAATTACTTGCGATATAGTATTTCAATGAAAGCAAAGCATGTATTTTGCCCAGCCCTGACTACAGCATACTAGAATACGGTACTAAGATCAATAAAATATTATTTTTATATCCTACAAAAGTTACCTCATTTATACACAAAATAATTAAAGATAATTTACGGAGAAAATCCACTGGGTGGCGCCATCCAACATTGCGGTTAGACTACTTACTACTACGCATAGCTCGTAGAACCGACGGCCGCAGAAAGGTTCTCGAGTGGCGACGACAGGCCCGCTATAAGATGGACCGGTGACCTTGTGAGGGTAGCTGGAAGCCGCTGGATGCGGGTAGCACAAGACCCGCAATTTTTGAGAACTTTGTGGGGAGGTCTTTGGCCAACAGAGGACGTCTTTCGGCTTATATGATAATCTCTAGATTGAGTGGCTCTAGTACGAGGTTCTGCAGTTTACTTACTCGATCACACGTACAGTTTCGTCCCATACATTGAGCACCAAGCGCCTCTCGCGGAAACTATTAAGTACTAAAACTCTGGTGCTCAATGTATGGGACGAAACTGTACGTGTGATCGAGTAAGTAAACTGCAGGAACTCGAACTAGAGCCACAGGAGTTGACGCCGTAATTTCGTACTCAAATTATCTCCGATCTGATCGAACGGAACAATATCATCAAGTCACTAGATAACAGCTGAAGTAAACAAAAATTGACTTTAATATACCGGTGCTAAATTTCACTTCGGAGAGAAATAAATGAATAGAAACTAAATGAGCGAAAGCACAATCTTGGTATTATTGCAAGTTATTTGCGAAGAATTTAATTCCTTGAAGAGGAACTTGTCTTAAAATAATAATAATAATAGTGCTTCCGGCAAAATGTCAGCTACGATGACGAATTTCAACGGAAAATATCGCCCGGAAGTGATCGCTTTTAGCAATAAAGCTGCCTATTGCATTGGCATTACTGTTGTTTATTTTTCTGGTTGTTAATTATTTGTCGCAATAAAGTGTATTTATTAATAATATTATTATTACCTTATTACTTTTTTGTATCTACGTTCAACAATAAAAAGTAGGTTCTTCCGGCAGCAGGAACAGGGTCCATATTAGTGGAGGTTACGGCTCTAGAGACAGGAACCTCCTGTCAATGCTCGTGTCCAATAGTACTGCCTTTTGGATCTGGTTCTTGACCCAACCACCTAAATTATTAAAATGGTCAACTATGCAGGACATATAGTACAGGAATGTATACGTAAACACAGGTACACTGTCTACTCCTTCACACTCCTAATCCAATGAGTCGACTACTACTCCTCCGGTGCGGGTTGCAACAGTTGAGGTCAGGTACAGGATCGGTGACTTTGGGAATGTAATCTTCAACTTCTAGACTCTAGGCTAATATTGAGAATATAATTTTGACTGGACCCGGTGGTTTATTTAGTTCGTCGTTATCTGACTTTGACCACGGTTCCGCTGAGTAAACGAGACAGTCAGTACATAACATTAATATACATCATCAGGCCTATTCGGACGTTGACCGAACAGCTCAGCACTTTTAAGTTATTCATTATATAAATTCACTACTGTTAGCAAATAAAGTCAGTTCGCAAGTAACTCGCGATCGATACATTATCAAAGCAATCGTTAACCGCTCCGATTGCCGCGTAAAGATCAAATCATCAAATCAATTCATTTTAGCTCTTAATATATCATTTTATAAATCTTAGTATTAACCATTTAAATAATCATTGTTTATATACCTTTAATAAATCCAAAATTATATTGATATTTTCAATTGTTCTTTTGCCTCACTTAAGCAGAAACTAAAAATATTATTGTAGTACTTTTGCTGATCTAACTGTAGGTAATAGTTTTGTTTAAACTTAGAATAAGTAGTTACCCCTCAAGATAGGTTAAGGTTATGTCTAATTTAGCAAGCTGTGTCTACATGAGAGTAGGGTATAGACTTTATTTTTTATTAATCGATGTTGTCTTATCCAATATAGCCTATATCCAACTTTGTAGACCAATAAACGTAAAATAAAAATATACCATTTAAAACCTTATCTTTCGTATCAAATCAACCAAAATACTTAAAAGTGCAGGTCAGTGCTAACTACGGGAGCAAGCCTAAACATTTATAAGCCCGATATCTTCCACTGCTGGACGTCCTCTAAAGGTTTTCTACAACGTTATTATTTGGAGGGGTTGGCCGTAGTCACCACGCTTGACATGCGAGTTGGCGACCGCAGTAAGGTGGTAGCTAGCACACAGGTGGCGCTGGTGCCCGACTGCCTGTTGTATCCCTTAGTTGCCTTTTACGATACCCACGGGATGGTATGGGGTGACCCTGTATTTCTTTCTAGGCCGGAAACCACATAGAACATTAGATTTTAATATTCGCTAATTTAACCTTATTTCGTGTCCTATAATAAAAGAAGTAATTGTTTAGTATTGATTTATAAAGTAAATAAAAAAAATAAAAAATTGTTTTTATCCACGTAGACTTTATAAAAGCGCTTGTAAATAGTCAGAACATGTTTGTAGTAATATACTTGTATACCTACATTATTATTTCTAGTAACAGATATTTAGGTACACATTGTATTGATTGTATGAAAACATTTATAAAATTTATTTTATTATAGCAATGATATTTCTAATAATAGTCTAATATTTTTACTACATATTGTCAATGGTTATTTATTATTAAGGTATTATTATTATGACGATGTTATATTTACATCTGGTGTGTTCATGAGAGAGTTACACTGCTTGCCATTCTGTCTTTTACTACTAAACTAGTAATTATAGTAGTAATATCATTACATCTCTCTCTAATACAGCTGGTATGAAAAGAATAGAGCATACATAGAACTGTAAAAATGCTAAAACTACGCATTAATTTGCATTCCAGGTGAATTATTAGTCGGCGGGTCCTTACATCTCGCTTACTAATGCCATAAACCTTTCCTTTTTTATAATCACTACGTTAAAAAGAAATGCAATGATATAAAAATTAGTTGTTATTGAATTGACCGATGGCATTATCATCAGAAGACGTATTTTTTTGTATCGGCATTATGATTTCATTACATTTTAATGGCCGTATCGAGCCCAAGGCTGTAATTTACGACGCCATCTTAGTTCTAGCTAATAAATAGGTACTTCGGCCCGTTTTCAGAGGTAAATAAACTCCAAGATCTGAATGTCAAATTATATTCAGTAAACAAGTGATATCATGCACAGCAGTGCCTCTAGCACGAGTTCCTGCAGTTTACTTACTCGATCACACATACAGTTTCGTCCCATACATTGAGCACCAGAGTTTTAGTTCTTAATAGTTTCCGCGAGAGGCGCTGGACGAAACCGTACTCGTGCTAGAGGCACTGGACATAGGCCTCCCCAAAGTTTTTTATAGCGTTCCCATTTGGAGGGATATGCCGTAGTCACCGCATTTGGCATCCGAGTTGGTGACCGCAGTTAGGTGGTAGCTAGTACACAGGTGACGCTGCTCCCAAACTACCTGCGGTCAAAAGGCGACAAAAGGGTACCTCTTGGTCGCCTTTTACGACACCCACAGTGAGGTATGGAGTTGCCCTGTTATTTTTTGTGCGATTGATTCGCATAAAAAATACCCACGATAACATATAACATTTCAAACACATTCTAAATTTTATACAGCAGTTCTTGGTGTCATTTGTCATAACGTAGCTGTATGTACTTAATGATACAAGTCAGCCCAAAGTACCATGTTTTAATGTTAAAGGTAAGGTCTCTGCCAAAAAGCTTGGTATACTTAGGGAACAGCTTTTAAATCTATACAAAGCTCAAGTCCGACCCTGCATGGAGTACTGCTCTCATCTTTGGGACGGCCGCGGCTCCGCAAAGTATCAGCTAGACTCATTGGATTTGATAGACAGACGCACTCGCAGGATAATCGACGATAGAGACCTAACAAGTAAAAAACTGCAAAACTTGGATCATCGGCGTCAGGTTACAAGCTTATCGGTTTTCTACAGGCTGTTTCATGGAGAATGCGTTCAAGACCTCCATAACTTAACCTTCATCTCCCTTTTTTCATCGGACTACAAGGCGTCGGGAGGCTCTCCACCGCTATGTTGTTGACATACCATTATTCCGAACGAAGCGTTTTGCTTCCGCTTTCATCATACGCACGGCTGAGCTGTGAACAACCTTCCAAACGACGTGTTTCCAGACTCATATAACATGGGTTTATTCAAGGTTAGAGTGAACAGGCATTATGGGTACGCGCGGTCCACCTTCGACCACATCTTCACTTACCAACAGGTGAGATCGTGGTCAAGCGCAAACTCATTATGCATAAAAAAAAAATCCAGACAACCGATCTTTTTTAGTAGGTTCTAGTAAAAAAATATGTATTGAATTCAAAGGCCATATGTACACTTCGTATTGGCGTGTTTTGTTCTTTGGTGGCTAACATAATACTACCCAATCTTCTTCCTTACTGGACAAAGGTCTCCCCATAAGATTTTCACAATTGACTTGTATCCACCATTTGGAAGGGTATACCATAATCGCCACGCTTGGCAGACGGGTTGGCGATCGCAGTATGACGGTCATAGTACACATTGAGACGCTACTGCCCGTTCACTGAGAAATATTTCCTCGGGACGTCTTCTACGCCCCCCACGGAATGAGATAGGGTGGCAATATTTTGTAATATGTACAATCCAGTAAACGGCCTGAGATTTTCAAGTGTTAGATAAGTCATATCCATACATACATATAATAAAATCGTAGGAAAGTCAAAACTGTACATTGATTCTTTTTTAAAAAGGATACTTGGGGCGTGATCACTAGAGAATTTTTGTCTGTGTGTCTGTTTGTCGGTATGTATGTCCCCGGGCTAAACTCAAAAAGTACTGCATGGATATACTTAAATTTTTTCAGGAATATATAAGAGGTCGGGTCAACATATAGGCTACATATTATCACGCTATCACCTACGGGGGAGGAGCTGTGATAATTTATAAAATTTAACGCGCGTAAAACCGCGGGGCACAGCTAGTTTTGTATAATAATATTTGTAGCACAAAATTCTATTGTCAGCATCCTTATAAGACCATAACCAGTTGCAGTCACCGGTCCGTTTGAGACCGTCAATGTGGTTTAATTTCTATCTCCGTGCTTCGGAGGGCACGTTATGCTATCGGTACCGAATGATGTCGTTAGGCAATGGTTGTTAAACCATGTCAGAAGCCTACTGGACGGCTGCAATAACTCTGACACCAGGGTAACCACTGCCCATACGATAAAGAAAGAAGAAGTAGGTACGGTCAGTAACAAGAACATATGAATAGCGAATTACAATACTATTATAATATTTAAGATAATTAATAGTTAGTTAATAACTTAAGTACCTATTATTACTATTATTTTGTTCTCATACTAACCGTACCCAAAATAATAAAATAAACCAAAAATAAGATTTAAATTCTTTATTTCCATAACTATACTGGCAGTCGTAATGTAATATCAACATTGTCACACACGCTACACCGAAAGCATTCCAAGTGTACATTTTCATAAAACAAATCCCTTTACATTATGTTGGTATGGCCTCCGTCGATCATAATATCAGTGCCACCAACATAAGCTCCAGGTGACTTGGTCTATGTAAATTACTTTAACATCCACTTACATTTAACAAGAGAGATAAGAGAAGACACTACTTAATAGTACTCCATTCGTACAGATATTAAATGCTTTGGAACAACAATTTAACAAGTAAGTCCTTAGAAAGTTAAAACAAGGGGCATAATAGTTCATCAACAAAGTTAAGAAGATTTTTTTAGTTTTTTACAAAATTTATTTGTCTTGAGCATTAATCTAGCAGGTAACAATTAACTCTCAATTATAAAACTGATCAATTTAACAATAAAATTACAAAACACTAATAATGTTGGAAGACCTCTAATTATGAACTCATTTCATAACCCCACAATTTAATGAGAGAATTGTATTAAACAGTAAATTTTTCAGATTCTTAGTATAATAATACAAGACTTACTACAAAACAATAATCTGTGACCATATTTTCTTACATCTCAAACCCAGAAATCTTAAAAAGTCTGAGATTTCACAACAATGTCAGCAATCCCCAAATGGAAGATAATTATTTTTAAAATTAACTTCCGTAACATGGCACTTGCTTTTAATATAAAAACACTAGGCACCTATGTGCGTTACACGCATAATACTAACAATAATATTTACAAAAAATCAGTTGCCACATTTTTTTTTAAACAATAAATACATTTTTGGTCTCAATCTATTAAGAACGCATCCATTCCATTAAGAATTCATTGTAATTTTTTTGTCGTTTATAGTCTATGTTTTTTTATTTTTTTATTGGGTTTTGGCGGGCGTGGCAAAAGACCGCGTTTTGAACGCAAAATATAATGTTCAGTCACGCATTTAAAACTAATTATAACTAATATAACAGTCTAAACCATGAAAAATGTAATTAGATTTTAATTTTCCGTGCTCTAGACGTTAAAGATGAAAAGTACTTTAAAAGATATATCGTAAGCACACATTTTTTTAGCAGAGCTTAAATATCGCTTATTTTATATCATGAAATTAAGCATTAAAGTACTGTAGAATATAATGTTATGACTTAGACTTAACCTATTAGAGATCCATACTGAATGTTTCCGTTTCCTGTGACTCGTCAAAGGAGTTTGTGCGTGCCTTTTGCGTAGATGTGGAGTGTATCACGTTCGGGACGGAATTTGGGTTCTTTAGTAGCGCAGCGGGGAGTGCGCACTTCGGTGGGGTTTGCGAGATCGGTGATTGCCGTAGCGACATCATGAAAGACCTCTCATACACAATCCTTGTGCCTGGAAAAGAGAGAATAGAAAAATTAATAAACGTCTAAGGACTAACATTGAATATGACCCTATAATATTGAGAATAACATAAATATTTAATGTATTACGTAAATACTGTGGGATACATGAGATGGTAATGCTAACGCTCCGTGCATACGACATTGATGGGTTCCACTGAATACATACACATTTGTCGCGCATAAGATATGCGTATTTTTGAAGGGCATTTGGGAACATGACTGTATTGTATTTACACACATTTAGACTCTTCTAGATAGTCTCCGAGTAAGTTATGTAACTTACGGATGTCTATTTTAACTCCTCTAGATAGTCTGTCTCCTTGTTAGTTTAATAATACTAAACATATGACTATTTTAACTCCTCTAGATATTCTGTCACCTTGTTAGTTTAATACTAAACCTATGACTATTTTAACTCCTCTAGATAATCTGTCTCCTTGTTAGTTTAATACTAAACGTATGACTATTTTAACTCCTCTAGATAGTCTGTCTCCTTGTTAGTTTAATACTAAACGTATGACTATTTTAACTCCTCTAGATAGCCTGTCTCCTTGTTAGTTTAATACTAAACGTATGACTATTTTAACTCCTCTATATAGTCTGTCTCCCTATAAGTTTCATACTAAACGGATGACTATTTTAAGATGAGATGTATAAAATTTCTGTATTGCATATATTTTCATAGGATTGTAAGTGTATTAGAGCAAAACAACAATACCTCTGTCTACTTTAATAATGTGCTATTGAAGTTCTTTATATTTTTTTGCGAATAAGGAGTAGACTTGTGTTAAATTGCGTATTAATGGCTTATCGGTCGAATGCGCTTTATATAAGGATTTTAATCTTTTCATACAACTCAAGTGTTGCTACACACTTGAGTTATTACGTACTTTGTATACTGATGTACGCGAAGTACGCTCAAAATGATGTATCTGTAAAATGAAACAGCTAGACATGTTATATATGTGGATTTTGCCGTTCAAGTTCTAAAGCTTTTTAAATTCCCAAAGTGTCCTACACAATTTGCTTTGCAATATTCTTGTGCATGTAGGTACATATAAAAAATGAAATGTAACATGAGCAAGAAAGATAAAAAGAGAGGAAAACATAAAAAAACATTAGAAACATCTGTCGTACCTAATAATAACAGAGAAAATTTATTAGCGCGATGCGTAGTTTCCGCGAAAAAGATTCTATTTTCGCGTTTTCTCACTCTTGCGTCAGAATTTACGTTAATTTATGTTCTATATATGTTTCAGTAACTGGGCAACACAGCTTCGTTTGTATTGTTCATGATATATCGTGATAATTACCTAGGTTAATCGACTAAAGGTGAAACCTTCGTAATCCTTTACTTATACCGTAAACCACCCTCAATGCCTCGGAGATCACGTTTAAATATCCCAGTAGCCTTGAGCACAAATATGGCGAACTTTATAGGTAGGATACTACCTATACCTAATTCAACTAATGTAACACTATTTACCTGAACGTTTAATGAATACCCAATTAAGGATGATGCATAATTTGACCGCCCACCGTTAAGTTTGACCACCCAATCAACGCCAAAACTATCGATCGATATTTCATTTTATTTTTATTTTTTATGTAAATATCTGCCTATTTTATTTATATTCCCGTATATATTTTGTTACATTCATTTCGTGTCGCAACGGCTAAAGTGATCCATATATTCCCAGTCTGTGTGTGATTGGTCTGTTTGAAAATCCCATGATGCAAAGATTTAGTTCCCAAGTGCAGACGCTATCTTAATAAACATAATCCGATTTGTATAATTAAATTTAATTCATATTTTTTGTCTACTCTGCATATCAAGTTATTTAATATAGTTTATGCTAATATTGTTACGATTTTTTATATATAGATATGTTACAGTGTGTGTTAGGTTTTTATAAAGTTCTACCGCGCAGGTGTTCTGTGTTATAAACGTGTTATATTTTTTAATTAAAAACCTACTCACTAACTAACAAAGGCACTAATTAAATATCAATAAGCATGTCAATCAATTTTTTTAGGTAATGAATTATGGTCGAACTAGCCGTGTTCCGCGGTTTTATCCGCGTTAAACTTTGTACATTATAAACTATGTGTATATGAGGTATACTACTACAAAGTTTCATCAAAATCCGTTCTGTAGTTTTTGCGTAAAAGAGTACCAAACATCCATACATCCATACTCACAAACTTTAGCATTTATAATATTAGCAGGATTGATAGATTATTTCAACACTTTGCTACGACACAAGCACTCCAAAATCTTAGCTAATTGTCGGCTAGGAATAAAATATATTTCTAAAGAAAGCGTTTAGTTTCCAGTCCAAACTATTCACTACAATAAAAGAAACAGATATCAAAATATGTAAAATAAACATAATTCTAGACATTTGTAAAAGAGCAAGGATAACAATATTTACCTCGTTATACATAATATAAAAGTGACGTTAAACATAATATATACCAAAACTAACAAGGAATTATTCAAACCAGTTTTTCTACATTATAGAGCGACTATATTTACATAGGTGCCACTAGTCACGCTCATAATATAAACCTACGACATATAACATGGTAAATAACACCTATATACTGAATATAACGAAGTATTATAGAGGTTTGACCAAGGTTTTTTACGTAAAGATAACTCTACATTTATATTTATAGAAAAGTGGCTCTGGCGTCGGCATGGATTAAAGTTGTGTCTTATTTCCTGATTCTATGGAAATTTACAAAACCTGACCTTACACGAAGTAATGTTACTGAACTTGTCCAAGTGTTAGAACTGGACGTTAACAAAAGATTGCTTGCTTGCTTATCGTATGGGTAGTGGTAACCCTAGTGTCAGAGTTGCTCAAGCCGCCCAATAGGCCTCTGACATGGCATAATGACTGTTGTCTATTGACTACAACCGGGACCGACAGCTTAACGTGCCCTCCGAAGCACGAAGACGCTCAGAAATTAAACCACGTTAGCGGTCACTCATCTATGGATTGACCGCCACCCTAGTTGCTTGACCTCGCCAATCGCTTACAGACCGGTGAGAGCATCTAGCTATGAGCAGAAGAGAATAAAAGATTTATTAATATGAATGTATTGATATATATCCATATGAATTATTGATCACTGTAAAATTATTCATGACCTACGCAATGGCATTTGACAAAAAAAGCAAACGTCATGTAATAAACCAATCTATATACCTATATTAGGCTACGGTATGCCAACTAGGCTACGGTCACCGTAGCCTAGTTGGTAGTGCTCCTGCCTACGAAGCTGGTGGTCCTGGGTTCGAATCCCGGTAAGTGCAAATATTTGTGTGATGAGCACGAATATTTGTTTCCGAGTCATGGATGTTTTCTGTGTATTTAAGTAGTTATCTATCTATATAAGTATGTATATCGTCGCCTGGTACCCATAGTACAAGCTTTGCTTAGTTTGGGGCTAGGGTGATCTGTGTGTCACTGTCCCTAGATATTATTATTATATTATTACTATTATATCAAAATGATTGTTCGTCTGTATGTCCTTTATAGAATCGTAAACTATGCATTTGATCATGTCTTCTTCTTCTGTATCTTTAGCAAAAGGTTGGTTCTGAGCCCACAAAGGTTTCTGAGTTGGTACGACCAATCTTCGACAGATGGCGCCGCTATCATTCCAATGAATTTCATATATTGCCGTAGCAACCCGTACAGCTAGTCCTAAATAATTGGTGTGGAAATATATTTCAAAAAATATTTTTTTATATGTTTCTAGTATAGATATATACTAGAAACATATAATTGATATGGTTTCCATAAATATTTCCCAATACTTCTGGCGATTTTGGCTTTAACAGTCCTAAACTAAACTACGGTCACCGTAGCCTAGTTGGTAGTGCTCCTGCCTACGAAACTGGTGGTCCTGGGTTCGAATCCCGGTAAGTGCAAATATTTGTGTGATGAGCACGAATATTTGTTTCTGAGTCATGGATGTTTTCTATGTATATAAGTATTTATATATCTATATAAGTATGTATATCGTCGCCTGGTATCCATATTACAAGCTGTGCTTAGTTTAGGGCTAGGATGATCTGTGTGACATTGTCCCGAGATATTATTATTAAATTAAATGAAATTGCGCCTCTCTTTACTGTAGTTCGTATGAAAATAACAGGACATACATAAATAAAACTATAAATCTCTAAAAATGCCTTTAATAAGCGTACAAATCATGCGCACCGGACGCATATTTGGTCGACACTCTACAAGTTCCATTGTGTCCAATAACAGGGCCACTCCATAACATCCCGTAGGTACGACACCTACTATAGGCGACTAAGGAATACACCAGGTAGTCGGGCAGCAACATCACCTGTGTACTACCTTTTTTTTTAAACGCAGGGGGAATGCCTTCGCATGCCACCCGCAAAAAGTGTCTGCGGGTGGGTATGTCGGACTTGCACCGACTAAACCTACCGTGGACTTCTCTTGGCGCCTGATGGGGGAGTCCCGGGAACGCGAGTTTGCTGCTCCGGTACCCCCCTAACCTGTGTACTACCTACCACCTAACTGCGGTCGCTACCTCCTCCTCCAAATGACAACGTTATAGAAACCTTTGGAGGAGGCCTATGTCCAGTAGTGGACGATATCAGGCTACTATTAGGTGAGCCGATAATGGGTATTAATTAACTACCTTTACGTAATTCAGGTAAATACGAATGTCCCGCTTAAAAAATGTGATTAAGAATACATTTTCGCAATAATTAAGCAAATGTGCAAGCGATTTGTATAATAAACGAGTCGACATTTAATTTAAATACCTATTAGAATATTCATTGTAGCAAATAAGATGTGCTTCGTTAAAAACTTACATTTAGCTATTCAAACTAATTGTGTCGTAATGTCCAGACTGCTATGATAATTGGCGTCTACTTTGGAAAATTAAAACTACAACTTATTTATGAGACCATTATTAAATAAGTCTCCTACATTACCTTTTAATATTAAGCTATCATTATACACCTTTACCGCCATATATAAACACCTTTTAATGTAAGTAGTCTATTCAACATCAGTTCGAAATTCGAAAAAAAATCTAAAGAGTCAAAAACATTTCTTTTTATTTAAAAATGTGGGAAGGTAAACTAGCGTGTGGCAAACTGAGCAGCAAATTCAACATCGGTTCGAAATTCGAATAAAATCTAAAGAGTCAAAAACATTTCTTTTTAGTTATAAATGTGGCAAGATATTATCATAGTGGCTTGAAGCTCCTAATAATTCAAATTTACATGATTTTGATGAATGGAGGCAGTGATAGGTCGTGATTTCTATTAATTTATCGTTTACAATTAGTAGTATCCAACTAGAAGTGTATCTGCTAATCGGAAAGATTTTAAGTTTTTGATAGTTTAAGCTTAAGTCTTTCGCCTTTTCGATGCATAGGGGCAGTAAGCTGTCGTGCTAATAATTTACTTATCGATTTCAATTAGTATCGAGTATGTGTGATTATCACTGATGCCGCATTCGATTACAATTTGAGTACCTGTCTGAACGTGTCTGAGTTACGTGTAGCTTCCAATCGGACGAACCATTTCTATACGGTTTTCTCCTGAGTCTGGGTGTAATTATCTATATAAGTATATAATTACAAAAGAAAAGTAGTATGTATATGTAGTATATCAGTTATCTGCTTTCTATAGTTATTATCGCTCTTAGTTCTTACACCGACAACTGCCCTCTTAAATAATCCCTATTATTCTCCATTCCTTGATTGTCTGGACTCTGGAAGAGATCACATTTTAGTGATAAGACCGCCAATTGTATACTTTTTAATTGCATGCTGCTGTACTGTATGATTTTAATATTGGTGTACAATAAAGAGTTAATCTATCTATCTATCTAGTTCGGGATCAGATGACCATGTGTAAATAATATCCCAGTATATTATTCTTTACTTGTGGGTGGTTTGTTATATTTTCGCTAAAAGTGGACTCCGAAGAACCGCTTCCCTGTTCCTTAACAAAGAGCTCTCAAACCTAACCTATATAAAATCGAAAACGTGACTCCATTACGCAAACACGAGCACATGGCTATATTGACGCAGTTACATAACCACTTGGCAACTCACTGTTTACTTTAGATAATGTGCGGCCATGTCTACGAAGCGATTGTGCCGTCGTATAACAAGAAATGCTTTATTATTCATATTATTCAAGTAGGTATATTAGTTTGCTAGTTCTTTCTGCCTTGTTGTTAAATATTATCGCTTATTATTATTCGAGTAGGTACGTATGTAAGTATAATATGCGATAGGAAACACGTGATTCGGATCATAGTAATGTTTTTGCTTACATGTTCGCAGTTATATAGCGTCATTTATTTATCTCGGCATATATACAATTGTGATCATAATATTTATTTGCTGTATAATGTAATAAAACTTTTACTTAGGCATAATTGTGCATATCTGTTATTATTAAAATAAAGATAGAAATAACTACCTACATGAAATAAAAAATAAAACTGGAGTTTTATTGTTTTTTGAGAATGACTTTATTTACTAATCTATTTAAATAGATTTATAACTAAGTTTTGAATAATAAAACTACAGTGCAGGCTCGGAAGTACTGTATAAGTATAGTTTTTCTATCAAAAAGTATTGAGCAAAACCGGAGATTCAAATTGTTATTACTTTTATGGGGATCTCAAGTACAGCTAGTAAGAAATAAATTTATATAATAATTAAAAAGCATGTTAAAATGGATTTATTTATCAACGCTGTATTTCAATACAAATTGTAGAATAAACTAAAGCTTGAAAACAACTTCTGTTCCATGTATCACAATATGTAGGTAACTTATATTCTATGGAAAGTCACTTAAACTCTGGCAACTACATATTTACACTCGCCTAGGCTTTTAAATTAAAAATCAAATAAAGTATTTCAAGGGCCAATGTGCTTCAACAATCAAAGTACGTAAATATTTAAAACCTATTACTAACTCAAACTATTTATCTTAACAGCCATCATTACTAATATTTAACTAAAATATATGAATCCCTACCAAGGCTATTGTTTAATTGAATACTGAGGTCGTTGTCGCCGCTAAATATAAAGCCGACGTCATGGTGCATGTCTGGGGAACATAATCATACGTGGTACCTTATAGCATATTCTTGTACCGTTTTAGCTCTGTGTTTTCTTTCTATACAAACAATGTTAATTTAAAATAATTCGAAATTTCAAATACCTTCTGCTAAAGGTCGGCCGCTGGAAGAATGCGTGCCTGACATCTGTCAGTTAGGCATGACTAGTGATGACCATAAACAAAAAAAAATTGCGAATAATATTTTTTTTATTTGAGGTGACATAATAATATAGATTTTTAATGATAAATATTCGTATATAAAATACTTTTATAGTAAATTTCGTCCATTCGATCACTACCTACCGGAACGCATTATTTAAGTAAGTAATAGTTTTGATTCGGGGCAGGTTTAAAATCAATTAGGCAAAATTCCTACCACACCGACAGATCAATGTAATACCTCATTAAGTAAAAGTTAAATATTCTTTATTTTACTACTAAAAAAAGAAGTACACATTGATTACACTTATTCGTTTAGTACAACGGCCGGATCTTACCGCTGTGATTTAATCCAGATAATCTAAGTCACGGTTCAAATAAAATTTTATAAGTTTGTTTAATTTTTTCTTTATTTTGTTTGGTTCCTAAACATGTTACAAATTATACTCTTATTAGCAACGAACCGATCATATATATAAGTGTATCTATAGTTTATTATAAAATATTTTTATTATGAAATTATATTATCAATGTTTTGTGTATAATAATTGTGATACCAAATTGCGATAACTTATCCGTATCATTACTGATTATGTCCGAGGTCGCTTCATTACCTAATAATCTCATCATACTTTGACCCATTTTGAATCTTAATTCAATTAAAACAATTAAATAATTACCTCCAGGAGTAGTTGAGTAAACGGTGCCTCCAGGTGTGCTTGAATATACATCGGGCATCTGCGAGGGATCCGTGATTAAAACTCGTCTTGAAGGAATGACTTGGCTATGAGTAGCTTGTCTTGCAATTGGTGAAGCCGACATGATTCCAAACTTTTTTAAATTTTACTTTTTTAATTTCACCACACTGACACTGTTCGTCGTTCAAAAAGACAAGAAGGACTGAACCGGGTGTAGCCGATGCCTAAAATAAATACGTTTACCAGCTAAACGCACACATGCAAAGATCAGGCGGTGTAAACACGTCACACATGAACGAGTTACATCAAAACACGCATAGATTAAATCAGATAGGGTACTATGTTGTGTTTATTAGTTTGACCTTGGAATCAAGTTAATAATATGTATTAGTAAAATAAAGAAGTTAAGTATTTATATTTGTAAGGCCAGAGTTTCGACAGAAAAAATCAGGAGTATTCTACCTAAAAATTCTCTGTTCATTACAGATTAGTTAAGTGGTTACATTGGTGTCAGAGTTGTTTAGGACGCCTTATAGGCCCCAGGCATGGCTTAACGACTGTTGTCTAATGACAACAACCGGTACCGACAGCTTAACGTGCCCTCCGAAGCACGGAAACGCTCTGAAAATTTAAATACTTTGGCGGTCACCAATCTACAGACTGACCGAGTGACAAGGAGTAAAAAAATGTGCAACACAAAATTGTCTTCTTTAATCTGTTCAAGTGGGTAGGTAGCACGTCTGATCTAAGTAATGCCGACTTGATCAACCCTATCAAATAAAAGAATGTAAGTATTTCCAATAATCAAACTTCTATAGAGCTACCAGTAATATACCTATTCTCCCATCTCATAAAAACAAGCCACTCTACAATCTATAGTCACGCACACAGCAACCTTTAATCGTTATCGTAAACCACTCACACATACAGCCGCATTGCTTTTTGTGCGTAGTAGAGCTAAGGCGATATGACTGCTACTTAATTTATATTCTGAACTGTTTATCTCATAAAAGCGTGGATCGAAGACGAAAATTGCAAGATAACCGGTTTATTTGATTATCAATTCTAATAGAACTACATATCCACCTCTTAGATTAATCTTTTAAAACATATAACCAACATCAATCACAACAACATTTTACAAAAACCTCTGAAGTATATCAAAGTTGATCAACGCGTGCGAGATATCACGCGTGTTGCAAACATCATAGGCTACAGTAACCACTTATCACCCGGTGGGCCGTATTCTTATTTACCAACTTTCAAGTATTAAAACCCGCCAAATTCATGTGTGTGGTGCGCTCGCGAAGAGACTGTAGAAATATTTTTTTTAACCCGACTTAAATTTTCTATATTAGTTGTTATAGCGGGAAATCTCAACACAATAATGAGATACAGATAGCATAGGCTTAGTGGTATGGTTCCGTTATTTTGTCGGATAGAAAACCCTAAAAATTAATTTGTGTTTAAGTTTCAAACGTATAAGACTCCTCTATTTCCGTTCTCTTTTTGACGTTGGTTCAAATATTTTCTGCCAGTTTTATGTAATGTTGTTTTGATTTAACATGTTCAAGGCCTTCTCTCGAACCATGTGCTCAAATTTGTAAACAAGTTAGAATTAGATACGAAAACATCTACGTACGTATTCACGACGTAGTTCGTGAACTTTTACCTCCGCAGCATGTTTATTATTCAGGTACTAAGAGCAGTTATCGCAGTGCTACTGTAACCATAGACATGCCGCGATGGTTTGGAAACATCACGCCATTTTCGCGAAAAGGTGTGGCCTGCATTAATGTGCCAGTTATGCGAAGTAGCCAGTTAACGACCGGCCACTGAAAGAATAGGGTTCTGAGCAATCAGATAACATACTAATTAGATTAAAACTATAAGTAAACATTTCTTCATTTCTATGTATTTATCTATCTATATAAGTATGTATATCTATATAGTATAGTATAATTTATTTGTTGCACACCTGCTACTGTTTACTTTACTTTCAGTTCCTATCCATCCAAAGGTTGTCTGGAAGAGATCGCTTAAGGCGATAAGACCGCCCATTGTACCTTATGTTCTTTATATTATATCCGATGTATTTTCTTTCCGCCTGAGTGTGTACAATAAAGAGTATTCTATCTATCTATCTATCTATATCGTCGCCTGGTACCCATAGTACAAGCTTTGCTTAGTTTGGGGCTAGGATGATCTGTGTGACACTGTCCCCAGATATTATTATTATTATTTATGTTTATTATTTTGTCGTAAATTCAACGCTAATGCAAACTTAAGTCGCCCATTCGGTTACTGTCTGCTTGCAAAGCATTCTTTCAGTACCCGGATTAAAAAATATCCACGCTAGATACACACATTCAATAAAATAAAAATGTGAAATTAGGACATTTTTATTAAGAAACTTGCAATTTTTTATAGATATTCTAACTAATGTAGCAAAAAGAGTGAGGTAGGGAGAATTGTATTATTATATAAGTGCATTGGATGGGCTGAATGTGAAAAGAAATTTATCATTTTGTAACATAATCAGCAACATTAATTGAAAATGTAAACAATCGGATTTAATTATGCAGAGACTGAATGCATCAAGCGTGGTTTTGTTGGGCGGGTTGGTCCGGCCGCTACAATACCTACGTATTTATAATAATAATAATGTCTAGGGACAATGTCACACAGATCATCCTAGCCCCAAACTAAACAAAGCTTGTACTATGGGTGCCAGGCGACGATATACATACATATATAATTAGATAAATACTTAAATACATAGAAAACATCCATGACTCAGAAACATATATTCGTGCTCATCACACAAACATTTGCACTTACCGGGATTCGAACCCAGGACCACCAGCTTCGTAGGCAGGAGCACTACCAACTAGGCTACGGTGACCGTCAAAATTATTGTATTGTTGACAGACTCCATTTTTGAGCAATAAAAGGAATATAAATTTTCAATTATAAATAATTTTCTTCCGAAATAATTATAATTAGAGAGGTTTACGGCTCAAAAAGAATAACATGGACGCCCTATACCATCCCTTGGGTGTCGTGAAAGGCGAATATGGGATACACCAGGTAGTCGGGCAGCAGTGCCACCTGTATTATCTTTCTTTCTTTTTTTTTTCTTTTAAAAAGACAACTCCCGCATATGGGAATGTAATCCCTGTGTCGCGGGGTACTTTACAAACATACAATAGACGGACACAAATTACATCCAGACTCTGAACAACTATTTATGGGTCACACAAATAGTTGTCCGACCCGGGACTCGAACCCGCGACAAGCGGCGAGGCGACTGTCTTAGCCGCTGCGCCACCCGTGCAGTCAAAAGTCTTATCTTATCTTTGATGGGGTGTACTTGCGTACAGCACTTCGACCCTTCAGGATCTTTAATACTATCCCCCACTGGTTTTTATTCTATCCCTAGAGCCCTGAATGAAGTCTTCACATAATCCAGTACGCTTCTTAGGGGTAGATCCTTGTAGTCTCCTGGTTCTGGATATGCCAGCCCCAGGATGGCCATTCTGTGTCTTGCCAATGCATCGCATTTGCATATTATATGCAGCATTGTTTCATTTTATTCCCTTCAGGTCCTGCAGATCGGGCTATTGGACATTTTTCATAATTGTCATTGTATAATGATTTTATAGTAATTATTAATGTTAAATTTATTTAAAGTTATTATATTTACCTTTTATATAATTTAAGATTTGTATAAGAAATATATTTGCAACACCCTAACAGGGTTCATGTTTGACACAAATTATGTACATTAACACCTATTATAACACATGAATGCAATAAAGAACTTGAACTTCAGTCCTAATTTGTGTAGGTGATAGTTGGTGCCATAGTGGCCCGCCACCTGTATACTAACACCTGACTGCGGTTACCAGCTCGCATGCCCAGCGCGGCGACTACGACAAACCCCTCTAAACGGCAACGTTATAGAAACCTTAGGGGGAGGCCTACGTCCAGCAGTGTGCATAATCAGGTTGATGATGTGATATTGTAGCAAGGAAGTAACTTTCCTAATTAATATTTAACTTAATACTTTACTTGAGCTTAAAAATTGAACTAAATTCATTACTACTGCCAATCCTTTTACACGTGCAGTCTGTGGGTCAACTTTACGCAGAGGGTATACAGTAGCTTGCGCATACAATATAACAACACGTTCCGGGTGTTGATGGGACTGCCGCGTTTTTGTAGCGCGTCCGGAATGCTTGCCGACGCGGCCGTTGATAGTTTTTCAGCTATCATGCGCCAAAGGTCCGCATCTCTGCTACGTCGTATGCGCGCCAGCCCCAACAGCATTCTTAAAATGTTGGTCGATAGGTGAGACTCTCCGATCGTGGGAAGGTGGATACGACTGCACGCAGTCAAGTAGACATTTCCTAGAGTCGGCGGGCTCTAGGAAAGGAAAGGGCAGCTAGAATTATTTTTTTCTAACACTAGTTTATAAGTTGTCATTGTAACTAACACATATGGAATTTATTCTGAATTAAATTATTACATTATACATTCTATAAACAAAATGTATTGTTATAATACTTACATCGTCACTCTTCTATGTTAATTAGACTTCCATGGAATAATATATATTTTGCTCACATAATCAGTGGAACATGTTGTGGTTTACTCATTGTTATTATTTCATGAGTTATTTTAAGTTAAAGATAATGTGTAACTGTTCCCTAACCAATAAAATAAAACTTTGAGATTTTTATATCTATATTCTAGTGAAACTACAACTTAGTGATCCTAAAAAAAGAAACAAACAGGTGTGTTTTTTATTATTTTCTTCAAAGATGGAGATACAGTCGGCGGAATGGCGCCGGTGGATCTGACCTTGCCGCAATCTATATATAACGAAAGCAAGAAACAAATAAATATCTTCGGACAACTAACAGACTGCCATCTGGTCCCAAACTAGTCACCTGTACAATGGCAACTAGACAACTGATAAATACACATATATATAAACATCGTTAACAGATATTAACGCGACTAACCTTTATTTTTCTTTTTGCCGACGTTTCGACCAAGTTGCATTGATTTTGGTCACGGGCAGACCACGATGAACGCAATCAATGCAACGCAACGCGATTAACCACCAGGGCCTCTAGCGGCTAAGTCGCCGAGCATCTATTTATTAAATGGTGTTCAAATAAATAAAGGTTAAAAATGACTTAATCAATCGTTAAATCGGCTTCCATGAGCACATGTCACGTCATAAATGGTACGGAATCGATTTTCAACGTTGAAGCCGATTTAACGATTGATTAAGTCATTTCTAACCTTTATTTATTTCAACGCCATTTACGAAATCGATTTTCAGTGACTTAGCCGGTAGAGCCCCAGGTTGTGTTGACTAACCACCATCCAGACTCCGAACAACTATTTATGGGTAAAACAAATAATTGTCCGGCACGAGAGTCTAACCCGGAACACAAAGTGTTGAGGCGACTGTCTTAGAACATTTACAAGAACACTGTGACTGTGCCATAATAATGCTGTTGGCCAAATTTTGGTCATAACGGCCAATCTCTACGGAGACTAGCCAGTTACGCAGGACCTATTATAGTGCTGGAGTGTGTGCAAACAGATGCATACTTTTTTTTTTATGTCAGAGGTCGACAAACTAGCAATTGGGTCACCTGATGGTAAGTGATCACCGCCGCCCATGGACACTCGCAACACCACAGGAGTCGCGGGTGCGTTGCCGGCCTTCAAGAGTCAGCAAACAAGTGTTGCTGACCCTTCCCCCCCACCCCGATGAGCTCTGGCGACCTTACTCACACTCAGAAACACAACATTAAATTATTAATGTTATTATTAAGGAATGTCTTCTGTAAGGTGGAGGTACTTCCCCAGTCGGGCTGCTCTTCGAGCGAATGAACGCTGTGCCCTACCTCTCTTGAATATATACTTCAACCTAACCGGAACTAGGTGCAGGACCCACAGCTTTACGTGCTCTCCGTGGTACGGAAAGTCTAACACTACTGACTAGCTAGATAAGGCCAAAAGTATTTTACATGCCAGAAAAAATCTCAAGAACACTTAAGACTCGACCTGAAATTTAAACACATGACCTTATAAACTATTACCGCAAGATCTTTGAAGCAGATTATAATTAAAGACAAGTGGATTCCACCTAGTAACACAGGACAATGACTCTACATTTCCTGTGGCAACTGCTTGCTCTGTCGTCAACTCATCATGCATCACTTGACGTGCTTAATGATACAGTTTTCTGACCAAGTTAACAATTGACGGGCCGCCGGCCGGTTGGCATAGTTGTTAGATACTCGTCTTTCACGCCACAGGGGCTCCATCGATTTCTTGAATGGCGTTCAAATAAATAAAGGTTAAAAATTACTTAATCAATCGTTAAATCGGCTTCCATGAGCACATATGACGTCATAAATGGTCCGGAATCGATTGTCAACGTTAAAGCCGATTGAACGATTAATGAAGTCATTTTTAACCTTTATTTATTTAAACGCCATTTAAGAAATCGTTGTGTGTGGCGATTTAGCCGGTAGAGCCCCAGATCGTAGGTTTGATTCCCACCCACGTCAGATATTTGTGTGCATGATCATGCTTTTCACGCCACAGGTTTGATTCCCACCCAGGGTCAGATATTTGTGTGCATGAACATGTCTGGTTGTTCTGAGTCTAACAACTAAAAAGTTTTTCTAGATTTAGGTTAGCAACAGAACAATCGATATTTTCCACAAGAACTTGTGTTTTAACCAACTTGAAAAGAAGGAGTTGAATTCGGCTTATTTAATATATATTTTTTTGTATTAACGCATTTTCTCCGAACGGATTTTGAATGTTCCTTTTTTATTAGATATGAAATGGATTTCATAGTCTATTTCGCCAACCAATATTTTTAAATCCATTTAGTATATACATCGATTTATAAAAAAAAATCCAGTGAATCTATATTTCATCTGATATACTGAAAGTTCGACTTTTTGTGTTGATAAGAACCATAAAATGATATAAGGTGTGATCCCAGTAACTGGACAGACTATTCTTCCTGAATAGATTGAACTTAAAACGTTGGTAATATTAAAAAGTAGAGAAAATATCTTCGAGTTTAGACAATGTGTTTTTTTACATTAAGATCTAATCATGGTAAACAAAAATGACCGCATAATAATTGACATTTTATAATAAAGTAAGTGTTATTTATATTATAAAGTGAGATATTGCATAGTTCAATTTCCAGTACTTATTCTTCAAGATTTTCGGGAGGAATACCTAGTATGTCTATTTTGATAAAGTTATAAAAAAAACTTACCTTATTATAAATTATCATGCAGTCTTTTTTATTTTTCATAATTAAATTGCAATAAACATTTAAAAAAGAACTACAAAACTAACACAACTTTTTTAAAATTTACCGTTTTAGACTGTGATTTTTGTAAATCGATTTTTCGGATTCGGATTTGTATCGATTTAATAAACCGATTGCAAATAATCGCCATTCCTAATCCCCATCGGAATAATCCCATTATCTTTTGAAATTTGTTGTTATATGGAAAAGTTGGTTTCGGTTGTACCTACATTTTTTTTAAACATTAATTATTAGCTAATACGCAGTTACCCACTAATTAAATCATGAATGATTTACATAATGGAAAACTGGAATGGAATCATACCAAATATCCTGTTGTTCAATTATTCGAACAATGTTGATTTCCGATTATTAACATAACAATGTAGTAACTGCCTACCTATTTATCCTCACCCACTAAAATGGTTTTCTATCAATAGTATATATACGAGTTGACATTTGTATGCATAAACACGTCTATTTGTCCTGAGTCTGGTTGTAATCTCACTAGTGTTGTAAGGTTTGTGAGTGTGTGTCTTTGTGAGTGTGTATGTTTGTTACTTCTTCAAGTTTCAACGGCTGAAGCGATTTTAATAAAATTTGGTATGGAGTTAGCTGGCCCCCTGGATTAACACAAGGGCTACAATTTATAAAGTTAAACGCGGGTAAAACCACGGGGCACAGATAGTTATCTATATAAGTATGTATTTACTAAAGAAATATAATAATATAGTATACCAGTTATCTGTTTTCCATAGTACAAGCTCTGCTTAGTTTAGGATCAAATGGCCGTGTGTAAATAATGTTATTATTAACGAAATAACTACGGAAATTCGGTTCTTATCAAAAATAGTAGTAGGTATGTTGCCTAGCTTGTATTTAATGACATGTTAATATATTAATGTGCGGTGCGGAAAAATATGATGATCATAGGAAAAATTTACATTATAGGTATCGTGTGCGTGTGATGTAAACAAAAAAATGGGCGGTAATGGCAATGGTTTTATTTCGACTGGTAGATAGATATATTGATAGATACACTTCATTTCACAAAATCAAAATATAATATCGTAACCTGGATTTACTTAGCTATAAGGTACAGACGCCAGCACATCCAGCTACCCCAATATGTAAATTTTTTTTTATAGATTTTCAACTTTATCACTTAAGCATAAGGTACACTTTCAATTAGGGAAATTTGACAGATTGGAGTAGCTTGATGTGCTGGCGTCTGTACAAACGGCGGTCTTACCGCTAATGTAGCAATGTCCTATACTTCCTATGACAACAACAAAAATAATGATGTACAGGGGAAAATTAAAACTGCTATCGTTTGCACGTGTTGCAAACACAATCTAAACAAATTGGTGGGCAGATATTGCAATGCTTTTGTTTGAACTGATAGATAATTCGTATGACAACACAAAAATATGATGATCACGGGAAAAAATAAATCTTATCGTGTGCGTGTTTTACAGACAAAACCTTTTAAGATATAGTTGGGCAGATATTGCAATGGTTTTTATTTGGACTAGTAGATAATTCGTATGACATAACAAAAATATGATGATCAAGGAAAAATTAAAAATCCAAATGTGTGCATGTGTTACAAACAAAATATTTTAAGAAATAGTTGGGCAGGTATTTCAATAATTTTATTTTGATATATATTATATAATTCATATGATATATGTGCAATAAATACGCTTTAGGACTATAGTTTTAAATATACAATATTATCTACTTACTCAACATTATAAAATAAACGAAAATCTAACCTGCAGCCTCTTCCGATACGGGGAAAGCGCTCTGCTGTTAAGCTACGAACGATTCACACCGACAGATCAAATACCACTTTTCCATTATATAACTTGTAAATTATTCGATCGCCTTGACAGGATTAGATTTGTGATTTATCAGTTTTGAGTTTACCAGTACTAATCAATAGATTTGTTTCATATGCTAGCTCATAGCATACGAATATCAAATAAATCTATTGGGAAATAATAAACAAGTTTTTATGTGATGACTGATGTGTTAATTTCGAACAGACAGAAACTAAGAGTAAACATACATTTAAACACGAAATTTTACGTGTGTGTGTGTTAGTATATTTGTGACTCCTACAGTCTTAAATGGCTGAACGGTTTGTGGGAAATAAGGAGTAGAGTTAGTCTATACCCTGTTTTACAACAAAGGCTACAATAATTGTTTAATCTTGACAGCAGTGTCACATTAGTGGCGCAGTAGTTAAAGGGATTACCACTGTGCCCGCGTTGTGTTGGTTTGCTCACCGTACTGAACAACTATTCGTGTGGTCTATATATCGTTAGGGCAACTATATATAGATCACCATTACCATTCAGACAATATGTAGTAGAATATAAATTTTAATCATTAAACCTAAACATAATCTCCTTGACAATAACTTAATACAAGCTAGCTAAATATCACTACTATTATAAAATAAATTGTATAAATGTTTTAACATTCCATGTACCTAAATATCTGTAATAAGCAACTAGAAATAATAACTGTATTACTACAAACATGTTCTGACTATTTACAAGCGCTTTTTTAAAGTCTACGTGAATAATAACCTTTTTTATTTTATTTTTTTTATTATCACACAATTAACTTGTCAGGGCCTGGGAGTGTTTTGTGTAAATTGCATGTTTGTAAAGTCTCCCGCTATAAATTCTCAAGTGCGGGTGTCTTTTTAAAATAAAAATACATGGCGAGTAAAACTGCAGCTTTACTTATATATAATCGAGCAAATGAGCACTGAGTTAGCGTAGGGCACCAAGCCAACGAAAAAGTCTGCCGCAATCGGGTTCAAATTAGGACCGATTAAAGTCGGACTTTTGTACTCTTTGACCAGTAATCTTCTTCTTTATTGCCTATTTCTCATTTTTAATAGAGTACTGCTACATGACTAGCTTCCAGAATGATTTACAAGATAACAATCTTAAAATCAATTCACAAAATTAAACTGACTCAACTAATCTTTCACTACTTATCTAAAATATTTAGAAATGTATAAAATAAAACTAAAAAGCTTTTTATTCACGTAGACTTTAAAAAAGCGCTTCTAAATAGTCAGAACATGTTTGTAGTAATATAGTTGTATACATTATTATTTCTAGTAACATAGATATTTAGGTACCTACATATTGTGATATGGTTGATATATAAGTATGTTTATCAATTGTCTGGTTGCCATAGTACGTACAGGCTCTGCCTAGTTCGGGATCAGATGGCAGTGTGTTAATAATGTCCCAGAAATGTGCATTAGTGAAATGATCCATGTCGCGGAGTACTTTAAAAATATGTGATTCGCGTACACAAAGTACAGACGCCAGCACATCAAGCTACCCCAATCTGTCAAATTTCCCCAATTAAAAGTGAACCTTATGCTTTTGTGATAAAGTTGGTAATCTTTAAAATAAATTTGACAGATTGCGGTAGCTGGATGTGCTGGCGTCTGTACATCCAGAGTCGGAACTATTTTTGGGGCACACAAATAGTGGCGCGAGAATCGAACCCGGAACACGAAGTGGCGAGTTGACTGCCTTAACCGCTTAAAGTAACGATGAACTAAAACATTTAATTTTAATATTTAATGAGCAATGTAAATAGTTTTCATCGTCAGCCGAGTAACGTCCACATGCCTCCTAAAATGAACTTCACAAAGGAAATATGTCCATAATTTGGAAAATACCAGTATCGTCATGCTTGGCAGAAGGATTGGTGATCGCAGTGTGATGGTGATACTATGGGATGAGATGTGGTGGTATTCGTTGCCCTCCCACATTTTTTAAATTTCAATACTAGTGTAGTAGAAATAATCTTTTGACTATTTACAAGCGCTTCTAATAGGTTTATGTGATAAATCGAGCGCCAATTTCAAATGAGACTAGGTGTATATATTATATAAATATATAAATATATATATATATATATATATCAATATATATATTTGCCTTTCATATATAAATAATACGTATAACGTACATTATTCCTTAACCAACCAATGCCCAAAAAAAAATCCATGTCTACAGAAATGTTGTTCAGTGCGGGAATCTAACCCGCGACTTCCTGCACTAACATCTAACTGGAACACTTACTCCCCAAACAAGACTGAGTGGTCACGGCTACTAACGTAAACAGTAATTTTTAATTCAAGGCTATATTTACCGTAATACAAAACAACTGCAAACACCAGTTCGTAGTACGACATTCAAATTCTAATTATTAAATTAGATACGCCTCAATACAGCACATGCATTGCTATGAATCCTATCACACTCAGAACGTGTTTTTTTCTGCACACGCCCATTATAATTATGTAACTCGACGCAGAAGGTAACTTAACCTCTTGCCACGTGGTGATCGCTCCACGTGGTGATTCCATTCGTCGACATATGTACGCGGTACAAATATAGGTCATGATCACTGCTAATGTACAGACGCCAGCACATCAAGCTACACCGATCTGTCAAATTTCCCCAATTGAAAGTGAACCTTAAACTTTTGTGATAAAGTTGAAAATCTATAGAAGAAATTTCACAGATTGGGGTAGCTGGATGTGCTGGCGTCTGTACAACGGCCGTGAACACCAGTTAAAATATTCGATGTTTTACTCGTAACAAACTCTTTATTGTTTAAAGAGTTTCTTACATTACTATTGAAAACAAAGAATTTCGAGAGATACTTACCCACCAGTGGCGGGACGTTTCCATAATACGATTTTTTGTAGATTCCATTTTATTATAGGTTACCTTCCTGTTGAATTTTGTATTTGGAATTTGATAATACTGAGATGGATGTTACTCTATAAGTCACACCTACACTCTCATCGAAATTGGGTAATAAAACTACTAATACTATCAAAATGTGTTAAAAGCAATAAATAGAAAATGTAAAAAGGTTGACTGCGGGCTAAACATAAACTATAAAGCAAATCTAAGACATAATTTTTTTTTCTTGATTTCTCATCTATACATGATTGTGGCGGTTAAAATGTTAAAATGTATTTTATAAACATGTAAAGTGAGTGGATCATAGCCAGTTGCTAAATGCGGTCTGTAAGTGATTGGCCAGGTTAGGGACATCAGCACACGCTCAGACTATAGATGGGTGACTCTCAAAGTAATTTAATCTCCGAGCATCTCCTCGCTTTAGAAAACAGAAGAGATACTAGGGCATCCACAGCCCAAGCGATAAAATATTATTTAATACAGTCAAAATAATAAATATTGGGTAATAATATTTAATAGTCTATATAATGGGATGTGTTCAGAGGAATGATTTGATTTGATGCCTACGGCCACCTTCTAACGTCGCGCCTCTCGCCACAGACAAGGAGTTCATCCTCACATCCTCGAACCTTTTCGATCACGTACGGTTCGCTTTCAGCGAAACTTCCTCCCACGTACGTTGAGGTTGTGGAATGAACTCCCTGTTACGGTTTTCCCTAGAGACTACAGTATGGGGCCCTTCAAAAAGGGAGTTATAAGGTTTCTAAAGGGTCGACAACGCGCTAATGATGCCCCTGGTGTTGCAAGCGTTCATAGGCTACGGTAACCACTTACCATCAGGTGGGCCGTATTCTTGTTTGCCAACTAAGTTGTATAAAAAAAAGATATTATTTGTTTTAAGCATTGTAAGAGATTACATTGCGATTTATTTATTTGGAGGAATAGTCTCAGTCGAATATTATAGTCTGACATTAATTTTGAACAGATATTTATCTTGCGTAATATGCCTATTTCGCTATTGTCAGCCCCTTAACGACCATGATTAGATATTTGAGCGTGTTTTTGTTTCCCGGGCCCCTTTAAGCTCTCGAACCCGATAATAGTCATAAGACAATAGTTGCCATCTATGAGGCATTCTGTGTGACTTGAATAACACTGACACTAAGACTACTGCGTTTAGGAATTAATTAATGAGTTAGCGTTACACTAAGCAAAATATTGAAGAATTTTGAGATAAGATTAACGCTTTGCATTGCGAATAATGCTATAAAATTCAAATTTAATAATTGGGAAGGTATTATCAATATGATATGATCTTTCACATGCAACTGTGAACATATCAGTCGGCCATGTTTCTAGAAAACAAACATCCTACCTAATACCTACATCCTCCGGAAGGGTGTTAGCAAGATATTCCTAAATCTGATCTGCCAGCGTGTAGCGTTCGTAGCTTAACACAGAGCGCCTACCCCGGATTGGTAGATGGTGCAGGTTCGAGACCCGCCGGAAGATTAAATTTATCATTTCCCATTTTTGAGATTGAAGAACCTAGTCCTATCTGAGGATATCCCTTTAAACGTATAATTCACTGATAAGATATGGTGCTACAATCGTTACTGTTTTAAAACACAACACGTTTTGCGATTTCGTTGATCTGTTATTTTCCTTATAAAACCGGTCTATCATTTTCGAAGAATTATAGAAACTCGTTAACAAACAAAGGAGAAATTCGAAAATTCGTCTCGGTACTATCTCGACTCTTTTATATGTTTCTATCCCCACACAACACAACTATTTCTGTGATAGTTGTTCTGTCTGAGTTCTAGCCTACTAGGTAGCTGGGAATAAAATCACGCGATTCAGACATTTAATTTCCCAGCATACAGACGTTGCTTTTTCTATCAACACTATATACCTACATGTACAAGTTGTAACATAAATAGTGAAGGAAATTTGAGTTAGGTCATCTCAATAAAAAAGTTGTGAGTTTCGGAAAAATCTTTTGTCTCCGCACATAAAATGCGATAACTGAGCATCTTTTGTATGGGTACATATTTCCTTTTGTATTTAATAAGTTGCTGTTCAAATGATTTGCTCCATCATATGAAAATATACACTCACCGACCACCAACTCACACCTTACCCCCTACTTATTCTAGGTATAACTATTAATTGTAATCATGAAAATTTTAATTTTAATTCAACTAGTTTTACCATTCTCTAAGATAATTTGCTAGATTGATCGAGACCAAAATTTAAATAGAATGTGACATATGATATTAATTTTAAAAATAATTTCTAAGTTATAGTATATCTAAGTTATTGTAAAAATGTATTTAAGTCCTATCTGATAACCGCGTTACATCGATAGCCTCGATACAGGCATCGCCTAGTGTGGCTATCACTGCTAAAATACTTGTATAACCCAATGACTAGTAAATAATTTTGAATTATGAATTTTGAATGAAAGATGCATGCAGTCCAGTTGAGAACCTATTTTGTTTAGTCTTTAAAGGACTTTAAAGGAAAGTAGAAAGTTCTTAACTCGACTGCAAGTTTCGACGCTGTCTTATTACCGGAATATTATATTACATTACGGAATCCATATTAGGGATTCAAAGATAGCTATAATCATCATCATCATCATATCACACGAAAGACTTTTTTTTTATTTATTATCAAAAAACATACTACAATTCAGAATATTTAAATACCTATAGTGTCACTTAAACCTCTTGGGTTTGAGCGTGACACTTTCCAATACGGGTCAATCTAATATCAATCTATAGGTACAATAAGTATACCTAAACAAATACCTAATTTTACGAGAACATTTATACGAGAACACTATGCTTTACAATTTACTAAACTAATAAAGAAAATACACTTAATAAGCTACATACAGATTAGGTACTTATACATTTTAATACCTACAGTGACTTAAAATATTGTTTTAATTTAACTTTTAGATTGTTCATATTAATATTGTCGATAACGGAGGTAGGTAACTGCTTGACAAAAGCGTTCCCTAAGGATCATCTTGGGGATATGCCACATTCGCCAGAAAGGTTGGCGATCGCAGTATGATTGTCAGAGTACCTACTCCGCGAGAGCCACTTTTTCGGTGCTCGATATATATATTCTCTCGGGCCGACTTATAAGCCCCAAAGGGATCAGTAGTGGCTGTGTTATTTTTTGCCATCACATGCAAAATTATATAACAATAAAATTTATAGAAATAGAAACAAGATAACTAATCGGCTCTTAATAAGAATTTTCACCGAACGCCACTGCTACTTGCCGTTAACTAAAAATATTACAAGAATTGGATACACTATACATACTGAGCTATTTAACATATGTCACCCTATTTATTATTCACAAACAATTACTAATTAGAAGAAATGGGCCGAAATTCGTTATATATTCGGTTTAATCGAATTTAACCAAACGCCAAATATCGGCTCAAGCTACCAAAATTTGGCGTTCGGTTGAAATTCGATTTAAATGCCGAACATTCGGCGATAGAAAAAAAAACCTTCTCAATATACAATTTTGACTGAAATTGATAGAATCGAAGCATTTTATTTTAGTTAGGGATATGTTAACCTTAAACTAGTTCTTTTTAAATTAACATTCTTAAAATACTTGTCTAATCCAAATTAGGCATGCTATTAATGTAAAATGTTGTGTAGTTTGCTAATAAACTCCTCCAGGCCAGCGTGGTGTACGAGCGGGATACATACTGTATTTGGGCGGTTATTTTTTTCATTAGAAACATTATTTTTTAAATTTCGTTTTATCTTTCAAACCACATTAGACCCATCTTTACTTATTAGCAATACTAATTAATAGCTTTGGTATATTATTCTTAATTTATTATTCTTACTTTAATTTGTTAGGTTGTACTATCTGTGCCCCGCAGTTTTACCCGCGTTAAATTGTATAAATTATCACAGCTCCTCCCCGTAGGTGATAGCGTGATAATATGTAGCCTATATGATGACCCAACCTCTTAGTAATATTCTTGCAAAATTTTAAGTAAATCCATGCAGTACTTTTTGAGTTAAGCCCGGACATACATACATACAAACAAAAAAATTCTAGAAACTATAATTTTGGCTTCGATATCGACCGTAGATCATGCCCCAAATATCCTTTTTTTTAATATTCAAAGTACAGTTTTGATTCTCCTACGATTTTATTATATGTATAGATTTCATCCTTCATATATTCATATTAATTTATTCCTCATTGTGATATCACAATGATGCCACTTTAAATCTACTGCTACTCTAAATCTACTACATAATATAATATTACAGTAGTATAGTAGTAGTATACATTTATTGCAACTTGGAAGTGACCACAGTCAAAACAACAATTTACCCTTCAAACTTTTAATTAGAGCCAGAAAACCATCACGTTTTGCCTAACAATGTCAAGCTTTAATTAGAGACAAAAAATTCTAAAATCTTCTTCGTTTGAACAGAAAATATATTTATTTATAACTAGTGCACATCATGAATAATATAGCTAGGTATATCTGGGGACAATGTCACACAGATCATCCTAGCCCCAAACTAAGCAAAGCTTGTACTATGGGTACCAGACGACGATATACATACTTATATAGAAAGATAAATACTTATATACATAGAAAACATCCATGACTCAGAAACAAATATTCGTGCTCATCACACAAATATTTGCACTTACCGGGATTCGAACCCAGGACCACCAGTTTCGTAGGCAGGAGCACTACCAACTAGGCTACGGTGACCGTATATGATTTACCATAACAGAAAGAAAGCTACTGCTGAATAAAAGCCTCCCCCAAGAATCATCTTGGGGAGTTATGTCGTAATCGCCACGCTTGGCGGACAGGTTGGCGATCGCAGTATGATGGTTACAGTACTCGGAAAGAAGCTGCATGCTGCCCGTCTTCTTGTAAATATACCCTCGGATCGGCTTCTACGCCCCCACGGGGTGAGATGATATTCTGATATTTGGCGGCGTCACCACACACGTAACTGGGGTACATGAGTAGCGTAGGTTTAATAAGGTTATTATGCATTAGATATATCGTACTCGCCGACAAGTGTGACCACTATTGCCCTCCATGATCCTTTGTTTGCTTTAGCACCGATGAAATACCCTTTCCAATCCTTCATAAACGGTAAATAAATCATTTGACGGTCACCGTAGCCTAGTTGGTAGTGCTCCTGCCTACGAAGCTGGTGGTCCTGGGTTCGAACCCCGGTAAGTGCAAATATTTGTGTGATGTGCACGAATATTTGTTTCTGAGTCATGGATGTTTTCTATGTATATAAGTATTTATCTATCTATATAAGTATGTATATCGTCGCCTGGTACCCATAGTACAAGCTTTGCTTAGTTTGGGGCTAGGATGATCTGTGTAACATTGACCCTAGATATTATTATTATAAAGCAACGATCGCGTATTAACGTTACTGATAGTTGCACAAAACGACACTCAAGAATCTCCACGTTAGTACCCCTCTGACCTGAGGTTAAAACCATAAAGAGAAAAAGGTGCGGGTTCATCCTTCCAACTGGAAGAAATCAAAACAATCCTCGTCAAAGAATCATCCTGGGGGATATAGCATTTGATTGCAAGCTAACGCCCGTCTTCTGGTAGATATTTATCTTCCAGAAGACGGGCATTAGCTTGGAATCAAATGGTATATCCGGCGTAGAAGTCGACCTGGGGGAATCCCCAGGTCCACTTTTATGCCTCCTACGTGATTAGATTGAGTGATGAGATTCTGATATTCGCTGCAGTCGTCACACAGCATAGGCGCGGTTTACTCATTTTTTCTTTGGTCATGGAACGATTAAAAGGCCTCCAAGGCTGACTGTCAACATCATGATAAGAAATAAAATTTCCTCCTGGAAGCATTGTGGGGATGGTGCTCAAGTGTGTGCGCAAATACAGGTGCACTTTCCAGTCTCACTCTCATAATCCAATGGAAAAGATAGCTGACACAACCGGTAAGAGTTCAGGTATATAGCACCGACGGCTTTACATAGTCTCCGAGGTGGCATAACACCACCAACATCCAGACTAGGCTAAACCAACAGTTGTAGACGACAGGTACTAAGTGATCTTCATCAACAACCTGGTATCGTCCACGGCTGCGCATAGGCCTCCCCCAAAGGTTTCCATAATGTTGCCATTTGCAGAGGTTTGTCGTAGCCACCGCGCTCGGCATGCGAATTGGCAACCGCAGTTAGGTAGTAGTTAGTTACACAGGAGGCGCTGCTGACCGACTTACTGTTGTATCCCGCTTACACAATCGTAAATTGTTTAACCTACCATCATGTCACACTAACTACGCTCAGCATTCGTCATTTTATCGAATGTGCTCCACCCTTAACGAAATTTATCAGGAACTCGATCCGTTCAATGTTTCTGTCAATACTATCAAGACATTCCTTCACACTAAATTATAAATTAATTTAACATGTAGTAGTAATATAGATTCAATTATTATTGTTATTAAATTATTATAAAATTGTTAATATTAAAATTAAGTTTGTAAAGTGAGATATTCGTGAGCATGCTGTGTTCGCACTTAGAAGGCTGTTTGGCTATCATTTACTCGTATGTATAATGCAATAATGTATGTTTTGCCGTAACGGCCAGTTTGCGGGCCTATAATAAAAAAAAATCCCTTAGTCACCTTTTACGACACCCACAGAATCCTATAGAGTGGCTGTGTTATGCTTCCTAAGCCGGAAACCACGCTAGGTACTAAGTACGTAGGTATTATACTAAGTATATACTATTTACATAGTATATACTATTTATAGTAATGGTGTGATAAACTATGATAAAATCGTCTGCAAAAGATAACCATTGTTTATTCACGAGACTGATACCGAAGAATATAATACTGTTACTTCCTAATACTATAAGGACAGTTGAATCGCCATCTGAACTTTGATAATGACATAATTCAAAATTAGTTTTATAGAATCATCATCATCATCATCATATCAGCCGAAAGGACGCTCACAGCTGGACAAAGGCCTCAACCAAACATCTCCACAATTGCCGGTCTTGCGGTACCCGCATTAGCCTTTTCCAGCAACTCTCACAAGATTATCGATCCATCCGATAACATTGCCTACACTGTGTCTTCCGGTTCGTGGTCGCCACTCGAGAACTTTTCTGCCCTAGCGGCCGTCAATTTTACGAGCTACGTGGCATGTCCACTGCCACTTCAGCTCGGAAATTCTTCGGGCTATGTCGGTTACTTTGATTGGTTGTTGTTTGGTTAATGCCTAGCATAAATTTATTCTCAATAATTGACAATCGCCCGGCGTTTTGTAAACCAGCACCCTATGTAACAATCAGAAGTAAGCACTATGGTTTTAAGCTATGAACGCTACACACTAGCTGTTCAAATTTAGAATTCTAAACATAGATAATTAGGGAGGTGTTTATTATGCAAGTATTTCCACTCATGTATCATCACTCAACTGTACACATATTACTATATGCTCACATACATAACATTATATATAAGTATATAATGTATGTATCGCCTAGTGTACTTCTCGCCGCAGTTCGCTACGACAGGTACAGTATCCGGGATTTCAAGGGGAGAATAAATCAAAATCACTGTAAATTTTATACTGCAACTCACGTACTTATTTAAATTAAAATAAAATATATTACAGTTCTACATTCTACCTCCAAACATCAGCGACCCCTCGTCAATCATTTTCTATCATAAATTTATTTATAATCTGAATTGAAACACATTATAACTTTACATTCTCTGTCCAGCTATTTAGAAAGATGAAGAGAGATTCTAGCTTCTAGTTCTAAAAAGAGGTTGTATAGGAGGGCAATATCATTACACTAGATACTGAAAATTAAATTTATATGGATTACGCCGGCTAAGCCTTTGGAGCTACATAAAACAAATTGCTGGAGAATTGTAATTCGTCTCAGAATTTAAAAAAATAACCTGTAGGTTTTTTTAAATTTTCAAGAGTAGGAGGAGACATGGATGTCTCCAGATCTCTCTCTGTTATGATGGTATACACACAGTAATATTTTCTTTCATGAAAACTTGAATATTGCTTCGTATTGTCAGCTGTATAGGTACAGACGGCAGCACATCCAGGTACGCCAATCTGTCAAATTTCTTTTATAGATTTAAAATTTATCGCATAAGCATAAGGTTCACTTTCAAATGAGGAAATTGTACAGATTGGGGTACCTTGATATGTTGGCGTCTACATTGTTCAAAATTAAATGCTATCATCAAAGCAGTAACATTTTCAAACTTTTTCAATAACCAAAAGTTGTATCTTTAGTGTACAAAAGATAGATGTAGTAAATTAACACTTACGTTTTATTTATTTATTGTTTTTTCCTTAAAGATTTTTATGGGCTTAAATAATGTGTTCCATGGGTTTGTATAAAGTGTTTCAGAGGTTTACATACGGTTTTATTAATATACAATGCTGTACGACCATAAAAAAATAAACATGAAACTTTTCTATTACGTTAGTTCATATGATTCCATTCAATCCTTTGATTATTTAGTACTAGCTATGCCCTAGGTTTCACCCGCGTTAAACTTTATAAATTATAGCCTATGTAATATATCCTAATCCTAACTAATATTATAAACGCGAAAGCAACTCTGTCTGTCTGTCTGTCTGTTACTCTTTCACGCCAAACCTACTGAACGGATTTGAATGAAATTTGGTATACAGAAGGTCTAGACTATAGAAGTTATAGTTAGGATAACACATAGGCCATATTTTATAAAGTTTAACGCGGGTAACACCGCGGGGCACAGCTAGTAAGCTATATTAGTACAAATTTTCATCAAAATCCGCTCCGTAGTTTGATGAGTAACAAACATACATCCATTCATCTATACTAACAAACTTTCGAATTTATAGTATTAGTAGGATGTTATGATGATAGAAACCAATTAGCACTATTATTTATTATATTAGATTAATTCTTAAATGGGAGCATCTAAGTGCCTGAGCTAAGTGCTGATGCTAACATTAATAAAACAGACAGCAAGCATCGTACATACAACACAGATTTATTACTTCCTCCCTGTCTCCGGTTGAAATTACTCTCACAACACATAACTTGAGACTATGGAGTTCATTCTAGAACATATACGCATAATTACTATCTTTTTAGTTTAGTACTACTAATTACTATTCTAAAAAAACCAGCCAAGTGTGAGTCGGACTCGCGCACGAAGGGTTCCGTACCATTATCTATAAAAACGAGAAAAAAATTCACGTTTGTTGTATGGGAGCCCCCTTAAATATTTATTTTATTTTGTTATTTAGTATTTTTTTGTAGTAGCGGCAACAGAAATAGATGATCTGTGAAAATTTCGACTGTCTAACTATCACGGCTCATGAGATATAGCCTGGTGACAGCGAAGTCTTAGTAATAACTAAGACTTTGCTGTCTGTCTGTCTCGGTCCCGTTTTACCCTTTGGAAACGGACCCTAAAAACGTTTAAAATAATTTTACAAAAAAAAGTTTGTATTTATTGTGTGGGTAGTGATTAGACTTGTTCGAGCCGTCCAGTAGGCTTAACATGTCCTTATCGTGCCCTCCAAAGCACGGAGATGCTCAGAAATTAAGCCACTATGGCGGTGACCCGTCTATAGGCTAACTACATTCGTAATTCCTTTACCCCACCAATCATTGATCGACCGACAAGTGTAACTATGATCGCATCAATTGGCTATGTCTAGCCTAGAATTAAACTTTTTTATAAGACCAGCTTGAAAGCTGACTGTGGGATTACTGTTTTAAATAAATATACAATACTATAATATTCTGGGACATTATTTACACACGGCCATCTGATCCCAAACTAAGCAAAGCTTGCACTATGGAAATCAGATAACTGATATACTACATATACTACTTTCTTTAGTAAATACATACTTATATAGATAATTACACCCAGACTCAGGACAAACGTACATGTTCATGCACACAAATATCTGTCCTGGGTGGGAATGGAACCCACGACCTCTGGCATGAAAAGCATGCATTTGCCAACCGCGCCAACAGGCCCGTCTATGTTTACTATCTCTACTATTTTTATAATATCTGGGGACAATGTCACACAGATCATCCTAGCCCCACACTAAGCAAAGCTTGTACTATGGGTACCAGGCGACGATGTACATACTTATATAGATAGATAAATACATATATACATAGAAAACATCCATGACTCAGAAACAAATATTCGTGCTCATCACACAAATATTTGCACTTACCGGGATTCGAACCCAGGACCACCAGCTTCGTAGGCAGGAGCACTACCAACTGGGCTATGGTGGTGGTGGTATTTTTGTTTACAATCACCGGCTTGAACTAATAAAATAAAGCCTTGTCAACCAACTAGCTGAGGTATGTATATCATTCTTAGTTTATTATTTTTGATCTAACCTTTGTCATAGAATGATATTTATTGACCGTATATGTTTTGACTGCACGTATGGCGCAGCGGCTAAGACAGTCACCTCGCTTCTTCGTGTCACTGGTTCGAGTCCGAGCGAACTATTTCTGTGACCCATAAATAGTTGTTCTGCGTCTGGATGCAATTTTTGTCCGTCTATTGTATGTTTGTAAAGTACTCCGCGACACAGGGATTAGATTCCCTAGGAATGTCTTTAAAAAAAACTAAACACAGATTAACAGTTCCAGCATTTATGCAGATTTTTATATGAGAGAGAGAGACAAACGAGCAAATGATCACCGCCATACCGAACCACAGCGCAGGTGCATTGCTGGCCTTTAAGAAAGTCGGCAAACAAGTGTTGCTATCCCTTTCCCCCATCTCGATATGCTCTGGCGACCTTACACATAGAAACACAACATTGTTAATGTTATTAGGAATGTCTTCTGTAAGGTGGAGGTACTTCTCCAGTTGGGCTGTTCTTTGAGCGAATGAGCGAATGAACGCTTTGCCTACATTCGTGCTAAGAGAATAGCGTGCCTACTAGTTGCGGTAGTCCGGTTGGCGTGGTTGGTGATAACTTTCAAACCGTAGTCGTGGGTTCGATTCCCACCCAGGACAGATATTTGTGTGCATGAACATCTGTTTGTCCTGTTTCTGAAGAGGTAGCTTCAGAACCACTTTAGGAACAGCGCAGCATGTGCCACACGGGGTGCCCCAGGGATCGTTACTCGGTTCGGCGATCTTCAACCTCTATGTAGCTGACCTACCAAACGAAAGAATAGCAGGTCAGATGCTGTCACAGTACGCCGGCGACCTATGTATACTGAATGCAGCCGAAAGACCGGATCACGCTACGCGCCGTGCAGAATGGGCCGCAATCGACATAATAGACTACTACAAAAAATGGGGTCTTCAATGCAATGTTCATAAAACAGAATGTATAATGTTCCCACACAAGAGACCAAGACTCAAAAATTTAAACACAGGGTATCGCAATTATGTACTTATACGCGGCGAACGCATCGCATTCAAACAAGAAATAAAATTCCTCGGAGTTTGGCTGGATAAAAGGCTTACGATGAATAAGCTTGCCAAGGAAAACATTGAAAAGGCCAAGAGAGTCAGAGGAGCGTTGCACCCAATCATCGGCTACCGTTCCAAGCTAAGCATCGACATCAAGCTGCTTGTTATTCAAGCATGCTTACTGCCAGTGATAGACTACGGAGTAGAACAACTGCTATCGAGGTACAGCAAAACCAACCTGCTCAAGCTTGAGAGGCAGTATAAAATGGCGTTAAAGAGCGACGCAAAGCTACCCAGACGCACTGACACATATCTACTCTGGGAAATGTTGCAACAAGACCCGTGGCACATTCGTGCACATTATCTCCAAGGCGACATGATAGAACGTCTCAAATCTCTGTCGATTGAGGGGTTACAAGAACAAGGGCCGGCGTACACGCGGTATGGACAACATAACCCCTTCCTTTTCGCAACTAGAGTAGGTGAAATTCAGTACATCAATAAAAAAGATAGGGACAAGCCGCTCTTTAAACGACTGGCTCCCTTCCAACAGCGTAGGCTCTGACTTTAGAGTCACGCAGTAAAGTAATAAGCGGCTTGCCGCTGGGGCTAATCCCCACTGCTTTATCGTTTTCCTTACTTTAATTATATAATCGCTAGCAATAAAGGAAACGACTAGGATAGGTTTCTAAAGCTCCTACTCTAAGGACAAAATGAAACACGCCATTGTAAAATGAGATTTTTAAGTGACATGTAACATAAAAACTAGTGAAATAAACAATATTCTGATTCTGATTCTTGTCCTGTTTCTGGGGGTAATAATTTATATATCTGGGGGTAAGTATTTACAAAAGAAAAGTAGTATATCAGTTAACTGATTTCCATAGAACAAGCTCTGCTTAAGTTGGGATCAGATGGCAGTGTGTTAGATGTCCCAAGATAAATGATATATATTCTACTTATTTATTAATTCACTTTGACCTAGACAGCATCTTTATCACGTAGCTAGTACGAATACGTTTCGTAAAGCAAGTGTAGCCTAGCCTTTGGAACGGTTAAGTTTTCTCTCTGTAAAAATGTATGAAACGTGCAGAATTTAAAATTAAGCCAGCTTCCGAGCCTTGCCGCAATACCACAAACTTTAACCATAGTCTCGTAACTATGTTAAGTCCCTAGTGGACTAGATTGAACATTATGCCCTAGAACCTCCAGCTTTTAACACAGTTTATTAACTTTTAGACCCATTGCTAGATGTAATTTTCCAATGCAAACGCATTCTATGACGCATCTATAAAAAGTTTGCTATGTAATCTATAACTCCATGGTGAAACCCCATTTAGAATACCTTATAGAGATATATGGTTCTACTTACAAATCTAACCTAAGCATCTTGCAAAGAGCTCAAAATAAAATTATTAAAGTCCTTTTTAAATATAAGTATCGCACGCCTACACTAAAAGTTTACAAAGACACAAAGATAATGAATATTTCACAAATATATAGATATAATACATGTTTACTTGTACACAAAATATTAAATAAAAACATACATACACAAATCACGTTTTCCAAAAAATCGTGCACTCAAAAAAGGTACAGAACTAGACAAGCAAATAATATAGCCCTTCAGGCTCCTCGGACAAACTACGGGAAAAGTACTATACTGTATGAAGGAGCACAGCTTTACAATAAATTGCCTAAATATGTAAAAAACCAGAAGTCCATATATACCTTTAAAAAAGCTTTAAAAAAACACATTTTTGAGGATTTAAAATAGTAAAACTTTTTCTTTCTATAATTTCCACATGAACTGTCTCGTCGCCCTAACTTAACTTATTTAGAAATGTTGTTTTCTCATATAAGTGAAATGTATGTATTTCTTTTTGAGAAAATAAAGTTCTTAAACCTTAAAAACCTTAATTCTTCATGCTCCATAGTAGTATATATGTAAGCATTTTAATTTTGATTGTTTCTATGTCCAGTACCAGGATCGAACCCATCATCATATCAGCCGAAAGACGTCCACTGCTGGACAAAGGCCTTTTCCCAAAGATCTCTACAATTGCCGGTCTTGCGCTATTCTCATCCAGCAGTTTCCAGCGACCCGCACAAGGTCATCGGTCCATCTTGTAGGGGGTCTGCCCACGCGGCGTCTTCCCGTTCGTGGTCGCCACTCTAGAACCTTTCTGCCTCAGCGGCCGTCGATTCTACGAGCTTTGTGCCCCGCCCACTACCACTTTAGCTTGGCAGTTGTTCGTACTATGACGGTTGCTTTGGTTGGTTGTTGTTGGGTTAATGCATATGGATCGAAACCGTAATACCTTAATCACGCGTCACACATGCAATCAAGTGACATATTCATATGCAATGATGTTATAAGTAAAAAGGTGTAGATAGGTTAAAAGCGCTCCGGGAGCGGCACGTTGAAATGTGGCTAATTAGCCAGAATTTACTTCAGTCAGTATCGCGTCGCTACGCGCTATACTTCCTGAGACGACGCACTATCGCAAATTACATTTGTCTCGTTTTCGCTCACGATTATTGAATCATGCCATCTTATTTTGATGTCTAATCGTAATGTAGTGTGATATTGCAATATTAAGTCATTTATGTGTGCGTTGGTGTGCCGTTTTTGAAGATCGAATGTTGTGTTGGAAACCTATCTACACCTTTTTACTTATAACATCATTGTTCATATATTATGTTTGTTGTTATCATACCTACGTGCTGTTGTGGTTTTGTGAGGCATTCCTTCAAGCTTATATTTTGCACTAATCTCTTAATAGAGTAGTATATTTTTATATACTAACTATAGACTTTGATATGTGGCTGACGGCAAAGAATATCGCCACCTCATTTCTTCCCATGGGGGCGTAGAAGTCGACCCGAGAGAACATCCCCCAGAGAGCAATCATACTGCGATCGTGAACCCGTCGGCCAAGCATGGCAATTATGTTACATCCCACTAAAAGTTGGACACATCTCCATTATGGAAATCTTTTCGGTTGGCCTTTGTTCAGCAGCGGACGTCATGTAGATGATGAAATGGAACTATAGACTCATTTGATACTTACCCTATAACCCGTTATCTAAGATCTTGCTGATCTTATTCATTCTAAGGTTGTATGGAAGAAATTGTGGTTAGTGATAAGACCCTATTGTTCGTCAGCTAATGTTACAAATTTAAATTTCTATTCTCCTGTATTGTACACTGAGATTTACATGTTATATAAACAGTATCTAACATGTAAATCTTAGTGTACAATACAGGAGAATAGAAATTTAAATTTGTATTGTATTGTTAGCCTACAAAGCGTCCAGGTCAGGACACTGTAATCTAACTATGTTATTTGTGTAGATCGGCTCCATCCACTTAATAGAATCTAAAAACGTAACAATAGTAAAATAATATTTCATTGAATATATAAATTTAGCATTGGGTAGAAGGTACAGACGCCAGCACATCAAGCTACGCCAATCTGTAAATTTTCCCCAATTAACCTGAACCTTATGCTTATGCGATAAAGTTGAAAAACTATAAAATAAATTTGACAGATTGGGTTAGCTGGATGTGCTGGTGTCTGTACACTGTATCAAGTCGAAAGTCTTCAACCAGGGTATGTTGCCAGTGATGGCTTACGGAACAGAGACGTGGTCGCTCACTATGGGCCCTATCAGACGGCTCAGGGGTACCCAAAGAGCAATGGTGACAGCTATGCTTGGAGTTTCCTTGGGATCTCCTCTTGGGAAACAGAAATATAGAGATCCACAGGTGAACCCCAGTAACCATCATAGCCCGAAGAAGTACCAGTGGGCAGGGCACATATCTAGTAGAACCGACGGCCGCTGTGGCAGAAAGATTCTTGAGTGGCGACCACGAACCGGAAGACACAGCGTGGGCAGGCCCCCTATAAGATGGACCGATGATTTTGTGAGGGTCACTGGATGCCGCTGGATGCGGGTAGCGCAAGAACAGCAATTATGGAGATATTTGGGAGAAGACCTTTGTCTAGCAGTGGGCGTATTTCGGCTGATATGATGATGATGACGACTAGGTAGAGGATGCGTTCTTTGACTCTAGTTAGACATCTCTCTTCTAAGTTCGTTATTTATTCATTTATAAAATATACAGATATTTATTTATTTGTTTGTTCGGGAATACAAACGGTTACAGACTTTTCTTAATAAGTAAGTTATAGTTTATAGGATTTGTCAATGAGTAACCCACATCGTTACCTATCAACAGCTTAAGTAAATATATAGTAGCCTATTCTAATAAGTGTTGATGTTTTATATGTAAGTATTCATTGTAAATTCGTATACGATATATTACCTTCTTACATAACGTTCTATAGTGCACCAAAACATGTTTTGTTCTCCATCACACTAAAGGTTAACTGGTAGAGAATTCCATTGGCATTAAGTCCACCTTGGACCATCAATAACTATCCCACACAGCCTTTGTTAAGAGATCCACGCACTACGAAGTTAGACCGTTTTAAACTAAACATAAGTCTAATAATAATAATGTAGTCCCGACCGAATTTCGGCCACGGCGGCCGGTCTCAATGGAGACTGAGCCAATTGAACAGGACATATTATAATGCACAAGTGTGTGCGCAAACACAGGGATACTTTCTATTCCATCACGCATATGATCCGATGGGACGACCAGCAACACGACCGGAAAGAGTTCAGGTACAGGAACGACGGCTTTACGTGATTTCAGAGGCACGGGGCTGTAATACCGCCAACTCTCAGACTTCGGGCTGACACTGAGATTCCAGATTTCTTATTATGGAAAAATCCCAAAATCACTTTTTGGTCGGACCCGGGTTTGAACCCAGGACCTCATAATCTGCGGATGAACACGCTACCGCTAGACCAACGAGGCAGTCAAGTCTAATATAAACAGTATAACGACCTCCCAAAATATTGGATTTAATACACTAAACGGTCCAATCTTCCAATCAAATGAAAATCATAATCAAAATTGCTTACGTATTGTGTACATAATCGAAAAGAAATGCATTGAATTGAGAAACTTCCTCCTTTAAGGTCAGTTAATTAGAAGATCTCCCCTCTCAGCCTTTGTGAAGATAGCTACGCACTACATAACAAACATCTCGACGAATTTGTAGCGCGTCGGGGATGTTTACTGAATCGCACACAGATAGTTTTGAGGCCATCATGCAAAAAAGAACAGCATCCCAGCTTCGCAGAATTCGTGAGAGCACCAATAACATTCTTAAGGTTATTTCTATTAAGTTGGACAGCCCTTTCCTGATGCACTGGACCCGTATGCATAGTGGCAGGGCTAGTTTTTTTTTTTATATCAGAGGGCGACAAACGAACAAATGGGTCACCTGATGGTAGGTAATCACCGCCGCCCATAGACACTCGCAACACCAGAGGTGTCACGGGTGCGTTGCCGGCCTTTAACAGTCAGCAAACAAGTGTTGCTGACCCTTCCCCCTACCCCAATGAGCTCTGGCGACCTTACTCACACTCGGAAACACAACATTAAAATTATTAATGTAATTATTAAGGAATGTCTTCTGTAAGGTGGGGGTCCTTCCAAGCAGAACGGTACTTAAATTAATTTTTATAATCATTATTACTAACATATTCTAAGTCCTGTAATACTAACACTATATGGAATTTATATCCGAAATAACTACAACGCAAATGGCCTAATAAACAGTTTAATGACCTAACCAATATAATATATATTTTATAGACTTAAACGGTCCAATCTCCGGTACTCTAACAATTTATTTGAGTCCGACCTACGCGGTCGACGTAAATAAGATGCACAGATTTAGCTAATACAACTCACGTTCTGAGTCACGTGTAGTCTGATGTAAGATACTTAACTTATTTCGTAGGCCACGTATATTTTGATGGTACTAACAATTTTTAGCTCTATTGTCTAACACGAAAGCGAGCAAATATCCTCTCGATGCTAACTATTTTTAAGAGAGATAGGGCACAGCGTTTTTTCGCTCAAAGAGCAGCCCAACTGGGCAAGTACCACCTTACAGAAGACATTCCTTAATTGTAACATAATAATGTTTTGTAAAACTCATTGGAGTGAGGGTATCGGTTAGCAACACTGGTTTGCTGACTCTTTTAAAGGCCGAAAACGCATCCGCGACCCATCTGATATTGCGAGGGTACATGGGCGCCTTACCATCAAGTGACCCAAATTCGTTTGTCGCCCTCTTATAACAAAATACATAAAAACTAGAAACTACTAACTGAATCTTTTTACAGTGTAAAATATTACACGAACGGTCAATAGGATTATTAGGTAAATTCAATTACTGTAAAGTGTTATACAATAATTTTAATCAAAATTTTTCGTTATTTAAGAATAATTATCACCTGCCACTGCTCCATTTATATAAAGAAAGAAACATAGGAGAGATAAGATTTTATATCGACAAGACACTTAAATGAATTATTACTCTTGCTATTTGACTTTAATTTATTAAACTAAACTACGTGCTTGTGGACTAATATGTACCAGAACAAAATAAATACTCGTGTGTTCATTACGCATGAGGACTTATTTTGCTCTCATAAAAATCGTTATGTCTCTTTTTCGCTCGCTTGAATTGAACGGATTGGGTACTATGTATGTATACTCGTAGGGTCGCATCAATAACGTCCAGTGTCACAGGGCTACTATATCTAGTGAGCCTATGGCTGCCACATACAGACTTCAAACATATAAACTTAATACTAATATAGGATAAGTTTCTCAGTATTATGTATGAGCCACAGTGGCTAAGTAAATATTTTATTATTATTATAACCTCTCGTAGAGAGTCAGGAGATCAAACATTGCCTCTAACTACTAATATCTACTCCGAATGTTCTATTGAAACTTATTCCCTAAACTTTAACACCACAGTATCGTATTTGTTAATCTAAAACCTAGTTCTTTAGGAAATTCTCTATTTATAAGGATGATCCATGAACAATAAATAAAAAAAACCGGCCAAGTGCGAGTCTGACTGGCCCATGAAGGGTTCCGTAGCAGCAAGTATTTCAGTTGATTAAATGAAAGGTAAATTACGGTTTACGATTTATGACGTATTAAAAAAAACTACTTACTAGATCTTGTTCAAACCAAGTTTCGGAGGAATTTTGCATGGTAATGTACATCATATATTTTTTTAGTTTTAACATTCTCTTATTTTAGAGGCGCCTCTCATTTTACCACTTTAGAAGTGTCTCTCGCGCAAACAATTCATTTTGAAGACTTATTAATAGACACACACACACATGTATAGGTACGACGAAACAAAAAGTTTCAGTTCTATGTATGGGGAGCCCCCAAAATTATTGTTCTTTTTCAATTTTTGTGTGAAAATCTTAATGCGGTTCACAGAATACATCTACTTACCAAGTTTCAACAGTACAGTACGTATAGTTTCGAAAAAACTGTGTTCGTTTCGCTGTGACATACGGACGGACAGACAGACAGACTTGACGAATCTATAAGGGTTCCGTTTTTTACCATTTGGCTACGGAACCCTAAAAACACATTATTGTTCATTGCACACAGAAAAATATACCATAGAAACAATTTAAAGTGATGGAAAAGTATGCACATAGTCGGCTTAACTCATTTATATTATTTTTAATTTATATATAAAAAACAATGTTTGTAAGTAGCTATACATATTTCATTTGTACAGCAAAATTTTTATTGACATATAAAAAAACTCTCATTATTTCCTGTTTTCCTTATCATCTCAATATTTTTGCGATTTAGTTACAATAATTATATTAAAACTATGGTAAATTAGCATATCTAATATAAGCAAAAGTATTATTTTCAACTAGCTGCGTAGTTTATTTTTTAAATAAATTAATATGTTGTTTTCAAGAATTTCCGCAGTAGGTATATCCCTTAGCGTTCATACCACGAACGCGTCGCGACCACCAGATACTTCCATAGCCCTTTGTTTATTTTCGTACAGAAGATATGCCCTCTACGACCTTCAGTCGGATGAGAGGCCCGCATTTAAATATTAAGGTAGAGTGAACAGCTGCACAAAACATCTTCACAACAACCTACTAAGACAACGCCCGCACTAGGGAATCCCTGTGTCGCGGGGTACTTTACAAACATATAATAGACGGACACAAATTACATCCAGACTCAGAACAACTATTTATGGGTCACACAAATAGTTGTCCGGCGAAGGGCTCGAACCCGCGACACGAAGCGGCGAGGCGACTGTCTTAGCCGCTGCGCCACACGCGCAGTTACCGCCTAGAGCTGGACTCTGTGGGTTGTGGTTCATATTCCGGTGTAGGTACTTATTTGTACTCGTTTCTATTGTCTGGAGAAGCAATGAAAACCTTATAGGATAAACGTAAATGTTATGGGAAAAAGATACATGCGACGCGTCAATAGTATTGTTATGTTAAAATTGTAGCCCATGGTGATAGTGGTAATAATATCCTGGGGCATTATTCACACAGGGCTATCTGATCCCAAACTAAGCAGAGCTTGTACTATGGAAACCAGATAACTGATATACTACAAATACTACTTTCCTTTTGTGAATACATACTTATAACGATAATTACACCCACACTCAGGACAAATAGACTTGTTCATGCACACAAATATCTTTCCCGATTGGGAATCGAAATCAAAACCTGCAGCGTGAAAGGCAAGCATTTACCAACCACGCCAACAGGCCCGTCAATTACGCTATGAACGCATTTTCATCCCATTCATATCGAACGTCCGCTCGCTACAATCCACAAAGGGTTCTTTATAACCAAATCAACATACATTACTGTGTCGTACACCGAGTTATACGATTGGACTTAGTAACTAATCAACTGACCTAGTTCGAAGGCAAAACATTTAATATTAAGTAGGTAGGTAGTAGGAGGCTTATCTGAGTAACGTGTCCTTCATACATATTTGATCTTAGATTACGCTCTAGTTGCTAGGTAAGTAATCAGAATTTAATGTAATTCGTAAATATTGGAATTATTACGGATAGGTAGGCTCTGACATTCTTTTACAGTCCACTAGCGCCGCCAATCGAAAAAATGTCATAACTCGTAAATAGAATCAAAAATACAAAATGTGGTCTATTATTACTGTAGAAAAGGCAATAACGTAATTTTATAACACATCGTCAACACTTGAAATATAGCTGTTTAGCTAAATCGTGCATTTGTAACAATAAAAAAACTTCGTTTAAAAAAACCGACTTCAAAAACTAAAAAGTATAAAAAAAAATATCTTAATAAAGATTTAATTTAATACATCTCTTATGCAAACGTAATACCTTTAATATTAATGAAATACTATAATTTGTATGTGCTACCTATTGATAGCTTTGAAGTCGGTGCCAAGCCTACCAACAAGTAGGTACCACACTCGCCGCGCAATACTTTCAGCGGGATAGCTTCGAATTTCTACACAAACAACCCATGCGGGCATACGTTGCTGACGGTCGTCTTGAAATATAGTAAAATTGTGATGCGTTGTCTCCCAACTAATTATTTATCTATTCGTTTTTCAGGGCCACAAATATATTCATATATACACATAATATAGATTTATTATGACTATAGTAACTCATTCAGGTATTAATATTAAATATTTTTATGATACAGTTTCATCTGCTTCATATTAATTCATATTGTTCTTTAAGTTTATTTACGTAGGTTAATCTTTAGTGTAGGAATTTCATCTCAAAGCATGAAAGCTGTATGTAATATTAACTTTTATTTTGCTTAGGGCTTGGCACCGACTTCAAAGCTATCAATAGGTAGCACATACAAATTATAGTATTTCATTAATATTAAAGGTATTACGTTTGCATAAGAGATGTATTAAATTAAATCTTTATTAAGATATTTTTTTTATACTTTTTAGTTTTTGAAGTCGGTTTTTTTAAACGAAGTTTTTTTATTTGTTACTTTTTAGTGTCTAGCTATGTGTAGAACTACGAAAGGTGCCGCGCGCCTCAAAACTATAGGTCCCAACAAACGAGAACGGAAAAAAGAAATATCCTCCGAAAAAATGTTGTTCGAAACTCTTTTTCACGTTTTTGTGAGACAGTGAATGATCGAAAAGACCGTTTGTAAAGTAATAAAAACTACATAAAATTACGTTCACTCTAAGAAAACATGCACAGTACGAGTCTAGACTCGCTAACATTCATGAAAGTCTGAACAGCAAGAGCATCGATTAGGCCGTATTTATAACCATCTAGCCAACGAGTCTGTGTGCTGTGGGTTTATAGACAAGGTCTTATTAATGATGGAATAACCATCAAGTCTACTGAGCAGAGGCCATGAGTCTATGAGGACTAGGTCTTATTAATGATCGATTAGCCAACGAGTCTACTGAGCAGAGGGCTCATAGCCTAGGTCTTAATAATAATAAAATAAAATAATAAAAATGTTGATTTGCCACAAAAACATAAATTACAAAATTCGGATTCTTTTCCATGATATATGCAATTTACAAGAGGTACTGGTCCTGGTTCCCAAACTAGGCTGTGAAGCCTGTATCTTGGGAGACAGTGCTCAGTCAAAGTTGTGATACAATTAACAGACGTGATATAAAACACAATTAAAAGTAGATAAATAAACAAACAAAACATTTTTTTTTAGAATAGAAATGATTATCTTATTTGTGATTGATTAGCTAATGAGTCTGCTAAGCAGATGGCTGTTAGACTAGGTCTTATTCATGATCGATTAGCCATCGAGTGTACTGAGCAGAAGGCTCATAGACTAAGACGTATTGATGATCAAGACAACGAGTCGAGAGAGTTCGAGTCGGCATCGCCCGTGAAAGGCGGAATGTTTTTTTCCGTAGCAGCAAGTATTTGAGTTGATAGAATGGAAGGTAAATTGCGGTTTACGATTTATAACGCATTAAAAAAACTGCTTACTACATCTCGTTCAACTTCGGGGGGGCATTTTACGCTTTTGTCTCTCGCGCAAACTATACAGTTAAGAAAAAAATGATACTAATAACCTCAATATGATTTTTGAAGACCTATCCATAGATATATCACGTATAGTACGATGATTTTTTTAAAATTCAGTTTTAAGTAAGGGAAGCCACCAAAATTTGTTGTTTGTTTTTCTATTTTTCTATTGACGGTATAGTTCTTATAGTTTCGGAATAAAGTGGCTGTGACATAGGGACGGACAGACAGACATGACAGACAGACAGAGTTACAGGGGGGAGGGGGGGGGCATTTTACGCCTTTGTCTCTCGCGCAAACTATACAGTTAAGAAATAAATGATACTAATAACCTCAATATGATTTTTGAAGACCTATCCATAGATATATCACGTATAGTAGTAAAATGACAGCTATTCCACATCAAACTAAAGAAGAATCACGTAAATCGGTTCATAAATCTCAGCGTAATCGGTGTACGTACATAAAAAATGCGCTTGTGCTAAAAGGTGCACCTGCATACGCTTCCAAAAACGAGCTTATACGCGCGTATTCAACGCTAGTCGTCTGAAACTGTTATTAATGTTCATGCGAAGAAACACTTGAACAGTATGAGTCTAGCTAGACTGGCTAAGATTTAAAAACGGCTGGGCCAAAGACAATTACATCGTCCACATAAACAAAAATTTTCATACAAAAATGTCCATAAAATAAAAACTACTGGGCCAAACTATATAAAATTTTTATGGGACCAAATGGCAACTATTCCGCATCAAAATAAAAAAGAATCACGTAAATCGGATCATAAATCTCCGAGTAATCGGTGTACATACATAAAAAATAAAAAAAATACCGGTGAACTTGAGAACCTCCTCCTTTTGAAGTCGGTTAAAAACGGCCGTTTATGTTTTGAATGCACGATTTAGCTAAACAGCTATATTTCAAGTGTTGATAAGGTGTTATACAATTACGTTATTGCCGTTTCCACAGTAATAATAGAACATATTTTGTATTTTTGATTCTATTTACGAGTTATGACATTTTTTCAATTGGCGGCTCTTAAGGCCGGAAACTAAATTTTATCCAGAAGGTAAATATATGGTTTCTTGCTCTACAGAATCAATTTGATTCTGTAGAGCAGTGTTTTTCAACCATTTTCATCACGCGCCCCCCTACACGCGGAATTTTACCCGCATTTTTTCCATGTTTCTTTTATATTGTGAAACATATCCAAAAATTGTATTCATTTTCAAAAGGTTCGGATGAATACATCATTAAAATTTGTGAAGAATTGGAATAGAAAGCGCTCCACCAAAATTTAATTTATCATTCTGAGGTTAGGTGGGTTTCAAGAGACAAAGTACTAGCCAGAGTTTTGGAACTTCGCGCTAAACTTTTAATGTATTTGCAGCAGGCCTAATCATAATACCCCAAATTCATTTGACTAGATTTCACAACTTTTTTCAATTTCCCTATAGAAGTTTCACGACCTCACTATAGAGGCTTCGCGACCCCCCGGGGGGTCGCGACCCACAGGTTGAAAAACACTGCTGTAGAGCATTGGCCTTAAAGAATATCAGGGCCTACCTACCCGTGGGTGTCGTTAAAAGAGACTAAGAGATACACCAGGTAGTCGAGCAGCACCGACTCAAGTGTACTAGTTATGACCTAACTGCGGCGGCCAGCTCGCATGCAAAGCGCGGTGAATATAGCAAACCCTTCTAAATGGCATCGTGATATAAACACTTAGGGGGGGTGCTTTGTCCGGCTGTGGACTAAACCAGGCTGATGATGGTGTGGTGTACATAAAATTTTGACCAACTTATTTAATATCGCAAAATAAGTGGTGAGACCACCTCAATCTCAGTTTAACAATGGTGTTTTATGAGTATTTTTATGAAATAACTAGCGGCCCGGTACGTGCTTCGCTACGCTTTTAAGTATTAGTACAAATTGTTTATATATGGGAGTATAGAAAGATGTTGATTTTACACTTATTCAAGACTTTTTTTAATTTTGTCTACGTACAAACCTTCCCTGGACTTCCACGAATAATTCAAGACCAAAATTAGCCAAATCGGTAAAGGCGTTGTTGAGTTATAGCATTACAACGAAAAGTGGCATTGATTTATATATATATAGATTAATTTCTAATACGCATGGGTTTGAACTTGACAATACAGACTCCACAGTCAAACTACTAGGCTATCTCGTATTTAGCAGTTTCTTACCAAAGCCGTATACATAAATGCATTTACATCGACCTATAATTCATTATAAGAACCTCAGTTGTAGAAAACCACATTATTCTCGTACGGCCATCTGATCCCAAACTATGTAGAGCTTGTGGTTCCCTATCCATTTGCATTAAATTTTAAGACCTAATATAACTTAGCATAATTTTGTTTGGCATAATTATATTTTCGCATAATATAATTACGCATAACAGCTTACGCATAATTTTTTAAGCATAATTTCTCTAACCATAATAATGATTAAGCATACTATTCTAAAGCATAAATTTATTAAGCATAAAGTTCTAAAGCATAACATTTTTAAGCATAATATCCTAAAGCATAAATTTATTTGCATACAAGCAAGCATGCAGCATTCAAGCGAGCATGCAACATGCAGCCGGCAGGGTTTCTGTCACGGCTCCGGCGCTGCGGACCTCCGGCGGCCCCACGCGTGGTAATCGTCGCAGACGGCTTTCGCTCACCGCTGCGGCTGCACAAGCCGAAGCTGCTCGCTTGCAGCCGCCTCCTCCACAGCCCGCGAGCCGCCTCACCCCTACGCACCTACGCGATTTTAAATTACACTCTAGGGGTAGGACAAACATGACAACGTGGAGTCGGTTTTGCAGGAATTCGGTTCTGTCACTAACTTTTGTTGCACAGCATATAAAATTTTTAACCAACAATATTATTATTATTTTTTTTTTTATATCATAGGTCGACAAACGAGCAAGCGGGTCACCTGATGGTAATTGATTACCGCCGCCCATGGACAATCGCAACACCAGAGGAGTCGCGGGTGCGTTGTCGGCCTTTAAGAGTCAGCAAGCAAGTGTTGCTGACCCTTCCCCCCACCCCGATGAGCTCTGGCGACCTTACTCACACTCAGAAACACAACATTAAATTATTAATGTTATTATTAAGGAATGTCTTCTGTAAGGTGGAGGTACTTCCCCAGTCGGGTTGCTCTTCGAGAGAATGAACGCTGTGCCCTACCTCTCTATTATTATGTTAATTCATAGTCATTAGGCCTACTAACGTTATGCGAATCAAATTTATGCTAAAACAAATTAGTCTTTAAGATGATTATGCCAACATAAAATGTATGCCTAAAACAATTATGCCGAAGTATTATTATGCCAAAACAAATTATGCCGAAATCGTTATACCGAAGTTTATTAGGACAAAGAACATTATGCGAAAAGAAGGGATCCCAGAGCTTGTACTATGGAAACCATATAACTGATATACTACTTTTCTTTTGTAAATACATACATAGATTTATTACACTCTGAATCAGGATAAACAGACAAGTTCACGCAAACAAATAAATCTCCTGGGTGGGAATCGAACCCGTATGCGACGTGAAAGGCAAGTATTTACCAACCATTACAATGTATATATTATATCGACATATTTATCATTATAAGAACCTCCATTGTAGAACACCGCTAAATACTTTGATGGGTGTATTAAATAACATCTTTGTCCTGCTTCTCTGTATTAGATTATGATTTGAGTTGACATGTGCGCCGCGCCGCCAGTCATGCCTCCACGTGCCAGGTAGGCGCGCCGAAGCGACGCCTTCGCCACCTCTCTCATAGAGAAAGGTTTATAATAATACTAGCTATGCCCCGCGGTTTCACCCGCGTTAAAGTAGTTTTGGCGTAAAAGAGTAACAAACATACATCCATACTCACAAACTTTCGCATTTATAATATTAGTAGGATGTGTACCTCTAGCGGTTTTGGTAGTGCATGCCAGAATAGGTCGCAGATAGTAGATTTTTTCCTATTTACTTGACACTTATCGTCATATTTTGGACAATTCACACAAAATCTTTATAAATTGTAGCCTATGTGTTATTTTGATGTATAAGCTATATTATTGTAAAGTTTCATTAAAATCCATTCAGTAGTTTTTACGTAAAACGAGTAACAAACATCCATCCATCCATACTTACAAACTTTCGCGTTTATAATTAGTAGGATGTGACTTTGAACAAGACCATTTTCTGTATTTAACTGTCTTCAAAATGAGGAAGGTATAAGTTTTTCTACAACTTGTAACGTAATTAACGCACACCCTCAAACACCCCAATTAGAATATTACGTTGTAATCAAAATACATACACTGAATTTTTAATTTAACATGTATATGCATTGTTATTTACTAAATTAGTTTCTTGGAATAGAGTTTATTTTTCTTTATTTTGTATTGAATAATGGAAATTGTATGAATACAAATAAACTGCGATTTTAAAAGTCTTATTACTTTGACTTACGGTCCATTTCAATTTGTTTTGACTGTACAGAGTTAATATGACAATAATTTCCGTAGTTTTAATTATTTTGGAATAAAAAATTACCTATATTAAAAATGATATAAATCGATTCAGTAAACGATTCTGAACAAATTATTTTCAGGATGTGCGTTAATTAAGTTACGTGTAAACTGTTATTTTTTTACTTTTCTTGATACTTGATGCTTTTATCTTCGTGGAATGCACTAATTTGAATTTCTTCATAACACAAGAAAGATAGTATAGTGACATGATCCGTAGCTATCATACGCAAAGTAATTTATGTTTCCATAATCTAATATGCAGGAAAAAGTAGCATTGGGCACAGAACTTACTTTTAGAAGAAAGAAAAATACATTTATTCAAAAATTACACAGACTACATAAATATAGAGGTAAAATAAGAAATGCTGTGTGGTGACGGCATAGAATATCATCACCCCATCTCATTCCTTGGGGGCGCTGAAATCAACCGAGGGATTACCTACCCGAGAACGGGCAGCAGCGTTTTTCTGTGAACTATGACAATCTGGTACTGCGATTGCCAAGCTGTCTGCGAAGCGTGGCGATTATGACTTATCCCCTCATTCTTTGGGGAGGCATTTGTCCAGTAGTGGACGGAGTTTGGCTGACATGATGATGATGATAATAAGTATATACAGACAAAGTAGAAATAATGATACTTGTTGTCGTGCAAGTTTTACCTGATACCAGCATCGATGTCAATTTCTTCCGTGTAGTTTCTGTTTACTACGGTTTTCGGCCTCTGTCAAACAAAATGGTGGCAGTCCTTTTGTATTAAGTACATCTAGGGGAGTCCTTATACTGCCATATAAAATAAAAATCTCAATGCCCAAATACAAGAAAACCCCTTCCTTAAATGTAGCCTCTTTACTCCTGTGATCTCCCTCTGTTGCACATAATGCTAGCACATGTTGGTCCTTTTGTATTATCTAGAAGCCCCTACGCTGGCAAAAGACCCAGTTGCACAATCCCGATGAAACATATTTTTAATATTTTACCTGATTACCAGTTCCTCATCTTTCTCAACACCTAACACCAATTAGTACAACTGATGCACTTGAAGGTCATGCTGCTGGTCGATTATCAAGTCTAGTCACCTATGTATTAGGAGCTGTAGGGACCAAAGCAGCTCCGGGAAGGCAGCAATCTGTTTGCAGCGCCTTCGCTGTGCTGGACTGGCAGGAGTCGGTAATAAGTGAGGGCAACGCAGAGCCCGTCCCGACTAACTGTGACATCGTGCAAAAGGGGGGCACTAGAGCAGCATACCCGTGTTCCCGGGGCTCCCCCCATCCGGCAACAAGAAAATTCCACGGTAAGTTAGGCTTAATCGGTGCGAGTCCGACATATCCACCCGCAGGCACTATTAGCAAGTGGAATTCCTCGTGTTTTAACAAAAAATAAACAAAAAGGAAGGGGCAAAGGAGCTATAGGGACTATTTGGTAACAATATTGTAATGACTAGATCCAGCTAAATCCGCAGGCAAAGCTAAGCATCTGACGTAGCTCGACTATCGGCGGTGCAAGTCGCACAAACCGACGGCTTCTGGGGCAAACATCGTCCTTGAGTACTACTCAGGCTGCGTCTTCTGGATGTCGGGTCGATCTACCTTGTAAGAGGCTACCCTGCAAGGTATATGGCGATGTGGCAGGAATCATGAGCAGCTGCTGGATGACGGTAGCGCAAGACCGACCCTTGCGAAGATCTACTGTCCACCAGTGGACGTGAAAACTGAAACGTGAGTTACTAAATTCAAATTTACTCGGCACAACGCATAAATGACTTCTGATTTCTCGATTGCGTTGGAATTGTAAACAACGTGCAAATTATAATGCATGCTTGCTTATAAGGCAAGTTAGATGTCAAAATAAAGGTGAATACCTTCTGGTTTTTTTACAGGCATTTATATCCATCGCTTTGCAAAGAAGGTATGTTGTAGTAATATACCTGCATTTCCATTAATGTGGTTTATTATTTTTGGAAGAATATATCTATATACATATAATAAAATCGTAGGAAAGTCAAAACTGTAAATGGTTTTTTTTAAAAGGATACTTGGTCCGTGACCTACAATCGATATCGAAGTCAAAAATATAATTTTTAGAATTTTTGTCTGTTTGTACGTATGTCTGTCTGGGCTAAACTCAAAAAGGACTGCATAGGTTTCCTTCAAATTTTGCATGAATATTACTAAGAGGTCGGGTTAACGTATAGGTTACATATTATCCCGCTATCACCTACGGGGTAGGAGCTGTGGTCCTTTATAAAATATAACGCGGGTATTACCGCGGGGCACAGCTAGTGCAGCATAATAATAGTGTTTCGCTTTTCGTAACTGCAAATGTCCGTCTGCTATAAGAGATGTTTAGTATTTTTACTTTCTACAAAGTACTACGAAAAGATGAGCTCTACATAAATAAATATAAAATTTCCTAAATAACTGCGCAGTAGCATCCGATAGTTCAAATAGATTAAAGCATATTACATTGTAGACTAAGAAAAAAGAATTTATCGCACTGTTAGTGGTCAAAACACTGCGTCATCGTCACGGTGATATTAACTTTGTTATTTTCTTTACTTGTTATCTGGCGGTAGTCGACGTTAATTTGTCAATTTTCAACACTATTATACAACGTGTATCGTATATAGTGTGTACTAAGTAAGAGCTCAATTTAATGTTCAACCACAGATAATGAAGTCCAGAGCTTAATCTTAGATCAGGCCAAAATAATTATTTGGCAATATTCCTTTGCTAGAATTCTCCAGAAAATAAAACCTATTTTTATCCTGGGATCCTCCAGTTGGTGATACTACACGCTCTTCGGAGAGCATGCAAAACTGCCAATTGTATTTGTTAATAGTCCTATTTGGATTACGAGAGGAAATAACGACCTATATTTATGCACTCACTTCGAAATTGGCGGTTATTATTATGTATCTTTCTTACTTCTAACATTTTAAAATAAATATCATATACAACCGGCAAGGGTCTATAAGCCTACTAGGAGAGCGAGGCAAAAAATTCCTGACAATGCAAGACGTGTCCTAAAGCACCCTTTTACTAGTCTATCCTCTGACCCAACTGCCTTAAAGTTAAAATAAAAAATCATTAATTCCGTAAAAAAATTCATTTGTGTGGAATTGACATTTTTTTAACCTACCGTGCAGTGCATGACGTGGCAGCTACTGAGAAACACTGCCAAAAAAACTCAGTAGGAATCCTTTTTTAAAATAAAATATACTTAAGATTAATTACAATCATGTGTGAGAACAACACAATCCCAAGCACTTTTGTCACTTAAATAATCAGAAATTTTGTAATATTCCCTGCTACACAATTTAGCTTTAATAATTCTTTTACTCATTCGTAGACAATTCTCTAATATCATTGGGAAGTTTGTTATAGAATCTTATACATTGCCCCATAAAAGAGTTACTTATTTTGTGGAGACGGGTAGTATGCAATATGAGATTATTCTTATATCTAGTATTTACATTATGTGTATCGCTCCTTTTGCTGAAGGAATCGATATTTTATGCACATATAGTACGTAAGCCTATAGCTTTTTTTACATGTGGCATGCAGTTTAAAATGTAAGGAAAATCCGTAATTATTATTATCACTAGTACTCAGACTTATGTTATGATTACATAACACTGATAGCGAATGTTTAGACTTTGTTATCATTAAATTAATAATTCAAATATTTGGATTTACGTGTAACTTTGTTTGTTTTTATCGCCTGATCCTAATGGGGTCAGATAACAATAGGTTTATAACGTGAACCGTGTTTAAATTAAAGTTATTATTTAATCAATCAGCCGTACCATAAATGGGGCAGTAAATATTTAATAATGACCAGGTCGACTGGGGCAGCATATACTCCATGTAGTAGCATTATTAATATCATCAACCACCAACTGACGTACTGCTAAAATGCCAAAGCGTAGGCTGGGAACGGGCAACATTCTGAACGATCTAAAGGCGCTGGAGTTTTGGCGCCAACGCGAAAAAGGACGCATCGAACGAAACGTTGTGTCATTTCAAAAAACTAGTGTAAATTCGAGTTTTTATGTATAGATATGGTGGCTTTTCCATAACATCTTCGACAACGTACACAAGTTTCTGTGTTGAATCTAAACTTGAAACAAATTTTTAAGAAAATATGTGTCAACTAATGTATATTACAGTCAGTTTTTTCTTTTTCTTATTCTATTATATATTTATACTATTTACATGCTGTGGATATCTGTAATTGTTACAACACAAGGAATGTATATTTAAATAACTTACTGTCATAAATATCTCAGTGCATGTAATGTTGATAGGTATTCCTTATTAAAAAAAGAATAAACAAAATAAAATAAATCTAAAACTCCATAGAAGCCTCTAGAAAAGCCTTCACTGCTTTACAAGGACAAGGACTATGACTTGACTGAGACAGACTTTACTTGTCATTGACTTAACGACCAAAATTAATGAAATTAAAATATAAACTACTGACGGCTCATAAGCCCGAAGAAGCCAGGGCCGTAAAACTGAATTTAAAAAAACGAAAGACGCTGCAGGAGGCCAAGCCAAGCTTTCGAAGTCTCTTGGACTTCCAATCGGAACTAAAATGGGTCGAGTAGCCAAACAAGTTCACGCACAATTGCCCAATCAGCGAATCAGCCCAAGCGCGGAAACCTACCGCCCAATTAACTGACTTCCCAAATTCAAAACAAAAAGCAAAAATCCAACGCAAAATGCGATGATTCCTAAATGCGTCTATGTCTGTGTAAGTCGTACAGTACTTACATATGTATACGTTATTCATTATTCCAAGCAAGAGACTTGTTAACCTTGACCGTGTACAGTTTTGGACATGGCTCGTCGCGACTACAGAGTTATATAACTCAAGCGGATTGTACCCGCGGGTATATCGGCGCCTAATTATCTTGGTAAGAGTGTTGGTGAATCAGAATAGTCACTGTTTGAAATAAATTGATTCTGGATACATAGATGGGTTGGCGCTAATTTAAACAAAATTGGATCATTTGGGTCCGTCTTTAAAGTTTACCGATCACAAATAATGGACATCAATTTCAAGTTCACAAGAACATTGCAGCCATGATCCACAGTTTTGTTATAAAATCTGACCGAGCAATACGTTCCAACGCAAAATTTAGATCCTTTCGCAAAAAGAAAAATTTTCACAGAAAATCCACATAAGCTTCTTTTTGTTTTAAAGACAACGCCCGCACTATGGAATCTAATCCCTGTGTCGCGGGGTACTTTACAAACATATAATAGATGGACACAAATTACATCCAGACTCCGAACATCTATTTATGGGTCACACAAATAGTTGTCCAGCGCGGGACTCAAACTTGTAAATGTTACCCTAGCCTTTAAGTTAGAAATGTTTATATGTAAAAATTGTTGGTTAACCTTAATAAAAAAAAAAAAACAAAAACCCGCGACACGAAAATGCGTAGCGACTGTCTTAGCCACAGCGCCACACGTGCAGTCAAATCACTTTGGCCCGACCCAGGATTTGAACCCAGGATCTCATAACTCGCGATTGAACACGCTATCGTTGTAACAACAAGGCATTCACAAATACAAATTCTACTAATATTATATAAGTTAAAGTTTGTTTTAGACTCAATCACCCAAAAACGGCTGAAAGGATTTGGAAGACATTTGGCATGGAGATAGGTTAGACCCCGAATTAACACAAGGTTACACTGAATTGCAAGTTTTCTGGTAAATCCGCTAGGTGCACCTAGTAACAAATAAAGTAAAATACAATACATTTACATAATCAATTTTACTTATTGTTTGGATTCAATCATATTTTAACTACTATTAACAAATTAAATAATTACTAACAATTTAAATGAATGATAAAATCGTGCAAATATTTAAAGTAATAAGTACATTAAAATTTTAGATTTTTTTAATCTAAAATTTTAATGTACTTATTACTTTAAATATTTGCATTCTGCCGAATATAGTGAGACGAAAATATAATACCATCAAATGTAATACCTGTATTCTCGCAAATAAAGACAGTTCATTCATTCATTCGGTTTGTTCCGCGTTCGCCTCGCGAAGTTTTGCCCCACATAAAAAATGCCGCATTCGCCATACATTTTGTTCCTTTTGTTCCTGCCCCAAATGTAATATTTATTTAAAATTTAATATTTTATTCCTGTTTCGTCCTATTTACCTTTCCTTATTCGCCTCAAATACTTTTTGTGTGCAAATTAATAGAATTATAGTACAGACAGCATGCAAAGTTTTTAAAGACGATAATTATTCAATCATAAACTAGGTAGGATACTATGATAGACTTAGTGGTTGCCTACTTGGTATTGGAGAAGCAGAGGTTAAAAACTATGATAAATATTAAGATTAAAATATGGTATAAAAACATATATTTATACATTTCTAACTTCCTGCATATAATAGATCAGTTCCACCCGTACAACAAAATACCGCCTTACCCATTTAAGATTTGACTTGAATGGAAACCAAAACCACATATTTTGGCCTAGCTTTACGTTTGTGTATTATCTAACCAAAGCACCAACAGGCCTTTCATAATAATATTATAACACGTTTTAATTTGCTAACCATACTTTGGTTGGTACTATAAAGTAGGGCGAAACAGGAATCAAATGTAATATGGGGCAAAGAATTCTTTGGAATGTAGGACGAAAAAGTGGGGCAAATGTGGAACAAACCATTCATTCATACAAGAAACAAAGTACATTTAAGTTATCGTCTGCGGGGAGGGTGCCCAGAAAACTGATGCCAGATTAACAAGTTGGTTAAGGCAAGCGAAAGGCCTTGGATCGCTAATTTAAAAGTTTTGACACTACTGGCGATCCAATCGTCACGTAAAAGGCGACCTTAGATCACCAGATAGCGGAGTAGCAGCGACTCCTCTGTACTTACTACCACCTAACTACCGTCACCAAGTCGTATTTCAAGCGCCATGACAGCGGCGAAGTCCCCCCCCCCCCCCCCCCCCAATGGCGACGTTTAAGAAACCTTAGGGGAAACCTATGTCCAACAGTGGACGAGATCTGGTTGAGTATGTATTTGAAAAATACTTTTTCGCTTCTCATGCCCTTAATGTGCCTGTTTAAGCGAGATTTGATCGAAATTATTTTTATAGTCTTATGGATAAAAATGTTAAAGCCAAACAACAAAAACTCTATTTAAAATATTGTTTCATTCTTCGGTCTTTTATAAAATGCACTTACGGTTAGGCAGTTACAGGTCGGAACCGAAGTGTGGATGGAAAAACATATTTATAATATAGTAGCGGGTAAGATGCTCTTGCTATTTTTATAAATGCTTCATTTAGTTGCAATGGAATTGATAAGCAGAGTGTAATAATATAACTGGGTTATTAACCCGTTCAATCCTACATTTAAATACTTACAACAACAATCTCGGTTACAATGGTTTTATTTTTAGCCTCGTTTTATATTGTACTATTTTATTGTTTACTTATTTTACTAGTAAGCTCATATTGAGAAAGTGTGCAGTCAAAAAAATAAATTTGAATTTGTTTTGTACAGACTGCGTAAAACAGCAAACATAGATACTGTCTTGACAGCTTATCATGGGTACGTAGGCTCGGTGCTAAGATATGGGTTGGTTCTTTGGGGTAACTCTACCGAGGTAAATAGAGTTTTTGTGGCACAGAAAAAATGTGTTCGTTCTATAGTAGGCATTCCCCCATGAGAATCATGTAAGCCTGTTTTTATGATTTAAAGTTATTACGTTGCCGTGCATGTACATATACGAGACTGCAAAATTTGTAAAAGAGCATAAAACTCTATTTGTTAATGCTAAAGATTAGTAAGCTTAGGAAGCCCCAGGAACATAAGAAATCCTGAAAGAATAGTTTTGCCAAAAATTCCAAGAACCACACTGTATCTCAAAAATAGTTTCGCGATGTGTGGCAAGATCTATAATAAAATTCCAAAGGTAATAAAAGAAATGCCATTAAATGCCTTTAAAAATAATTTAAAATCATAGTTAACAGAGAAAGCATATTACTCCGTAAGTGAATTTATGGCATAACTCCTTTAATTAATGCAATTGTAATAATAATGGTGTAATAATGATAATGTAATAATGATAATTTAATAACAATATATTTATAATAATGTAATATATGTTAATATTTACATGTCAATAAATTGGCTGAAGTTGTAAGGACTTATAATTAGTTATATGACCAATTAAAAGTACCAACTTTACTGCAAATAAAGAATATGAATATTAATATGTTGGTCTAGGGGTTAGTGACCCTGACTGCTGAGCCAGCGGACGTGTTTTCAATCCCCACCCAAGTCAAATCTTTGTGTAATGTGCACGATTATTTAGTCTGTCTCTGGGTGTAACTTATCTATGCTATATATGTATTTAGAAATATATAACTATGTTTATCTGTTTTCTGGTTGCCATATTACAGACTCTGCCTAGTTTGGGATAAAATGTCACTGTGTTTGTTACCTAACATAAAAAAATTAAAATAACTTATCTGTAATTTTTTGTAACTTCTAATTTTCGATCCGTTTCACATTTGTACCCATCAAACATGTTAATACTACAAGTCCTTGGCAATGTTCTATATATAGATTTTGTTTGTAGTGATGTGCAGCACACACATATGGGGTGTAGAGATTAAGTAGAACAAATTGCACGTTTGAAAAATACGTCTTAACGGAACTACCACCAAACCCAAAACAGAAGAATTTTCTGTATATCTCTTCCAGCTTAGTAATCATTGGTTTAAATAAAAAAATATTTATTCCAGCTACTAAGATAGAGATTGTGATAAATAAAGAAAAACCTGTAAAACCAAAAAGTATGAAGAGAATAAAGTACATACACCACCACTTGCTTGCTTGACTTGGATGATGTCTACGGCGAACGCTTAACGTGTTTGTTTATTTATAAAAAATACCTAAAGGTCAAGATCATTATGTAAGTTAATAAAGAAACTTAATAATAAAATTGTGATCTCATCACAATCTGAGGCTATTGATATCTGCTCTAAGTTGGCAATAATCCGGAAGGACTTAAAGAAAATTCTAAACTACATCAAGTGTTAATTAAAAATCGTTTTAAGGTTATTTTTTTTTTTTGCAATTTTTTTTTGTTATAGTTATTAACATATTTATTCGTATACATATTTATTAGTCTTAATCTAGTAGTCAAATGCATCCAATTATGTAAATTTAATTAGTATTTCACATTATGTAGGTATCTTTTATTAGTGTTTAACTTAATGTAACTAAACCTAATTAGCTTTTAAGTAAACTAAGAAGTATTTTCTTAGTTTACTTAAAAGCTAATTTACTCACGCTTTGGTCCATTTGTGCTCATGCAACTGTGCTCACATTAGTCAGCCATATATCTAGAAACTAAAGCCAATGGATAACACATACATCCTCCAAAAGGGTCTAAGCAAAGGAATCCTAAATTTGTTATAAAACGGTGCATGCCAAAGGATAGTGTTATTTTTCACTTCCTGTAAGTGAAGAATAACTCTGCTCACTATCATTTGGCATACATTGTTTTATGGAATTAGCTGTGTTTATTCTTTGATGGAGATCCTAAATAAAACAAATGAGAAATCATACATTTTATCGTCAAGCGGGATTTGAACTAGCACTCTCTACCAATCCGGGGTAGCCACTCTTCGTTAATCTACAAACGATAGACACTGGCAGATCAAATTTAGGATTCCCTTGCTAAGGCCCTTTTGGAGGATGTACATAGGTGTTATCCATTGGCTTAGTTTTCTAGAAACATGGCCGACTGATATGTTCACAGTTGCAGATGACAGACCTACAACGTTCCGGGCCATAGATTATCATTGTTTTTGTTTAACAAAATAAGTTGGCTGCTTATTGTAATAATGAGCATTAACTAATAGGTAACGAGACAACATGAATCATCAATTTCAGGTGTTGTCAAAGTATTTTAATGGAGTGAGTAATAAAACTTTTATCGCTTACCAATAAATTTTGTCAAACTCCTATATTAAGTTTATTTGTAATACTTAGCTTATTTTTATTTCGTTTGACAATCATGTAGAAAAAAAACTACCTAAATAAACTTATTAACGTTTTAAAAAAGATCCTGCGTCTATTTCGTTCCCTTCCCCTACAAGTATCAATTTGTTATAAATAGATATCACCTAAACTAGCTATTTTAATTTAAATTACCAACATAGAAACAACGAGGAAGTTTATAATAAATTGTCACACAAAAACTTTTGTACAAAGGTACAAAAAACGGACTAAAATGCAATCAAGATTATTTGGCTAAGTAGTAAAAATTCGTTAAAACCCCAATCTAAAAGGGTTTTTACGAGCAATTGATCTCACTTAGTAACGCGTAGTAATGATTATTTTGTATATTTATATTTAGTATTCACGGGGGTTATCGGACGTTCAATAACTCGTCTTTTGCAATTGTCAGATTCATCATCATCACCTTGTTAGCCAAACGATGTCCACTGCTGCACAAAGGACTCCCCAATATAATTCTTTTTTCATCGGACTACCAGGCTTCGGGAACCTCCACCGCTTTGTTGTTCACATCCCATTATGCCGTACGAAGCGCTTTACTTGCTTCCTCCTTCATCATAAGCACGGCTAAGCTGTGGAACACCCTCCCGAACGACGTGTTTCCAGACTCACACAACATGGGTTTATTGAAGGCTAGAGTGAATAGGCATCTTATGGATACGCGCGGCCCACCTTCGACCACATCTTCACTTACCATCAGGTGAGATCGTGGTCAAGCGCAAAAATAAAATATCTTCATCATTTGGAAGGATACGCCACCATCCCCACGTTTGGCAGACTGTTTGGCGATCGCAGTATGACATAATAGTAATCTACAGAGAGACGGTTCTGCCCATTCTCTGGTAGACTTCTACGCCCCCTTCGATATGAGATGGGGTGGTGACATTCGTTGCCGTCAGCTAAACATTAACTGTGATAAAGCATTTTATTGGAACGAAGTTCCTTATCGCGCGTTGTGAAAGGGGGCTAGACGGAAAAAATTCTTAGAAAAGTTGTCACGACACTTTTTGCAGCTGTGCGGCGGGCGCATGTTTCTCTGTCTGTCTCTCTCTCTCTCATTCTCTCTTATAGAAAGCAAGCCAGATATTTTCATTTCTATTTCGCATTGAACAGTGTGGTGTCGCGACGATTATTTTTTGTTGAGTGTAAACAGGTTTTTTGTACATAATAAATATAATAAGAAATAACTTCGTTCCATCCGGGTGTCCCTTGACACCTCTCAATTTTTTTTTTATATTAAATACAGTCCATTATTGGGTTAGATCAAAAACTTAAACTGTAGAAAATAACTTTTAAACTCCCTGTAAAGCAACGAGTCTGAAAGTTGGCATTATACGCATACGGGCTGCAACGTAACTGGCTATGAGAGAAATAGAGAAAATAAATGTGTGCTCGCACCTCTCTCTTGCACCTACAGCAATATACGAAACGTAAATCTCTCTCTTCACTATCTTATATACCTATGCTTCTCAACTTCCATTAGCTTTGCCCGATCACACTTGTGGAGATCTTTGGGGAGGCCTTTGTCCAGCCGTGGACGTCTTTCGGCTGATATGATGATGATGATGATGATCACACTTTTCGTAATGCTCTCGTCACGCACTCACTAGTTTACTCCCCAAATGACGCGTGCGGAAACAAGTTTTACATAAAACGATACATACAATCGAACTGAAAACCTCGTTAAATAAAGTTGGTTAAAAGTAGGTATCATTGATTGCCAAGGACAAACACATCGGTGGTTAATTTTCATACAAATGGGCGATTCTTCGAAGCGTATATGTATTTTGTGGACACAAATAACAATTCGTTTTGTATTCAAGATACAGTCCAGACAAATCCGAGACACAAGAATGAATTTTGATCGTATATTATTTTCCTAAAAAATTATGTTTATTTCATTTTCTCTTGTTACTTTGTTGCATTCAATTTTGGCGACCAATAATTTCCAATTCATATCAGGTTTTTGTCAAATAAATCGATGAGATTCTTTTTTGTTTTTCTTCTCCGGGGCGTTAATTTAGGTAGTGTAAACTGCTGGTTCACTAAAGTAGGTGCTTTGCCAGTGATTACCGCATTGAGGCTGCATAAATAAAATATAATAATAATAATATCTAGGGACAATGTCACACAGATCATCCTAACCCCAAACTAAGTAAAGCTTGTACTATGGGTACCAGGCGACGATATACATACTTATTTAGATAGAGAAATACTTAAATACATAGGAAACATCCATGACTCAGAAACAAATATTCGTGCTCATCACACAAATATTTGCACTTACCGGGATTCGAACCCAGGACCACCAGCTTCGTAGGCAGGAGTACTACCAACTAGGCTACGGTGACCGTCGATATGTCTCTGTACTAGCAACTTGAGCTGTGGTCCTTACCCCATAAGAGTGAGTTTAGGCTGAGAGGAAAAATGATCGAGAATTTTGCCTCTCAGTCTGAACTGACCCTAAGATATACTTTCAGGCGTTTGTCGCCTATATTTGTAGAACTACTAGTTGGAAGACTTTTGTATTCCCACTTCGTAAGTTTCTTTCTTAGTTTTATAAACATTATAGTAATTAACATCTGCGTTACGAAATGCCAACGAATAAATTAACGAGCTACCTACTAGGTTATCCGTTAAAACGTTGATCTTAATTATAGCTATAGGGATGAAGAAAGATGGGGGCAATATCCATCATCATCATCTTCATCATCATATCAGCCGAAGGACGTCCACTGCTGGACGAAACCTCCCCCAAAGATCTCCACAATTGCCTTGCGCTATTCGTAATATCCATACATAAGATTAATTTTGTGTGTCTGTATTCAAGCCTGTAATTCTATTCAACCCAGTTTACGGAACCTCTATATTTGTATCGCCAGAATGTGTTGTTGTCGCTTGTTACAAACTAGAGCAGAGCTAGTGATGTCCGTGAACCCTTAACTTAACCCGCGAGTTACTAGAGTACTTACTTTATAAAGTACCGCCTTGATTTAGCTAATGCGACATGTCTTTACAAAATAATAAATAACCACATCGACGCTCCTGCACTATTGCAGCAAATTTCATTCAGAGTGCCGCGCAGACGTGAAAAAAATTGTCGCAAAAGAGTTATTTGTTGTTCGTAGTAGTAGAACTTGTTACGCTAATAACAGTTTTAACAGAAGATGTTGCAGATTGTACAACAATAAGCTTATTGATGTTGACATTTTTAACGAAACCTTAAATTGCTTTAAGAAAAAAGCTTTAATTAATATTTCTGGACTATAAAACTAACTGAAATTAATCCTCCAGTATGATTGTTAATTTTATCTAATTACTTTTAAATATTAAAAATATAAGATTACTTACTTTATAAAGTACCGCTCTTATTTAGCTAATGCTACACGTCTTTACAAAATAATAAATAACCACAGCGACGCTCCTGCACTATTGCAGCCAATTTCATTCAGAGTGCCGCGCAGACGTGAAAGAAATTGTCGCAAAAAAGAGTTATTTGTTGTTCGTAGTACTAGAACTTGTTACGCTAATTACAGTTTTATCAGAAGATGTTGCAGATTGTACAACAATAAGCTTATTGATGTTGACATTTTTAAAGAAACCTTAAATTTCTTTAACAAAAAAGCTTTAAATTATATTTTTGGGCTCTAAAACTTACTGAAATTAATCCTCCGGTATGTTTGTTAATTTTATTTAATTACTTTTAATATTAAAAATATAGGTACATGCCTCTCAGTTTCGAGAATTTAATTCTCGAAACTGAGAGGCATGTACTTGTACTTGTATAATTATTATATTTTAAGGAAAACAAGAGCTATTTAGCATATATGTATCTCATATAGGAAACTTTAAAGGTCCAACCACACCAAACGGCCCGCATCGGCCAGTATCGCACCGCACGGACGCGGTCGGATGCCGCTGCATGCATCCGACCGGATGCGGTCTGATACGGTCGAATGCGACGGCATCCGACCGCATCCGGCCGGACGTCGCGTCGTCGCATACTACTACCTTCGCTTCTTTTTTAGTTTCATAGTTTTAAGCCCCAGCGCACCCGGCGGAATCCGAACGCAGGCGGACGGCTCCAAGCGCATTCGGCGCTATTCGAACGTATGCGCCGGTATCCGAACGCATGCGGCCGGAGCCGATCGCGTGTCGCGGCATGTCACCGGCTGTGTTTACCCTTGACTTGGTAATATAAACTTTAAACACTGTATACAAGATTTAATTTCGTTTAAAGATTGTAAAATTCGTTTCGATGCGGGCCGATGCGGGCCGTTTGGTGTGGTTGGACCTTTAGTCTTCAATTATATACATTCTATTTTTAAGTATCTGAGTTTTGTAAGACTGTTTGTTTCCAATAAATAAATAAAATAAAAAAATAAAGGACATCAAACAAGCTAGAAGCGCTTGTGTTCTGCGTAAAATCTAAGTTAAACAACATATAAAATATGTGGTTTTGGTTTAAACATGACATAATTGTGGTACGCCTAAGCGTGTTTAGTGAACGACATGCTTAAAAACTTAACTTTCTTGTGACTAAAGGACAGCAGACAAGCTGGATCGGAGATAGCTGTGTCCGTAATAATTGGGTAAATTTTCAAATTATGATTATAAAAATTAGAAATCTATGTGAACAGTATAAATAAACACGCTGGATCAGATCTTGTTGTGTTTGTAATATCTGGGTAAATTTTCACATTGTGATTCTGACAAGTATTAGTGTATGTGAATGGGGTAGTTGACACGCTGGATCAGAGCTCGTAGTGTCTGTAATATATGGGCAAATTTTCACATTGCAATTCAGACAAGTACAAGTGTATGTCAACAGGATAGTAGACACGCTGTATCAGAGCTCGTTGTGTCTGTAATATCTGGGTAAATTTTCAGATTCTCATTCTGACAAGTACAAGTGTATGGATAGTAGACACGCTGGATCAAAACTCGTTATGTCTGTAATATCTGGGTAAATCTTCACATTGTGATTCTGACAAGTACAAGTGTATGTGAACAGTATAGTAGACACGCTGGATCAGAGCTCGTTGTGTCTGTAATATGTGGGTAAATTTTCACATTGTGATTCTGACAAGTACAAGTGTATGTGAGCAAGATAGTAGACACGCTGGATCAGAGCTCGTTGTGTCTGTAATATCTGGGTAAATCTTCACATTGTGATTCTGACAATACAAGTGTATGTGAACAGTATAGTAGAGTAGACACGCTGGATCAGAGCTCGTTGTGTCTGTAATATCTGGGTAAATTTTCACATAGTGATTCTAACAAGTACAAGTGTATATAATGACGCAGTGCTGAGTACCTATATATCATTTAATTTATTAGGGCTGAGTATATATCATTTAATTTATTAAGAGGTGTGAATTCAACTGTGACCAAAATATTATTATGAAGATTTTGTTATAATAAGACTTGTAAGGTAATCTTGCTCTGTTTGTGTCTCTAAAAAGTTACAAAAACATTCCACAATGAAACAAATGTACGAATAATTAATGGATCATCCGTGTCAAATCGGCCGGACCGAAGGAGGAATTCTCAAGGTCATGAGAACATTTTTTTACATGTAGGATAACCTGGAGTTATTACGACTTATTTATGAATACCGGTGAGTAAATTCCTGAATTGTAGAAGACTTCTAGATAAATAAATATATTGGCACCACTAACACACTACCATCTGAAACCAAAGTAGGAAGAGCCTGTTCCACGGTAACTGGACAACTGATAAACATTCTTAAAATACATATGATTTTATTGGATTAGTAAAGTTGACAAATGGTCATTCGACAAACAACATTTCACCAAATATTCATTAGGCAAACGAGACATTTGATAAAAGTATAATTTTACAAAAACTCACTGAACAAATGAACTATTAGCAAACACTACACTTATCTTGTTAAATGTGGTAAAAATTAAAATATCAATTGACCTTTTTTCATTGCACCAAACAATATGTTACGCAAATTAATAATAATAATGTCCTCCCGACCGAATTTCGGCCACGGCGGCCAGTCTCAATGGAGACTAGCCAATTGCGCAGGACATATTATAGTGTACAAGTGTGTGCGCATACATGGGGGCACTTTCTATTCCATCACTCTCATGATCCGATGGGACGCCTAGCGACACGACCGGAAAGAGTTCAGGTACAGGACCGACGACTTTACGTGCTTTCCGAGGCACGGGGTTGTAATACCGTCAACTTCCAAACTTCGGACTGATCTGCGGTTGAACACGCTACCGCTAGACCAACGAAGCAAATTAAGTATTATTCTAATCTTTAAGTTACCTATTTAATATGAGCCAACAGTAAATTAGAAAATTTTACTATAGTGTAATTCCGTATAGTAACGTCCTAATGTTTTGAAGATAAATTATCATTTTATTATTATTGTAACGTAGCTTATACAATCATAGATAATATTGCATAAGCCACATTAGGCACAATTAAATCGACTTAATCGTTCAGCATATCATCATTTTAACAAAATTAGTAGATAATTAAAATTTACGACGAAAAACATATTTGTTTCGGAGAGGGAAATTAAAAGATATTTTTAGAAATTAATTACTCTTTTATTACACATAATGACATGTGTAGGTATCATCATCATATCAGCCGAAAGACGTCCACTGCTGGACAAAGGCCTCCCCCTAAGATCTCCACAATTGCCGGTCTTGCGCTATCCGCATCCAACAGTTTCCAGAAACCGGCACAAGATCATCGGTTTCTCTTATAGGGGGACTGCCTACGCTGCGTCTTATAAATAAAGCGTAGTGTGTTGCTGACTCTTATAAGACGATGGGACGGCGATCCAACACGATCGGGAAAGCTTAGGCCTCAGCCATTAGTTTTACGTGCCTTGCAATTGCAAAAACAACTGTATAACACCGCCAACTCTTATACTTCTGCTCGCTACTACTTGTTATTCTTATCAGAAAAATCTCAATAAAATTATAAGACATTATCCTGTATTTGCGATAACTGCATCCAGCGGTTTCCAGGGACCTTCACAGGATAATCGAAATACCGCTTTTCCTTGAATGAGTACAAAAAACATGCATGTGAAAAATTAATCATCGGTCCATCTTGTAGGCGGAATCGGAAGACGCAGCGTGGGGAGGCCCCCTACAAGATGAGTAAGTATAAAATCATAGATCTAAACAGGCGAGCGGGCCGGTTTGCGTGGTTGGTAAATGCTTGCCTTTCACGCCGCAGGTCGAGAGATATTTGTGTGCATGAACATGTTTGTTTGTCTTGAGTCTGGGTGTTATCTATACATATAATAAAATCGTAGGAAAGTCAAAACTGTACATTGAATATTTTTTAAAAAGGATACTTTGGGCGTGATCTATAAACGATATCGAAGCCAAAAATATAGTTATTAGAATTTTTGTATGTTTGTCTGTATGTATGTCCGGGCTAAACTCAAAAGTACTGCATGGATTTAGTTCAAATCTTGCATGAATATTACTTAGAGGTCGGGTCAACATATAGGCTACATATTATCACGCTATCACCTACGGGGGAGGAGCTGTGATAATTTATAAAATAAATTTTATAAATTAATTGCGTAAAACCGCGGGGCACATCTAGTTATCTATATAAGTATGAATTAACAAAATGAAATAAGTATTCCTATGTAGTATATCAGTTATCTGGTTTCCATAATACAAGCATCAGATGGCGGTGTGTGAATAATATATTATGCATGAAGAATATATTGCAAGTAAACGAGGCAAAATAGGTGTGATAGAGGTCGTGACAAATGGAAATCCGTTATAAATGGAAATCAATTTCAGCGCATGTTAAAGTTGATTTTACATACATAAATCTATGTAGATTCCTAAGAGACCATTCAGAAATAATTGGCCATGAAATAACAAAAAAAAATATTATTAAAATCGATTCACAAAGAACGGAGAGTCTGGGTGTCCTTTATATCCGTGAATTGCATGTTTATAAGATAGGTATTGAATTTCATTCTTTTTTAAAAACCAAAAATATCGTGTACCATAAATATAATAGCTAGATGCTCTCACCGGTCCGTAAGTGATCGGCGAGGTTAAGCAACTAGACTCGCGGTCAGTCCATAGATGGGTGACCGCCAAAGTGGTTTAATTTCTGAGCGTCTCCGTGCTTCGGAGGGCACGTTAAGCTGTCGGTCCCGATTGTGTAATTAAACAATAGACGTTAAGCCATGTCAGAGGCCTACTGGGCGGCTTGAGCAAGTCTGACACACGGTTACCACTACCCATACGATAAGCAAGCAAACATAAATACAGACAAAAACTATAGTAAAAAAAAATTGGTGACATTTTAGCGTGCGCGCTTATGTGCATATAAGGATACTAGAGCTAAGGCTTACACACTCATATTAATTTTAACTCAGAATATTTATTTGAAAATCAACGCCTAAATTGGTACTTTGAATGTTAAAATATTACTTTACAAAAAATTCACTCTCATCATTTTTCTCCATCGCGCCAAAAGAAGTATAACTTCAAAAATTGTGCATCTTTCCTCGGCACGCGGCGTGGTTATTATGTAATGGCCGTCTATGAGGAGATTCCTCATAGATCTTCATTAAATAATCTTCACACTAATATCACAGCTTAGAGTTGGTTCCAAACTACAGCATCAATATAACAAACGATTCAGGAACGATATAATTCATGAATAGAGACATTAAAGATTTCCACATTTTTCTGTGTCCATCATTTGGACGGATATGCCTTAATCGCCACGCTTGGCTGCCTCGTTGGTCTAGCGGTAGCGTGTTCACCCGCAGTTAATGAGGTCCTGGGTTCAAATCCTGGGTCGGGCCAAAAGTGATTTTGGGACTTTTCTGTAAAAAGAAAAATTTCTAAGCATCAGCCCGAAGTCTGAGAGTTGGCGGTATTATACCCCCGTGCCTCGGAGAGCACATAAAGCCGTCGGTCCTGTGCCTGACCTCTTTCCGGTCGTGTCGCGAAGGCGTCCCATCGGATCATGAGAGTGATGGAATAGATAGTGCTCCAGTGTTGGCGCACACACTATTATAGTGCTCAAGCACTATAATATGTCCCGCGCAGATGGCCAATCTCTGTTGAGACTGGCCGCCGTGGCCGAATTCGGCTAGGAGGACATTAATCGCGAAGCTTGTCAGGTGGGTTGACGATCGCAGTATGATGGTAATAATACTACACAGAAGCGTTGCTGCCCGTTCTCTGACGCCCGGTTCCTATATTCCAAAAACGAATCGTTTCTACTACGAATAGTTAGAATTTCTACCAGGCGTAACGCAAAACCGTTCCTATAAAATACTAGTCGTTATCCAAATAACCGACGTCTGGTTACTAACGGATGGGAGGACGTTAGTAAGCTTATTGTATGGAGATGCGTTCGAAAGTGTTCCTATAAATATTTTCTACTGTCACGGAACTGTCAAAATAACGAGGCGTTACTGCTTTGATTACTAGTCGAATTCGGTCGGTTTACCAGTCGTTTGTATTTTATTTTGGTAGTTAACATAGTGTTTGAGGAGATTTCCGTGATGTCTACCTCTGAAACTGATAGAGAATTCATGGCTTTGTTTTCCGTTAGAAAGGGTTGATTATTTTTCTATCTTCTAAGATTTCATAACCACAAACCTTAGATTAAATACTCAATTTAAAAACTTATTTAGAAACCATGAAATACTCTTGGACAGACGTCAGACGACAGACGCATGCGCCATGCGCTTTCCTGTTACGCGTTTTGTTCACACCATGCACTCGTAACATCAAATTTTCAATACTAATGATTTATAAATATTTTAAACCTAAAACGCAAATTAAATTATTACTGTAACTATAAGTACAGTAATTTGTACTATTACTCACATAATATTACAGAATAATAAATGATTTTAGTCGCATAATTGACGTACGACGTTTTGTTATAACTAATCGTGAAGAGGAGCGAGAGGTTCATCGCGGAACGAGTCGTAGGTGGTTTAAACTACGGATGTTCGTCGCAGGTAGGGCATTGTGGAACACTAGTTTTGCATCGGTATCGGTAGCTGAATTACGGATGGTAACGTTGGTCCAATGACGGATCGTAAAATAAAGGAACCGGGCATGAGAGATCTTCCCTCATCTGCCTTCTACATCTGGGGTGGTGATATTCTTATACACACAGCAATTATGTATACAAGTTTTGTTTATATCAGAGGGCGACTAACGAGCAAGTGGGTCACCTGATGGTAAGTGATCACCGCCGCCCATGGGCACTCGCAACACCAGAGGAGTCGCGGTGCGTTGCCGGCCTTTAAGAGTCAGCAAACAAGTATTGCTGACCGTTCCCCCCACACCAATGAGCTCTGGCGACCTTACTCACACACAGAAACACAACATTAAAGTATTAATTACTAGCTGTGCCCCGCGGTTTTACCCGCATTAAATTTTATAAATTATCACAGCTCCTCCCCCGTAGTTGATAGCGTGTATGTAGCCTATATGTTGACCCGACCTCTTAGTAATATTCATGCAAAATTTAAAGTAAATCCATGCAGAACTTTTTGAGTTTGGCCCGGACATACATACAGACAAACAGACACACAGACAAAAATTCTAAAAATTATATGTTTAGTTTCGATATCGATTGAAGATCACGACCCGAGTATCCTTTAAAAAAAAATTCAATGTACAGTTTTGACTTTCCTACGATTTTATTATATGTATAGATTAAGGTATGTCTTCTGTAAGGTGGAGGTACTTCCCCACTCGGGCTGCTCTTCGAGTGAATGAATGCTGTGCCCTACCTGTCTTAAATATCAGATTTTTTGTTATGTAATCTTATTTATTAGGTAATTGTCCTTATTACATCGACTCGAGTCCAGACACCACGATGCAGTGGACGAGTGGTTAACGCACATGGAACCGGATACCTGCCTCTGGTACATGAGCTCGATTCCCAACCGCACTTAAATATTATACTCATTTCATTATGTCCGAAATGTAAAATTTAATTTGTTTGCCCATTAGCGTTCTACCATAATATTTGCTCAAACGTCAAAACAACACAACGGATATAGCTCTCACATTATAAATGTTTTACTACGCATTGTTATTTGGCATTTTCCAACTAGGTATAATGCTGCCTTCATATTCATCAAATTTACATGGAACATACACATGCCGGTGTTACGTTATCCGCATCTAGAGGATTCCAGCGGCCCTAAGAAGATCATCTTCTACCTTGTGGGAGGCCTGACCACGCAGCGGCATCGATGTTTGATCGCCTCCCGAGAACCTTACTGCCCCAGCGACCGCCATTCTTACGAGCTATGCGCCCTGACCACAACCACATCAGGCTTCTAAATACTTTGGGCTGCATAGGTTACTTTCGCTTGCCTGCAGATCTTGCAGGGAATATCCGAATACAACAACTAGTAAATACAATAATACATACATAATAATAGTATAGATTAGGTAGATCCAGACACAGAACAAATAACTGAGGAAAAATGGGGATCAAACCACTTAGCTGCTTACCGGCTTAGCATTATTAAAAAAAAAACATTGTATTGTTGTTTTGACATATGACCTTAAAGTTTTTTTTTAGAAATAGTTTTGCATAAAAGCTATTACGAGAAAAATATTCAGGTGATAGTAGATGTTATATAACCAAAAATATTAACTCGAGAGTCCTCAGAAAACAATAATTAAAGAAGTATTTTTGAATAGGCCACACTGTAACTTTTTCTGTATGGCGCCTCAAAAAATCCATTCGCCTATAAAAATATTGTCAAGTAATCACAATACTTATTTTCTCTAAGTAATACGATATTTGAATACATTGGCATTCCTAAAAATGCCCCGTCATTGCATAACAACTCCGTTAGAAGGAAATGCAATTATATTTAAATTTGTTTTGGTAGAATCGAGGCCATTATCGCGCGATAAGAACCTTGAGTTTGTTTACTAAAGTGCGCTTAATTTTTACATAACAATGAGTCATAAACACACCTCTATTTATCTCTAGTGTGTCATGCCACGTGGCATGCCATTAAGAAGTTGTTATTGTTATATATTACCGATTATTATTTTCTTTTTACATGGGTACCTCACCGGGCATAATTTCATTCATTGTATGACCAAACTATGTCAGACATTATGCCGACAGACTGTGCACCGACAAGACTTTAATTCGACAGTACTTTTCGCCGACAGAACACTTTGACGACAATATTTATAATTAATGGTTTAGGTTAGGTTAGAACTGTGACCACAACGCAAGAGCCGAGCGAGCGAAGCGAGACTGCCGCGGCAGCGACCGGCGAAGATCGGTCCTAAATTACACTTGGTAAATGTTTCTCTGTGAGTATGAGTGAAGTGTTCTGTCGGCGAAAAGTACCGTCGAAGTAAAGTCTTGTCGGTGTACAGTCTGTCGGCGTATTGTCTGTCGGCGTTTAGTCGTACACTCAATTTCATTAGGTATTTGTCAACAGTATACACAAGTAGTTTTTGGGTTTAATTGTACGACAGTTTTTCTGATCTTACACGTGACGTCTGGGTAGCGCACTAAACGCTAAAAATATTTAAGTGAGGCAGAACAAAGCGCCTATTGCAGGCAGTTACCGTCCTGAATCGACGTCCAAACCCCCCTACTCTTTGATACCCAGTTTATAGTCTTATTTGTCCGATAGTTTGAGCCCCCGTCCACCTCCATCGTCAGGTGAAGCAGTCTCCAAGCCTCCTAGGCTAATTGTAAAGGTCAAGTTTAAAAAATAAAACAAAACCAGGGTACTGGGACAAAGAAAATTTATACCTATGAGATCGCAGAAGCAATTAATAATATTATCGTTATCTTTGGTGATAAAACCATTATAGCTAGTGGATTGATGTTTAAACAATTAAAAAATTGTTTTTCTTCTTTTTTTTATATCAGCGGGCGACAAACGAGCAAGTGAGTCACCTGATGGTAAGTGATCACCGCCGCCCAAGGACACTCGCGACACCTGAGGAGTCGCGGGTGCGTTGCCGGCCTTTAAGAGTCAGCCAACAAGAGTTGCTGACCCTTTCCCCCCACCCCAATGAGCTCTGGCGACTATTTATGTTATTATTAAGGAATGTCTTCTGTAAGGTACTTCCCCAGTCGGGCTGCTCTTTGAGCAAGTGAACGCTATGCCCTACCACTCATTGAAATCTTAAATTATAAAATTTTAAAAGAGAGGTAGGGCATAGCGTTCATTCTATAGCGCTCTTTCAAATTAAAATTCCAAGACTATGTGAATAAACTTCGTATCGTTTAAATGTGTTTCTCAATTTTGAGTTCAACTTTTGAATTGCTTCTTATAGACTAACACTAAGCAAAAAAAATATTATGTAAAACAGATTCTACTGAACTGAAATAGTTATAATATCATATAATAAATTTTAGCCCGTAAATAGCGTTTATATGAGAATCGTACATACTTGAATTACTTATTTAAATTTATTGTAATAAAGATGGGTCGGTCACAGCGTTTACCATAGACGTGCGTCAACGACGTTGTTTGGGTGTGACCTTATGTTCAGGTAAAAGTACTTAAAGTTGTTTGGATGTGTCCTTATGTACCTTTTTTTTTTTTTTTTGTTTTTCAGGGGGAATGCCTTCGCATGCCACCCGCAAAAAGTGTCTGCGGGTGGGTATGTCGGACTTGCACCGACTAAACCTACCTGCCGTGGACTTCTCCTGGCGCTTGATGGGGGAGTCACGGGAACGCGGGTATGCTGCTCCGGTAGTCCTTATGTACCTACTTGTGTAATAGCGTTCGCGGGTAGAAATAGGTAACTGACTTCAAAACGAAGGAGATTATCAATGGCCTGACGGGCCTATTGGCATGGTTGGCAAATGCTTGTCTTTCACGCCGGAGCAGAGGTCGTGGGTGCGATTCCCACCCAGGACACATAAATATGTGTAGTATATTACTACATAAGTAGTATTTTACTACATAATATACTACTTTTCTTTTGTAAATACATACTTATATCGATAATGCACACAAATGTGTGTACAAAGTAGTATATTATGTAGTAAGTATATCAGTTGTCTGGGTTCCATAGTACAAGCTCTACATAGTTTGGGATCAGATGGCCATGTGTAAATAATGTCCCAGGATATTATTATTGTTATAAAAAGTCTACTACGTTTAAAAGCGGTTGTCATAATGAGTACCTAATAGTTTAATGTTCTATATTTTTTTAATGGTTATTAAAATAAACAGAATATATTTATAACATGTCAACAAAACAAAGTTTGAACTCCTATTAAATACAAATTAAATTAAATTATAAGATTACTCGTACATAAAACTAGATTACGTAACTAACTAAATATTTAAAACGTTGAATTAAAAGTGAATTCTACTGTGTTTATTTCTATATAGGTATGTTATGTTTCGAGCATAGAATATCGAAGACTCTAAGATATCAAAAGTCTGCATTCGTTTGGAAGCTAATATCCCACAGATATACAAATATGTGGCCATTTTCGGATTCCCGAAAAAACAACTTTTTCAAATAAAAAAATATTTCCTCGTCAATTTCTGTTCATAATTATTATATACATTTGAAAACCCTGAATAAAGTTAAGTTAAATAACAAAAAAGAGGCAATTGTGGAAATGGTTGGGAGAGGCTTTGGAGTCCAGCAGTGAACGCCCTTCGACTGACATGATAATGAAGAAATAGCAAAAACATGTATCAGCAAAAATTTATTAGATAATTGTATTGTTTTTGTTTCAACGACATATGGCATTATTATCATTGTAAGCCAACATACACACGTTTGTTGTAAAAGTCAGTGGCGAAGGGTCCAAAAAACATTATTCTTCTCGAGTTCCTGTTAAATGCTTAATCCATTATGTCTCTTCACTACCGGAATTATTGATCTAAATCAATGATCAATAATTCCGGTAGTGAAGAGACATACTGGATTTAGCATTTAACGGGATCTAAATCAATGATCAATAATTCCGGTAGTGAAGAGACATAATGGATTTAGCATTTAACGGGATCTAAATCAATGTTCAATAATTCCGGTAGTGAAGAGACATACTGGATTTAGCATTTAACGGGATCTAAATCAATGATCAATAATTCCGGTAGTGAAGAGACATAGTGGATTTAGTATTTAACGGGATCTAAATCAATGATCAATAATTCCGGTAGTAACGAGACATAATGGATTTAGCATTTACCAGGATCTAAATCAATGATCAATAATTCCGGTAGAAACGAGACATAATGGATTTAGCATTTACCAGGATCTAAATCAATGATCAATAATTCCGGTAGAAACGAGACATAATGGATTTAGCATTTACCAGGATCTAAATCAATGATCAATTATTCCGGTAGAAACGAGACATAATGGATTTAGGATTTAACGGGAAATCGAGAAGAATTATGTTGACCCTTTGCCACTCTTTTGGTTAGATTGCTGGATTTTATTTAATATAGATATGAGAAATACTGCACATATAGAATTATAAATACTATTTAAAAAATGGTTTGCTCCATTTACAGGAAAAGAGGGAGGGAATCTTGTTAATTTTTCAATAAAACAGCGGCGCTTATACAATTCAAATATAGCATGGTATAAATTCTCAATAAACTGAACAACCGGTTGACGTGGTTGGCGGATACTTGCTTTTCACGCCGCAAGTCGTGGTTTCGATACCCATCCAAGATTTGTGTGCATGGAAATGCCTGGACAAACAGACATGTTCATGCAAACAAATATTTGTCCTGGGTGGGAATCGAACCCACGACCACCTTCCAGAAAGCATTTCCCAACCACGGTATGGTATTTTATGGTAGTATTTCTCACTTTAACTATGGAAATGTGTCACCCTCCGACACTGGTATAAACCAGTATGACAGTCGCACCACATAAATAAACACATGGTTTCCGACAATAAATGTCCTCAATAAAAAATAAAATTTATCGCCACATACCAGTGAGGCACCCACACATTGTTTTTGTGTTTGTAGACTCAAACAGACAGACACGTGGCCCATGGCGCTTCGGCAATATAATAGACTATTGTTTAATACGTAGTAAATAAATGATTACTCATACATAGGTGAGTAATTCATTTACTTGAGGTAAATATTACTCGCGAGAAAGTGGATAGAGACGCAATAGCGGAGTTATGTCTTCTTAGAGTGACAGAAAAAACATAACATTTAGCTTTTATAGTATAAGGTTAGTAAAATTTTATTTCATTTCATTGAATATATAATAGCCAAATGGTAAAAAACGGAACCCTTATAGATTCGTCATGTCTGTCCGTCCGTCCGTATGTCACAGCCACTTTTTTCCGAAACTATAAGAGCTGTACTGTTGAAACTCGGCAAGCAGATGAATTGTGTGAATTGCATTTACATTTTCATACAAAATAGAAGAAACCAATTTAGGGTACCCCATACATAGAACTGAAACTCACTTTGTTTTTCATCTAACCCATACATTCTAAAATGATATTGAGGTTTCTAAAATATTTTTTTTATAAACTGAATAGTTTGTGCGAGGGAGACTTCCAAATTGGTAAAATGAGTGCTCCCGCCCCCCCTGCAACTACTAAAAAAAGAGAATGATAAAACTAAAATATATATGATGTACATTACCATGCAAACTTCCACCGAAAAATGGGTTTGAACAAGATCTAAGTAGTTTTTTTAATACGTCGTAAATCGTAAACCGCAATTTACCTTTCATTCAATCAAATAAAATACTTGCTGCTACGGAACCTTTCATGGGCATGTCCGACACGCACTTGGCCGCTTTTTTATATCAGAGGGCGACAAACGAGCTAATGGTGATGGTAAGTGATCACCGCCGCCCATTGACACTGCAACACCGGAGGAATCGCGGGTAGGACGCTTTTAAGTGTCAACAATCAAGTGTTGCTAAACTTGTTTCTTGACCTTACTCACACGCAGAAACACAACATTAAAATTATTAATGTTATTTTTAAGGAATGTCTTCTGTAAGGTGGAGGTATTTCCCCAGTCGGGCTGCTCTTAGCGAATGAAATAAAATAAAATAAAAAAGGTTTTTATTCACGTAGACTTTAAAAAAGCGCTTGTAAATACTCAGAACATGTTTGTAGTAATATAGTTGTATACATTATTATTTCTAGTAGCCTAAATATTTAGGTACACATTGTATGAAAACATTTATAAAATTTATTTTATTATAGCATTGATATTTAGCTAGATCGTATCAAGTTATTGTCAAGTGATTATGTTTAATTATCTAGTTTAAGTCTAATATTTTTACATATTGTCTATGGTTCTGTCTATATTAAGGTATTATTATTATGACGGACCTTGTGTTAATAACGACGGTCGCGCTTTAATGCTACCACCGGATCCAATGCGCCCCAACTGAGAAGACCCAGCGAAACAAACTCAGTGGGATCATCTACTACCGGTTTCAACACGACCCAGTTGAGACGGTCCGGCGAAACATACTCAAGCGGGCATGAACACGGGATTTGGTCCAATTAGAGTAATTATTTAGTAGGCAAACACAATATATGCTCGATCGGTTGTCTGAATGCTTATTATTTTAGATTATATTTAGGTATACAAAAGAAAAACTTCGAAACAATAACATTATTCATTTTGAGACAGAGTCAATAATTTTAAATTAAGTATATGATAGCAATCATTTACAGATAGTTCACGTAACACAGCAGATCAGTCATGTCTATATGGCTACAAGATCTCCAGCGAGCAATGTGCAGGTAGGAAGTGAGAGCCAGACGTCTTTGTCATCGATGTACTCTTTAGTGGTGTAATAACCCCTAGCCATAAGTATACGTTTAATATGTGTTTTAAAACGTGTGTCAGGCAGATCAGTAATTTGAGTAGGAAGCTTGTTATAAAACCTAATACAATGTCCTAAAAATGATTTATTAGTTTTGCTTACTCTAAAGCCTGGCATGGCTAGTTTGGTTTTATTCCTAGTATTTATATTATGCAGTTCACTTTTCTTTTAATAATTATGAATATTTTTCTAACAAACATTATATTCTGATATATATATTCCGATGGTACAGTAAGTATATTTATTTCTTTAAACAAATTTCGCAAAGAATCGCGACTGCCTAAACCATAAATGGCTCTGACTGCTCTTTTCTGCAATACAAAAATAGTACCTATGTCAGCCGCCGAACCCCACAGCAGAATGCCATACGACATAATGCTATGAAAGTACGCGAAATACACTAATCTAGCAGTTTGTTCATCTGACAATTGCCTTATTTTCCAGACAGCATAGGAAGCCGAACTTAATTTACCTGCTAACTTTTCAATCTGAGGACCCCATTGCAATTTTGAATCAAGTGTCAATCCTAAAAATACGGTCGATGGGACTAAATCTAATATTTTCGCATTAAGTGCAACTGTTGGTACAATTTGAGTCACATTCGGCAATGAGAACATGATGCATTTAGTTTTCCCTGCATTTAACAAGAGATTATTTGCCGAAAACCATTCTGATATAAAGCTGAGTGTTTTATTATGCTCAATAAGATTTATCCTTTCTATTTACTTTAAATATGAGCGACGTATCATCAGCGAACAAAACTATGTCTGATACTTTCTCTACCAGATAAGGGAGATCATTTATATAAACTAGAAATAAAAATGGGCCCAATATAGATCCTTGGGGCACCCCCATTTTCACAGGATGACGTGCTGAAGTGCCAAGCCTATCGAAACCATCTGTTGTCGCCCCGATAAATAGGACATCACAAGATCAAGAGATGTGCCAGATATTCCATAGTACTTCAGTTTAACAACGAGCGTACGATGATCAACGCAATCGAAAGCCTTAGAGAGATCACAGAAAACTCCCAGCGCATCCTGTGATCCCTCCCAAGCCTCCAATATTGACCTAATTAATGTGCAACCTGCATCCTGAGTAGAGCGGCCCCTTGTAAACCCGAACTGCTTGTTATGCAATATCTCATTCACGTTAAAGTGCGACAACATTTGGCTGAGCATCAGCTTTTCAAATATTTTACTTAAAGCTGGCAGTATTGAGATAAGCCTATAATTCGTGGCATTTTTTGAACAACCTACCTTGAAAATGGGTATTATCTTACTTATTTTCATTAAATCGGGAAAGACACCATCACTTATACAGCCATTGAAGATGGCTGCAAGGATTGTAGCAATTTTTAGTATGATTGATTCAATTGCTTTAACAGACAGTCCCCACAAATCTTCTGTGCCTTTCCTTTTAATACTCTTAAAAGCTTTTATAATATCATCACTTGTTACGGATTTAAAACTAAAGTTAGGTACAGTTTGTTTTACGCTTTGATTTAAAAAGAGTTCAGCCACATCTGGTGATGATGCGAGACACTTAGTAATATCCACGGGTATATTTGCAAAAAAAGTAGCTAAAAAATTAGCAATGGTAAGCTTGTCTGAAACCAGTTCATCACCAATATTCAATACTAATGTTTGATCTCTTGATCTACTTTTACCAGTTTCAGTATTAATTATTTGCCAAGCTGATTTTATTTTATTATCAGATTTTTTAATTTTATCTGTTATATAAAAAGGTTTGCATTTAAGCTAAATCTTTAATTTAGCTTAAATGCAAACCTTTTTAAAAAATTTTGAATAATTTCTAACATAATTAATAAAATCATCAGGGTTATAGGACCTTCTGTCATACAACTCATATAAAAAATCTCTACTCAGTCTAATGCCTTGAGTTGCCCAAGAACTAAATTTTATCTTATTACTGTCAACCGTTATGTTTTTTATTTTACAAGCTTTATTAAATTCTTTGCAAATACAGTGGAATAATGTAGTGTACATATCGTTAGGGTTACTTTTGTTTGGCAATAGATGGCACAAACTATTCTCCAGGTTGTTACTGAACTTTCCCAAATCAGATTTTGTTAAAGGTCTAAAACTAATTTTTTTGTTTATTTATATTTATCTCATTTTTTATCTTTACTATTTGGCATTTATGGTCAGAGCGAACACCAGCCACCAAACACTTCTCAGAGACATCAAAGTTGGTAATTATGTTATCAATGCAAGTAGCAGATGTGGGTGTGACTCTCGTGGCCTCAGAGAACAAGCATTTAAGGTTAAAGGACCGAAATACAGATAGAAATATGTTTATTTCAGGTGAATCTGCTAAAATGTTCATATTAAAATCACCACATACAAGGATTTTTTTTTTACTTTTAATTTTCCTAAGAATGTCTTCTATTGTTGCTGTAAAAAGCTTTAAATCGGATGCTGGAGGTCTATACACACATATTATACAATAAAACTGCGTCTCTACACATGCCACCTCACACACACGCTCAATAGATAGTTGGCATATATCTTTACGTTCTTTAAATTTAATTTGGTCTCGAAGTAGTATCAGTACTCCACCACCCTCTGCCGAAACCCTATTATAAAAGCTGGCGACCCTATAGCCACAGACACTAAAAGCCATCTTGTGTGCCTTCAGCCATGTTTCTGTAAAACAAAGGATATCTATTTCATATTTTTCATTAAAAAGTTCTATGTCTAGAATTTTGTCAGAGATGAACGCTGTGCCCTACCTCTCTGAAATTGTCTCATGTATGGTGAGGGATTGCCGCAATACTAAGCGTCGGGTAGTGGATGGCAAGATTATAATACTATCCAGAAGTAAAAATAAAAAACTGGGCTGTATACTGTAACGAGGCAGAGCCTGTACTATTGCAACCAGACAACTGACAGACATACTTATCTATTTCTAAATACATATTTTAGAAATCACATCGCGTCATCACGCACTGATTTGTCCTGGGGGGGTTCGAACCCACCATTACTGCTATCCCAGGCTTAGCAGTAATGGTCACTAACTACTAGACCAGTGTTTTCAACCTGTGGGTCGCGACCACATGGGGGGTCGCGGAGCCTCTTTAGGGGGGTCGCGAAGTTTCCATAGAGAAGTTGTAAAAGGTTGGGAAAGCTAGTCTGCCAAACGTGGCGATTATGGCATATCCCCCCATTGATTGATTGAGGAGGCTTTTGTCCAGCAGTGGAAGTTCTTTAGCCGACATTATGATGGAAAGATGTGGAAAAAAAAGCGGGTATAAAACGGGTAAAGGGGTCAAATACAAATACAAATTTATTTATTGCGAACACAGGTAGATAATGTACATTTAAGGGTGGTAGTGAAATGTTAGTCCGCTATGTCCAGCCTGTTAGAGCATGCAACTGGATTTTATTTTGTTACAATTTTTGCTTAATATTAGAAGCAATGCGATTATAAATTTAATAATAAAATTAAATAAAAGTAAAAATGACACACAATTAAATTAGAAAGTATACACATGTCAATATCGCGCAATGTATAGACGACAATCATATAATATGTCAATTAACAAATAAATAAATAAAGTAGTCTAAGTCGTCAAGATACATCAATACACAAATTATCAATTTACATAGTTGAGCCATTATTATAATTTACATTAGTACATACCGTTATCTAATAAATATTCGCTTATGGTGTAATAAACCTTATTAATTAAAAACTCCTTCAAAAGCTTTTTGAATTTCGTATTGTTGCATTCGAATATTATATGTTGTGGCAATTTGTTGTAAACTTTTGGTGCCATGCCTATAAAGTTATTGTTAAATACGGCTTTTTTGTCGCCATAATATTTCATCATACTGAAAAGGCCGCGTCATGAAAAATGTTGAAAAACACTGTACTAGACCAAAAGACTAGCCAAAACAAATCCTAGTTACCTACCTGTCAAATCCACTATAAACTAATATAAGAATAATCATCTTTATTCACAGAATATAGGTTAAAAGTACAAGTTATTACAGTGTTGGTATAGTGTTCTATATTCTACCTTAAAATAAGGCATGCGAACAGTATTTTTTATTTTTACATTATCTTAAATAGAATTCAAGAATCACATTATAACTACGCATTGCATTGCATTCAAATAACAATTCATTAAATTAAACAGTAAACAGTAAAATAATGTCAAAAGTAACAACAAATTCAATGTTGGTCACCATTCCTCTCTGTGTTGGAGGTATGCCCTGAGAGGCTTTCAGCTTTTATGGAATAACGAAAGACGCTGCGTATATCGTATAGTAACCAGTCTTTTGTTCTTAACAAAACCTAGAGCTTGTACTATGGCAACCAGATAAATGATATACTACACAATACTTCTTTTGTAAATACATATCTACTTATATAGATAACTAGCGGCCCGGTACGTGCATCGCTACGTATAAGGCATAGTAATAAAAAAAATGATTATTAAGTTCATTTATTCAAACAAAAAAATATTTCAAATTGCTAAAAGATGTTGATTTTACACTTATTCACGACTTTTTTTAAATTTTCTCTTCGTACAAACCTTCCCTGGACTTCCACGAATAATTCAAGACCAAAATTTGCCAAATCGGAAAAGGCGTTGTTGAGTTATAACATTACAACGAAAAGTGGCATTGATTTTTATATATATAGATTACACCCAGACTCAGGGCAAACAGACATGTTCAAGCACAGAAATATATGTCCTGGGTGGGAATCAAACCCGCGACCTAACACGTATTTACGAACCACGCCAATCGGCCCGTCGATATATATATTTCTAAATTCTTCGCAAATGGCTGTTTGTAACTTTTCAGTCTCTTCTTCTAGAATAAATGCACTTGCCAGGAGTTTATCACGATCAACAGAGTCAGCGATTATATTATTGACTAGCTGTACCCGCGACTTCGTCCGCGTGTGAATTAGCTTATTTAGTTCTTTTTTTGTATTTTCTAAAATAAAACAATTTTTCTAAAATAAACGTAGCCAAAGTTACTCCTTATTACATCAGCTACCTGCCTATAAAAGTCCTGTCAAAATCGGTCCAGCCATTTCAGAGATTAGCCGGAACAAACAGACAGACAGACAAAAATTATAAAAATGTTATTTTGGTGTATGTGTCGTATATACATGCATATACATACATGTATTAAAAAACGGTTATTTCAATATTACAAACCGACACTTCAATTTTATTTATTTGTATAGATTATTCTGTAATATCATAAGTATAAACAATATATAATACTGGTCCTAGAACACTGCCTTATGGTAATCCAGCATTTATGTATATCCTTAAGTTCGGGCATTTAATTTCTTATGCTAGCGTTACAAATAAGAAATACTGTATTTACTACAATAGAATTTTTACATATATTCAATAAGAAAAGTGTTCATTATGATTCAGTTAGTCATATTGTTCATCGGTCTGCATCTCTTAGTGGTGTATTGATCTTGTGATCAAAACAACATAATATAATGCAGACAGTGACGCCATTGCATTATATATTTGCCTAAATACCTACCAGATGTAAGTGGCGTAAGATTATATACATATTTATGGAAGCTGGTTATGGCAGAAAAATAATGAAAGTAGAATAAATGCAGTGGAAATGAGAGCTCTGAGAAGTATGTGTGATGTGACTTTGAGAGACATAATACGAAATACGTTTGTAAGAGAGCGTTGTGGTGTGAAAGAGAATGTTCTCTTTCACACCACAACGCTCTCTTACAAACTACATATTCACAAAGATAGATAAAGGTATGTTGAGATGGTTTGGGCATTTAGAAAGGATGAATGAAAGAAGATTGACAAAAGAAGTATATCTGGCCCGTGTGAATGGGACAACCGGAAGGGGAAGACCTCGTAGAACATTCTCTGACCAAATCGGAGACGTTCTCAAGAAAGGCCAGGTCAGGAGTACCCTAAACCGGCGAGCATGTATGAAGAATATAATGACAGTAAACGAGGCAAAAGAGGTGACAAATGGAAATCCGTTGTCTCTGCCTATGCCTTTGGGAAACAGGCGTGAGTCTATGTATGTATGTATGTTATAAAAGTAAATCAGATGCAGTGTGACTTGATAATCTTCATGACCATAGAGGGCTTTAGTTAATAAGTGTCTATCTTATTTCATCTACCCAATATTTGATTTGCCTGTGTGGTGACGGCGACAAATATTAGAAAATCATCTCCCCGTCTCATCCCGCGGAGTGCGTAGAAGTCGACGTGAGGGAATGTATACCAGAATACGGGCAGGGGCTTTCTGAGTACTATGACCATCATACTGCGATGTCCAGCCCGTCTGCCAAGCGTGGCGATTATGGCATATCCCCTCCAGATGATTCTTGGGGAAGGCTTTTGTTCAGCAATGGAGTTCTTCGAGCTGCTATGATCATGATATTTTGATACGATAGACAAATTAACAATTGAAAAACTTAAGTCAAGTTTGCTCGCAAAATTGTCGAATGTAATTCTTATAAATATTTTTGTTGACTATTCTTATTATTGATGTTTATAGTGAAATTACAACGATTCCAAATAATAATTTAGTGACTTTCCTAATACCTTTCGAAGTTGTAAGTAAGTACACTTTCTTGCATTAAGCATAATAAACAAAATATTGTATAATATTTGACGGGACTGTTCGCGTGGTTGGCAAATGCTTGCTTTTCACGCCGGAGGTCGTGGGTTCGATTCCCACACAGGACAGATATTTGTGTACATGAACATGTCAGTTTGTCCTGAGTCTGGGTGTAATTATTTATATAATTATGTATTTACAAAAGAAAACTGGTATAACAGTTATCTGGTTTCCATAGTACAAGCTCTGCTTAATTTAGGATAGGTTGGCCGTGTGTAAATAATGTCCCAGAATATTATTATTATATTAGTTATAATATTTCACATAACTAACTCTCCTAAGTAAATTCAACTAAGTACTAAGTAGTACAATACTTTCAACGAAACAAATTCAAATTATTTGAAATTTTCAGCCGTAAGATGTCCACGGCTGGGGAAAGGCCTCCCCCAAGTATCTCCACAACGGCCGGTCTTGTGCTGCCCGTATCCAGCGGTTTCCCGCGACCCTTGCAAGATCGTCGGTATTCATCATCAGCCTGATATCATCCATAGACCTCCCCAAAGGTTTCTATAATGTTGCCCTACGAGCGGTTTGCCGTAGTCACCGCGCTTGGAATGCGAGTTGGTGACCGCAGTTAGGTGGTAGCTAGTACACAGGTAGCGCTGCTGCCGGACTACCTGGTGTATCCCTTAGTCGCCTTTTACACCACGGGATGATATCTCGGGACAATGACACACAGATCATCCTAGCCCCAAACTAAACAAAGCTTGTACTATGGGTACCAGGCGACGATATACATATAGATAGATTAATATTTATATACATAGAAAACATCCATGACTCAGAAACAAATATTCGTGCTCATCACACAAATATTTGCACTTACCGGAATTCGAAACCAGGACCACCAGCTTCGTAGGCAGGAGCACTACCAACTAGGCTACGGTGACCGTCATATGTGTGGTGCCCCTGTTATTCTTTTTAGGCCAAAAAAGACACGGCCAATCGTCGGTATTAGAGTTATATAATACCAGCTGTGCCCCGCGGTTTTACCCACGTAAAACTTTATAAATTATAATAACCTATGAGTTAGTCCAAGGTGTCAGCTAACTCCATACCAAATTTTGTTGAAATCGCTCCAGCCGTTTAGAAGTGAAGAGGTAACAAACATACACACTAACACACTCACAAACTTTCGCCTTTATAATAATAGTGTGATAATAACTTCGTTAGTTTTAAGGCGGTTTGGTTATGTTTTTATCGTTAGGCTTTACTCGTGGCTCCTCTCAATATTCAGAAATAAATAAGTTATTATGTGAAGGCGTGCGTCCTTAACTCGCACAGTATTCAAGACTACTTCCAATACTATTTCCTATTTGAATTTATATTAGTAAAACGTAATAGTTTGCTATAAATATACTTAATACAACTCAGCGTCAAAACAAGTAGGAATGCATTAAGTACGATAACAAAACAATACCAGGTACATAGCAACGTACAGACGCCAGCACATCAAGCTACCCCAATCTGTCAAATTTATTTTATAGATTTTCAACTTTATCACATCAGCAAAAGGTTCACTTTCAATTGGGGAAATTTGACAGATTGGGTAGCTTGATGTGCTGGCGTTTGCACCTAGTTATTTTCATGCGTACAATTTAAACCATTAAAATTCCTATTACCAGAACGGTAAACAAGTCTACAGCCCTAATAACATTTACAATGGCGCACATTTATTAAATAGGTACTTAACCTAATATTATTTACTACGATATAATAGTATTTCTTCACTATGTAGTAACATGACATGTAGTAGCTCGTAGAACTGATGGCCGTTGTTGCAGAAAAGTTCTCGAGTGGCGACGAAGAACCGGAAGACGCAGCGTGGGCAGATCCCCTACAAGATGGACCGTTGATCTTGTGCGGGTCGCTGGAAACCGCTGGGTAAAGATAGCGCAAGACCAGCAATTATAGAGGTCTTTGGGGGAGGCCTTTGCCAAGCATGGACGTCTTTCGACTGATAGATGATGATGATGATAACCTTTAGTATGTTGGAAACAGTATACAGTAGTAAATAGTATTTATTTTTAGGTACATGAGTAGATTATATATTATTATACTATGTAGTACATAAAACAACGCCCGCACTATATCATTTAATCACTCTGGAGGGATCCCAGTGCGTTCCACTGGAGCCGGGGTCCCTCTACATTGTGCGGGGGGTAGCCACCGTGGGGGGGCGTTCGAGTCCGGCATGCCCTTCCGCCCACCCCAACGCGAAGGATTTCCATAAAGATATCACCAAAAAAATCCTTGTATCACGGGGTATTAATCAATCGTTAAATCGGCTTCCATGAGCACGTGTCGTCATTAATGGTCTGGAATCGATTGTCAACGTTGAAGACGATTTAACGATTGATTAAGTAATTTTTAACCTTTATGATTATTTTTTGAACGCGATTTAATAAATGATGTTCGGCGACTTATGCCCGGTTCCTTTATTTTACGATCCGTCATTGGACCAACGTTACCATCCGTAATTCAGCTACCGATACCGATGCAAAACTAGCGTTCCACAATGCCCTGCCTGCGACGAACATCCGTAGTTTAAACCACCTACGACTCGTTCGGCGATGAACCTCTCGCTCCTCTTTACGTTTAGTTATAACAAAACATCGTACATCAATTATGCAAATAAAATCATTTATTATTCTGTAATATTATGTGAGTAATAGTACAAATTACCGTATAGTTACAGTAATAATTTAATTTGCGTTTTAGGTTTAAAATATATTTATAAATCATTAGTATTGAAAATTTTATGTTACGCGTGCATGGTGTGAACAAAATGCGTAACAGAAAAGCGCATGGCGCATGTGTCTGTCGTCTGACATCTGTCCAGGAGTATTCCATGGTTTCTAAATAAGTTTTTAAATTGAGTATTTAATCTAAGGTTTGTGGTTATGAAATCTTAGAAGATATTATGATTATTTTTTTTTCTTTCACTCTCAATTATGGATAAATTTCATGGAATAGTTGTTCCACAGCTGGTTTATCGAGCCGAAATCTCAACTGGAATTCTTGGCAATCATGCACGGAAAAATAATCAACCCTTTCTTTATAAATTCTTCTTCCCACTTCTTGATCATTCACCGTCGGAAAACAAAGCCATGAATTCTCTATCAGTTTCAGAGCTAGACATCACGTAAATCTCCTCAAGCACCATGTTAACTAGCACAATAAAATACAAACGGCTGGTAAACCGACCGAATTCGACTAGTAATCAAAGCAGTAACGCGTCGTTATTTTGACAGTTCCGTGACAGTAGAAAATATTTATAGGAACACTTTCGAACGCATCTCCATACAATAAGCTTACTAACGTCCTCCCATCCGTTAGTAACCAGACGTTGGTTATTTGGATAACGACTAGTACTTTTTAGGAACGGTTTTGCGTTACGCCTGGTAGAAATTCTAACTACTCGTAGTAGAAACGATTCGTTTGTGGAATATAGGAACCGGGCATTAGCCGGTAGAGCCCCTGGGACACAACGCGGCGAGGCGATTGTCTTAACCGTTGCACCACAAGTGCAGTCAAGTAATTTATTTTTATTTGATGATGCAGCCCATTACGGTCGCACTGCATGGCAATGGCCTCCTCCATGAATGAGAGGGCATAGGCCATAGTCCACCGCACTGCCCTAGTGAAGGCTGGCAGACTTCACATGCCATCAACATTTTGGAGAACTCTCAGGCATACAGGTTTAATTCCGATGTTTTCAAGATTACAAGTCCAAGATTTTAATTCCCAATAATTCTTATGGATTGCGTCAAATAATTTGCAATAAAAAAATTAAGCCCTCCTGGGAGGCTACCGGCTAAATCGCCGAACATCGGGATAGTGATCGGCGTTCAAATAATTAATTATTAAAAATGACTAAATCAATCGTTAAATCGGCTTCCATGAGCACATGTGACGCCATAAATGGTCCGGAATCGATTTTCAACATCAATGCCGATTTAACGATTGATTTAAGTAATTTTTATCCTTTATTTATTTGAACGCCGACCACTACGCCGATGTTCGGCGACTTATCCGGTAGCCCCCTTGGTCGTATTTGAGTCATGGCGGTCTGCCTCAATGGAGATTAGCCATCTAGCTGCACCGGACAATATTTAACAGAAAAATCACATAGTAACTTTTTTGGTCCAACTTGGATTTGAAGTCAGGACCTCATTATCTGTAGATAAAGACGTTACCGGTAGACTAGCGAGGCAGTTGAGAAAGATAAATAACAGTAATGTTAATGCATTAATTTAAACCTAACTCAGGCACCAGTCTCTCACAAAACTGGTTGCATTTATAACTGCTAAATTGTACAATCCTAAATGTCATCTTATTTAAAAAATGTAAACTACTTTTGTGGTGAGAGAAATAAATGCATATTATATTCTAAAAAGAAAAAAAAATAGGCGAATTTATCTTTAAAAGTGATCGCTTACCAGCAACCAAAGAGTTGGATGAACCAAAATTTATATGGAGATCAAGAGGACTTATTTATTTCAAACAAAACAAATTTTTATAACAACATGTATTTATTTCAAAAACTTTATGCACAAAGTTTTACAGAGGTGGACTTAATGCCGTAAGCATTTTCTCCCAGTCGACTTTGAGGAGGTGCAGAAATTAAGCAGTAGGTAGGTGCACTGAGTAGAAATTGGATAAATATTCGATAAATAATTAATTTAAATATATAGTTAAATGTATATACATAAACGTATGACTGACTGACTGACTGACTGGAACAGTCAGTCATACATAAACGTATATATCTAATATATACAATACTATTACTACTGTAATATACTATATAATATATAGTATATTACAGTAGTAATAGTATTGTATATATATAACAACCTGTAAGCAGAATTGTACTTTCCCTACCTATTAAATCATATATTATGTATATTATACATATATGATTTAATAGGTAGGGAAAGTACAATTCTGCTTACAGGTTGTTTAGAATGTGCTCTCTTAGCTTCCTTTTGAACGAGAAGCGGCTTTAGATCAACATGATTAAGAATTTCACAGACAATGACATGACAATAGCCAGGAAATAAGTGAGTAAGATAAAATTATCGAAAAAAATGAAGTAAATAATACGTCTAAAAAATACATTTACATAAAATATATTAAAATAATATTAACTATAAATACATTAACTATTAACATATTATAATTAAAATAAACGTTTTATAGCTAGAAAAAACAATAAACTGAATGCAGCAATTTGAGTTTCAATTTGCATGTTGAAAATATGAGAAAAGACTACATATTCCTGGAACTGTGCAGGAAGTGCCCCAGTTTAAAGTATCAGAACATATTGAGACCCATAAAGATTTCGATTATTCGCTGTCTGTCAGAGGACTGTACCTCATGCACCATAATTGGCAGATAGTTGAAATTTTTACAGAAAAAATAATAGAAACCGCCCCTCAATAGTACATAACCCTTCGTTTCTGACTCGTACCAGTTTTTTTATGTCACTATAATATGGATACCCAATTTATCTCTTTTCAATTTATCTCTAAAGTATTGAAGGTGTTGGGATGTTGGTCCTTCAGGAAATAACTGAATATTTTAAATTTTTTACTTATATATTTGCTTAATTCTAGTGTTTATGCTTGTAGTGAAATAAATATTTCACTACAAGCATAAACACTAGAATTTTCTTCTATAATGATTTCTTTCTTTACGTAACTCGGAAATATACAATAGTTACTTATCGATTTTAGAATGCGAATCGAATGACTATCGTTGCATAAGTCGGTCAATGTCAAGGTCATCATGTGTAACTAAAGTCATTTCACGTATGCAATTGCAAATATGAAGATAATATGTAAGTGTTACTGCCATTGAATGTTATGCCGTATTGTATAGGTTTTATATAATATTATTGGATGGCGTCAATGGGTTACTTATAGTTTTTATCGACTTATCTCTTCAATTGTAAACAAAATAATACAATTGTTATCTTGAATTGAATGGAAAGTGGTTTTCTTTGTAGCTTTCCACGTCGTAACCAAGCGTATGATGAAATGCAACCACCAACCATTGCGTAAGACATTTAAAATACCATAGGAATAGCTATGCTGTGCTGATTCCCTCGCAAGCCAACTATTTGAACAAGCCATAAATAAATATTCTGAGTCTGGATGCACTATGTGTCCGTCAATTATATGTTTGTAAAGTACCCCGCGATACAAGGTTTTTTTTTTATGATGATATCTTAATAGAAATTCTCCGTGCTGGGGTGGGCGCAGGCGCATGACGGACTCGATCCGGCTAAAACACCACGGTGGCTACCCTCAGCACATAGTAGAGGGACCCCGGGATCTCCAGTGGAACGCACCGGGTTCCCTCCAGAGTGATTAAACGACATAGTGCGAGCTTTGTTTTACATACTACATAGTAAAGAAATACTACTATATCGTTTTAAATATTATTAGGTTTAACCGCATTAAACTTTATAAATTATAGTCTATTTGTTAATCCAGGGTGTCAGCTAACTCCATACCACCAAATTTTATTAAAATCGCTCCAGCCGTTTAGACGTGAAAAAGTAATAAACATACACACTCACAAACTTTCGCCTTTATAATATTAGTGTGATATGTTGTCTTTCTTTCGAATAAGTTAGTTGAGCCAATTTTGTACAGGTCGAATACGACCGTCTTTTGACGTAGCGGTAGCATATTAAAGCGCATAGACTGAGGTTCGACCCAAAAAGGAAAAAACTAAATTCTAGATGTTGGCAGTATTACAGTCCCGTGCCTCCGAGAGCACGTAAAATCGATCCTGCACCTGGCCTCTTTCCGGTAATGTCAGCTAGCCCGTCCGTGGGACCAGTAGAATGAGGAGATAGTGAGTGCTTCTTTATTTTTACTCTCTTGTCTCTATTGAGAATGACCGCCACGGGATAAAAATCTTCGTTATTTGATAATGAAAAAATAAGACGGAAAGATTTGAAGCTGTTTTTTTATCTGTGTTATCAGCTCCGAAAATGGTAGATCATTTTCAATCTGGTTTTTAGTAATAATAATAATGTCCTCCTAGCCGAGATCCGGCCACGGCGGCCAGTCTTAAAGGAGACTAGCCAATTGCGCAGGACATATTATAGTGCTCAAGTGTGTGCGCAAACACAGGAGCACTTTCTATTCCATCACTCTCATGATCCGATGGGACGACTAGCGACACGACCGGAAAGAGGTCAGGTACAGGACCGACGGCTTTACGTGCTCTCCGAGGCACAGGGGTATAATACTGCAAACTCCCAGACTTCGGGCTGATATTAAGATTATTTCGTTTTACAGAAAAATCCCAAAATCACTTTCGGCCCGACCCAGGATTTGAACCCAGGACCTCGTTATCTGCGGATGAAGGTTTGTTATCTGGTTTTTAGTAAACTAGATAACAAACAGCTTCAAATCTTTCCCTCTTAGTTTTGGTGTTTAAGTTCAATAATGATTTTAAATTAATACCGGCCCTGCTCACATAAATCATAGCTTAATTGTACAGACGTCAGCACATCAAGCTACCCCAATCTGTCAAAATTCCACAATTGAAAGTGAGCCTTATGCTTTTGTGATTAAGTTGAAAATCTATAAAAGAAAATTGACAGATTGGGGTAGCTGGATGTGCTGGCGTCTGTACATTTGTGTGAAATGTTAATTGCGAAATACAACTGATCAAATCTTGGGTTTCGCAAATGGACCTGACCCGGTTAACTGCTGATTCACAAGTTACACATTGGTAAATCAATATAGAAATATTGTTCAAAGCAGGACCAACCAAAGATAACCTAAAAAGAATCTGCAATTTGTTATGTCAAACCACTGATATGTTTGTTATAAAACGCACAAGCCATTTCGATTGACTTTATAGGAAATTAATTGTATCACCTCGTGAAAATTACTTAATGACGCCAAACTCGAGGAGTAGATATAGTTAGTAGCTGTTGAGGAGTGCGACTAACCAACTACTGGCTCCATTATGAGATCGTTACAATTATTATAAAAGAAAAGTAGTACCTAAGTATATATATAATTATATATGTAATATATCAGTCATCTGGTTTCCATTGTACAAATTCTGCTTAGTTTGGGATCAGATGGCCGTGTGTGAATAATGTCCTAGGCCGTGTGTGAATATTACTAGCTGCGCCCCGCGGTATTACCCGAGTGAAATCGTATAAATTATCATAGCTCCTCCCCCGTAGGTGATAGTGTGATAATATGTAGCTTATATGTTGACCCGACCTCTTAGTAATATTCACAAAAATTTGAAGTAAATCCATGCAGTACTTTTTGAGTTTAGCCCGGACATAGGGGAGAGTTGGATAAATCGTACTGCCATTTTAATCGTACCACTTTTAAATTTCCCACATAATGGGTATTTTCTTCTACACTGGCAACACCAAATCGTGGCCCAGCGCAACCCCCCGCCACCCGTCAGTTGCAACTTGCAATTGATGTGAGTTGACAACTGTGCGCGTGAGTGAAAAAAACATTTTTTTGTCAATATTAATGCAAATATTATCGCAAATTCGTAAGGGTATAACTCGTAAACAAGGTAAGTTATAGATACACAGTTTTCTTTATTCTATTACAATTTTATACTAGATTATTAGTGGTTTTTATAGCGTGGCTAAGGTTTGAGGTTATGGCAGACTGTTGCTTTTTTTTTTAAATGGCCTTGTTCGTTAAATCGTACCACTTGGTAGTTGGGTAAATTGTACTGGTACGATTTAGCCGACTAGTCTAAAGACACTTATATTTTACGGACTGTATTTATATTGTTATAGATGACGGACCCTAAAGCTAAAATTAAATATTACAATTGGAATAAGGAGGACCTAGAAAGAGCTATTGTGGCTTACGAAAACAAAGAATTAAGTTTGAACCAAATTTCAAAGACTTATTCTATTCCAAAACCTACAATTCTACGGCATGTAAATAAGAAAAATAAGATTGCTGTTGATAGAAAAATCCAAAAAGGGAGACCGGTTATCTTCGATGTCGAAACTGAAAATAATTTGGCTGAGCATATTCTTCATCTCGAAACACACATGTTTGGTCTAACAATAAGCGATATTCGACGTCTTGCATTTGAAATTGCTGAAATCCATAATATTCAGAATAATTTTAATAAAGAGAAACGCATGGCTGGCAAAGCATGGTTCTACAAATTTATGAAAAGGCACCCACAACTAAGTGTTCGACAACCTGAAAACACATCTTTGAATAGAATTAAAGGATTCAATAAAGAAAACGTTTTCCACTTTTCTGATTTGTTAGAGAAGATTGTAGATGAAAATGGTATAGAACCTACTAATATCTTCAATGTAGATGAAAGTGGATTTTCAACAGTGCAAAAGAAAGCTCAAAAAATTGTAGGATTAAAGGGAAAGAAGCAAATTGGCGCTGCTACTAGTGGAGAACGAGGTGTCAATACCACTGCCGTATGCTGCGCTAGTGTATCTGGCCAATTTATCCCTCCAATGCTTATATTCAAAAGGATGAGACAAAACCCGGAACTAGCAAATGGTGCTCCTTTAGGGAGTGTTGTTACTGTTTCTGAAAGCGGTTACATTAACTCTGCGCTCTTTGTTGAATGGTTAAAGCACTTTATTAAAATAGTGAAGCCCACACTTGAAAACAAAGTTCTGCTGCTTTTGGATGGACATACGACGCACTCAAAAAATTTTGAAGCTCTGTGTTTAGCGAGAGATAATGGAATAATATTGTTACAACTACCAGGTCACACCACAAATCGAATTCAGCCTCTTGACGTTTCGTTTTCAAACCACTGAGTACTTATTACATCCAAAGCACAGAAAAATGGTTGAGAACCAATCCTGGGCGACAAGTAACACAATATCAAGTTGCTCAATTATTTGGAGAAGCTTACGAAAGAGCAGCAGTGATTGGCAATATTGCGAATGGATTCAGAGCTAGTGGAATTTGGCCTATAAACAGACATATTTTTCCGGAGCATATGTTTGAGGCTGCTGACAATTTGCTAACCGCTGAAACAGCCAATTCGAGCACCGAAAGCGTATCAGTTTTGCAAAATTTTACGGAATTAGAAGAAAAGGATGGCCTAAAGAAAGAAAAAACGGGAGAAGGAAATGATGACAAAGAAAATTACAATCAAGAAAAGGGCAATAACGAAAAGGACAAACAAGTAAAGGAGCATTTAATAAATTCTTCTCTTACTGAAATATATGCACAGCCATCGACGTCGAAAAATGAATATATTCAACTGAAAACTACGCCTGCTGATATTAAAAAAACAATAAAAGCTTTATCACCACTACCAAAAAATACATTGAAAAAGAAGAACACTATACAAAAAGCTATTGAAATTACATCAAGCCCATATAAAAATCAACTAGAAGACAAGATAAAGCAGAAGAAAGTTAAAGTAAAGAAAGAAAAGGGTAGTAAACCAAAAAAATACCAAACAGCGAAAAAAGAAAATAAGATAAGAGCTGTATCCAAGGGTAAATGCAAAAGTTTTAAGAGGAAAAGATCCCCTTCCATCATTAGTAGCGATGACTCAGAAGAAACACTTGTTATGGAATTAGATGACGATGATGTCAGCGATGATGATCACGAAAACGTATGTGGAAGGTGCACTCGTTCTTACTATGATAAAAAGGGTCCAAACGTTGATTGGATTCAATGCGTTCGCTGTCAGCGGTGGCTACATGAAACATGTACTTCCAATCCAGACATTGGCGATGATTGTTTCCAATAAGAACTATGCACAATCATTATGTTCTTAAGTTACGTTATTAATATAGTTTATACTGTATTTTTATCGTTATTATTATTGTTAAATGTTGATTGATCTCAATACTATAGTCCAATCATTTTATTGTTATAAGAAATCTTATAGATGTGTTAACAACATTCGTTTATCACTAAAGAGTTAAAAATAATGTTCCTATTACCTAAGAGGTAGTTAATAATGTTTCAATATTACCTAAGAACTAAAAATAAATAATTTGGTTGAAAATTTTACTTTCTTTAATTGAGTGGTACGATTTAAACTTCTATGGTACGATTTAAACTTCTATGGTACGATTTAAACTTCTATGGTACGATTTAAAAACTCGGTGGTACGATTAAAACGACGAGTCGGCTAAATTGTACCGATTGCAGTCCTTAATAAAAAAGGATTTTTAAGGATGTTAGAGTAAACGTATGGAACTGATTTCTCTGTATTAGCAAGGTAAAATGTGAAACTTTATTTTGCATATCCATTAATTATTGTAAGTCTTCACATAGTCCAAATATTTAAGTAAAAGTAAAAATTGGTACGATATAACCGACTCTCCCCTACATACAGACAAACAGACAAAATTTCTAAAAACCATATTTTAGGCTTCGATTCGATCGAAAATTATTGTACATTGAAAAAAATATTCAATGTACAATTTTGACTTTCCTACGATTTTATTATATGTATAGATATTATTATATATATCGAGGGTTCCACAATTATTACTATTATTTATTTTCGTATACAATAAAGTGATTGCATCGTCCACCAATAATAAAACCGGTCATATATTACGATAGCCCAGACGATTGGTGAGTGCCCATTTCCATATGCCTACCATCAAGGAGTAGTTGAAGCAAGCGTCTAAGCGAGTGTTGACTCGCTTATTGGGGTAGTGGTTAGGGATCCTAACTCCTAAGCTAGGTCTTGGAGTTAATCCCCACCCAGGACAAGCCTTTATGTGATGGTCACGATTATTTTTTCGAGTGACTGGGTGTAAACTATCTATAATATTAGTGTAATTTATCTGGCTGTGTGGTGACCGCCTAGAGAATATCGCCACCCCCTCTCATCCCGTGGGGGGACGTAGAAGTCGTCCCGAGGGAATATATACCAGAGAATGGGCAGCAGCGTTCTCATGAGTACCAATGTCTACCTTACTGCGATCGCCAACCGGTTTGCCAAGCGTGGCGATTATGGCTGATCTGGGTGTAGTCATGTATTATTATCAACATAAGTATGTATGTACGAACCGGAAGACGCAGCGTGGGCAGGCCCCCTACACGATGGACCGATGATCTTGTGCGGGTCGCTGGAAATCGCTGGATGCGGATAGCGCAAGACCGGCAATTGTGGAGATCTTTGTGGGAGGCCTTTGTCCAGCAGTGGACGTCTTTCAGCTGATATGATGAATTTATCTATACGATAAACCTAATTATGTATTTAGACATAATAAGTATTTTTATCAGTTGTCTGGTTGCCATAGTAAACGCTCTGCCTAATTTGAGATATAATTTTAAATACATACTTCATCATCATCATCATCATCATGTCAACCGAAAGACGTCCACTGCTGGACAAAGGCCTCCCCCAAAGATCGCCACAATTGCCGGTCTTGCGCTATCCGCATCCAGCGATTTCCAGCGGCCCGCACAAGATCATCGGTCCATCTTGTAGGGGGCCTGCCCACGCTGCGTCTGTGTGTGTCGCTGTTGATCCTGGCTTACAGGAGTTGCAGTGGTGGGTATGAGGGAGGGACTAGTGATATGATAATGATGATGAATGTGGAAAAACAAATAAATAACGAAACATCCTGTACCTATAACATATTTAATTTTCCTTTTCCTAGCCATGTGGCTTCTTAACAAAAGAGAACTACAATTATGTTTACACAAGTGATGTTACACATATTTCTGTAACAAATCATTATCATACAATGGCCTGAGTAAACAAGACTGGCAAGAATTATTGTGGTTTGTGAAATGAACTAAGTACACTTCCCTATTATACTGATAATACCCAAGACTTGGTATTACAAACAAATGTGATTATTTCTCTAAATGACTCAATACAATGCAATTTACCTTAAGACTACTATTTCAAAATAATTTTTAAATAGTTTAAGAAACTAAAAGGCACTCTTTTAGCACGCACTAAAGATTACAAAATGGTGCATTTCAAATAGCCAATCCGCCATCTTGGATTTAAGTCACGTGACTAGGTTTTTTCGTATTCCTGACAGCAAATCCTTTCATTTGATACCCACATCATGGCAGTGGATTTCAAACAGCCAGTCCCTCATCATTTGTAATTGTATCTTAATTGTTTCTTAGCTAGTCATGTATTGTCATCAGAACTCAGAGCGTGTGCAAAATTTCATCCTAATCGGAGACCGGCAGGCAAGTGGGTCAAATTAAGATTCCAAGATTTTCTTACATACTTACTTACAAAAGAAGCCAATAAAAGCGTGTTAATTAATTAAAACCCATAGGCTTAATCTAGACCATAAACAAGATAAAACACACTAACAAGGGCCTCTCATACAGTCAAAGAAATTAATAATAACCATTCACAAAACGTTGGAACAATTTTTTTATTATTATAAACAAAATCATACACCACCCAGATATAACACAGTAAACTGCCAATGGAGTAGATATATTGAGTTACATGTTTCAAAGTTATCTAAAATTATTTCTTTTAAAATTATCGATTTCATTGCTCTGGATAGAGCATGAGATGAGTCTTATCTAACAAAACTATATAGCGAAATAATGAAATTAATTCATTTGTTACGGACTTTTTAGACTGAAATGACGTTGGCCTTAACCAACAAGAACAGAGTTGACGTGACAAATAAAAAGGATTTTGAAAAATATAAGAATGTAAGAAGGACATATATGGGTATAATAAACGACAATCATTTCTATGATTTTCTTTAGTAACACTAAACATATGGAAATAAAATACGACAATTATTTCTGTGTTTTTCTTTAATAACTCTAAAAATATGGGAATAAAATACGACAATAATTTCTGTATTTTTCTTTAATAACACGACTTGGGTATCACAAAGCTCACAATGCAGTTAATAACACCACAGTTTCAATCTATATGTACAAATATAACAATAGACTTCTACCCCCAATATTCCTTCTCTGCTTCTTCTATTATCTCGGAAACAAGGATCACACACAGTGGTTGGTCTAAAATGTTTTATGTAGTTTAAGGGTATTCTACAGGACCGGTAACTGGAGCTGGTGTGCTATACCAGTCAGCGAGTCTCTTTTTATTCACGCTGTCTATAATCCACTGTTGCGTCACCTTACTGGAATTGCACAAGTTAACGAATACCTCGCGAGCATCCGGCTCCCAGTCTACGCAGAGACGGGCGTCCCTTCTTCCTCCATGAAGTATTTGTTTTGTGCTGGAGTGATACCTCCACACCTGTTTTGAATTGCCCACTACACATCTGTATAGCCGTATCGGAGTCCGGACTAAATTATCAAAAAGCTTCCAGCAAATTTCTCTTGTTTTACTTCTGACATCTTTATATCGCGTAAAGATGAAATCTTGTTCAACATTTGACATCCCTGTGCACTGCTTTATGTGTATCTTGTCTATTTCGTCACCGTGGTGAGCGTCAAGGCACATCTCCGGGTTCGACACAGGTCGTACACGTCCTTGACCAAATGGCTCCGGAGGAATGGGAGGATATTGATTAGGCAAGTCGAAAGCGATTTGTGTCATAAACCATCTGAATGGTTTGCACTTTAATTTCTGGCGCAACGCTTTCTGATGAGTTATATCACCTGGATCTATGTTAAGATAGCGTGGATGGCGCATATAAATATACTGTGCGTATTCGTCCATCCACACCTCGGCCACGCGTCTGTAGTTCCTGCCCTTAATGTCTCCTCGCCGATAGTCACGACGAGGTCTAGATTTGCGGTATACATGCCCTACACGGGAACAGGGCACGTCCACCATATATCCACCACACTGCCATATTTTAAAACTAAGTTCATACTGCTCTCCACCCCATATGTCTAGCCCCGGATCATATCCGCCAAGTTCCCAAAAGAATTCACGTGATATTGCGAACAAACCGCCACACATGACGGGACTCTGGAACGGCTCGGGAAGGTTCTGCATGTCTCTAGAAAATGCGGGCAATCTCACGTAGTTAAACTTCCAGTTGAAGGCACCACGCCCGGGTTTTTGCGGACGATAATCAAATGTTTCGTTATCAATGAAGTCTATAAATGGACAAGTGACTGTTCGTGGGCTCAAAGCGATCGGCTCCAGTAGTGGTGGTAACCAGTTGATATTAGCCTCCGTATGTGAGTCTAAGAAGACTAAGACGTCAGCTGTCGCTTGCTGAGCACCCGCAATGCGGGCGGCCATGAGTCCTCTACGCTTATTTAACCGGATCACAGTCACTTTGGGCAGATATTTCTGAACATAAACATCAAGTTCTTTCTTTAAAAAATGTTTATTACTACCATCGTCTACAAGAAAAATTTCCTTGATCAGACTTTTTGGTGACCTGAGCAACACCGAATGCACAGTTCTAAGTAGAGTGCTGAGATGTTCGTCGTGGAAAGACACAATGACGCTGACGGATGGTAGTGTTGCGAGGTACCTCTTCTGAGTACACTTGGGGTGTCGTACATCTGGCAGAGATCGGTTCAGTGCTATTTTATCACTTAGCGCTCCATTAAAACCATTTGACAAGTAGATTTCTCGTTCAATGACTGCTTCATCTTTAGTTAAATTTAAACGCACTGGAAAACCGTGCTCTCCGAGTCCCACTCGGTTGGACTCCTCTTGAATTAATTTGTAGTCGTGCCAGTCTATCTTCTCTAAATGAGATGGAAAATGTAAATGTTCCAGTTGATTTTCTTTTAGATTTTTCATTTTCTTGCCTTCAAATATTTTCATAATTAAGAATATTACTATCACGGCTAATATTATAACAAGTAGACGCTGTGGTTGCCACTTTCGTTCAATCATTATTGAGGCAATAATTGCTTATACAATTTATGTATTCTCTGGAGGTTCACGTTTCTCAACGTAAACAAACAAAATATGTTTTACGTATTTTTATCAACATAAGTTAAGTAAACACTGACAAATTGTTTTAAATATGTTATGATACTCCGACATATCTTCATGACAAATGGAAAATTTGGCGCAACTCTAAAGAAATTATATTGGCCCTTGGGAGTTAACTCTGCATACATAATACTAGGAACATTATATTAAATTAAATTAGTGGACGATACTTAGACGATTTTCACGAAACTTACTCGGAATTTTGTTTCGAATACAATTAATATATAATAATTATTATAGATTAGTTATTCGTTTCTTGGTTCTTTATTTTATATAGAATATAATGTGTAAGTGATATAGTGAGAATATAATGTTTTTAACAATCTACTTCCCGCATGTATTTCATGACATTTTTTTATTAAAATTTTCTTCTAGCTCTTATGTTAAGTCTAAGTTTCTTAATAGCTCCAAGTGCGTAACTTGCACTTGGAGCTATTAAGAAACTTTCAAATATGTACCTATATAAAAACTAATAAAAAAATAAATAACACCACAATGCCCGGACTTGTGCTGCCCGCATCTAACGCCATGCAACACTGTCAGTCCGCTTATTAGACAGTTGTCAGTTGGAAACAAAATAAATATAATATTTTAAAATAAATAATAAGTACATACCCATTTATATTTTATACTAGCTATGCCCCGCGGTTTCAAGTAGTTTGGCGTAAAAGAGTAACAAACATACATCTATAATCAGAACCTTCGCATTTATAAAAACTTGAGAGGTGTCAAGGGACAACCGGATGGAACGAAGTTATTTCTAATTATTTATTATGTACAAAAAACCTGTATACACTCAACAAAAATAATCGTCGCGACACCACACTGTCAAAAGCGAAATAGAAATGAAAATATCTGGCTTGCTAGAGAAACATGCGCACGCCGCACAGCTGCAAAAAGTGTCGTGACAAATTTTCGTAAGATTTTTTTTCCGTCTAGCCCCCTTTCACAACGCGCGATAAGGAACTTCGTTCCAATATCAGTAGGATGTGTACCTCAAGCGGTTTTGGCAGTGCACGCCGAAATACTCGTAGCTCGCAGATGGTAGATTGTTTCCTACTTACTTGACACTTATCGTCATATTTTGGAAAATTCACACAATATCTTTATAAATTGTGCCTATGTGTTAGCTTTGTGTTAGTTTGCTTTCATAGCTACCAGAATTACTCTACACTGCTGCAAAAATATCAACTCTTAGATCTAAAGTCGAGAAGAATACAGTTGCAAGCGATGTTTTTGTATGACTTATGTCACAATAGATACGACTGTAACGAAATTATTAACAGCATTCATTATTATGTGCCTACCAGATCGCAACCGCGAGCCTGTCGTTCAATCCCGACATTCTACACAGGTTATTCACGCACTAATGCAGGCAAACGCTCACCCATTTGTCGTATGGGTTACTTCAACTGGATTCTTTCAACAGTAATTTTGGTAATATTGATGTTTTTGCAAATAGTGTAAGTACATTCAAGAAGCTTATACTGGCGAATGCCCGTTCTACGCCATAACGGTACATTTGAGGAACGACCTTTACTAACTATGTAGTAAAGACTGTGTAACTATGTAATACTGTTGTTGTAATAAGTGTATAACATCAAGATTAAGAACTTTATTGTTGATGTATTATGTTGTTCGTACTATCTTTTCTCTAATTTTTGCATAATTGTTCGACTCTCAATTTGAACTTACTCATATGTTTTAACTTTATCTGTGGTAAACGGTGTGGATATCATAATTAATTATATTGTATAGCCTAAACATTATTATAGTGTAATATTGTGATATTGTTAGTTTACCCAATAAAAAAAAAATGTGTTATTCTGATGTATAAGCTATATTATTGGAAAATTTCATTAAAATCATTCAGTAGTTTTTACGTGAAAGAGTATCAAACATCCATCCATCCATACTTACAAACTTTCGCGTTTATAATATTAGTAGGATACTATCGTTCCAGTCAAACGGAATCCGGATGGTGTAATTAATGGGTTCTGTAGATGTTATTAATTCACTTGCGTGGCCAGTTGGTTTCCTGTTCAAAGAATTTTTTGGAGTTCGGCCGAAAATAACATTTTGTTGCAAACGTATGTGCATATTAACAATATTTGTCAAAAATTCCTTGAATTCTACACCAGTAGTCATACTTAACTATGCACATATGTACCTCGTAAACATCCTGAAGGCCACAAACATAAACAAACAGAGATATACGACGATTTATTATTATTTACTTATGTACATAATACATACGCTTATCGCGAGATTATAGAGAATCTGTCACACTATTAACTTATTCTAATCTTGATCAATGTTGTTGTTTAGATTGGGAGTTCAATTTAAAAATTTTTTCCTGCTACACGGTAAAATAACAAACATTTTCCTTGAAATAATTCAAATTCACCCCTTGTGCCCCGATGCATAGTTGAATGCAAATCTTCGTTTGAATAATATCACATAATCAAATAACTCATCGTGTTAGCACATTCATAGTTATATCTTGAAAACTCTTATTTTTGCAAATGCTCTCTTTTCATTGTTATGTTTCGTTATTTTATGCATTTTATTTTTCTCACTCTATAAAAAATAAAAAAGGTTTTTATTCACGTAGACTTTAAAAAAGCGCTTGTAAATAGTCAGAACATGTTTGTAGTAATACAGTTATTATTTCTTGTTACTTATTACAGATATTTAGGTACACGGAATGTTAAAACATTTATACAATTTATTTTATAATGGTAGTGATATTTAGCTTGCTTGTATTAAGTTATTGTCAAGGAGATTATGTTTAGTTGAAGTTTTTTAATATTATGTATATATTTTTTTTTACACTTTTTACACTAATATTATAAACGCGAAAGTTTGTCAGTGTGTATGTTTTGAAACTTTGTAGTAATATACCTCCTACCTATAGTAACTCCACCTTACAGAAGACATTCCTTAATAATACCATTAATAATTTTAATGTTGTGCTTCCGAGTGTGAATAAGGTCGCCAGAGCCCATGGGGGGGAGGGTCAGCAACACTTGTTTGCTGACTTTTAAAGGCCGGCAAAGCACCCGCAACACCTCTGGTGTTGCGAGTGTCCATGGGCGGCGGTGATCACTTACCATCAGGTGACCCTCTTGCTCGTTTGTCTATGACTTAAAAAAAATGCTATTGTCTTATATTTCTGTTTATATAAATTTGTGGTAAGTGACCATGACTGCTTAGAGAGAATCGACGATTTAACGATTGATTAAGTCATTTTAACCTTTATTTGATTCAACGCCATTTAAGAAATCAATGTTCGGCGACTTAGCCGGTAGAGCCCCAGATGTATTACGAGTAAGTATTCCAGAAAAAAAGTTTATTTTTCCCGCGCTGTCACTAGTGAATATTTAGAACGGAACAACTAACTTTTTGCGATAGAATGGAAATCTTGAACCTCGTGTTTAATATGTATGTATTGCGCATTTCCTTAATCCTTAAGCTGATCATATATACCTAGTATAAGGCATCGTTCACACCAAACGGATGGTCCGCCGCTGAATGTGAGTATGCTCACTGTATGCCCCAGTGTGAACGTAGACTCAGTCGCCAGTACGCGTTCTCACCAAGCCGACAATACGCTACAGCGTATGTTAATAGTTCGTCAACGGAGCCAATCCGTGCCCGCCGTGCAAAGACGCGTAGTACAATAATCGGCCACCGACAGTCAGCGACAACACACTACGTAATAGCGTATAGTCAGTTCTGTGTGAATGAGAAGTTAAATATATATGGAAAAGTGAGAAACTACGTAACGCGCGCTCACAGTCAGCGCCCGAAAATACGTTTGGTATGAATAGGCATCGTTCACACCAAACGGATGGTCCGCCGCTGAATGTGAGTATGCTCACTGTATGCCCCAGTGTGAACGTAGACTCAGTCGCCAGTACGCGTTCTCACCAAGCCGACAATACGCTACAGCGTATGTTAATAGTTCGTCAACGGAGCCAATCCGTGCCCGCCGTGCAAAGACGCGTAGTACAATAATCGGCCACCGACAGTCAGCGACAACACACTACGTAATAGCATATAGTCAGTTCTGTGTGAATGAGAAGTTAAATATATATGGAAAAGTGAGAAACTACGTAACGCGCGCTCACAGTCAGCGCCCGAAAATACGTTTGGTATGAACGATGCCTAATAGCTTAAAAAAGTGTCTCATTCTTATCACGCGACTGATAACTGTATTTATTAAGATAATATATGTTATTTGACATGACATCCAAAGTATCCACATGTTAGATAACTCCATAAATATTATTATAATACTTAATACATAAAACGTGAATATTTGACGGGCTGGGGTTCTACGTTCTACGTTCACTGCGAAGAAGGACCCATTTGTCGTAGCGCCCCGATTCCAAGGGGTTGATCTCCGTGTATCCGAGAGTATTGGGATCCTCGGAATCGAAATTTCGAGCACCTGCCAATTTAGGGCTCATTTGGAGGACAAAGCCAAACTGGCAAGTAAGAAGTTGGGCGTCCTGAATAGAGCTAGGCGATACTTCACTCCAAGACAGCGGCTTGCGCTATATAAAGCACAAGTCCGCCCGCACATGGAGTACTGCTCACATATCTGGGCAGGAGCCCCTAAATACCAGCTCGACCCACTTGACTCCCTCCAAAGGCGTGCTATTAGAATCGTCGGGGATTCCAATCTTACGGACAGATTGGAGTCGCTAGAGCAGCGGAGAGACTTTGGATCTCTCTGCGTGTTCTACCGTCTCTTTCACGGGGAATGCTCTGAGGAACTGTTTGAGCTGGTGCCACCGTCCCTTTTTTATCATCGGACCACGCGCACTCGCAGTAAGGTTCATCCGTACCACCTGGAAGCGATCTCGTCAAGCACGGTTCGTTTTCAGCGTTCATACATCCCACGTACGTGCCGGCTCTGGAATGAATTACCTGCTGCGGTGTTTCCCCAGCACTACGACATGTCCTTCTTCAAACGAGGTTTAAAAAGAGTACTAATATCACGGTAGGCAGCGGTTTGCTGTGCCCCCTGGCACTGCGAATGTCCATGAGCAGCGGTTACCATTTACCATCAGGTGGGCCGCTAGCTCGTCTGCTTCCAAAGGCAATAAAAAAAAATATAAATAAAGGTTAAAAATGACCTAATCAATCGTTAAATCAGCTTCCATGAGCACATATGACGTCATAAATAGTCCGGAATCGATTGTTAACGTTAAAGCCGATTTAACAATTGATTAAGTAATTTTTAACCTTTATTTACTTCAACGCTATTTAAGAAATCGATGTTCGGTGACTTAGCCGGTAGAGCCCCTGGTTGGCGTGATTGTTGGATACTTGCCTTTAATGGTCGTGGGTTCGTTTCCCACCCAGGACAGATATTTGTGTATGAAGTGTGAGAGTAATATCCCAGTATATTATTATTATTTATCTATAATGTACATCGAACACTTACTAGAACCTAGAACATTTTATACATTTGGTCTATGTATTTTTCCTTATTTAAATTTCGTTCTGTTTACTGTTTTTGAAGTTATACTTCTTTTGGCGCGATGGAGAAAAACGATGAGAGTGAATTTTTACGATGCGCGCGCACACCGACACCAAAAAATTTAACAGCATGAAGTTAGTTCTAGGTGGTATGAAAATTGATAACTATGTTCAAGTTGTATATTAAGAAGTATAACTTCTAACGCGTGTACATAAGTACACACAAGTTTTTTTTATTATAATATGTCATTAAGAAATTTCCAAGATAAAGGGTAGTTTTCAACATTTTGTGGTACCTTAATAATAAAAATAAAGTAATACATATTTAAATAATTAACTTAACTTATAAGAAACGGAAAAATATCAGCTAAATTAACTATAATAACTAACTGCTATAACTAAGTTATAGGGCGTCGTAGAATTCCTCCGCATCGTCGGGAGGTAACGTGCCCAGAAGGCAGGCCGCATTGCCACGCAGTATGGCAATGCTGATTCTTTGAACCAAAAAAAGGCCAGCTCTCTGGTCACGGGAAGCGCCAATCAAACGTTTCGAAATTTCTCGAAACAATAAACGTGCGTTAGGTCCCCACGGCCCTAGTTTCGACCCCAAAAGGCTCAAATACATAATTACCTCGTTGTAAATTATTTTAATTATGTCATTAAGATAGTTTTTAAAAATGTTTCTAGAATAATCAATCAACTTTGACTGCACGTGTGGTGCGGCGGTTAAGACAGTTGCCTCGCTATTTCGTGTCTCGAGTTCGATACCCGTGCCGGACAACTATTTGTATGACCCCTAAATAGTAGTCCTGAGTCTGGATGTGATTTGTGTCCGTCAATAATATGTACATATGTTTGTAAAGACACAGGGATTAATTTCCCTAATGCGGGCGTTGGCTATAAAACATATAAAGAATACTTTAATTGTCAGTTAAGATAATCAATAGCTATGATATTTTTGTTTTTATAATACCTATTGAAAACAGAGCCGAAGACGCGGGAAAATGGCAGTAAATTACAATATTTATCGCGTCGTGCGCGCATCGAGCCATGTTTGGATAATGTTATCATTCAATGTCACTTCATGTTGGCTAAGAAACAAGTTGAAACCAATTTACTTACTCGACCTCTCAACTCATATAAGTTTCAGATAAGATATATACCTACCAAAGTATTGATGAAATGCCCTCCGCGTCTTCTCGTATTAACTCTAATTGGACCAAATCCCGTGTTCATGCCCGCTTGAGTATGTTTCGCCGGACCGTCTCAACTGGGTCGTGTTGAAACCGGTAGTAGATGAACCCACTGAGTTTGTTTCGCTGGGTCTTCTCAGTTGGGGCGCATTGGATCCGGTGGTAGCATTAAAGCGCGACCGTCGTTATTAACACAAGGTCCGTCATAATAATAATACCTTAATATAGACAGAACCATTGACAATATGTAAAAATATTAGACTTAAACTAGATAATTAAACATAATCTCTTGACAATAACTTGATACGAGCTAGCTAAATATAAAATAAAATATATTTTATAAATGTTTTCATACAATGTGTACCTAAATATTTAGGCTAATAGAAATAATAATGTATACAACTATATTACTACAAACATGTTCTGACTATTAACAAGCGCTTTTTTTAAGTCTACGTGAATAAAAACCTTTTTTATTTATTTATTTTATTTATTTAAAAAACGTAGAGCGACAGTTGTACAAAATGTCCTTAAGGGCATTAGATAGGTAGAATTTATGCAAAATGCATTTTTGTGTACCAGTTCTTGCATCCAGACACAGAACTAATAATCGTGTTCATCAACGCTAAGATTTGTCCTGGGTAGGGATCGAACCTCTGGCTTAGCAATCAGGGTTGATAACTACTGGACTAAGGGGCTAGTATCTTATTTCCAATGGTTGCTAATTAAACAGACTTCTTTTTATAGCATTATTCGCCTCTAAAAATGTACATTGCCATCTAAATGACTAAGTCAGCCACAATTAACGAGCGTCTGAATTAGTATCATTCAGAATCAGAATCAGAATTATTTATTTGCTGGAACATGGTAATATTGGTGTTACATAATTATGCTCTACATATTCTGTCATCAATATATGACGAGCAAATTTTAATACATGCTTAATAATAAAAAAATATTTATAAATTGGAATTAAATTAAATTCCTATTAATACTATGTCAACTTATCTTCTAGGTAATCTTTTAATTTGTGCAAATTTTTAAGACGTAGCATAGACTTAGCCACTAGTTCTAAGTAAGCTTAATCTTCTTAATCTTCTATGTAAGCCACCCATACAACTCAGCATGGTTGTTATTTCACCTAAAATCATTTAGATATACAGGGTGGGCCAATAATTTTTGCACTTTTAAAACATGAATAGAAATAATACTACAACATTTTTATTTCTAGTTTATATAAATGATCTCCCATATCTAGTAGAGAAAGTATCAGACATAATTCTATTTGCTGATGATACGTCACTCATATTTAAAGTGAGTAGGAAAGATAAGGATCTTATAGAACCTAATAAAACTCTCAGCCTCATATCAAATTGGTTTTCGGCAAATAATCTTCTTTTGAATGCAGGAAAGACCAAATGCATCAAATTCTCATTGCCGAATGTGACTCATATTAAACCAACGGTTGCACTTAACGACAAAGTTTTAGATTTAGTTCCTTCGACCGTATTTTTGGGAATAACACTGGACTCAAAATTACAATGGGGTCCTCATATTGAAAAATTATCTGCCAAATTAAGTTCAGCTTCATATGCAGTTTGGAAAATCAGACAATTGTCAGACGAACCAACTGCTAGACTAGTATATTTTGCTTATTTCCATAGCATTATGTCCTATGGTATTCTGCTGTGGGGCTCAGCAGCTGACATAAGTGCTATTTTCGTATTACAAAAAAGAGCAGTCCGAGCTATTTATAATCTAGGCAGTCGCGAGTCTCTACGAAGCGTTTTTAAAGAGGTAAATATACTTACTGTTCCATCTGAATACATATATCAGAATATAATGTTTGTGCGGAAAAAATTAGGTAAATATAAAAAACGGAGTGACTTGCACAATGTCAATACAAGAAATAAGGACAAACTAGCTATACCAGCCTGTAGAGTTAGCAAAACAAAAAAGTCATTCATGGGAAATTGTACTAGGTTTTATAACAAGCTCCCTATTCATATAACTAAACTACCTGATAATAAGTTTAAGTCACACATTAAACATGAACTTATGGCTAAGGGTTACTACACTACTAAGGATTACATTGACGATAAAGACATTTGGCGGTCGGCATCTACCTGCACATAGTCCGCTGGAGATCTTATAGCCATATAGACATGAGTAATCTTTTATGTTACATGAACTATCTGTAATAAAACTATCTATTATTTAAATATTCTACGAATTTCAGAACTGTTGGTTGTGTCTCAAAATGATTAATGTTACTTTTATTTTGACGTTTTTATTTTCTCTTTCTAATATTTTAAACCTAAAATAAATAAATAATCAGACAACCGATCGAGCATATATTGTGTTTGCCTGCTAAATAATTACAGTAAGTGGACCAAATCTCGTGTATATGCCCCATTGAGTATGTTTCGCCGGAGCGTCTCAACTGGGCCGTGTTGAAACCGGTAGTAGAGACACCCGCTGAGTTTGTTTCGCTGGGTCTTCTCAGTTGGGGCGCATTGGATCCGGTGGTAGCATTAAAGCGCGACCGTCGTTATTAACACAAAGTCCGTCATAATAATACCACCTTAATATAGACAGAACCATTGCCAATATGTATTACAAATATTAGACTTAAACTAGATAATTAGACTTAAACTAGATAATTAAACTTAAACATAATCTCTTGACAATAACTTGATTCGAGCTAGCTAAATATCATTGCTGTTATAAAATAAATTTTATTAATGTTTTAATACTATCAATACATGTGTACCTAATATCTATGTTACTAGAAATAATAATGTATACAACTATAATACTACAAACATGTTCTGACTATTTACAAGCGCTTTTTTGAAGTCTACGTGAATAAAAACCTTTTTTATTTTATTTTAAAAAACTGTTATTTTGTTGATTATATTTTTAACGTTTTGAAAATTTCATGAAATTTATTTTTTAAAAATGACATCGTCGAGATGGGCACCGTCTCGTCGTTGGCACTTTAGCAATCGACTACGCAAACTTTGGAAAACTCGCTGACACATGCTGCGGGGGATCGCGGCTATCTCGTCGTGGATGTTTCGTTTTAATTGGGATATATTCGTCGGTTTATTAAGGTAGACTCGACTTTTCAGGTATCCCCATAAGAAAAATCGCATGGTGTAAGATCCGGGCTTCTCGGAGGCCATGGAATATCACCTCTGCGAGAAATCAATTTATTCGGAAACATTTCTTTGACTACCGGTAAAGTCACATTTGACGTGTGGCATGTTGCTCCATCTTGTTGCATCTAGGTCCTGCTGTTGTATCCTTGAAATTCATGCAACTGCGGCGTCAAAAACTCTCGCAACATCTTGACGTATTCCGCTGAATTCACAGTTACATTATTTCCTTGATTATTTTCAAAGAAATACGGACCAATTATGCCCTTTGCTGTTATGGCAGCCCATACTGTCGTTTTAGGTGAATGAAGTGGCTTTTGGTGTTTAAGGCGAGGGTTTTCCCTGCTCCAATATCGACAATTGTGCTTATTCACGTGCCCGTTGATGTGAAAGTGGGCCTCGTCCGTAAACAATACATTCTCCAGGCTAGAGAATTGCTCCAGCATTGTGTCAGCCAATAACTTACGTTGAATGTAATCATTTGGTTTCATCTCCTGCACAATTTGAAGCTTATACGGGTGCAGTTTGAGGTCTAGATGCAAAATCCGCCGTAGACTGGTTCTCGGTAATGCCAGAACCGCCGAACGCTTACGCGTAGATAATTCTGGATCGTTCCGAACGGAAATTTCAACCTCTCGAATGTTCTCATCGCTTCTTCTTGAACGTGGCCGGCCTGTTTGTTTAATATTCGTTGTCGATCCCGTTTGCTCGAACTTCACGACCCAAGCTTTGATTAAATTCACACTTGGACACTCGCTTACACGGCGTAATCCATATTCAATTCGAAACAGGCGTCGTACAGTAACGTAGGAATCGTTGTTTTTGTAAAATTGTTTAACACAAAAAGCACGCTGTTGTCCCGTGAAGCGCTCCATCGTGACTAAAATTGCATGTAGCGACGCATAGTTTCCCGCCACCCGCGCACCCCTCCCTCCAACGGTATTCGAGAAATTTAGTGTTGCTATTTGCAAAAATTATTGGCCCACCCTGTATTATCTAGTGCCAAATAAATGTGTTTGTATTTATTATAAAATTACATAGGTATTGTGTCACCTGAACAATTCACAAAGATCCAAAATACTTTCCACCAATCTTCACCAACAATAGTGTATCAAGCGCTTGGCGGCCGCTGCGCGGCACTCTCGCCTTCGCGCGCTAGATGGCCACAATTCTAACCTAACCTAACCCAAATAAATTCCTTTTTTTAGTAAATTAGGTGGCAATGTATAATGAAGGACAAGTTAAGATAATTGTTGATCTTTACTTGACGTTTTCTATAGAATAATTAGTTGACGTTGTAAGAAAGAAGAATTACTTTATTAGAGGATAATTTTTCCGTTGCTTAATTATAAAATGAGAAGTTTGATCACGTAGCCAATAAAGAAATGTTTGGCTTAACTTATAATTTCTAATTTCCAATATATAAGAAAAACCAAATCACAACCTATCAAATCAAATCAAATCAAATCATTTATTATTCATTACATTTTGGGTATTACATGGTCGTATGGTTAATATAAAATGAATCACCAAAATCTGCCTGTGAGGCGTATGAATCGTTTGGTTAACAAAAGTGACACTAAAATTACATTTTCAAATTACATTACATTAATTACATAAAAAAAAACATGTCAACAAGTGGTAAACTAAAAAGATTAAAATTTCCTATAATAACTTACAAATGTCATCAGATAAAATTACAATAATTATACAATATATTAGAAAAATAAATGAGAAAATGTAAAATGTCATCACACACATTATTCTATACAAAATTATTATCATTTAAAAAATCCTGGACATTATAATAACACTTTGTTAACAAAATAGATTTCAATTTATTTTTGAATAGTTCTGTATTGTGAACCTTTATAAGATGGGGTATTTTATTAAATATTTTTGGAGCCATGCATAGAAGACTTTTAGTCATCAGACTAGTTTTTGCAATGTGCATACACAACCTATTATTATTACGCCGATTTCGCTTGACAACGTCTGATATGCGAGGAAATAATTGAGGGTTCTTGTGTACAAAGATTGCAACTTCCAGTATATATAGAGACGGAAGTGTCAGTAGGTTATATTTGATAAAGTATGGTTTGCAACTAACTGTAGGTTGAAGGCCAAACATCGATCTTATGCAACGCTTTTGTGCCTTGAAAATCACTATACTATTAGTCGAAATCCCCCAGAAAATTATGCCATATCGCAGATTTGAAGAAGCTAAGCCATGATAGGCTGTAAGTATAGCATCAATATTAACTAACGCGGATAATTTATAAAGGGCATAGGCGCAACTGCTTATCTTTTTACATAGTTCGGCAACATGATATTTCCAATTCAACTGTCTATCAATATGCAAGCCTAAAAATTTAGTTGAGACTACTTCATTTATAATTTGATTTTGATAGCAGACATTAATGACTTCATGTAGCTGAGGCCTTTGACTGTAATGCATGACTTGAGTTTTAGAAAGATTAATTTTTAAATTATTGTTATCTAACCAGCGAATGATTGAAGAAAGACAGTCGTTAATGTCATCTTGATATTGTTCTGGCCTTTTATACTGAATAGATACAGCACTGTCATCTGCGAATAAGGTCATTGGATGACTGGTGCATTTAGGCAAATTGTTTATATAAATTATGAACAATAGCGGGCCTAAAATGCTGCCCTGTGGTACGCCATATGTGACCATTCGTGATGTAGATTGACATGTTTCCTCCTGTTTAGTACATGTGTTTATTCTGGAAATTGTAGTCACTTGTGATCTATTAGAGAGATATGATTTTAATAAATTTAAAACGTTTCCACGAACTCCATACGATTCAAGTTTTCTCAATAGTATAGAGTGATCTACATAGTCAAATGCCTGTGTCATGTCACAGTATATGGCACAAGTTGGGGTTCTTTTATCGACATTGGTAATTATTTTTTCATAAAATTCATCTATAAGAAATTTATAAAGAATGTTAAAATGGACACATGCATCTACACGATAGTACCTAACCGTCTTGAGTCGAGGTTCGATACCCAAAGACCTCTGGCGCGACTTTGATATTTAGTATATAGTCTGATGACTAAAAACGTGTAATGCCAACTGCAAAGAACATGTTAGGAAATAAGATAATACCGAATGGTAAACCTATATCCATACCTAACACATTAATAAAATTAATAAAAAATATTAATAACATTATTAATGATGCACACATCACGCACAAATCGGCCTTCACATTACAACTGCGTAATTTGCTTTTCAAACATTAACCATTATACAATACACGTGGTCCATTGCTGTTTATCTTAAATAGTACAAAATAGTTAACAAAGTAAGCCAGCAACTTATTTAGAGTGATTAGATCTTTACGTTAGTAACAGTTAAAAGATGGATTACGAAAATGTGAGACATTTTACATCATACACGAGGAATAAAAACAGGTTTGTTTGTAAAAATGTTTACAATTACATTACTGGGTGAAACCCGATTTTTCGATAAACTAGTTTGGACTAGGCTAAACTGGTTTTGAATTTGTTTATTATCTTATTGTACCAAAAATACTTTCTAGTTTTTTTTATAACATGACGTGACATGACGTTAATTAGTGGTGACAGCGCATTGTACCAGGGAGTATGTAAGCTCTACGATCGAACGAATCTCAGTCATCATAAAATTGCGCGTGCAGCATCGGACACGCTTCGAGCAATGTCTAAATGCAAAGTCGTACACGCCATAAAAGTAAAACTTCTAAAAAAATAAAGAAGAACTATGGATGAAAGATTTAGAGAGATAGAGAGAGACGGAAAAAAACACAACATTTTCATGCGTAGGTACTTTCTTCAGTTGTTCATACGTAGCGTCTGCCCACAGGCTTTCACCGCTTCACAAAATTCTTAGAAGGTACCTAGGTGCTTCTTATCTCTAATATTTTATCAGTCACAAGAATATTTCAATAAATTCGCATTTTATCTACCACGTGAGTAGAATAGGTATAAGTACAGATGCCAGCACATAAAGCTACCCGAATCTGACAAATTTCGCCAATTGAAACTTAACCTTATACTTTTGTGATAAAGTTGAAAATCTATATAAAATTTGACAGATTGGGGTAGCTGGATGTGCTGGCATGTGTAGTTTAATTTCAGCCACTATTTATACAACTGTCAATTTTCCCGCCGAATCAATATTATTAAATAGGTATGAGCAAAGACAATTCATGAGTCACAAAATAATATTATTGATAAGATGTACGCGGAATTATTCAGTGTATACAACAATGCAAAAACCATATTGTTATTAAAGAAAACCACTTTAAGATATTGCTCTTCTGGAAATCAAATATAATCGTTTACTATACTTTAGCAAATTGTTTTTACGTTTTCTTTATAAGAAATTATTTAGGCAAGTAAAATAAACTCTTGCTTTTAACATCAAAATTGTCACTCATATCTTCTGGAACCCAGTGACCCAGATACATAAAGCGATAAACTTTGTTTAGGCAGGCATTGCCTAGATACAAAGGAGGGATTTTTGAGTATGATATAATTAAAATATTCTCCAGGCCAATTTCGTGGCATGGCAGGCTCAACGCAAACTAGCAGGGCATATTATAGCGCACAGGTGGGGGCGCCTGCGCAGGAGCACTCTCATGATCCGATGTGAGGGGCTAGCCGACACGACCAGAGAGAATCGAATTCTCAAAACTGACAGCTCTCTCCGAGTCTCAGGGGCGTACACATTAATACTATTTTTGGGGCGACCCGGTATTTGAGCCCAGGACCTCATCCTTATACTTTTACTATACTGTAGACTGCTAGAGATGTATACTATGAAAAAATATCTATATCTTTTGCCTGTTTGCACAAACAAGTGTGCACTCAGATGTATCATTTGACTGCAACAATATTTTTAAGATAAGTGCACTTGACACTGCTTAGTGCGACGCACTTCAATCAAATGCGCAATTTATGTATATCTTGACAAGCCAGAGAGACTTACGGAACGCAGGCGTCGTCACATACTCTGACTTGCTGACTATAAGAACAGTTGGTACGTATTACATAGTTTGGATGGACCCGAGATTTGCACCCAGGACCTTATCCTAATAATCTTACTATACCGCAGAGGCTAGAGATGTATACTGTTTGCCAAAAATATATTTATACAGTTTGCCTGTTTGCACAGACAAGTGTGCACTCAGAAGTATCATTGGACCAACCCGGGATTTGAACCCAGGACCTTATCCTAATAATCTTACTATACCGTAGAGGCTAGAGAGGTGCACTGTTTACCAAAATATATGTATACCGTCTGCCTATTTGCACAGACAAGTGTGCACTCAGGTGTACATTGGACCAACCCAGGTTTCGAAGCCAGGACCTTATCCTTATAATCTTACTATACCTTAGAGGCTATAGATTGATGTTTTCCAAAAACATATTTATATTATCATTTGGTTTCAACAATACTTTTAAGATAACTGCTCTTGACACTGCTTATTGCGACGTTCTTCAATAAAATGCGCAATTTATGCATATCTTGACTTGCCAGAGTACTTACGGAATGGAGGCGTGGTCACATACTCTGACGTGCTAACGATAAGAATATTTGGTAGGTACGTATTACATAGTTTGGAGCGACCCGAGATTTGAACCCAGGACCTTATCCTTATAATCTTACTATACCTACCGTAGAGGCTAGAGATGTATACTGTTTGCCAAAATTATATTTATACCGTTTGCCTGTTTGCACAGACAAGTGTGCTCTCATATTGATCATTGGACCGACCCAGGATTGAACCCAGGACCCTATTCTTCTTATCTTACTATATAATATTTATTTATATCTTACTAACTTACTATACCGTAGATGCTAGAAATTTATGTTTACCAATATCATATTTATATTATCATTTGTTTCAACAATACTTTTAAGATAACTGCACTTGACACCGCTTATTGCGACGTACTTCAATCAAATGCGCAATTTATGCATATCTTGACTTGCCAGAGAGACTTACGGAACGGAGGCGTGGTCACATACTCTGACGTGCTAACGATAAAAACAGTTGGTATGTATTATATAGTTCTGAGTAAATGGCGCGCAAAGTTTATGCTATAATTTTCCTTTTTAGGGATCCGTACCCAAAGGGTAAAACGGGATCCTATTTCTAAGACTTCGCTGACTGTCTGTCACCAGGCTGTATCTCATGAACCGTGATAGTAAGAAAGTTGAAATTTTCACAGATGATGTATTTCTGTTGCCGCTATAACAACAAATAAAATAAAAAACAAAATAAGAAAAATATTTAAGGGGTTCCATACAACAAACGTGAAATTTTTGCTCGTTTTTATAGATAATGGTACAGAACCCTTCGTGCGCGAATCCGAATCGCACATGGCCGGTTTTTTGACCTCGTTTTTTAAGTTATCTTAAATACAATTACTAAAACATGTAGTGTAACTTAAGCATATTTATATTGTTAACATAATATACATTCAGTCAAAAAAGTATCGGGAATGGATGATTTGTTTATGGTTCCAAATTAAAAATTTTGTTTCTTTTTGTTGTTGTTAGATTGGCACAACTGTTTTCCATTTTGGCGCGTAATACAGTGCTGGTTTAGTAATATCATATATAGTGTGTATTGAGAATTTCATAATGGAGCAAAATATCGAACGAAGAATTTGTCTTAAATTTTGCATCGCTAATGGAATTTCGTGTTCGGAGTCACTGAAAATGTTACGGAAGGCTTACGGTGAATCGACTTTATCAAAAACTCGTGCTTATGAGTGGTTCAAAGCGTTCAGAAGCGGTCGAGATGTGATGAAAGATTTGCCTCGCTCTGGTAGGCCATCAACGTCTGCAACTGAAGTTAACATCGCAAAAATGAAGGAAATAGTGACTGAAAATCCTCATTCCACTCTGAGAGAGATAGCCGCCGAAGTTTCTTTATCTCACGAGTCGATTCGTACCATTTTAACTAATCATTTGGGTATGAAACATGTTGCCGCTCGGCTAGTCCCAAATGATCTGAATTTTCTCCAAAAACTCAATCGCATGAAAGTCGCTGAGGACATGGTAGAACGAGTCAATTCCGACCCAACATTCATGAAACGCATTGTTACTGGTGACGAGACGTGGGTTTACGAGTTTTACATGCAAACTAGTCAACAAGCTTCGGAGTGGCGCCTTCCAACTGAACCGAAACCGAAAAAACCACGCCAAAGTCGATCAAAAGTCAAAGTCATGTTGACTGTTTTCTTTGACCATCGCGGTGTTTTGCGCTCTGAATTCTTACCGGAAGGTCGAACGGTAAATAAAGAATATTATTTGAGCGTTATGCGGCATTTAAGAGAGCAAATTCGACAAAAAAGGCCAGATTTGTGGAAAGAAAATTCTTGGATTTTGCACCACGATAATGCGCCTTCGCACAAGCCCATCATTGTGAACGAATTTTCGACCAAACTCTCAACAAATACCATCCAGCAACCACCATATTCACCAGATATGGCTCCAGCTGACTTCTTTCTTTTTCCTAAACTCAAATTACCACTTCGTGGTACCCGTTTTCAATCGGTAGAAGACATAAAAGAGAATTCGCGGCGAGAACTGAACTCAATTCCGAAAGCAGCGTTAAAAAAATGTTTTGATGAATCGATTATTCGTTGGCGTAAGTGTATCGTTTCTGAAGGAGCATACTTTGAAGGTGATAAAATAAATTTGGATGAATAACAAACATTTTGTATATTATTGATCTTTTCCCGGTACTTTCTTGACAGAGTAGTATTTGTATATATATTAGTACAACTTTAAATGAGGAAAACAGTTTAACCCTTTATCGGTCATAGCGCATGTTCATCATTCATTGTTTTTGTCTTATTACGACACAATAGCGTTTAAAATGAGGTATTAATTATGCCATTGTCCAGCAAATGCTTTAAATAAAATTATTATAAGGATTTAGGTGTTATCGTCGGATTAAAACAAAATGTAATTTTCACAGCAATATTATAAAGGCCAAAGTGTGTGAGTGTGTATGTTTATTACTTCTACACGTCTAAACGGCTGGAGCAATTTTAATGAAATTTGGTGTGGAGATAACTTACACCCTGGTTGAACACATATGCTATAATTTATTAGAATTTATAAAGTTTAACGCGGGTAAAACCGCGGGGCACAGCTAGTAACATAAATACATATCTCTTTATCAATACCTATCTCTTCACTTAGTTTACATTAAAGTAAAGTCTCACTAGGCATTATAATACGACTTGGTCCACATTATTTAAAAACAAATAAATTTGTAGAAAACTAACTAATATAACAATAAAAGCAGTAAATCAGTAACTCTTACTTATACAAAGTATGTCAAGATTTACTGATGAGTAGTAAAAATAACTATGAAAATTGATATTTAAGCAATAATATTAAAATATAGTAAATGTGTCCCCATTTCTAGTTATTGCGTAAGTAAGCAGGTTCGATAATAAAATACTATTTAAACATTTACAGTTTAATAAAAATACGATAAATATGATACTCCGTCGTAAATCTACAACACGAATGGAGGTGACCCCGGCGACAAAGATCATCTCTAGGAGAACTCACGATTATTAAGAAGACTGCATCTGTGACGCAGTACTTACTTACTTATCGTATGGACAGTGGTTGCCCTAGTGTCAGAGTTGTTCAAGCCGCCCAGTAGGCCTCTGACATGGCTTAACGACTGTTGCCAAATGGCTACAACCGGGACCGACAGTTTGACGTGCCTTCCGAAACACGGAGACGTTTGAAAATTAAACCATTTTGCGGTCAATATCTATGATGACTGACCGCGGGCCTAGTTGCTTAACCTCGCCAATCGCTTACGGACCGGCGAGAGCATCTGGCTATGAGCGCAGTGGTTAGTTAGTTAGTGGGGAGATTGATTTCCTCCTAGTTGGGTCATTGTGCGTGAACTAATGGATGAAACTAGCTACTGGAACCATCCTAGTTCCACTCAGAAGTCCGGGAGACCACGAAATCTTGACTTAAGGGCCTCTTGTAGCGTCTTCGGATCATTCGGAAACTTTGCCCATTGGCATGCAACACTCTTGCAGAATAGCAGTACCTAAGACTGCTGCTGTTTCTTCATTTCAATGCACCCTCTGTACAAGGGGCTGTCTATGACGCCAAAATTGAAGAATTGTTTGTTTAGTGTTCAGTGGTAGTGGTTAAAGTAGTCGCGTTCATCCCTCATGTTCCGAATTTCATCCCTTAACAGATCTACTATTTATATGACCTTCCACCTTTCCTTATAAACCGTAACACTGAGAATCTTGTAATTGGCCTTCTACTCCTATTTCTTGTACCATTTCTAGTCTAGCTGCAAGTTTTTATCAGACAAATTGGTGTTTTTCCGCAAGTTTGAGCCAATACTACAATGTACTCCAAATAAGCTACTTGCGCCATATAAAGCACAAGTTCGCCCGCACCTGGAGTACTGCTCACATCTCTACGCCCCCAAATACCAGCTCGACCCACTTGACTACCCAAAAGGCCTGCTGTATGACCAATCTTACGGAGCAGCGGAGAGACTTTGAGTCTCTCTGTGTGTTTTATCGTCTCTTTCATGGGGAATACTTAGAGTAGCTGTTTGACCTGGTGCCATCGTCCTCATTCTGTCATTGCATCACTAGCTCTCAACGAATAATGTTCACCTGTACCACCTAGAAGGGCATTCATGAAAGGGCTATGATGTTGGTAGCACAAGAGCAATACCGTAAAAATGAGTTTAAAACCATGTCTGAACACTCTAGACCTCAAAGGAGCAAAAACACAAAACGATATGAAGTGCCCATTTGTAACAATTATTATGGACGAAGGTGCAGAAATTTCTTAGTTCCTACTATATTCAATAGTTTACCTCCTGATTTAGAGAATAGCTGTGTTTAAAAAAAAAATTATTTATAAAGAAACTGAGATATCACTTACTGGGTATTGTTCACAAGAACCTTTACGAATAGTAAGGTATTATGAATAGTAAGCAAATAATGTTAAATACACAATTAGTTAAAAAAGGGAGCTACATCTGCCAACAAACTGCTATGCAGTTTGGCAGAAGTAATTTATTTGTTGTTAATCGATGTGTTATGGAATAAATCATTTTTCATTATTTTTTTCATTTTTCATTTTAGAAGCGATTTCGTCAAGCCGTTATCTGGTTGCCATATTAAAGGCTCTACCTAGTTTGGCATTAGATTATTATTATTTATACTAAACAGTACTTGACTCTTTTCAAAACGATGTTGTTTAAGACTTGAGTTATATCGATATATTTTACGCAACACATTGCAGAGGTACACGGCCCAAGACTCCAGCTAAGAATGTCGCCACCTATCAAACCAACGATCGCCCTATTTCGTAAACAAGGAAAATTCTATCACTATTATAAATTTGTCTCAATATTAACTGTTATTATCGCCAATAAGGCACACCTTGTCCCTTTCAAATGTGCTCAAACCACATAGCTGAGAGCAGGCGGCGCCCGTTTTGTTTGCCTTGAATGAACGCCCTTTAACCGGACCGATGGACTTGCTTTGGCAATATAAACGACATACGAGATTATAGTATTGTGCTTGAGAAAACATACTTTTTGTATGGAAGCTTCTATTCGAACATTTATATGTTAAAACCAATTTGTTTTTCTACCAAAATCAGAAACATTTATTGAAGTTATACTTCTTTTGGCGCGATGGAGAAAAATTATGAGAATGAATTTTTACGATGCGCGCGCACACCGACACCAAAAAATTTAACAGCATCGTAGAAATAGCAGCATGAAGTTAGGTCTAGGTGGTATGAAAATGTATGAGAGTGAATTTTTAAGATGCGCGCGCATCGTGCGCGCGCATCGTAAAAATAACAGCATGACGTTAGTTCTAGGTGGTATGAAAATTGATAACTATGTTCAAGTTGTATATTAAGAAGTATAACTTCTAACGCGTGTACATAAGTACACACAAGTTTATTTTTTAAATGTAAACAACAGAAGAGTTGTACGATAAGAGTTGCATATCTTTTTAACGATTTCAGTATTTTTTTGGACGCTACTATTTCCTAACAGGTTGTTTTATACTAAATAGAAGCAGAGTTGTTTTAAACCTAACTTTTTGATTATTAAGCCAAAAGAGGATTAATACATGTGTTAAAAAATCACATGATGTATACTTGCATAATACGGTATAGAAAAATAAATAATTAAATTAAATGCGTCAGACTCGGACATGACGGGTTTCTTATCAAACTAAAAGATTAAAAATATCACGTTTCTTGAATGAATTTCTGTCTTTAATATCCTTCTTTTATTTGTTGTTATAGCGACAATAGTATTTACACTCTATAAAAATATTTTACTCCACCTATTACGGTTTATGAGATAGACGGCTGGTAGATGGACGGATGGATAGCGGAAGCTTTTCACTAATAGCGTTCCATGTGAGGCGCTCATAGCTAGATGTTCTCACTGGTCCGTAAACGATCGGCTAGGTTAAGCAGCTGGGCACGCGGTCAGTCCATAGATGAGAGACCACCAAACTGGTTAAATTTCTGAGCGAATCCGTCTTTTGGATGGCACCTTAAGCTGTCGGTCCCGGTTGTAGCCAATAGGCAACAGACGTTAAGCCATGTCAGAGGCCTACTGGGCGGCTTGAACAACTCTGACGCTAGGGTAACCACTACCCATACGATAAGTAAGTAAGCGTTATTTGTGTGGAACCGTAAAACACCATGTCCATGAAGATGAGATGACACACGAAAGTTAAAGCTACCGCCCAATTCGCCGGTCATCGTAATCCTGATCGACGTTCAAATAGATGTAGATTATTATTTTTTTTAACAACTCCCGCACTAGGGAATCTAATCCCTGTGTCGTGGGGTACTTTACAAACATATAATAGATGGAAACAAATTACATCCAGACTCAGAACAACTATTTATAGGTCACACAAATAGTTGTCCGGCGCGGTACTCGAACCCGCGACACGAAGCGACGAGGCGACTGTCTTAGCCGTGCAGTCAAAAATTACTAAATCATTCGAAAATGACTAAATCATTCGTTAAATCGGCTTCCATGAGCACATGTGACGTCATAAATGGTCCGGAATCAATTTTCAACGTTGAACCCGATTGAAGTGATGATTTAGTAATTTTTTTTACCTTCATCTATTTAAACGCTGATCATGATCACTATGACCGGTGACTTAGCCGGTAGCCCCCAAGGAGCGGTACTGGGCCTCTACCAGCTAAGTCACCGAACATCGATTTCTTAAATGGCGTTCAAATAAATAAAGGTTAAAAACGTCTTAATCAATCGTTAAATCGGCTTCAACGTTGATAAATAATCGATTCCGGATCATTTATGACGTCACATGTGCTCATGGAAGCCGAATTAACGATTGATTAAGTCATTTTTAACCTTTATTTATTTGAACGCCATTTAAGAAATCGATGTTCGGTGACTTAGCCGGTAGAGCCCCTGGTTAATTCAAGGAACTACGGATTAAAGCAATCCGATTATCAATTAAAGAGCCAATTATTGACATTATCATTATATACACGTGATTTCTGGGTAGCGTGTAATTGTTAAATACCTCCACCCCAGAGTGCGCTTCAAGTAATTTCATTAATATGTTCTTGTTGTGTTCACCCCCAAAAGGTGTGAGTGGGTTGCCAGAGTTCATCGTGGGGTTAAGGCAACGTGTGACTAATGCCGTGTGCCGAACGTCATAGGTTATACTTAGTCCTTAGGTACCTGCCATCATTTGCCGATATGGTAGTAATAAAAACGGTAGGTATATGTAATAGAAGTGAAAACTCTTTGTCGGACAGAAAAAACAGACTAGAATTCAGTGCGTCACTGATCCGAGTGAGTTGAGTGGACTCGGATAAGCTCGGTTCAGCGTCACCGGCCGAACGTGACGGTTGACCTACGGTTACTTCTCAAGAAAGCGCGACTTAAGATTTCAATTCTGGAATAGATCATGAGTGGACTCGGATAAGCTCGGTTCAGCGTCACCGGCCCGAACGTGACGGTTGACCTAGGGTTACTTCTCAAGAAAGCGTGACTTAAGATTTCAATTCTGGAATAGACTATAATATACTGGCTGTGCCCCACGATTTGACAGGCTATATACTTTATAAATTATAGCCTATGTATTATTCGGAGGATATACATGAGAGCTATATTAGGTACTACAGCTCCATTAAAATCCGTTCAGTAATTTTTGTTTAGAAGAGTGATAAACATCCATACATATCCATACTTACAAACTTTCGCATTTATAATATTAGTAGGATTTATTTGCTTTAAATATACGAGTAGGTAGGTGTATGGTCTTTAATATTGCAATTTCATTTTAGTATGCAAATTCTTTGTACAATATTAATAAATCTAAAAATAACACGTGGTTTAATTACAATTGCTTATCTGTTAAGTAATGTTGCACCGAATGATATGTTTTTTCCAGGAACAATGCAATAAGTACTTTTATTAAGTTTTGTGATGGTAAATCTATGCCGCAATGTCTTAAGTCGAAAGTCTTCGACCAGTATATTAGTTGCCAATGATGAACTGATGACTTACTGCACATAGAAGTCAGCGCTTGCTCTGGGCCTCAAGGTCACCCATAGTTATTATAACCAAAATACTACAAACATTTACCAACTGACTATTTACAAGCGCTTTTTTGAGTCTATGTGAATAAACACCCTTTTTATTTTATTTCTTACTAGCTGTGCCCCGCGGTTTTACCCGCGTTACGTGTTATAAATTATCACAGCTCCTCGCCCTTATATGATGGCGTGATAATATGTAGCCTATATGTTAACCCGACCTGTTAGTAATATTCATGCAAAATTTGAAGTAAATCCATGCAGTACTTTTTGAGTATAGTCTGGACATACATACAGACAAAAATTCTAAAAACTATATTTTAAACGATTTTATTATATGTATGTTTATTTAAGAAAACCTTCATTTAAAAACTTGCAGTGTACAAGATTAAGTAAGTAACTCTTTATTGTACACCGAATAAATAATATACAAAGAACTATGAATACGTATATTGAACAAATGGTGGTCTTATCGCTAGCTTCGATCTCTTCACAGGTAACCGTCGAATGGACCAGGAGTGAAGAAAAGGCAGTAGGGTATTTTTTGGCTTATTACAAGCGAGTATATATTTTTATGCTATGTAGTGGCGGGGCGAATTTCAGAAGATCCTCAAGACCCCATCTCACTCTTTCTGTTGGGGGCGTAGAAATCGACCCGAGAGAATACCTACCGAGACCCGAGAGGCCCGAGAGGATGGGCAGCAGCTTCATTCTGAGTACTATAACCATCTCACTGTGATCGCCGAGTAGTACAATTCAAGAGAGGTAGGGCACAGCGTTCATTCGCTCGAAGAGCAGCCCGACTGGGGAAGTACCTCCACCTTACAGAAGACATTCCTTAATAATAACATTAATAATTTAATGTTGTGTTTCTGAGTGTGAGTAAGGTCGCCAGAGCTCATCGGGGTGGGGGGGAAGGGTCAGCTCCTGTTTGCTGACTCTAAAAGGCCGTCAACGCACCCGCGACTCCTCTGGTGTTGCGAGTGTCCATGGGCGGCGGTGATCACTTAACATCAGGTGACCCGCTTGCTCGTTTGTCGACCACTACATAAAAAAAAATATGGCATATCCCCCCAAAATAATTGTAAGGGAGGCTTTTCTCTAGCAGTGGACTTCTTACACCTATTACCTGTCTTACTCTACTCTGTCTTTGTTCTGTGGTGTCTTATGATGATATCTTTTTTTAACAATATATATATTTTTGTATATATATATATATATTTATTATTAACAATATATAAGTTAATAAATTCATACATACTTATTTATTAGGGAGGTGAAATGAGAAGAAGATTGTAGTTATCCGTTAAAGAGCAAGAAAATAGCTCGTCACCATTTTCTTAAAATTGTCCAGTGGTGACAGAGTACATCTAACAGATTATAGCCAGTTAGAATACTACCATGGCCTCTACCCCAATACTCACGCTCGCCAAAGACCTACATAAATCGCGCCAAACCGTCTATTTCCACGTGTTTATTTATTTTCCCCACTGAGTGACTTGAGTCACGTAGCCGTGTGTATTTGTGAGCTCACCGCTCACCTAGTTACCCACATGCAGAGGTTACTAACCGCTGCTGATATTTTCAGCCTTGGGCATTGTCATTCTTTGTTGTTATATTACATTACTACGTGTAACTACGAGTAGGTTGACTGGAATATGATATTTCCGTGCCCATTTTTACCAGCGGAATATAACAGTCAACGCTAGTGCAAAAGTTCGGCACCGGAGCAGGTTTCCCGCGTTCCCGGAGCTCCTCATTATCAGGCGTCTAGAGAAGTCCACGGCAGGTTAATAATAATAATAAAGTCTTTTATTTTTATATTACATTCGGAAAATGTACAATAATTTAGTTAGTATATTTATAGTTTTTAAATTAAGCTTTTAAGCTTAAACTAAATTTCTGCAGTGCTGATCTTCCGATAGGGCCACTACATACTGGTTGGTGAGATGAGTAACACAAACAGACAGCATTACATAACAGACAAAATAACAAAATCATAACAGACAGAATTACATATCATTTCAAGATACAATTTAAAATTCGTGAATTGATATAATATTATACACAATGAATACATTCGATTATTATTATGAATTTATTAAAATATAAAACCGACAGGGAAAATAATTACGAACTACAAATAAAAATAACAAATATACTTAAATAACAAATGCTCGTGATAAGAATCGATTATTCAAACAAGGTTTAGTCAGTGGAAGTCGGACACTTTTTGCGGGTGGCATGCGAAAGAATTCCCCGGCGTTATCATAAAAAGAAAGCACGCTACGTCACTAGAAACCCTTACATCATAAGCTTGATATTGTCAAATGCTGGACATACATACCTCCTCCAAAGGTTTCTATAACGGTGGCGATGTTGCCCGACTACCTAGTGTGTCCCTTAGTCGCCTTTTACGATACCTTCGGGATAGAACCCAAACACCATGGTATCCCTTTGTGGACGCGGCAATCAAATAAAAGTACCTTGATTGTCGTATCCCCACCGATATCGTAACATTTTATACGATCCGAATGACGATAGCACGACTTACCAAAACATGACAAAGTTATTAGAAACACTCGTGACACGGCAATCCCATATATTATGCTAACCGGTGGAGAGTAGGTATGAGCGCAAACGCACCCCGACCACCGTCGCGGTCCATGACCCTTAGAGAAAAGATTCATTTGTTTGTACGTCATGGATAAACTCCAAAACAACTTAACTGATTTCAAAAATAAACATTCACTTATCGAAAGCTACAAAAAGTTAAGCTCATCACAAATACACCTATAAAATAATTATTAGGCGTAAGTACTAATAAAACTTAAAATAATATAATTTTCCTTTCTATTTATTATTTTTTTAAGAACGTCAACGCCCGCAGTTGGGATTCTAATCCCTGTGTCGCGGAGTACTTTACAAACATATAATTGACAGGCACAAATTACATCGAGACTCAGAACAGCTATTTATGGGTCACACAAATAGTTGTCCGGCGCGGGACTCGAACGCCCGATACGAAGCGGCGAGGCGACTGTCTTACTATCGCTGCGCCACACGCGCAGTCCATTTACCCGTGTGAAGTCTAGACAGGTCACTAGTAACTAAAAAATCTTCTTTTAAACACCGTTTTTTGTAAAAAAAAAAAACAATTCATTATCAGTTGTTAAACCTAGCGGTATCGGTAGCGACCTCCAATCAATCAAATAGCAGACGGTTAATAAGAGGAGGTAATTAAAATTATTATATGATAGATAAATTCCTAGTCTACAAAGTACTTATATAACAGTGCTTCGCAAACAACAAATAACATAAATTAGTCACTTTGTCTAGAATGCTTCCTGTATACGAACACTGAATGAATTGCTTTTAGAGTAGGATTTACGATGGCACGGTAATGAGGGCTACCGTTTTTGTGCTCACCAGTCGGCGCCACTGTCGCGGAAGGTCCACTATAGCTGATCAAAATCATTGTTATTGTGGACGGGACGAATGTTTTTACGAAAAATATTTAAAATCCTGTTAGTGTTTCATAAATAGCATGCCGCAGTGTTATGCAGTCCCCGCAACACTGCGGCATGCTATTTATGAAACACTTTAACAGGATTTTAAATATTTTTTCAAATATTTATTACAGTCATCGAGCTGTTACTCATTTTGTAATTTATTTAGTTTTAAACCAAAATGTTTAGTTATAATCGCAGTTTTTATTAATAAACAGCGTAACCCGAACAAAACAGTGTATTTTGACGTTTCGTAGACCTGCCGCGATGCTGGCGCCTCTAGCGGCAAATTGATACGCGGTAGCCCTCATTGAATGTACACACGGCTACATCCAATATAACTTGACCTCTCATTGTATGGAAATCCTATACAACGTGGGATCAGCTTATACTGGAAATGTCTAGCTTGATATGTAGCCGTGTGCATGAATAGGATGGTACTTGTGAAGTGAATGAGTTCCTTAATTATGTTTAGCGCGCATTTTTAGGGTTTTAAGACAAAAATAAACCTTACTGTGCGATCGTTATAATTAAGGAATGTCTTCTGTAAGGTGGAGGTACTTCCCCAGTCGGGCTGCTCTTTGAACGAATGAACGTCAACATTTAATCAACATTTAAAATATTAAAGTTATTATTAAGGAATATCTTTTGCAAGGTGGAGGTGCTTCCCCAGTCGGGCTGCTCTTTGAACGAATGAACGTCAACATTTAAAATATTAAAGTTATTATTAAGGAATGTCTTCTGTAAGGTGTAGGTACTTAAACGCTATCCCCTACCTCTCTTAAAGATGAATCTTTAATTATTTTTTATTTGTGTGGCCAAAGCAAGTGGTTGATTTATTATGCCATTTAGTAACTAATACTAGAAGACCGATATTAAAGAAATATATCTCTCTCTTACCATATAAAATAATATTTTGCTCTAATTCCCAAAAGCGACTAAAATATTTTCTCCTAAGACACTTTATTTTCCACTTATAATGTATATGATGCAAAAATATATAATTAGTAACCAAAATTTGTTGGTGAACTCATTATACATGTAGATTTGGGTGCTTATGTGTGTGAACTGAGGGACCCACTTAAGGCGATATATCTTTTTAATTATGTCTTTACAAACTCTAATATTCCTTTTACAAATATTTGCACAACTTTTACTAGCTCTATTGTTAGTTAAACTGCAAAAATCCGCAAAAATAAAAGTGGGCTCTCTGTCCACACATACATTTATTTCTTACATACACAAAATATGAGTGTGTCGGATGATATGCAAACATACGAAACATATGAACATATACATAAATACTTACAATTTAATAAAATGTGTTCTAATAAAACAAAGTAATACAAGTCAATCAATTTTAATGTGTGTTCAAATATTAATATGTTAGTTGGTACAATATTGATTTACATATTGCTACAGAGAACAGTGGGTTGTAGTGCAACACATTCCATTGATATGTTTTCCAGGAAATATGGCTTAGATATAATAAGATCCATAAGGCCGTAACGCACAGGCCATATTTATTTATTATATATTATATTAATTTGGAAAACCAAAAGCAAGAAATACAAAATAAATAGATGTTATAAGCAACACATAACCATTTACAGGTCTTCACTTTTAATATACTTACTTATCGTGGTTACCCTAGTGTCAGAGTTGTTCAATCCGCCCAGTACGCCTCTAACATGGCTTAGCGACTGTTGTCTAATGACTACAACAGGGACCGACAGCTTAAAGTGCCCTCCGAAGCACGGAGACGCTCAGAATTTTAATCACTTTGGCGGTCACCCATCTTTGGACTGACCGCGGGCCTAGCAGCTTAACCTCGCCAATTAGACCGGTGAGAGCATCTGGCTATGATCATGCCATATGCTCGTATTAAATTCAACACAGTTGCCAATACTGTTTACATATAGAGATAATTTTACAAAAGAATTATTGCAGACTCTCGCCTACACAACGATAGCACTACAAAGTCAAAGTCAAAAATTAGTTAGTAAAAAATTTACATTTATGTGGAATCGTTATTTTTTACCCTACCGTGCAGTGCATGACGTGGCAGCTACTGAGAAACACTGCCTGAAAACTCAGTAGGAATCCTTTTTTAAAATAAAATATACTTATACTGGAATATCTACCAGAGGATGGGCAGCAGCTTCCTTCTGATTACTATGACCCATACTGCGATCGCCAACCCGCCTGCCAAGCGTGGCGATTATGGCATATCCCCCCAAGACGATTCTTGAGGGAAGCTTGTCCAGCAGTGGACTTATTTAGCTGTAATGATGATGATGATGATGATGATTAATATAATAATAAGGCCCTGGGTGCAAACAAACACCTAGTAGTAGTCCGGATTCTGAAAGTTGGCGGTGTTTGGTGCCCGTGCCTTGGTGAGTACGTAAAGTAAACCCTGAGGAAATTACCTCTACATATAAAATTAACTGATATAATATATTAATAATTAACATATTCACTAATATACTCCCTGGAAAACATTTACAATACTATCATTATTAAAACTAAGATAAATAAATTAATAAACCATGTAGAAATAAAATTAGGCAGTCTTTTCATTTGTTACTCTTACAAAGAAGTTAAGGATATGTCATGGCCTTAAGTGTTTAGTATCATTAGTGATTAATTAAATAACATTATTATATTAAGTATATAGTTTAAGTAAATATTTTGTACAATAGAGCTTTATTGTGCGATCACATCTGTGCGTCAATTTCCATAGAAGTGCTAATTAACGGTTCCTTTTGGGTGATAATATTTCCATACACAATACTGAAATATTTCCATTAAGTCATTGCATTAACTTTTTTAATCATTACGGTGGCAGAAGATTTTTTTTTTACTTCTGTATTATCACTGGACACAAATGAAGCTTAGGTTTAGCTAAGGTAGCTTTTTTGTTAGCAGTAAAAACAAAATTCAAATTGCCTTTAAATTTTGCAGTATTTAAAGATCAAATTAGATAAAAAATGTGACGTCATATGTTAGTATAACATATGACGTCATTTGTAGTGTAGTAATAGAATCTCCATAGTAACAGTCGTAATGCAAGAACGGGACAGAGCATCCCCTCGACAATTGTCTCCAAGAACTTTAAATACTTACATCGAAAATAGGTTTTTGCTTTTTAAATTATTATTTTCTATTTCTCTTCTTGTTCAAGTTCAAGTCTTTAGTAAATTCAACATCAGTCCGATCCCCTTCTGCCACAGATATTACACTTTATATTACGTCCGTGTCTTTTAGCGAGTCACTCACATATTTGTAGTTTTACTCTAGCCCTCGCTTGGGTCTACTGTCCACCGAAGCAGCGAAAGCCACTTCATATTGTTAAAAAAAATAACTAAGTTTTCGTTCGCCCGGAAGCTTAAACGCTCCTCGTAAAAAAAATATTGGTCGAAATAAGTCAAATTTGATTGCATGTATTTGATTGCATCTAAAAACAATTTTAGTAACTAAGTAAAGTTTTAAGATATTTAAGATTGTGAATAAGATTTAATTATCAGATGGAATGCGCGTGTTCTCACTCATAATATATATTCATCTAAGTTCGTTTTAATGAAACGCAGTTCAGAACCATGCTTGATAACTAATCAGCTACCTACCGGAAGAAGATTATAATAGAGAAATAGGAACAAGAGTATGAGAAGTCTCCTATCCTGCACCGCGTTACTACGAAGGGAAGCTGCTGCGAATCACATTTTTTTTATAATTAAACCAAAAGACTTAGAAGAAGATCGTGATCATGATCGGCTTTCAAATAGATAAAGGTTACCTTCAGGTTCCATGAGCACATGTGACGTCATAAATGATCCGGAATCGATTTTCAACGTTTAATCCGATTGAACGAATGATTTAATTTCTTAAACTTCATCCATTTGAACGCCGATCACGAACACGATGATCGGCGTTTTAGGCGGTAACTTCCCTGGTAAGTATAGCTACCAATAATTAATGATAAGTAAATATATATACACTATAGGAGAATTTTGGTTACGGAATTCTAAAAAGCTCTTCTGAACTTTACATACCTTTAATAGTAATAGGTTGAAACGATGATGTGGATAGGGCCATATGCGAAAAAGTTTAGAACAAAAAAAGGATAATAATATTGGTTTCCTGGAACACGACTATAGGACTAATACAATATAGTGGCTATATCTTCTACAGGGGCTCTACCGGTTAAGTCGCCAAACATCGATTTCTTAAATGGCGTTTAAATAAATAAAGTTTAAAAATGACTTAATCAATCGTTAAATCGGCTTCAACATTGACAATCGATTCCGGACCATTTATGACGTCACATGTGCTCATGGAAGCCGATTGAACGATTAATTAAGTAATTTTTAACTTTTATTTATTTGAACGCCATTTAAGAAATCGATGTTCGGCGACTTAGCCGGTAGAGCCCCAGATGTTGTTCATCTAAAGGTAGTCTGTAAGAAGATAAATTCAATCATTGTGCGCTATCTAATAATCCCTTCAACTGGCGACGTACCAATAAATGGTTTGTTACACTTTTGTGTCTGTTATTAGTGCTACGAAACGCATTATCTAATTTTTATGTTCTCTATAGCTTGTTAATTACGATGCAATATAAACAGTATTTGTATTAAATTTAAAATCTATACCTTTCCCCATCGTGCAACTTCATCAGTGCAGCTATTTTTAATAAAATAATATCCACAATAATACTAATTATATCCACCCATGTCTTGACCTTAAAACACTAATGATACTAATATAAAAAACAAACAAGTAAATACGATATGTCTGTCTATACTTAATTCTAGGCATAAATAAAACATTTCTATCAAGCATTGAGATCCAATTATCAGTTCAATAATAATTTGTTAAATATAAATCATATTAGGACGAGAACTCTGGTATTCATAGACATCATTTGTACATTAACAGTGTGTTTTTGTTTACATTTATTCAACTTTTAAGGATGAATGAAAGAAGATTGGCAAAAGAAGTATATCTGGCCTGTGTGAATGGTACAACCGGAAGGGGAAGACCTAGTAGAACATTATCTGACTAATTCGGAGATGTTCTTCGGAGAAGTGTGAGCGTCCATTACGCTTTGGAATAAAATGTTTATACCCCTCATTTACATGAAATTATAGAGCCATTAAGGCTGTTGAATGGTGATTTTTAGGATATTAAAACCAAATCAAAAGTCTTTCTTTGCTGACTAGCAACATTATCTGTTTAGTGCCGAAATGTTGTCTATGAATACTGTTGTTCGCCTACGTTCGCACGGACGCAAAAAGCGCTTAACGTTAAAAACATCCCTGTTGGATTATAAACTTTGTAGTAGAAAATGTCTATCTGCTATCTGCGTCCATGCAGAAACATATTTAAAGCCTCGAATTCAATTAATATATTGCCTCTAAGTAAAATATTAGATATAGAGGAACAAATTCAGTTATCTTTTAAAATTAATAAATATGTTTTGCATTACCATAGCTTGCGCATGCGTCCTTAAAATTAGTTACATTAAAGCCTGCAAAATAATCGTCATGAATAAACCTCACTATATTTTCTATCGAACATAGATATGTATTATATATCTTCATATCATCTATAGGGTCCACGACCTTCATTACAATATTCTGTCTATTTTTACAAAAACTTAACTTATTCGTGACATCTTCACCGTTATAAACAACACGAAAATAAAAATCTTGTGCTACCGCTTTTCTTTTAGTAAATTTAAATTCATCGCGTAAATCTTTCTTTCTATATACTTCGAAAATCATTCGCGATGCATACTGTATATTATAATGTTGATAATTGTTTAGTCCAAGGGCTAAAATTAGAGGTTGGAGCGTTTTATCGTGCCCCGAATATATAACAAACTTGGGTTTATTCTCAGAGATCATTCTTATCATGTTCTGTACAATATTATGTATCAGACCATACGCAATTAGCAAGCCCCGTCTTCTATTATGTATATTTTTCATTTCTTGCCTATAACTCCATTCTAGGTAAGCGAATAGAGACATGACATGTTCTTTTTTGATGCAAAAATCTTCTGTGTTTTCTGGTGTTGGTTCTTTGTAATCTTCGTCGAAATCTGTGTCCATTCTCGCGTCATTTGGGAAATTAAAATCTGCATCCAGGTTCTTCTTAACTATTACAACGTCTTCATAACCTTCGGCGTTGTCTAAATATCTCTGTTGGTAGTAAAGGAGTTTTTCTCTTTCCATTTGGGCGTCGAAATCTAGAGGTGCCTTTTGTTTGCTATCGTAATACTTACCAATAATATCTCGTGCTTTTCTGCCTATTTCGTTGTTGAAGTCTACTTGATTGTTGATGTAATCTAATTCCATATTTAGTGTATCTATGTCCACGTCTAGAGGTTTTCTAGCGGGTACGGAGTTTTCTCGGAGTTGTTTCGGTTTGTGTTTGGGGGATGGTTTGATCTTTTCGGTGCAGGGGAGTGGTGCATCGTGACACATGTAGGCGAGAAGAGCGTCTCTGACGACGTCGGCGTCTGTGTGAACTTGAGATTCGAACAGAACTTTGGATAACCTGTTCACAAGGTCCTTGATGGCTGGGTGAGATTCGAGCCGGTTCTTCGTCTGGGAGTTTATTTTTCTGAAAAATTGCGACAGTTATAAAATTGGTTATAAACTAGATAAAAACGTAAAGAAATAGTTTCTCTATAATCAACAATGATGTCCTCCTTGTCGAATTTCAACAATGGAGGCCATAGTCAATAGAGCAGGCACAGATTATTGTGCATGAACACTAGTGACAGCTAACACAGGTGAACCTTCTGTTCTCTCGATTTTATAACCCGTTGGAATGGCAAACCGACACAACCAGAAAGAGGTCAGTTACAGGACCGACAGGTTTACGTTCTCATCGAGGTGCGGGGATGAACACTTTCACTTAACAGTACCAAGTCAGTACTAAAAATTTTCTTAACCGAAAAATCCAAAGTATCGCTCTTTTTGACCCGGAATTTGAACCCAGGGCCTCATTATCTGAGGCTGAACGCCTTACCGCTAAACTAAGAGCCAGGCAAAATAAAATCAACTCAAAAAAATTACTGTTTGAAAGATGCCTACCATAATGAAACATCAGAGAAGTGAAGAGTAAGTAAAAAGATGGCAATATAGTTAATCGTATCGTGGTTACCAAGTGTCAGAGTTGTTCAAGTCACTCAGAACAATTCTTATGGGTCACACAAATAATTGTCCTGCTCGGCAATCGAACGCGGAACACGAAACGGCGAGGCGATTGTCTTAACCGCTGCGCCACACGTGCGTTCGAAATGTTTGATTCCAATATTAAATAATAAAAGTAGTATATGAGTCTGTATGAAGCAGAAGGCGACGCTGTGCGCGTGCTGTACGATACTACGTCACAACGTACTTGTTGAGTGCATGGTGCGCGTTGCAGGCGCAGTCTCGGAAGCAGAAGGCGACGCTCTGCGCGTGCTGTACGATACTACTTCACAACGTACTTGTTGAGTGCATGGTGCGCGTTGCAGGCGCAGTCTCGGAAGCAGAAGGCGACGCTCTGCGCGTGCTGTACGATACTACTTCACAACGTACTTGTTGAGTGCATGGTGCGCGTTGCAGGCGCAGTCTCGGAAGCAGAAGGCGACGCTGTGCGCGTGCTGTACGATACTACGTCACAACGTACTTGTTGAGTGCATGGTGCGCGTTGCAGGCGCAGTCTCGGAAGCAGAAGGCGACGCTGTGCGCGTGCTGTACGATACTACGTCACAACGTACTTGTTGAGTGCATGGTGCGCGTTGCAGGCGCAGTCTCGGAAGCAGAAGGCGACGCTGTGCGCGTGCTGTACGATACTACTTCACAACGTACTTGTTGAGTGCATGGTGCGCGTTGCAGGCGCAGTCTCGGAAGCAGAAGGCGACGCTGTGCGCGTGCTGTACGATACTACTTCACAACGTACTTGTTGAGTGCATGGTGCGCGTTGCAGGCGCAGTCTCGGAAGCAGAAGGCGACGCTGTGCGCGTGCTGTACGATACTACTTCACAACGTACTTGTTGAGTGCATGGTGCGCGTTGCAGGCGCAGTCTCGGAAGCAGAAGGCGACGCTGTGCGCGTGCTGTACGATACTACTTCACAACGTACTTGTTGAGTGCATGGTGCGCGTTGCAGGCGCAGTCTCGGAAGCAGAAGGCGACGCTGTGCGCGTGCTGTACGATACTACTTCACAACGTACTTGTTGAGTGCATGGTGCGCGTTGCAGGCGCAGTCTCGGAAGCAGAAGGCGACGCTGTGCGCGTGCTGTACGATACTACGTCACAACGTACTTGTTGAGTGCATGGTGCGCGTTGCAGGCGCAGTCTCGGAAGCAGAAGGCGACGCTGTGCGCGTGCTGTACGATACTACGTCACAACGTACTTGTTGAGTGCATGGTGCGCGTTGCAGGCGCAGTCTCGGAAGCAGAAGGCGACGCTGTGCGCGTGCTGTACGATACTACGTCACAACGTACTTGTTGAGTGCATGGTGCGCGTTGCAGGCGCAGTCTCGGAAGCAGAAGGCGACGCTGTGCGCGTGCTGTACGATACTACGTCACAACGTACTTGTTGAGTGCATGGTGCGCGTTGCAGGCGCAGTCTCGGAAGCAGAAGGCGACGCTGTGCGCGTGCTGTACGATACTACTTCACAACGTACTTGTTGAGTGCATGGTGCGCGTTGCAGGCGCAGTCTCGGAAGCAGAAGGCGACGCTGTGCGCGTGCTGTACGATACTACTTCACAACGTACTTGTTGAGTGCATGGTGCGCGTTGCAGGCGCAGTCTCGGAAGCAGAAGGCGACGCTGTGCGCGTGCTGTACGATACTACTTCACAACGTACTTGTTGAGTGCATGGTGCGCGTTGCAGGCGCAGTCTCGGAAGCAGAAGGCGACGCTGTGCGCGTGCTGTAGGATACTACTTCACAACGTACTTGTTGAGTGCATGGTGCGCGTTGCAGGCGCAGTCTCGGAAGCAGAAGGCGACGCTGTGCGCGTGCTGTACGATACTACGTCACAACGTACTTGTTGAGTGCATGGTGCGCGTTGCAGGCGCAGTCTCGGAAGCAGAAGGCGACGCTGTGCGCGTGCTGTACGATACTACGTCACAACGTACTTGTTGAGTGCATGGTGCGCGTTGCAGGCGCAGTCTCGGAAGCAGAAGGCGACGCTGTGCGCGTGCTGTACGATACTACTTCACAACGTACTTGTTGAGTGCATGGTGCGCGTTGCAGGCGCAGTCTCGGAAGCAGAAGGCGACGCTGTGCGCGTGCTGTACGATACTACGTCACAACGTACTTGTTGAGTGCATGGTGCGCGTTGCAGGCGCAGTCTCGGAAGCAGAAGGCGACGCTGTGCGCGTGCTGTACGATACTACGTCACAACGTACTTGTTGAGTGCATGGTGCGCGTTGCAGGCGCAGTCTCGGAAGCAGAAGGCGACGCTGTGCGCGTGCTGTACGATACTACGTCACAACGTACTTGTTGAGTGCATGGTGCGCGTTGCAGGCGCAGTCTCGGAAGCAGAAGGCGACGCTGTGCGCGTGCTGTACGATACTACTTCACAACGTACTTGTTGAGTGCATGGTGCGCGTTGCAGGCGCAGTCTCGGAAGCAGAAGGCGACGCTGTGCGCGTGCTGTACGATACTACTTCACAACGTACTTGTTGAGTGCATGGTGCGCGTTGCAGGCGCAGTCTCGGAAGCAGAAGGCGACGCTGTGCGCGTGCTGTACGATACTACGTCACAACGTACTTGTTGAGTGCATGGTGCGCGTTGCAGGCGCAGTCTCGGAAGCAGAAGGCGACGCTGTGCGCGTGCTGTACGATACTACGTCACAACGTACTTGTTGAGTGCATGGTGCGCGTTGCAGGCGCAGTCTCGGAAGCAGAAGGCGACGCTGTGCGCGTGCTGTACGATACTACTTCACAACGTACTTGTTGAGTGCATGGTGCGCGTTGCAGGCGCAGTCTCGGAAGCAGAAGGCGACGCTGTGCGCGTGCTGTACGATACTACGTCACAACGTACTTGTTGAGTGCATGGTGCGCGTTGCAGGCGCAGTCTCGGAAGCAGAAGGCGACGCTGTGCGCGTGCTGTACGATACTACGTCACAACGTACTTGTTGAGTGCATGGTGCGCGTTGCAGGCGCAGTCTCGGAAGCAGAAGGCGACGCTGTGCGCGTGCTGTACGATACTACGTCACAACGTACTTGTTGAGTGCATGGTGCGCGTTGCAGGCGCAGTCTCGGAAGCAGAAGGCGACGCTGTGCGCGTGCTGTACGATACTACGTCACAACGTACTTGTTGAGTGCATGGTGCGCGTTGCAGGCGCAGTCTCGGAAGCAGAAGGCGACGCTGTGCGCGTGCTGTACGATACTACTTCACAACGTACTTGTTGAGTGCATGGTGCGCGTTGCAGGCGCAGTCTCGGAAGCAGAAGGCGACGCTGTGCGCGTGCTGTACGATACTACTTCACAACGTACTTGTTGAGTGCATGGTGCGCGTTGCAGGCGCAGTCTCGGAAGCAGAAGGCGACGCTGTGCGCGTGCTGTACGATACTACTTCACAACGTACTTGTTGAGTGCATGGTGCGCGTTGCAGGCGCAGTCTCGGAAGCAGAAGGCGACGCTGTGCGCGTGCTGTACGATACTACTTCACAACGTACTTGTTGAGTGCATGGTGCGCGTTGCAGGCGCAGTCTCGGAAGCAGAAGGCGACGCTGTGCGCGTGCTGTACGATACTACTTCACAACGTACTTGTTGAGTGCATGGTGCGCGTTGCAGGCGCAGTCTCGGAAGCAGAAGGCGACGCTGTGCGCGTGCTGTACGATACTACGTCACAACGTACTTGTTGAGTGCATGGTGCGCGTTGCAGGCGCAGTCTCGGAAGCAGAAGGCGACGCTGTGCGCGTGCTGTACGATACTACGTCACAACGTACTTGTTGAGTGCATGGTGCGCGTTGCAGGCGCAGTCTCGGAAGCAGAAGGCGACGCTGTGCGCGTGCTGTACGATACTACGTCACAACGTACTTGTTGAGTGCATGGTGCGCGTTGCAGGCGCAGTCTCGGAAGCAGAAGGCGACGCTGTGCGCGTGCTGTACGATACTACGTCACAACGTACTTGTTGAGTGCATGGTGCGCGTTGCAGGCGCAGTCTCGGAAGCAGAAGGCGACGCTGTGCGCGTGCTGTACGATACTACGTCACAACGTACTTGTTGAGTGCATGGTGCGCGTTGCAGGCGCAGTCTCGGAAGCAGAAGGCGACGCTGTGCGCGTGCTGTACGATACTACGTCACAACGTACTTGTTGAGTGCATGGTGCGCGTTGCAGGCGCAGTCTCGGAAGCAGAAGGCGACGCTGTGCGCGTGCTGTACGATACTACGTCACAACGTACTTGTTGAGTGCATGGTGCGCGTTGCAGGCGCAGTCTCGGAAGCAGAAGGCGACGCTGTGCGCGTGCTGTACGATACTACGTCACAACGTACTTGTTGAGTGCATGGTGCGCGTTGCAGGCGCAGTCTCGGAAGCAGAAGGCGACGCTGTGCGCGTGCTGTACGATACTACGTCACAACGTACTTGTTGAGTGCATGGTGCGCGTTGCAGGCGCAGTCTCGGAAGCAGAAGGCGACGCTGTGCGCGTGCTGTACGATACTACGTCACAACGTACTTGTTGAGTGCATGGTGCGCGTTGCAGGCGCAGTCTCGGAAGCAGAAGGCGACGCTGTGCGCGTGCTGTACGATACTACGTCACAACGTACTTGTTGAGTGCATGGTGCGCGTTGCAGGCGCAGTCTCGGAAGCAGAAGGCGACGCTGTGCGCGTGCTGTACGATACTACGTCACAACGTACTTGTTGAGTGCATGGTGCGCGTTGCAGGCGCAGTCTCGGAAGCAGAAGGCGACGCTGTGCGCGTGCTGTACGATACTACGTCACAACGTACTTGTTGAGTGCATGGTGCGCGTTGCAGGCGCAGTCTCGGAAGCAGAAGGCGACGCTGTGCGCGTGCTGTACGATACTACGTCACAACGTACTTGTTGAGTGCATGGTGCGCGTTGCAGGCGCAGTCTCGGAAGCAGAAGGCGACGCTGTGCGCGTGCTGTACGATACTACGTCACAACGTACTTGTTGAGTGCATGGTGCGCGTTGCAGGCGCAGTCTCGGAAGCAGAAGGCGACGCTGTGCGCGTGCTGTACGATACTACGTCACAACGTACTTGTTGAGTGCATGGTGCGCGTTGCAGGCGCAGTCTCGGAAGCAGAAGGCGACGCTGTGCGCGTGCTGTACGATACTACGTCACAACGTACTTGTTGAGTGCATGGTGCGCGTTGCAGGCGCAGTCTCGGAAGCAGAAGGCGACGCTGTGCGCGTGCTGTACGATACTACGTCACAACGTACTTGTTGAGTGCATGGTGCGCGTTGCAGGCGCAGTCTCGGAAGCAGAAGGCGACGCTGTGCGCCTCGCGCGCGCCCGCCGCCCGCGAGCCCGCGCCGCCGCGCGCCGCGCCCCAGCCCAGCGCCACCAGCGACTGGAACGTGCGCCGGTAGCGCGTGCTGTACGATACTACTTCACCTAGAAATACACCCAAATAATTACATTGAAATACCGGGAGTGCCTTAGATCACACAATTGAACTAAAACTTAGGTATACGAAACGTAACTGGGTATGAGAGAAAGAGTCGTCACGCATTCACCAGCTTACTTTCCAAGTCAGGGGTGCGTAAAAAAAATTTACTTCAAATACACATAAAACAAACATCAAATTGTCTTTCTGACAACCGATCGGTACAAAATGTATATGGAAACATTCCGAAAGCATTCCATATCGATTTAAAATCGATCGAATTAATCAACATCATTTTATCAGCCAAGGGACATCCACTGGACAACGATCTCTCCCAAAGATCTTTACAATTGACGGTCTTGCGGTACCTGCGCAACAATTGCGTCATCTGTCCATCCTGTAAGGGGCCTGCCCACACTCACTGCATCTTCCGGTTCGTGGTCGCCACACAAGAACCTATGTGCCCCAGTAGCAGTCAGTTCTACGAGCTATATGCCCCGCCCATTGCCAATTCAAATTGGTAATACATATCTACAAATTATAGATAAATTACACCCAGACACAGAACAAAATCATCGTTGTGAACAAAACATAACATTATATTATAAAGTATCCTATTAATTATCATTTTACCACAATCGACATATTTAGACTGCTTAAGTGGCGCGGTACTTAAGGTAGTCGCCTTAATACAACGCCGGCGCCCTCTCGTTTCGGGTTCAATCCCAAGGTCTACTATTTGTGTTACCCTTTTATAGTGGTGTCTGAGTATTGTTTTGGAGACTATAATATATGTGACTGCACTAACGAAGGCGTAGCTGTTAATAAAGATTAACTACTTCTGTTTTCGTTTAGGCAATAATCTTATATACCTGCTGCGATGTAACTGGGTTGATTGTTGGTGTTTTTACTACTCTCTACTTTTTCCTACTGCACGCGCCATTATCGTGCGACACTTGGGTTGAAAGGGATAGATCGCGTTACCGGCCGACCGAAGTTAAGGCATGGTCAGTGTCTTTGCCCGTGGCCGCTGGCCGCACTCGCGCTTTCTGAATGCTAGTACCCGCGCCGTCCGGGAGAGGTACTATCGATATTGCGCCGTGAATAATAATAATAAAACATAATAAAATTCGTTTTATTTCTCCTCACAAATAGGGTTATAAAGCTTATAATAAAATTAGGATTAACAATTTAGTGCCAAGTTGAAACCCAACATTGTGGGAGACTGGTGCCTGATGTAGGTTTTTTTAAAAAAAAACCTGTATTACGGGTCACCAGGACCTCCCACGCGGTTTAGCTGCTTACAAGGCTACGTTAACAAGCTTATAATTAAAATAAATAAAAGTATCAACAATAGTAAGGTAGTGAAATAATAATTATAGACACGACAAATAGGAGTGTGAGTGTGAGTAAGTATTTATGTATAAGTGGGAATGTAAATGCAAATGAGTATAGATGTAACTGAATGTAGCGAGAGTTATCTATTGGGTGGAGGGATACTGTTAGAATGTGGTTACTGTAAGGGGGTTAACAGCTGGTCTTCGGTTTGTTGGTAGTCCAGGCTTTTAAGATAAGACGCGACTGTAAATTTACCGCGAGGTTTACTTTGTGGATACATGTTTAGTATATTGTTTATCTTGTTATATAGATAATTTCCGAGAAAGCAAAAGAACTTATGAGACAAGGCCGAGCGGAAGGATTCGGTAGGACAGACCTTGCCTTTACGTCTTTTATCCTTGAGGAGATTAGGGTCATAAGGTAGCTGAGAGTGTTTTTTTAACAGCGTGCAAAGTATGAAAGTTTGCCTAACAGTAAGAAATGATTCGTTTTCGCGCCCAGTGGTCTAAAACATTTTGTTCAAGTGTTGTACATCACCGGCCGGCCAGCTATTAATAGTGTATAGTTTACTTAGTTTATCATGTATCATCAGCCTAAAAATAAGGAAAAAGGTTAGTTCCCTATTCTCCGGACTTTTCCGTCATGCTCGCCTGCCTACTCTCGGGTACATTGTGTTCCCTGTACCTGTTACTACGAGAAAAACTGCGCATGAGTTCACACCTACTTTAACATAAATAGACTAAATCGAATTGAATTAAAAGAGAAGAGGTTACTATCACTCAAAAAATAACAGAAAAACAAACCTGTGTCTTTCTTTCCTTGGGTGTCGACAACATCTAGATTCAATTTCTCACCATAAGCTTCTTTTAAAATGTTCCCTGAAAATAGACACCTATATGTTTAATATATGTGGTAGTTTAACAATTTTAATCTAATGAGGACAACAATTGTGTGACCATTCCAAAAGCTTTGTCTATCGTTTAAAAAAATGGGTAATCGTGTAACGTACATACAATTAACAAAATATTGGAATTGATAACCACCATCTTTTATTTAAGTAACATAGAATGGTCCACAAATTCTGTGTACAGGAACCCATTTAAACAAAATGTATATGGAACCATTTCAAAAGCTTTCATTATAAAATAAAAGATATATAAAATTTGTTCACCAACAATGGAGAAATTGTACATAAAAAACTTACAGTCTAATAGATAAGCTTCTTCTTTTGAAGTTTGTTTAAATTGTAAAAAAAATAACAAAGGTTTTTCGGGGACTCATTTTTTATTAGGGTTCCGTAAAAAATCGGAACCCTTATAGATTTGTCATGTCTGTCGGTCTGTCCGTCCGTATGTCACAGCCACTTTTTTCCGAAACTACAAGGACTATACTGTTGAAACTTGGTAAATAGATGTATTCTGTGACCCGCATTAAGAATTTCACACAAAAATAGAAAATTCCCCTACATATTGGGGGTTCCCCGTACTTAGAACTGAAACGCAATTTTTTTTCATCAAACTCATCTTCAAAAATGATATTGAGGTTTCTAATATCATTGTTTTCTAAAGTCAATAGTTTGCGCGAGAGACACTTAATGTGTGTCCCATTGTAACTTCTAAAATAAAAGAAGGATAAAACTAAAAAAAAATATGATGTACATTACTTTGCAAACTTCCACCGAAAATTGGTTTGAACGAGATCTAGTAAGTAGTTTAATTTTAATACGTCATAAATCATAAACCGCAATTTCCCTTTCATTTAATCAATTACAACAAGAACTATTATATTGTTACTTGCTGCTACGGAACCCTTCATGGGCAAGTCCGACTCGCACTTGACCGCTTTTTTTTTCAATATACAACGCTTTTCCCATGCAATTGGAACTAAATTTATATGGGACCACCATATAAATTTTATTATCTATATAATTATGTATTTACAAAAGAAAAGTATATGTAATAATATCAGTTATCTGGTTTACTGTAGTACATATCAAGCTATACAATTTCCAGTATAAGCTGACAGCTCATATTGGAAATGTATAGCTTGATATGTAGCCGTGTGTAGAAGCACTGCTTAGTATGGGTTCAGATGGCCGTGTATGTATAACGTCCCAGGATATTATTATTAAAAGTTCAATTTGTTTTTAAACAGTTATTATATACTTTAAAAATGCATATTTAAATTTTGGAATTCAAATATGTGTTAAAATATTTTACAATAACCAACAACATGTACACCTACTCAAAACAGATATTCAACTACGGCCTTAATAAATAATGAGCGAAAAGAAGCTAACTCTGAGCCTCCTCCTGATACAGTTATAATCCAAAGTCACTTGTTGGAGATATATAATAAAGTAAGTCAATTGTAGCTGTTATATTATAATATTAGGCATATCTTCTTTCATGTAATATGAATCAAGAATTAATTATTAAAATAACGCACCGACAGTGATCATCTGCAAGATCCCTCGTGGAGTGAGCTGTCCCAGCGCGCACCGCGTGCCCTGCGCCCGCGTCGGTAACGACGGGAAATTGTGGAACGGACCCGCCACGGACACCCACCACGCTCGACCGGAACTACTCGCGTTGGTTACGAATTCTTCATAACTGTAGATGACCATACAAAGGATGACAATGAAAGTTGTTTCACGATAATATTAGGTCTTTACCTATGAAATTGCCGTTCTGCAGTACTGGCCATTTCAAATCAAAATAATTTTTGTTTGGCTAAGAATTCTAATTTCAAATTAATTTTATTTTAAAAACATGGATTCTTTTTTCCAAAAGTAGTCATTTCTTTATTGATTAGTGTTACATTTTCATCGCATTTCAATCTTTTTCGTCATCATGGATACGTTAAAAATTCGAGAAATTATGAAATATGAGTACCGTCGTGGCAGCAACGCGGCACAAGCGGCACGCAACATCAACGACGTTTACGGAGCTAACACTACAAACCAACGCACCACCTGTTATTGGTTTGCTCGCTTCCGTTCTGGAAATTTCGACCTGAAAAATGAACCTCGCGGTCGTCCGAAGACTTTGGTCGACAATGACGAATTAAAGGCGGTTGTGGAAGCTGATGATACACAATCTACGGCTGAATTAGCAGCAGCTTTCGACGTTAGCGTCAAAACAATATTGGTCCATTTGCGTCAAATTGGCAAGGTGAAAAAGCTTGACAAATGGGTGCCCCACGAACTCAATGATCGCCAGCGCGAAGTACGCGTCGAGACGTGCCTTGCACTGCTCAACAGACACACAAATGAAGGAATTTTGAACCGCATTGTTACCTGCGATGAAAAATGGATTCTGTTTGATAACCGCAAGCGCTCAGCAAGTTGGTTGGATCCTGGTTCAGCACCTAAACAATGCCCTAAACGAAAACTTACCCCTAGAAAAGTGATGGTCACTGTTTGGTGGTCTAGCGCCGGTGTGATTCATCACAGCTTCTTACCAAACGGGGTGAGCATTACTGCAGATGTGTACTGTGAAGAACTGAGCACAATGATGGAGAAGCTGGCGCATCTCCAACCAGCATTGGTCAATCGCTCGTCTCCGCTGCTCCTGCACGACAACGCGCGACCTCATACTGCACAGCAGACGGTCTCCAAGTTGCAAGAACTGGGGTTGGAAGCTCTCCGTCATCCGCCCTACTCACCAGACCTTGCGCCTACAGACTACTACTTTTTCCAGAATTTGGATAACTTCTTGGCGGGAAAAAAATTCAATACCCGAGAGGCAGTACAAAATGCCTTTGAAGAATTTGTTGCCTCCCGTCCAGCTGATTTCTTTAAGAAGGGCATCAATAAACTGCCACTGCGATGGCAAAGATGCATTGATTGCATGGGTGATTACTTCGATTAATACAAATAAAAAAATTCATGAAAAAAATTCGTTTAAATTTTTTCATACAAAACGGCAATTTCATAGGTAAAGACCTATTAATAGCACTTATTTTGTGGCGCAAACGCGGAAAAAGACACATCGAGGTATTGTTTTCCATTCGAGGTTTTATGTGAATAAATTGTGGATTTCTAGACATAACGTCTTTGATATACAGTGCATTTTAAAGGGAATTGTGATTTTTCGTGTTGATTCCAAAACTCCATAGTAGCCTCTAGTGAAGTCTCCACTACTTTACTGGGGTAGAACTTCGAATTGACTATGACGGACTTTACTTGACTTAGACTGTGACTAAATGTCGAAAACCCTGCATAATGTTGAACTCATAATGCAAATAACTTGATCTGTCATATAACTTGACACTGGCAAATAATGTAAACGTGTGAGTCCATTCCAAAGTAAAATGGCACTGATCATAGATCATAGGCTTCAAGTAGAGATCTATGACTAAATGAGATGAAGGGCACATATGAAAGAAACAGTGATTATATTTTATACTAGCTATGCCCGCGACTTCGTCCGCATGTTAATTAGTTTATTTCGTTTTTCCTGTAAAATAAAAGACTTTTTCTAAAATAAAAGTAGCCTAAGTTACTCCTTATTACATCAGCTACCTGCCAATAAAAGTCCCGTCAAAATCGGTCCAGCCATTTCAGAGATTAGCCGGAACAAACAGACAGACAGACAGACAAAAATTGTAAAAAATGTCATTTTGGTGTATGTACCGTATATACATTCATATTAATGTAGTAAAAACCGGTTATTTCAATATTACAAACAGACACTCCAATTTTATTTATTTGTATAGATTAATATTTAATTTTATATTTAAGTATATATTAGAAAGATGAAAATCTATAAAAGAAATTTGACAGATTGGGGAAGCTGCATGTGCTGGCGTCTGTACCTATCGTAGCGAATTGCAACCTGTGGATCAGAAGTCACGTTCACTAATAAGTGTGTCACGGCAGTGAAAATCATCAAATTTCCCATTATCTTACCCTTTTAAGAGTGGAGAAACAGGTACCGCATCACACGGCAGCTTGTCACCATTCTTAAGATGTGTGAGTGGGCCTCTGTCACCATGCCTGGTCACCACAAGAGCACCCTGCAGCAGCCATGTATCGCTGTCTACAACACCTATAGAGTAATTTACTTTATAATAATAAATAAATAACGAATAAAATCCTGAGACAGCCATCTGATCCCAAATTAAGCAGAGCATGTACTAAGGAAAATATAAGAAAACTGATGTTTCTGATATACTACATATAATCTGAAAAAGTGACAAATGACGAAATATTAAATAGAGTGCAAGAAGAACAGCAAATTCTAAAGATTATAGTGAAGGAAAAATGACTGGACATTTAATTCAACACAACCAGTTACAACCAATATCATAGAAGGCAAATTGAGGCAAGAACGAGAGAAATACCGAGACATAAATATATGGACCAGGCGAATGGATTTGTGAAATTGGACGCTTACAAGGAAGTCTAGGAGAAGGCTTACTATAGAGAAGGCTGGAAACTGCTACACCGACAAGTGCACAACACTTAAATTAGAGAGAGAGAGAGACTACATATAATAATGATATGAAAGTGACATCACTAATTCACTCACTGATTTATGAAGTTTAAATTTAGAAGGAATGAAATAGTCAGCTTCTTTCTTAAAAAAATTAATGTTAAAGTATAGACAACTGCTTAACTATACTCAGCTCAATATTTGCAAGCAGCAGAATGCCTTGCAGACCTAGTTTATAATAGAGAGCTATCAATCCATGAAACTAAACATATTATATACAACTAGTATGTGAAATGAGATTTTTTTGGCTGCCTACAGAAGATAGATAAGCTGATAAGCAAATTCTCTTTTAGTTACATCTACTTTTAATGCTAGACCTTGTATATTAAGGTATTATACAACAATATTACAATACAATATTATTACAATATTTATGTTAATATTATTATTAACATAAATATTATTAAATTAATTGTCATTATTATTAAGAGAGAGAATGTAAATTTTTCCCTGCAAGCCAATATTTTTAAATCCAGGGTGGTAAATTCCTTTTTCTTTTTAATTGTAAGGCAAAGTAGCCAGCAGTTCACACTGACGGTAATTAATCACCGCCACTCATGTTATTTTTTTTTTTTTTATTTCCTTTTTATTGCAATCTATTATTTGCTTGATATTCAGCAATAGGTAAGTGTGTATGTATTATTGACTTGTTCGGTCCACATCCATCAACGTGTCCGTTAATATTTAAACCTTTATATGATTAGGTCTTGCGGAATTTTTCTTTTTAGCCTCCTGGTTACCAGCTGTGAATTCATAAGGTTGTTTGCCAACATGTTTGGATGCTTAACAATACGTTCACACAATGTGGCCAGCATTTAAGAAAGGAATAGACTGCTTCTTGAAGCTTGCCATGTCATATCTGATCAGAAATACCTACTAGTACTACCAATAACTAGGATTTTTCATAGTATATTTCATTGCAATACCTTCTGAACCTCGAACAATGCTGTCTGGAGGATTGCATGCCCTCATGTAGATCTTCCTAAATTTGGAGTCACTCCTTGATATGTATTCATTGTGTATAATCTTCTTTACTGGCATTGTTTCTTCACTGACTGACATGTATTTGTACATCACTGTAAATAAAAATAGGACAGGTTAAAGTCTAGGAAGCTTCTATAGTTTCACAGGAATACAGGCAAACAAGCAATATTTATAAACAAAGTAATAGGTTTTTTTTATTGATACCTGGCCGGTACTTTCTACAATTCTGCCAGTGTAAAATGTGTTTTGTTTAATTTCCTTTTTTTATTGTGTATTGAAGTATCATAAAATAAAATAAATAAATAAAACAAAAAAGGTTTTTGTCACGTAGACTTTAAAAAAGTGCTTGTAAATAGTCAGAATATGTTTGTAGTAATACAGTTATTATTTCTAGTTACTTATTACAGATATTTAGGTACACGGAATGTTAAAACATTTATACAATTTATTTTATAATGGTTGTGATATTTAGCTAGCTTGTCTAATCAAAAGTTTTCTATAAGTAGATGTTTACTAAGTATTGAACTGTAGAACAAGATCCTCTTAGGGCCAATCTCTTTATTTATTAAAGCACACTTCCATTACCATAACATGCCTTTTTTCAATCTGTTTAGTTACCGCTCAACAAAATTATTATCAAATAAATAATAATAAAAGTTATCATAATTTTGTTGAGCAGTAAACATTATTTTTATTTATAGTGACCATATATAGCCTATGACATTCACAAATAAAGAGGCTTTCTATTAGTAAAAGAATTTTCAAAATTGGTTTGGAAGGTATGGTTATTTAGTAGATACAGATCAATAGTATACACTCCCCTTACAACATCACAAATGCAAAAACTTGACCTCTTTATAAAATTTGTATAGAGCTGTTTTCTATTTTCATTGATATAGTATAACCTTTTTTCTTTTTCTTGTCTTAGCCTCCGCGCCACAAATATCCCAAAACCACATGTATTATATACCTATTTACTGTTCCAAATATCCATAGAAATACCATCCAAAGTATTAATTCTCACTTGAAATTGGCTAAATCATAAAGTGGCAATTCTGATTGCATGGCAATTGAATTACCATTCAATCAGTTACAATTGGCACAGCGATATTATGGAGTATTTTATTAAACTTTCACATTATCCGATTAAAACCAATAAGTTACTTACCTGTTATTAAAAAGAATATCCAAACACTCATTCCTAAGTAGCAATAGAAAGCTCTGTGATGAAATGAAAACTTCATCATTTCAGACATTATTTTACTTCTGCTCGTAAATGAAGACATTGTAATATATTATTTTTTGTATTACGAAAACAATAATAATTCACGTTAGCATTGTGTTGTACTCAAAAACATAAATTAAAATAACTTCTGAGAAATCCACACAATAAATGAAACTAAATTAATATTGTAAATGAGCATTGTATTTATGTATTACTTAATTCTACCATGAGTAACAACGAATAGGATGTTTAATTTAATAAGACTTTTGTAAACAATTCATTATTTTTCAACAATAAAACAACAACAATCGATTGGCCACTTGACGTATAACCAAGATTGCCAATGAAAGCTTTTTACATTCCCCATTCTTATCAAATCACTAGCAACATCCTTCGAGCATTTAGACAAAATGCTCGAAGATCATCAACAGTGATTTTGCAATATCAAGATAAATCCTACTATCCCACATAACGTTTAATATGTAATGCATATTAGTGATGATGTGCCACTAGCACACCAAAACATTTTGATGTGAAACATCTATAGCCGCACGTAAAACAGACTTCTGGCGTGGCGACGCATGCCGTGGCGAGGCGTCGCCAGACCGTACACACTACTATCGTATAGCGTGGCGCGAATTTTTACGATGCGCGCGTTTCGTAAAAATAACAGCATGAAGTTAGTTCTAGGTGGTATGAAAATTGATAACTATGTTCAGGTTGTATATTAAGAAGTATAACTTCTAACGCGTGTACATAAGTACACACAAGTTTTTTTTATTTTCGTTGTCTAAGCAATTATCTGAATAAATCTTTTTCTTCTTCTTGTTTTTCTATTCCTACTAATATTATAAATGCGAAAGTTTGTGGGTGGATATGGATGTATAGCTGTGTGAATGAATGTATGTTTGTTACTCTTTCATGCAAAAACTAAGGAGCGGATTTTGATGAAACCGTATTAATATAGCTTACCTATATATTCGAATAACACATAGGCTAAATTTTATAAAGGGTAACACGGGTGAAACATCGGGGCACAGATAGCACTCTATATAAATATATTATATGTATATTAATCACAACCTGACTCGGGACAAACAGACATGTTCATGCACAAAAGTATCTGTCCTGGGTGGGAATCGAACTCATGACCTCCGGCGTGAAAAGCAAGCATTTGCCTACTACGTCAAAAGGCCCGCCTGTAACATGTACTAGCAGTAGTAATATTGATCTGCTATAGTGACCTTTGCACGTTATATTAATACAATTTGTAACAAAAGTTGTATAAAAGGTTTAAACGTTACGACCGTGACGTTCTTTTCTTTTAATTGTTTTTATAACATACGAATCTTATACAGAATTGACTGCAGACTCCAAACTATTGAATAAACAATAGTAATTATGATGATAGAACACTGTAAAACACATAACTACAGAAATATAGCATGGGATTTCCATAACCAACATATGTACAGACGCCAGCACATCAAACTACCCCAATCTGTCAAATTTTCCCAATGAAAGTGAACTTTATTCTTAAGTGATAAAGTTGAAACGCTATAAAAGAAATTTGACAGATTGAGGTAGCTGGATGTGCTGCCGTCTATACATGTAATTTTTTTGTGAATTTGAATTGAGCCACATTGGACATTTTATAATTTATCAATATATACAAAGAATAGGATTACATGTTAAGGCCACTATTATTGTACATTCTATGGAATAGAATTACGTGAAACATTATTTTAATGGTTGGGATTACGAGCTGAATTCTCTTATTCCAAGTTTGTAAACTACATACATACTGAGTTAATACATATTATTATCCCATGTTGCACCCACCCTAGTTAAGGTTGGAGACTCTGCACTCGAAGTTGTGGAGAACTATATTTGCCTAGGGCAGACCATCCAACTAGGTAGGTCCAACTTCGAAAAGGAGGTCAATCGTAGAATCTAACTCAGCTGGGCAGCGTTCGGGGAGCTACGTAATATTTTCTCGTCCCAAATACCGCAGTGTCTAAAATTGAAAGTATTCGACCAGTGTGTGTTGCCAGTGATGACTTACGGAACAGAGACGTGGTCGCTCACTATGGGCCTTATCAGGCGGCTCACGGTCACGCTATGCTTCGAGTTTCCCTGCGAGATCGAATCAGAAATGCTGAGATCCGCAGGCGAACCAAAGTAACCGACATAGCCCAAAGAATTGCCAAACTGAAGTGGCAGTGGACAGGGCACATAGCTCGTAGAACTGACGGCCGATGGGGCAGAAAGGTTCTCGAGGGGCGACCACGAACCGGAAGACGCAGCGTGGGCAGGCCCCCTACACGGTGGACCGACGATTATGTGCGGGTTGCGGGAAACCGCTGGGTGCGGGCAGCGCAGGACCGGCTATTGTGGAGATCCTTGAGGGAGGCCTTTGTCCAGCGTCTTTTAGCTAATATGATGATGATGATGATTACAATGTTATTATATAAGATGTATAGACTATTCTAACGGGACCAAAAGCAAAAACAAGTAGAAAAAAATATGAATATTGGTACGCCATTAGCAATTGAATTATCTACCTGACAATAACATTTTTTAACATTGAAATTTTAAAAAAAAACCTCGCCCATTGTTGATTTACATATAATTATCGAATTATGCGTATCAATTTTGCTTTGAACGCTTCAGTGGTAGTGAAACCATTTAAGTCGATGCTTTGCTTGCGATAGAATTTCAGGTAATAATTAGATTTATTATGTGAATTGGGCTTTTAATTAATGATTAGATAAAATTAATGTTGAGCACTTGCCAAATTAAATAATTCAATTTCAATGGTAATTTAAACTCTCATCATCACATTTTATCGAATTGTGTCAAGAATTTTCTCATAGTTAAGTAATATTGTAGGTAATTTAATGAAATCTGTGATTAATTAAGATTCCCTTGGTTATTTATTGATTGACAAGAGTGCCAAACTATTGGATCCTTTCTATCTATGGCCCTCATTAAAACGAATAATAGTCGCAGTTATCTATTAGTTGATGAGAAACAAATATGCCAGTTGAAATACGGAAAATCTAATGCATGTACAGATGCCAGCACATCAAGCTACAATCTGTCAAATTTCCCCTATTGAAAGTGAAACTTATGGTATTGAAATAAAGTTAAATATTTATAAAATAAATTTGACAGATTGAGGTAGTTGGTTGTGCTGGCCTCTAGTCGTTCTCACTAATTTCCCACCAAGTCTGATTAAATTAAAGATCTTTCAGTCGAATATTCTTAATCAGTAAATGTCCATGATGAACTTTCGCTAACCCACCTACACATTCTAAAATCCGACTTAAAATGTCACCTTTTTGAAGACATGTATATTTTACTTCTAGTTTTCTCTTTACTCTTTGGCAATGAACACAGCTGTCAAATGTTATGCGATTACTGTCAACAAAATGTTAGAATACCTACCTAACAAACAATTTCAAACAAAACTTGTCCAAACTTGTTCGCTTTTACCGGGAAAGTGCATAATTCCATCCCAATATAATTAATATCTAAATTAATAAGTTGTGGTGTGTGACGGTGCGTCAGTGGCCCACTATACGTTGATATAACTATTTGCTTTTTCTGCTTTCAATATGGCTCGAGATATCCAAGGCACGATTATTTTATTGGATGTTGGGCGTAATGTTTCCACACCAGAAGAGAAAAATGAGAAATCCTTCTTTGAGCAAGCCAAAGAGTGTACAGCACGTATAATAGAACGAAAAATAATGAGTCAGGGGAAGAATCTGCTTGGTATTATCCTAATTGGGTCTAAAAGCACTAAGAATAACATGGCATCGCACAACGAAGGAGCTTTCAAGAGGATATCGGTTCATTCGGAAATGGTGGCCCCAAACTGGAATATGATTAGGAACTTGCCAGAACAGGTAAATAATTGGTTTGAATGGAGACTTAGAGGTGCTTATTGGGCTGTCCTTGAATATAGAAACCATTTAGGTTATTAGTATAGTTCTACGATGCGCCATTACCGAGTTAGAAGCCTTTATGCTATTCCAAAATGTAAAAACTATATGTATACTCCTACACTCCACCCATAAGACTACCTACTAACCAAATATTTATCACTCTGGTTAGGTATATTATTTAGTAGTATATTGCTCACAATTAAAGCAGATAAAAATCCTTAGAAAATTACCTACATTTTTTGAAGATTATGTAGGACAGTAAATATGCTGAACTAAGTTTGGTGTTGAATAGTAGATTAGTAGTATTTAATACTACCTTTTCAAGTACCTTCCAAATGATTATATCCCTCTTATACTTCTGTATTGTTATACAACAAACACCTTGTCCATATTACTTGCACTTATTCCTTAGTGAATAGATATGCCTGCAAATATCTACAAAGTCGACTACATAATCAATAATTACTTCACTAAATATTTGTGACTGCATCAAAATAAAAAAAAAGGTTTATTGCATTATTGCACAGATATTTCTTTCAACAAATTTGTTGGTGTCTCCTTTCAGGCATATGGATGCCTATGCCAGTACATGCCGCTCCTTATATTAAAATATATGGTGGAAGAATTATAACAGAAAATCTTAGTACATGAATATAATAATAATAATAATATCTAGGGACAATGTCAGACAGATCATCCTAGCCCCAAACTAAGCAAAGCTTGTACTATGGGTACTAGGCGACGATATACATACTTATATAGATAGACAAATACTTAAATACATAGAAAACATCCATGACTCAGAAACAAATATTCATGCTCATCACACAAATATTTGCACTTACCGGGATTCGAACCCAGGACCACCAGCTTCATAGGCAGGAGCACTACCAACTAGGCTACGGTGACCATCAAATATGTTCCTATTTTGTAAATATTTTACCATAATTAACTCTTCTGCTTTTTTTTATAATTGTTATTTTTCAGCCATCAGACACCAAAGGCGATTGGTTTGATGGACTCCTAGTAGCTGCAGACTTCTACAAGAATGTAGTCCATGGAGTTAAATTTTCTACCAAAAAGATAATTCTGATGACAAACTTCAAAAGGACACCGAGTTACGATCCTGATACTATTGAAACGGTAAACCAAGTTATTAATATTTTATTTTGAAATTGTAAAACTTTATATGGACAAAGCAAAAAACATATAACTACAATCATACTTACTTATCATGCTGAAATTAAATTGAATTTTTTTTTATTTTCACCAAAACCAGAATTTATATTTTAGTTAAATACCATCTGTTCCATACAGTAGAACCTGAGATTTAGGAATTTATTGTAGCCAGTGTTCATTCAGGTTATAAGCTATTTTCATGTCAAATTCTATCAGAACAAATTAGAATAGAATTTGTCATTAGTTGCATGATTGAGTGTAACATTCATGTAATCATGCTAACTTTACAAGTGCAAATGGGCCAACACGTAACATAAGGACTTATTATTTAGATTAGAAGAAGTACAACTTAGTATTTAGTACTTTTACTGGGAAAGTCCTGGAATTTTTCCATGACAATCCATATTGCTCTTCCAAATTGTAGTCTTTATTGTTTCTGAGTGACATCTATGGGGTAAATTTGATTATGTTCACATAAATATGTAAGATAATGTAGAATAGATAGTAGTAATATTCAAGCTTGTTTTTTTAATAATGCCTGTGTTGCTTTTTAATCTTAATCTTTAAATATGGCTAGCACCATGATTTAACTACTAAAATAATAATTTTATTTGTTATATTGAGTAATAATATACTCAATTGGCTTATTGGTCAAGCGGTTAATAACCCTGACTTCTAAGCCAGAGGTTGTGGGTTCTATGCCCACCCAGGATAAATCTTAGTGAGCAAGATTATAGATAGATAAGTTACACACAGACCCATAACAAATAACCTCATATAATGTAGGAATAAATAAATATCTTTATCAGTCATCCAGTTTGGGGAACCAGATGGACTGCCATCTGGCTCCCCAAACTAGTTTGCATTAGCCTGTACTATGTGTTAGTTATCCCAAGATATTCATTTATTTATATTTATTGTTAATAAATCAATTAAAAATGTATACAATTCATTAACTATTTGCCATATAAATGCATATTATTTTTCCAAATGTTTGTCCAGAAAGTAGGTAATACTAATAGAATTGATGGTCACCCTAGCCTAGTTGGTAGTGCTCCAGGCTACGAAACTGGTGGTCCTGGGTTCGAATTCCCGTAAGTGCAAATATTTGTGTGATGAGCATGAATATTTGTTTCTGAGTCATGGATGTTTTCTATGTTTTTAAGTATTTATCTATCTATATAAGTATGTATATTGTCGCCTGGTACCCATAGTACAAGCTTTGCTTAGTTTGGGGCTAGGATGATCTGTGTGACATTGTCCCTAGATATTATATTATATTATTATAATTAAATATTTTCTTACAGGTCTTAACTGGATTTAAGGAAGATGGCTTTGAAGTTGATGTTATAGGACCAAATATATACTCACCAGACTTTGATAATGATGAATCTTTTGGGCTTGCAAGGCTGTTTGTGGAAGGCACTTGTGGTGCCACTGAGACATTCGAAAATACCATGAAATATTTACTTTTTCACAAGAAGAAGGTAGTCAAAGCCACTCCATGGAATGTGGACCTAAGCATTGGCCCCAATATAAAAATACCTGTGTCTGCATATACAAGGCTTAAAGATGAACCTGTTGTTAAAAAATGGAATACAGCTGTCAAAGATCCTATTACATGTACATCAAGTAGCACAGAAGCAATTATAAAACCAAAAAAGTTTGTCAACACAGAAGACCAAACTGTTGTTGAAGAATCAGATAAAATCCAAGGTTATCATTATGGTCAGAAAATCATTCCTTTTTCTGGATGTGATAAATCTATGCTCTATGAGCCCGGTGAAAAATGTTTGTCAGTTTATGGGTTCACAAATGTTGACAATATCAAATGGCAAAATTTAAATGGTGATAGTTTACAATATGTTTTTGGAAGAAAGGGTGATAAAAAAGCCCAGAAAGCCATTAGATGCACAGTGGAGTGTATGCATGAACTGAAACTAGTAGCAATAGTAAGAAGAGTATACAACAACAATAATGCACCAAAAATGTTTGTTCTCATGCCTGTTATTGACCCAAGTAATTCCCTTGTATGCCTATCAATGACAGCTATTTGTTATAAAGAAGATATTAAACACATGTCATTTCCATCAACCAACTTGAAAAAACATAAATGTTCAAATGAACAGGTGGCTGCATTCAAGGAGCTTATCTATGCAATGGATCTAACTAATGCTTATGATGATACTTTTGATGATAAAGAAGCATTCCCTATAGCTGAGTGTGTAAGTCCAAGTGCCCAATATTTACTGGATTGCATAGCTTTTAGAGCAACAAATCCAGGAAAACCACTACCAAAGCCAAGAGAGGAGATTATGTCTTTGTTTGAAGTGCCGCCAATGTTGCTGAAGAATTCCAAAGAACCACTGGAAAAGTTGAAAAAGATGTTTGATTTAAAGAAAGTAGAAAGTAAACCTAAGAAAAACAGAAAATTGCATACAGATGCTGATGATTTTAAAGTACCTCTGGATCTCAAATCTGATCCAGATAACATTACTAATGGGTTAAATATGCCTAAAATACAGTTACCCACTGTCAACACTGATGAGAATAAAACCATTGGCACTATTGATCCCATTTCTGACTTTAATGCTCTCAAAAATTACAAGAAATCATTGACTGTTCTGGCTCCTCAAATGAGAAAGGCTATTGAAAGTTTAATATTTTGTAACATTGATGGGAACTACTCTAAAGCACTTGATGCTATGATGCATTTGAGAACAGAATATCTCCAAATAGACCCCATTGAGTACAACAATTGGATAAAAAAATTAAAAGAAAACCTTTTACAACAAGACAAAAGTAATGTGTTGGATTTGATCATTAAGAATAAAGTTAGTTTTATACTGAAAAGTGAAAATATTCAGAGTGATTATGAGGAAGAGAACAGTCATGAAGAAACTCAGCAATATGAAAATGACACAGTACCTAATTCCACTGACATAACAATGAGCTCAGAGGTCCAGAACATGTTTGATGATGATGATGATTAAAGTACCAATCATTATTTGTTTTTGCTAATTCATTATTTATTTCTCTAATTAAATGTAATGTGTAAGCTCTGGTGGTAAGTTTCAGAGGAAAAATCCAAAAGTTTGTGTCGCAACAAAATACAAAAATTGCAAGGGTCTTGTTAATGTTGTATGTCGCTTCATCATCATCATCTTATCAGCTAAAAGATGTCCACTGCTGGACAAGGGCTCCCCTCTAAGATCTCCACAATTGGCAATCTTGCACTAACCACATCCAGCGACCATCACAATTAATGTAACATGAAGAAAAATTGATTAATGAAAAATTTCTGTTCTTATCTGATCATTTTCTTTGGAAACCATTAATATTATTGTCTTTTTCAAATGCTATAACAGTTACAGAGGGATTAACCATTAAAAAAAAAAATTAAATAGCTGTATTTGATTTGAAGACAGTAAATTTAGTACTAAAACAACCAGGACAAACATGGATGTTAATAAGTAATGGAATCAGGTGTTACTTTGTGGAAATCCATAACAATAAAAATATGTAGTGTTAATTCTGAAAATTGTTGTGTAACAATTAGCGGAATTAACACTACATATTGATTTTATATTTTGATGGATGTATATTCTACAAAGAGCCATCTTGATCGTAAATCTGTCCTAGATTTCTCACTCTTCAAGTAACATTAAAAAAAATATATAATAGGTACATACTATTTGTAAGAATGGAGCCTCATCTAATATAGATTCTATTACCTTAGAAGTGTGTTATGGAATGCCTTTGTTTGAAGTTTCACTTCAGTATTCATGTGATCCTAAACAATGACAAATGTTAAATTGCTTCTAATGATTGTTCAAGTTTTAAGTGTTTGTTATATGTTTCAAAGATTAAAATTTATATATTCACAATTGTTTCCTTATTCATTTTCTACCCCACAAATAATACAACCAAGATTAGGCCTGAATATTTAATAGTATTTCAATAAAATCTAAAATTCAAGTTTGCACACAATAAATTCATGTAAATTTTGTCTTACTCTAGTTATAAGGTGGTCATTTGAGCTGTCACTGTACTCCTGTCGGAGACATTTTACTTTGTGAGTGGAGTAGTTCAAGGAACTCCTGGAGGGATAGATCCTCTTGACAATCTGTGTCCAAGTCATGCTGCAACTGGGCTTCTAGGGAGTTGGCTTCAGGGCTTAGTACGATATTTTCGTCGAGAACAACGTGGTTGAGCCGCGATTTAAGGCTTTGGAGGATCTCTTCGAGTTCCAGACACTTGTTTCTCACAGAAGTACCGAGATCAGAGGAAGGGTCAATATCCTCTATAGTAGCGTTTTCGGAGAAGGAATTAGCGGGAGTCCTGGTTCGCGGCGGCTGGATCATGTTGAACAGGTTCTCTGGTATACCGTTCCCATTAATCGCGGATATATCCGGAGAACGCGACTCAGTAAATTCGGAGAGTATTTCGTCAAGAATATCTTGAGCATTCTGTCGCGGGTCCACCACCTCTTCTGACAAATCCCCGCCTCCTTCATTGTTTATCATCTTGTTATTCGAATCCAGTTTCATGATTCCAATGTTTCTTTCACACCAAAATATCGATTCGTTATCAAAATAAATAATAAATAGAAAGAGAGATGTCGACGAGTCAGATGATTGATAATTTTGGTGTTGCCAATAACAGAAGCCTAATAACTACCAAATATGGAAAGAATTTAAATAAAATCCAATCTAAATCTATAGGAATGTAAATTCAAATAAAATGTTAATTCACGTTACAATATCGGCGTTGTGGAAAAAACATATCAAGATACGCCTCCTTCCTCAGTTTCTTCACAATCTCTTCGCTCTTCATTATTTTGAGGGCAGCCTTGCAACTATTGTGCGCATGTGCGAAGAAGCAATCCCTCACCGACTGTAAACACATAAAACCAACATTATTAGATATTATTCTGCGTTATAGGTTCCGCTCACGCCTTTTTATGCGAGCGAAAACCAATTGATAGTTTACTGAGTATCAAGGTAGGCATCAAAGTGATAGGATGAGTTGTGGTGTTCGGACATAACAAACATAGGGTGTTACTGAATATATAATTCGATATTGATAAAGAGATACAATGGATCTGGACTGGATAGTACTGAAACGATCCTAAGCGCCTGAGCTAATCATGCCAAACAGTGGGTATCGTTATAAAAATAATGATACTTGTTGGAGACGAACCCCCCTTAGTCCAAAAAAGTAAAAAAATCTTCCTTCCCTACAATGGATATGGATGGTACTGAAACGATCCTAAGAGCCTGAGCTAATCCTGCCAAACAGTATCATTATAAGGATAATGATAGCAGGTTATTAATAGAATAACAATTAATAAAAACTTATGTTGTATTTGCTTAACATGGTTACCTTGAATTCTGCAAGTTTGACTCCTTGGAATTTGGCTAAGCAGTGCTTGAACAATCGGTTGTAATGTTTTCTGCATAAGAATATTCTGTTATCATATTGCCAGTAGTCTCCCTGTGCTGTACAAAAACAGCCACACACCCCACAAGTATCCAAATTGTAAGGGACGCATTTAATCTACATTATAGAAAAAACAAAACTTAATATTACAAGTAGTCTCATAAACAGTGTCGCCAGCCATACTTCGGAATAAGCATCAGAAGGGATAAGAAACGAATTTGTTCAATATTTTCTTACCGCTACGGGACATTTTAACATCCTTTTTCCTGAAAAGCTATATGTGAATGCCATCTCCCTCTTTTGAAATGCGGCGTTATAGTCACAAGGCCTGAAAAGCGAAGTAAATGTCTCCATGTAGAAAATATCGAAAAAGCAATTGTCCAGTTACTATATATACTAATTGGTTAAACTTATGACGTAGGTCGAAAACGTGGGAAATGGAATCCGGGTGATTTCTACGTATCCCTAACACTTGTTTAAATCTACTTTTTGTTGATATTTTCTTTGTATATCATTGTCTACTAGATACATATGACTGCTTTTCAAGTAGGTACTTCTATATCTCAAAACGGTGAAGAAAAGATAGTTTAAACGTTTTTATAGTGCACGAGTATACTCGTAACCTATACCCTCCCTCGCTTATTTCGATGGGTTGCCTTTCCGACACGTCCGGAAAAGTTTAGGCACAGGACCAACAGCTTTACATAGTCTCCCACGCACAAAAATTTAATGCAGCCAACTTTCAGACTCCAAGCCGTTACTGGGTGTCTTTCTTGTCAAAAAAACCCCAATATCCTTCCATAAATTAAATTTACACTAGGAGATCGGTACACTGCCAACTACCACTTTGGCTCCCTGCAGTTTTTTGGTTCATCCTACAGTTGTCTGGAAGAGATAGCAACATTAGCGATAAGACTGCTGTTTGTATCTTATAGTTTAAGAAAATTCATGTTACGATGTGATATTTTGATTGGGTACAATAAAGTATATCTATCTATCCTTCAGACACTGAACAACCACTGAACACACTACTCGTATACCAAAGAGGTAGTCAACGACTAGGAAATTTATGAGAGGGGTAGGGCATAGCGTTCATTCGCTCAGAGAGCAGCCCCACTGGGGAAGTATCTCCACCTTACAGAAGACATTCCTTAATAATAACATTAACAATTTTAATGTTGTGTTTCTGCGTGCGAGTAAGGTCACCAGAGCTCATCGGGGTGGGTGAAGGGTCAGCAACACTTGCTTGCTGACTCTTAAAGGCCGGCAACGCACCCACGACCTCTCTTGTGTTGCGAGTGTCCATGGGCGGTGATCTCTGATATAAAAATATGTTTATACTAATATATGCAAAGACTGTAGATCGATATTGCTTACGCTGGATACAGAGCAGGGTTAAATAAGCCTTTTCTCTTGGATGTAGAATTGAATGGCGCACAGTACTGTTTAAATGGTTTCTTTGGTGGTGTTTCTCGTGGAGGAGGTTGGTACTCATGTCTTATCAACCAGCGTGGGGCCTTTGAACCGAGGCCTTGTTTGCTCACAATCTGCAACAAATATTCGTTCAAGTCTCGAGTACACTAATTGCATCACACAGCACACTGCAATTATAAATAGAGAAATTTGTTAATATGATTGTTACACTTTCACGCTACAAAGGCTGAAATATACCCTGGATTAACACATTCGACGGGCGTGTGGCGTGGTTGGTAAATGCTTGCTTTTAAACGCCGCAGGTCGTGGGTTAGACTAGAGTCCAACCAGGTTACCTATTTGAACACGTCTGTTTGTATTGAGTATAGCTGTGCCCCGCGGTTTTACCCGCGTTAATTTTTATAAATTATCATAACTCCTCCCCCGTATGTGATAGCGTGATAATATATAGCCTAAGTAAACACATTCAGTATTTTTTGAGTTTAGCCCGGACATACATACAGACAAACAGACACACAGACAAAAATTGTAAAAACTATATTTTTGGCTTCGGTATCGATTGTAGATCACGCCCCAAGTATCCTTTAAAAAAATATTCAATGTACAGTTTTGACTTTCCTACGATTTTATTATATGTATTATACACCAAGTCATTACAAAAAAAAATGGTATATGTAGTATATCAGTTAAGTATCTGGTTTCCATAGTACAAGCTCTGCTTAGTTTGTGATCAGATGACCGTGTGTGAATAGTGTCCCAGGATATTCTATAGGTTAGGTAGGGCACACCTAGTACTGAAATAAATGGGTCGGCATGCTTATCCAGGTAATGCAAGAAGTGTAATTTAAATTTATGGTGTGTTGCAAAAAGAGCAGCAGCAGGTTTTATAGATTTGTATACCCTAGTGGTCAGACCAGTGAACTATGGAGTCAGTGGTTTCGAGTCAAGACCGGCACACCACTGACTTTTCAAATTCATGGGCGTATTAATTATTATCGAAAGAACATTAGAGCGTAGAACATTCTCTGATCAAATCGGAGACGCACTTAAGAAAGGTCAGGTCAGAAGTACCCTAAACCGGCGAGCATGTATGAAGAATATTATGTCAGTCATCATTACAGCTTAAATAAGTCCACTGCTGGACAAGCCTCCCTCAAGAATCATCTTGAGGGGATATGCCATAATCGCCACGCTTGGCAGGCGGGTTGGCGATCGCAGTATGATGGTCGTAGTACTCAGAAGGAAGCTGCTTCCCGTCCTCTGGTAGATATTCCCTCGGGTCGACTTCTACGCCCCCCACGGGATGAGATGGGGTGATGATATTCTGATTCTGATATTTGTCGCCGTCACCACACAGCAGTATTATGTCAGTAAACGAACCGAAAGAGGTATGCAAGGATCGTGACAAGTAGAAGTCCGTTGTCTCTGCCTACCCCTCTGGGAAACAGGCGTGAGTCTATATATGTATGTATTAATTATTATTTGGCACTTAGAAACTGTGTAGGAAACATCTTGAGGAAACCTGCATGCCTGAGAGCTCTTCCAAACATGTTTTTTGATGGGAGGTGAAGTCTACTAACTCGCACTAGGCCAGCGTGATGGACTATAGCCTCTTTATTGTAGGAGAAGGCCCTTGCCCTGAACAGTAATGGGCTGCATTATTACACTGTCCCACTAATATTATAAAGACGAAAGTTTGTGAGTGTGTATGTTTGTTACTTCTTCACGCAAAAACTACAAAAAAAGGGTAAAACCGCGGGGCACAGCTAGATATCGTCACCTGGTACCCATAGTACCTTTGCTTAGTTTGGGGCTAGGATGATCTGTGTGACATTGTCCCCAGATATTATATTATTATATTAGAGCGATTTGCTTGTAGCGTGCCGCTGTATTTGAATATATTCAACACTGATCAACTTGGAGTATGTTTTTTCTATAGATTATAACTAGCTGTGTACAGCGGTTTCACCCGCGTTAAACTCTATAAATTATAGCTTATATGTTATTCGGATGGGTATATAAGGTATACTTCTACAAAGTTTCATCTAAATCCGTTCCGTATTATTTGCGTGAAAGTGTAACAAACACACACACACACACTTTGTCATTTATAAGACTAGCTGTGCTTCGCGGTTTTACCCGCGTTAAACTTTATAAATCCTATGTGTTATTCTTAAAAGCTATATTACTACAAAGTTTCATCAAAATCCGTTCGGTAGTTTTTGCGTTACAAACATACACACTCCCTCACTCACACACTCACAAACTATCGCCGTTGAGTGTGATTAGTAGGAAGTTAGATTATCTAATAAGAAAAACAAATAGTACAAAACCTTATTGGTGACTTCATAAAACGCATCACGGTTATCATCATGCGTGCCTGGTCCTAAATGAGGTCTATTTTCAATTGCTTGGCGCCGCATAAACGAGCTCAGGGTAGGTCCATGTGATGCCATTGTAACCCGATCTAGAGATGACCCAAAGCAGATACGTGGCGGTGGCTTTTTAGTGACAACATATTCGAAATCTAGAACAAAGCGAGTTGTATGTAAACCCTTCATATTTACAAGATTTGTAGTGTTTAATTGTGTGTACAAAAAAATATTTATTAGTTATCGTATGGGAAGTGTTTACCTTAGGGCCTATGCACATCGTGTTTTTTAAGCGCGCCGTTGATGCGCGTCTATAGCGATTCAGACGTGCGTTAGCACCGCGTTTTTATCGATACAAACAAAAAGCTGTAGGACAAAAGCGCGCCGTCGACGCGCGTTCCTAAAACGTTTAAAAAACGCGGTGTGCACAAGCTCTTAGTGTCAGAGTTGTTCAAGCCGACCAGTAGGCCTCTGACTTAGCGTAACGACTATTGTCTAATGACACATGCCAACAATAATACAACCGGGACCGACAGCATAACGTGCCCTCCGAAGCACAGAGACGCTCAAAAATAAAACCACTTTGGTGGTGACCCATCTATAGGCAAACCGCGAGCCTTGCTTTACCTCGCCAATCACGGACCGGTGAAAGCATCTAGCTGTATTTGAAGTAAATAATATAAACAAATCATTTTAATAATTGGGTTAACACCAATGCTAGATGGCTATAGTCTCCGCTCGTCTGTATTGGCCGTTGAAGAAGTGAAAGCCTCCTAGGCTAAATGTAATCGTCAAGTAAAAAAGACACACCAATATCCTATATAATCTGAAATAAATCTAAATTTACGGCATTCAAGCTCAATCACAATTCACAAACATTTACAAAATATACTTATACTAGCAGTGCCCAGTTATAAATATTTTTATCCCTGCCCGTTTATCCCGCGTAATACTTCGGGTTAAAAGTTCGGGATAAATTTTGGAATTTTGCATAGCCTATGACACTCCACAATAATGTAGCTTTCTATTGGTGAAATAATTTTGAAAATCGGTTCCGTAGATCCAGAGATTACCCCTTACAACGTCACAAACTCACAAACGTTACCTCTTTATAATATTAGTATAGATTTATAAATATAAAAAGAACCAAAACTTTTAATTCTATTACCGCCATAAAAGGCCTCCCCCATATTATTGGGGGAGAGATACCGACGCGCGTACGGCCGTTGCATTTTTATTTACTGTCTACGGAATAGATTCGCGGAGCCTTCGTGCTTATAGTGACAATAAAAAAAAATATGAGCGATCCGCCATATTACGCTTTATTGGGGTGCACGCTCGTGCCAGTGATGAATGTGTCTCTGCGCTATAGGAATTTGGGACATTCCCCATTTCAAACTTTTCCTAACATTCTTTTGCATATATTATGCAGACAGTAATATAGTGAAAGCAGACAATAGTATAGATGAAAAATGTTTTATTTTGGCCCCAGTTTTTTAAAATTATTTTCATGTAAGTAGATCCTTTTCCTTTCATAAACCTCCTCGGACATCGAAAATAATATGTTTTATGTCTATGACCTACATAGGTCCGGTGTCCGTAAACTACTAGGTTGTTTCCACTCCAAACGCCTCAAAACGGTTCATGCGAATTGGGCATCGTAGTACGTACGTATTAAACCTTTCAAGCCGTTTTCCAATTGTCTATCATTAGGCATTGGACGAAGCAAGCGACTAAACTCTTTATAAATCAGCCATGCGATATTAAAGTCGTTTGGTGGTTCCAGCAGTAAAATCCCAGAAACGTCTTAAATGTTCCAGACGATGTTATAACGACTTACTTAGAACAAGTTAAGGTTATAAGGAACTCACGTGAGACTTCGATAAGTCGTACACCCCAGCTGAGAGTGTGACTTAGAACACGTCGCAACTACTATCGCCCTCCATGATACTTAGTTTGCATTTGTAATCTCAATTGTACAATCGGCCAGCCCCTTCACGTATTAACGTAGAGAGACAATTACACATATAATCCCTTCCATACATCTCCACGACGACAGTAAGCGCATTGAGTCAAGGTTTGATCTCCAAAGGCCTCTGGCTCGTGTTATTTTGTTTTTATTTCTTATTTGCTAACCTGGCCTCCACTCGCCTTTCGTCTAGACAACCAGTGAACCCCCTTAGGCTAAATGTAAATATCATGTAAGAAAAGTGTACATGCACTTAAATATTTTTTGTAACTTAACTGGCTAGCATCAAAAAGATTTTTCAAAATTTATTTTTCAATTTAGTGAACTCGATCAAAAGAAATAAAATCGACCCTCCGGCTTTTCATTAAACGAGCGATATCTCTCTAACAATACCTATATCGAGTTCGGTCTGTTATACTAATATTATAGTGTATAGACAATATTAGTAAATACCAAAAGCATGGACACCACAAAAAATCAGCAATCGTAACGACGCGATCATTTGTTTATGACATGAAACTGAAACGCGAAAAAATGGTAAAGGTCGTGTCGAAGGTAAAGTAAGTATTACACAATATTATATAAGACTTCTTTAGCTAGGAGTATAGATACCTAGTAGTCATGAAAGTAGGCCAAATAGTTACCTACTCGATCATCATAGGTCGTTCAAAATACAAAGTTAATATGTAGTGTTACTTCCGCTAATTGTCAATTTAATCAAGCCGAGATGCAATATGCAAGAAGGAGAATATAAACATGCAAATTACATTCGTTAGTATAATACCCAACACGTGTTTCAGTCCTCCACGGACCATTCTCAAGAGAAATTTTAGTCGCATTCGAGCATTCGAGGAGTTAGCATCTTTCAAATCTATACTTTCAACCGATAAAACGTTGATTCTGTAGAAATGGATTGTCAGGAACTTATATGGACGTCACCATAACACTACCTAGTGGAAAACTTCAATCCTTTTTTAGGGTCCGCACCCAAAGGGTAAAACTTCTTACTTCGCTGTCTGTCTGTCCGTCCGTCTGTCACCAGGCTGTATCTCATGAAGCGTGTTAGTTAGACAGTTGACATTTTAACAGATAATGTATTTCTGTTGCCACTATAACAACAAATACTAAAAAACAAAATAAAATAAATATTTAAGGGGGCTCCCATACAACAAACGTGAATTTTTTGCTCGTTTTCATAGATAATGGTACGGACATCGTGCGCGAGTCCAACTCACTCTTAGCCGGTTTTTTCAATTGGAGTAAGCCAATTCAATTTATAAAGGTGATATTTTAAGAGTTACGTCCTACCTAGACTCTATTAATCGTGTGATGTCTATACCCACATACGACATACATAGAATACAAAATTAGCCAAGCATCTCACCTAATGTTATATCCCAAGTCATCTTGTTACATATGAATGTTCGTTAGAAAATTTGATGGTAGAAAAACATCTGTAACCAAGAAATATATCTGCAAGAAAAATAAAACATTTCAACACTTTGATTAAATTTTGCGAAGACCGAGGCTTACTAATAGCGAAACAGTAGTTTATATAAGGAATAAAATCAGGTAAGAATTTATCTTCTAGGACACGCAATGTAAATTGACCAATTTTTTCATAAAACTTTTAATACATCAAAGGGTTTTAAAATTGATTCAGTAAAAAAATATTCGAACGCATTAGTAAACGACCCACTGACCGCACTATTTAATAAATGGCCTTTGACTCAATCAGAATTCTATTTGGTTTCATAGTTTACCCAGATACCTACAGCATTCGAAATAAGTATCGTCGTTGCGCACTAGGTAAACCGAAGATCGTGATGTCAGGGTTCCTGGAAGCCGCTGAAGCGGCTAGCGCAAGCCTGGGAATTGTAGAGATCTTCAAAGGAGGCCTCTGTTTAGAAGTGGACGTCTTACGGCGCAAACTATCTATGGTCATGCCCAGCGGTCGTAACCTAAGAAATTACTATGGTAGGCATATTTTTATCGAAAGTGATATTAAAGAATTTATTGGAATCTCACGCATTATCAATTAAGCAAAACAAACTTGCAGTGCTATCGTTACGATAGCGAGACAATTTCACTGGCTGTTCGTATTCCTTAAAATTCCAATGTAGTCCACGTGAAGGTCGTATTTGCCTTCTCTCTCTATGATAGATTAGCTGTCCCATAACATCCTGTATTTTTGTTAATAGTAAGAATTTCCTCATAGGCAGATAAAGTATGGATCCACATAAGTAAATTTTCGTTACAAATAGTCACTTTCTTACCTGAGTTTCCAAAAAATAGCGGGAGTAAGCAAACCTACCAGTTTTACAAAAACTAGAAAATACGAAGTGATATCGAAATTGACGTGTGAAGTGTAATTTTGTATGATTACTGCGAACTAGTGTTGGAAGGATTCGAGATTTTTAAGGTCTTATAATTAGGAATGTACCTACCTACCAAAGTTAAATTTTCATGAGAATGGGTCCTAATATAAAAAATAATGAGTGAGCCTTACAGTAGACGCTTATGATGTAAATTGTATTATGTGTAATATTTGATATGTTATCATTCCGCATAATAAAATTGAGATGTAACGTATGTGTAGTCAATTTATTCATGAAATATATGCAATTGACATTTTTGCGCGCATTTGAAATTAAGTCCTACTTTAAAATTGAGATGAACGTTACTTATTCGTCATAATATTTGTCAAATATAAGTATTTTACATATATAGATTCACGTCTATTTTCCAGAGGGGTAGGCAGAGACAACGGATTTCCATTTGCCACGATCGTTGCACACCTCTTTTGCCTCGTTTGTATTTATTATTTTCATCTAGTCGGTTTAGCGAAAATATATGTTAAGGTGCACTCCTCTTCGCGAAAGTTTAATTATAGTCGTAGTAAATATGTACTTATATGGATTCTTTTATTCGAGGAATCTTTTTAGTCGCAAGAAACATACTGTATATTGACAGCGACAGGAATTAACCTAGCATTCTGAAAAAGATTCACACTTCGCATTTATATAAGAATTACCTATGAATTTTGTCGGACGTTTAATAATAATATATGAATAATACGGCTAAAGGACGCACCCTTTAGTCGTATTAATATATAAACCAGACCGCATCACTAAGTAGGCATGTTTGTGAAGGACAATTGCATTTACAATTTCGTTTAGCTACGTGTACCTACTGTACTACAAAGAAACATTGTTCTATGTTTTCAGTAACATCGTTAACTGGCATATACAACGAGTTAGTCATAGGCATAGGTCTACTTTTAAAAGTGTTGGTCTACCTAATTGTTATATAAAGGACTCATAAAAAATGAGTCGCTTCGCTACACTATTGCCAACTGACGTGACCTGGTGTTATAGTTATTATTTTAAGATTATAGTAAGTAAAGAGGTTTATCGTACTAAAATAGAAGGAGGATTTACAAATTCAAATCGCACTACTCGTACTATGAATGACGTTTTATTCAAAATCGGCGTACAAAAACCATCTCTATGAGCGTAGTAGGACACATCATGACCACTGTGTCTAATACTACTGTTTTGGTAGATTTTGCAAGAAAATATACCTACTGCTTTAGTTAATATAGATCATGTTTATTAAATGTGAGTAAACCCTTTTACTGTCTCTGTTGTCATTTCAGTGCACTATTAGTAGAGACTATGGATAGTTATTCACTCCGAAAAAAAGCTCCTGCTGACTAAACTGTATTAATTACTGTTAATATTGTATATAAAAAATTAACTGCGTTATTAAGTAGTAGGTATGGCGAACATTCTATAACAATGACTTGCAAGCATATTTAAATGAAATGCTAATATAAATGGTCTTCTCATTATACCAACGTTTTACATATTTATATGATTTGAAAGATACATATTAATGTTCTATATAAGTAATAATCGATATTTCTCATGCACATGCTCCGAAATAATTCTATAGGGTTAGCATCTAGGCTTTTTGTGAAATTTCTGATATTTATAAGTAAGGATTACAAGAGGATAATTTAGTATAAATATTTCTAATAAGGTTGGTTCTCAATCTTGCCCATTGCGGCTAAGTAACGGAATTAATCAAGCGCCTGCCATCGAACCTTTTGCTACATCTAGGCTTTTTGTGAAATTTCTGATATTTATAAGTAAGGATTACAAGAGGATAATTTAGTATAAATATTTCTAATAAGGTTGGTTCTCAATCTTGCCCATTGCGGCTAAGTAACGGAATTAATCAAGCGCCTGCCATCGAACCTTTTGCTGTCAATTTTATTCCTGCCAATATTTTAATTTGCCATAAACTGTGTTTTTTCCTCGTATTACCGCGAAGCCTATAAGCAACCGGTGGTCAAGGTTCTCTTCGGTTTCCATTACGAGTAACTAATGGCATAGAAGTTCACTTAACATCTGGGATCGACAGAAAAACATGCTCTTGGCGGCACTTGAGGCAGTACGGAAGGCAGCAGGCAGTGACTAACTTGAACAAAAGATACTTTTAGGTAAGGTAGGTTTAGACCTTCAAGTGACCTATCTTATAACGATGTACCTGTGGCGTTATATAGCCTCTTTAACTTATTGTTAAACCTCTGCGTTACTGTTCTTTTTATAAGATTAAAAAGTTACGTCATAACTACTAGACAAATAGATTTTTCCGTGACAAGGTGCATTTATTATTTATTGATTGTACTTAGTATTATTAGAAGGCAGTAAACGTGTACCTAATCAATTCACCAGTATTATTTCCTTGCTCCTGCGAACACGCTTCGAATACCTAACTGAATAACATTAGTTACATTAATAACATCATTACGATAAATAATTAAGACAAAGTTGGAAAATTTAAACAAACGTAATTATAAGTGTAGTTTTGAATAAATTAACACAAAGAACACTCACAGACTAACAATATTATTTTTTATATGTCCTAGATTGTTTCAGTGCGTGATCAAACCTGTAACATGACGTTGCCGAGCTAACTGTAAAGTGGCTACCCTAGCCGTAACGCCATAGGTGCAATTATTATTGATCTGACGGTCACCGTAGCTTAGTTGGTAGTGATCCTGCTGACGAAGCTGGTGGTCCTGGGTTCGAATCCCGGTAAGTGCAAATATTTGTGTGATGAGCACGAATATTTGTTTCTGAGTCATGGATGTTTTCTATGTATATAAGTATTTATCTATCTAGTATCTATATCGTCGCCTGGTACCTATAGTACAAGCTTTGCTTAGTATGGGGCTAGGATGATCTGTGTGACATTGTCCCCAGATATATATAGTATTTAAAAATTAATACAGTATTTAAAAACTATTTTATCTAAATATACAATTCTATATTTGGATAAAATAGAATTCTAGTATTAAATGTGTTAACCATATTTAATTTTATTTAGTAGATTTCAGCCGGTTTTAGTAGAATCTGAAGAATTATATTTGTCACACTTGAAAAAAAATCAACAAAATGTCATTCTGATTGTCAATCTGTCAAAATTGTTAATTTGTCGACTTTTGCCCGAATGCGTGAGATTGTTTGAAGATAATAAATAATACACGTGAAAAATTGCGATAACGAGTGAATGAGTTCTGTTGTTGGTGTTACTTAGGATTAGTTGGAGCTGTTGAACGCTGAAGGTAAAATAAACGAATTAATCTGAATGTATGTCATAGTATCAAATTTCTTGTGAAGTAATTTTTACTCTCGTTATTATGTCATACCTGCTAATAGATTGTTATTAGTAAAATCTGAATAGATACAAGGTGATTTACATAAGAATTGTTAGCTATGTAATCCTAATTTGTATAGGTTTCACCATTATTGATACCGCATAGAAACTACTATGGAATTATAATAAAATATCTCATTCATGTTACCGTCCTATTATTCTTATTGAGACTTTCCGAATCAAAACTGAAAACCGCCGAGTTGTACACACATAATAATAATTTAAAATTCTTACATTTCAGAACAAATCAGAAATTTATTAATAAAAATATATGTAGTTACTTATACTATAAATATTGTCAATAAGTTTTAAACCCCTAAGGATACCCACTGACCAAACTTTTAATTAACTGTTTAAACAACTAAATTCCATAATATATCTACCTGTACATAAAAAGTTTTCAAGAACTTTTTAAAGTTATATGTGAAAGAAATCCTGTTATATTTTATTTTTTTATATACCTACCTAAATAACTTGAAACATGTAAATGTTACTCCATAAAAAAATAGGATAATCATTATTTATGGTTGGTGTGTAGTTTTGGATGTTAATTAGGTTAGTTTGATGAAAATATTCATTGTTTACAGGGAAATCCCCTGAGATAATTATTGTGTATATTCATGGTAGATTATTGATGGATATAAACTTTATTATATCTTTAATACCTATTTACCTGTAGATATTTTTATAGTAAGTTATACAGGATGTAATATAAATAGAGGATAAAATGTATGGATATATATATATATATAAAATGAACTGAGTATTGAAGCTAAATGTTTTAAAAGCAACTAGTTCATGGAAACCAAAAAAATATAATATCCTCCCATTAAAAATTGCATCCACTGAAGGACAGTTTTGTGTGGGAACTTCATATTATTTTTGACTATTTTGATTTAAGCTCATAAAGTTAGGGCCACTAATTATGTTAAGACTTCACACTATACTATACTCTGTCTATTTGTTTATTATCTTATTGACAGTTTGAGGCAGTTTGAAATTAGTGACACCCTCACACATAACTGACTCAAAATATTTGATTTTATTTAAAAAGAACCTTCAATTGATTATATGTATACATTTTTTTAGTTTAAATAGTAATGATTTTTTTATTTGTGTTATTTTATTATAAGATACTACATCTATGACTCCATGATTAATTATTTGCAAGGTATTAAGTTGAAATTTAAGTTCAAACCATGAGTAAAAAGCAATGACTCTACCCATACATGTATTTATTAAATTTTCAGAAACAATACTTACAACAAACTTAATGATATGATCGATTTATCTTATTTCAAGTCCTGTTTCATAGTCTATGGTTGTTTGTTATGCACATATCACTTCACTAAGTGGGTGTTACCCATCAATAAAGTATGACATTACCTCTTTATTGATGTTGCATTGTTTCTGGATGTTGTTAATAAGATAAAAAACAGTTAAGACCTAAAACCTCCTTACTCAAAAACTGTGTTCTACGATCATTGGCACAGAATAAAAAGTTGCCATTGTCTCAGCACCTTAATGGTTTTTTTTGGTCACCCAATACTGAAATATAATAGGGTACAAATTTATTAATTTGACTAAGTCCCCATAAAATAATATTTATAAGTGTATACTCCAACTCGTATAACAACCCATTTCCTTTTGTTTCAGCAAAATGTCCAGCAATGCAAAGTTGATTCTCCCAGTGGCCTTGGGCCTGTCGTTAGTAACTGTGTCTGCATTTGTGATATACTACATGTTCAAGAAGGATGAAGAGGAGAATGATGGAAAAGCCATCAAGACTTCAAGGGTTAATGTCATTGAAGTGAATGTCCCTAAGAGCATTGTGCCTGCTTTGATTGGTGAGTCAGTTTATATATCAACTTCTAATTTATTTAATGGCATATAACATCATTTCACAAAATTTTACTAATGGTACATTAAATCGGCCTCATTGGTCTGCCAGAAGTGTTTTCAACAGCAGATAATAAGGTCCTGGGTTCAATTCCTGGGTCAGGCTTAAATATTTTTCAGTATCAGCCCAAAGTCTGGGAGTTGGTGGTATCAATCCTCTGTTCCATAAATCCGTTGGTTGATCCTGACCTGATCCCTTTCTGGTCATGTTGCTAGTCGTCCAAATAGAAAGTGCTTCTTTTTCTGCACACACACTTGTGCACTATAATGTGTCCTGCATAGATGCTAGTCTCCATTGAGAGTGGTCAATGTGGCTGAAATTCGACCAGGTGGACATTATTATTTTTATCTTGATTTGCTGGTGTGTTTCCATCCTAGCTTAGAATCTTAGCACCTTCTCCATATTGGCAGAGGTTGCTGGGTGGATCTGAAGATTACATAAGTATTACATTTATGATTTTTTGGTTTACATTAATTACAAGGTGCATTGTGCCACAAATAAGAGTTGAAGTTGAAGGTGCATTGCAAATAATATTATAAAACTAGAATTTGATAGTAAGGAAGGTGTTTGTAATTCACATGAAACTGTAAACATATTTTGGTCAGCCATTAGCAGAGCAGATAGATGACACATTTAAATTTCATTTTAATGGTTACTTGGTTACTTACTCTTGGTTACTGGTTACTTCTCAGTATTAGCCCGAAGTCTGGGAGTTGGTGGTATTACACCCTCGTGCCTCTGGGACACGTAAAGCCGTCAGTCCTATACCTGACCTCTTTCCGGTCGCTAGTCGTCCCGTCGGGTCATGAGAGTGATGAAAGAGAAAGTGTTCCTGTGTTTGCGCACACACTTGTGCACGCGCATATGTCCTGCCCAGTTTGCTAGTCTCCTACTCGACCTGGAGGACTTTGTTAATATAAATACTTGTACTTGTCAAGTACACAGCATTCATAAATATTGTGATACAATATTAAATTAATTATGTTTGATATGTGCCGTGCAGCCTGTTTTATCACATAAAATGTTGAAAAACCCTTAAATAAATAACAATTTACTGAGCTATTATTTTTAAATTCAGCACTTTGTAATTTAGTAATCAGCGACTCGTTTGCGCGCAGAAAACAAGCGTCATGCGTCACTGACTACTGCCGCTTGATCTCGTCAATCACGACCGAGATCTCGTAATTTTATATTTCGAGATTAATCTCGAAAAATGAGACGAGATCTCGGATGGTCGGGGTCTCGCAAGATCGAGATTGCATTCACTATACCTGAGGGCACACTTAGGGGGTTAGAGCCATAGCTCAGGGGCCTCTGAATTTATAATACTGATTTCTACACACTTATATATATTTAAATACATATATATTATAGATAAACTACTCCCAGATGTTATTTGTTACATCTGGGAGTAGTTTATCTATAATATATCTATAATATCGGACTCATTACACAAAGCTTTGTCCTACGTGAGGATCGAACCCACGACCTCTGGCCTAGCAGTCAGGCTTACTAAACTCTAGGCCAACAGACCATTCAATATACATCTGTCCATTTAAATGTATACAGTCCATATTCTTTTCTACACTGCAGACTAATACATAACTTTGTTTACCCTACCTCTGGCAGAAATAGCATCCAAATACACATTGAAATAACATACGAAAACTGATGATATGTTCTTTTACTGACGCCAGTGGCGAAGGGCAATCAATATTTGATAAAAAGCCGATCCGGCTAGGCCGACCGAAAGGATTAAATCAACTTAAGGAACAAAATCTAATCTACTCTCTGTTTTGTTTTAATTTTTTAACAGACAACGCCCGCATTTGTTAAATAAATACTTGTTTCGCGGGGAATAATAAACATTCAATTTTAATGCACGAATCACACCAAAACTTAGAAATATTTATGTACTTAAACGAAATTGTCCTGCGCGGGGACACTCTCACCTGTGATCTGTGACACAGTGAAAGCTTCTTAGGTAAATTGGAAAGGCCATGTTACACAAAAATGTACGGGGACCCGAGACATGAAGGCGCCGAAGTAATAGCAAGACGGCCACCTCATCCATAGCACGCTGTCATATATTAATACTGCGTGGATTGTTCCACGCGATATTAACATTATTATTTTCTATCAAAAATACGGTTCGCCTGTTGGTAAACGGTTATCCTTGCCTAGCTATGATGCTTTGTTGACCCATTCGCCACCCTAATGATTATAGGAACCAATATTAAGTTACTATTACTTTACTATCACTATTACTATACTTCCAGCCCCCGATCAAGCCCGTCTCCGATAGGGCCTTAGTATTATATCACATATATACGCTACGGTAAGTTATACAGAAGACCGAGGAGTATAATCAGTTCCATTATGGTTAGCGTTTATGGACTATGATTAAGTCTTTGATTCTATCGAAATCTGGGTTGTACTGAGATCCCTCCAAAGGTGCCAAGTGGACTACCGTTATATCGAGGTTAGTCTTTATATATGAACGCCACTATGTTAGTTCGATTCCTGGGCCAGAACTCGAAATCTATTCAATTGTAGTGAGACCTGAGAGAGAGAGATAATATGTCTTCGAAACTGGCCTCATTTCATTAATGTAAATGTATGAATCAGTTAAAGCCTCATAGGCAAACTGTAAACTTAAAATATTGAACAGATAAGCCAAGAGGAATCATGTTACGTATACCCTACGTCACTGGCTGATTTATAAATGTTTATATGATGTACTCTCGCAAATGTATGCATTTGAATACGCATGCCATAAATATATAGTAGTCTTATGTATGTCTAGACTGAATTGCTTTCAGGCTAGTGTAGATAGAGAACTATCTGCAATGATCTAAAATTAAATTACTTAGCATTAGCACGCGTTTTAGTATATGAATTCTATGAAATACCCAATTGGGACATGTGAATTTTGAATATATTCTTATCTTAGCTGTAATGCCTTAATGGCTAAGATATCGGCTGAGTAGAATAGATCTAGGTGTTGATAAGATTGTATAAAAAGCTGTATTATTAGAAAAGGTTTTTTGAGGGTATGCAAGCGGTGCGGGAGGGGTTGTACCGTCCGGTACATATCGCGTCACTCGACGTATTATACTTCAAGTAGGCATTGATGAACTGCTTCGTTGGTTAGTGCTAGCGTTCCGTAATCTGGGTTCGAATCCTGGGTCAGACCAAAATGTGTTTTTGAGATATTTCTGCCAGGAAAATCCCATAGCACCGGCCCGGGTGTCAAGAAGGTGGAGTACTACATACTCGTGTCTCGAAGAGTAGGTACGTGTAACTGGTGATCCCATACCTGACCTTTCTCCGGTCAAGACAGAGAGAGGGATTAAGTGATCCCGTATATTTTAGCTAATAGCTGAGCCCCGCGGTTTTACCCGCGTTAATGTTTATAAATTATAGCCTATGTGTTATTCGGATATATGAGCTATATTACTACAAAGTTTCATCGAAATCTGCTGGGCTGCGCTGCCTGAGGTGTATCCTATAGTCGCCTTTTACGACACCCACGGGAAGGTTTTCCAATTAAAACATTTCATAAGGTTTCATAAATCGTGAAATCAATTTCTTGTACAGACGCCAGCACATGCAGTGCATGCAAACCCCAATCTGTCAAATTTCTTTTATAGATTTTCAACTTTATCGCAAAAGTATAAGGTTCACTTTCAATTGGCGAAATTTGACAGATTGGGGTAGCTTGATGTGCTGGCGTCTGTACAATGTTGCCCAAGATGTTTCCGTTGGAGTTATTATTAGTAATAAACAGGATGACAGGTGTTAACAATACCGTTTTTATAAATCGTCATCGTCATAATTATTGATCGCTGGGCAATACTTTTTTGCTTCGAACGAACATATGTATGTAGGTCTTGAAATGAAACGTACATTCATAATTTTTATATCTAAAATTATATTAGGTCATAAATAATTTTATGAATGAGGTCATGCTCTTATCGTCATATCTAAACTTGAGCAACTTATGCGCCAGTTCTTGGAAAATAGATATCAATGTATTATGATGATGTACTGAGCTATGTCCGTCTGTCTGTCTATCTGCTTGCATGAGTAGTCTGTATTTCATTAACTGTACACATCATTACCTGTTATCGCGTGTATACTTTCGGTTGATCTTGAAGTTCAAAGTCGAGCAGCGATGTATTCTACGCGCTAAAATTTAGAAAATGATGTGCTCAAATTTCCAGGCAATTTATGCCACTAGCTAACTTAAATGACGTCTTTCTAAATGAATGGTAATGTAGAGAGGGTCTCAACCAAGGGTCTGACGCCATCGCCATCTGCATCAGTTCTTTCCGACGTTCGAGAACAGTTAAATAAAACTTGGCTAACCATATACCACTGTGTTGTACATAATTTCCTACCGGACACGGCAATCTTAAAGTTAATTGTTTAGGTTTCAATTTAGTATCTTCACCAATCTGTCTTTGCTCAGCTTTCTGTAACGAATTTGAACAACCCGCCCACTACATACTTTTGGAGTGTGTGATCTCTGGCAAAATGAGCGTGAAATAATGTTAAATAGCTTGCAACCAATAACTGCAGTAGTTTATTATACGGATCTTGTAGCAATAAGGAACAACTTCCAGGTGTTTAAGCGCATTTGCCATACCTACTATTGGCATCAAATATAAAAACAGTTCACTTAGGACCCTTTAAAATTGATATTCGATGCTTTTGCTGCTGGTTTCTCTAGTTGCAATTCTCTCGTTTTATGAGGCTCTAGCCTCCTTATAACTCCTCCCTCTCTTATCATCATCTCTAAACCTGAGCAACTTTTGCATTAGTTCTTGGAAAGTGGACATGAATGTGATATGGTGTATATGTACCGATACGAGTTTGTGACATGATTGATATTTTTAACGATTTCAATCATGGAAATGATGGATTCCATAAGTTCTATTATCATATGTAAATCGATTACTCCGTCGTTTGTAAACCGATCTTGATTTTTAGTGTGGAGCATAAAAATACCAAATATATAAAAAATAAGATTAACTTCCCATACGACGTGAGTGTTCAGCGGATGCATTTTGTTTGGGGAGCCATACAAAATATTATTCATATTTTACAACCTCGTTTCATGGGTACACAACGCTAATTAAGTTTACTCCACTGTTTATGTTACACGTACACCTTTTTAGGGTTCCCTAGCCAAATGGTAAAAAACGGAACCCTTATAGATTCGTCATGTCTGTCTGTCTGTCTGTCCGTCCCTATGTCACAGCCACTTTTTTCCGAAACTATAAGAGCTGTATTGTTGAAACTTGGTAAGTAGATGTATTCTGTGAACCGCATTAAGATTTTCACACAAAAATAGAAAAGAACAATAATTTTGGGGGGTCGCCATACATAGAACTGAAACACAAAAAAAATTTTTCATTGTACCCATACATATGGGGTGTATATGGATAGGTCTTCAAAAATCATATTGATATTTCTAATATCATTTTTTTCTAAACTGAATAGTTTGCGCGAGAGACACTTCCAAAGTGGTAAAATGAGTGTCGTCCCCCCCCCCCCCCTGTAACTTCTAAAATAAGAGAATGATAAAACTAAAAAAAATATATGATGTACATTATCGTGGAAACTAACAACGAAAATTGGTTTGAAAGAGATCTAGTAAGTAGTTTTTTTTAATGCGTCATAAATCGTAAATCGCAATTTACCTTTCATTTCATCAACTGAAATACTTGCTGCTGCGGAACCCTTCATGGGCGAGTCCGACTCGCACTTGGCCGGTTTTTTTGTTACCGGGACTAGTCCCTCTCTCTTACCCACCACTGCATCTCCTCTAAGCCAGGATCAACAGTGGCATTACACGTATACCTTGTATAGATATGTAGGTTAAGATTATTTTGATAATGTAATACATTGTCTAAGCCATGTAATTTGTGGCGATAAAAATATAATATAGCCTATTGACTGTAAACAGACGCCAGCACATCAAGCTGTCAAAGCAATCTGTCAAATTTCCTCAATTGAAAGTGAACCTTATGCTTATGTGATAAAGTAGAAAATATATAAAAGAAATTTTACATATTGGAGTAGCTGGATGTGGCGTCTGTACATTCATAGATACCTAAAATATGTGTAATTCATTGTTCGCATAACCACTTATACAACCGACAAAATATCTTATCTTACTTTAAATAAATATAAATACAAGTAGCTGAGCCGTGGTTTCCGGTTAAAAAGATTCACAGGGCTACCCCATACCATACCGTGTGTGTCGTAAAAGGCGACTAAGGGATACACCAGGTAGTCGGGCAGCAACGCCACCTGTGTACTAGCTATCACCTACCTGCGGTCCCCAACTCGCATGCCGAGCGAAGTGACTAAGGCAAACCCCTCCAAAAGGCAATGTAGAAACCTTTGGGAGAGGCCTATGTGCAGTAGTCGACAATATCATGCTGCCTATAAAATAAACCACGTGCAGAATACTAAATTATTAAAGATACTAGCTGTGCCCCGCGGTTTTACCCGCGTTAAACTTTATAAAGTATCACAGCTCCTCCCCCGTACTTGATAGCGTGATAATATGTAGCCTATATGTTGACCCGACTATTCATGCAAAATTTTAAGTAAATCCATGCAGTGCTTTTTGAGTTTAGCCCGGACATACATACAGACAAACAGACAAAAATTCTAATAACTATATTTTTGGCTTCGATATCGATTGAATATCACGCCCCAAGTATCCTTTTTTAAAAATATTCAATGTACAGTTTTGACTTTCCTACGATTTTATTATATGTATAGATATGTGTGGTGACGGCGACAAATATCAGAATCAGAATATCATCACCCCATCTCATCCCGTGGGGGGCGTAGAAGTCGACCCGAGGGAATATCTACCAGAGGACGGGAAGCAGCTTCCTTCTGAGTACTACGACCATCATACTGCGATCGCCAACCCGCCTGCCAAGCGTGGCGATTATGGCATATCCCCTCAAGATGATTCTTGAGGGAGGCTTGTCCAGCAGTGGACTTATTTAAGCTGTAATGATGATGATGATGATGATAGATATGTATAAGAACTACATAAACTACTTTTCTTTTGTAAATACATGCTAAAAACACCCAGACTCGTACAGACATGTTCATGCACAATATATGTATGTCCTGGGTGGGAACCGAACGCCGGAGGTCGCCTTCCGGCGTGAAAAGCAAGCATTTTCCAATGCGCAAACTATACCAGAATCGTTTTAATTTTAGAAAGGGCTTTATGGATTCTAGAACTAGTCTGACTAGTTCAAAAATGCTGTTGATCTAGATGTCGTTATAATCGTATTTTAATATACCTACTGAATACCTCCATAAGAAAATGTGACTCTCTTGAGCTTGTAATGTTAATCCTCATGTACACAAAAGGGATTTTAAGATATACTTCTTAGTAAAGCAATTCCTAACAAGCACCTCTCGGCCACTTGGTTACCTATCAGCTGGCTATACCCAGAGACTACCCACAATTTTCAATGTAACATCAGTCTGTGTGCTCAAACCAAGGGACCTACTGGCTAATTCGATGGTCATCGTGATCGTGATCGGCGTTCAAATAGATGAAGAAAATCATTCGTTCTATCGGTTCCAACGCGGCAAATCGATTCGGAACCTAAGTGCTCATGAAAGCTGATTGAATTAATGACTTAGTTATTTTTAACCATCATCAATTTCAACGCCGATCACGATCTCGATGATCGGCGAATTAGACGGTACCCTGGAACTATATTCCTTTACTCTCATAGTCCGTGGGGACGGGCACTCTGACAAACGCTGGCTGACGCTGGGCTTGATTCACGGATATTGAATCGGCAGTTATCGTTCGAGAAGCTTGGGTTACTTTGTAGTATAGAGGAAGTCTGAGCTATGTGGTTAACCGAAAACAATATCACCACTCCATGTCATGCCGTGGGGAGCATAGAAGTTTTTCTGACGGAATAACTACCTGAAAATGGGCACCAGCGTCTTTCGGAATACTAAAAACATCATATTGCGAACGATGCGGATTACCTATTTTAAATTTATCGATAAAGACAACGCTCGCGTATTAAATCCCTGAGCCTCGGATTACTTTACAAAAATACAATTGTCGGAAACATCCAGACTCAGTATAACTATTTATGAGTCACGCAAATAGTTAACTTGTGCGCAATTGAACCCGGGATACGAAATGGCGAGGCGAATCTCTTTATCACTACGCCACAACTGGAGTTCTTATTTGATTATGGGTGGTCTTTGTCCAGTTGTGGACATTTTTCGGCTTATATCATGATCAAGTAGGTGAGATACAAAAAAATATCTATAAGTAGTTTAGCCCCATGCTCATGAATGGCTCGTACAGATTTGTGAATTACAGTTTTACATGGTATCCAAGACTCGTTGCTCTAACATTACCAACTTCTGACTCCTCGCTGTTTACTGATCTAATAAGAAACTGTGTTTGAATAGCTATATTAGCATAAATCGGGACAGGCTTTCTCTCGAGATCTGTTATTTACGCTATACTACCGAGCAGTGGAGAAAGTGTGTATGTATCGGGACCTAGTATCACTTTTCCTTTGTCTTATGCAGTACTACATATATCTAAGTAATACAGTACCTTACGTCTACCTTCAGTAGAGTACTGCAATCGTTACTTTTGATTGAAAAAACTCGTTTGCAGTCTATTTTATTTCATACTTGTTTACTTGCGAGTCTTGTAAATACGTGGCATACATACCTATTCCTCGAATGGTCTAGTGGTTAATGGCTGCTAAGCCAGAGATAGTGGGTTCGATCTAGGGCATGCAAAACCGGAAAGTCATCAAAACCGGTTTTGAACATCGTTTTTTTGGGACCAAAACCGAAAACCGGAGCTAGGTCCGGTTTTAGCAAAAAAAATCGAATGTAGTATAATTTAAAAAGTAACACCATTTTTTAAAAATACCCACTAAGTCTACAAATAAAACAAATTGTATGATACGTTTCTTTTTAATCCAAACCATAATAATTGTACAGATAACAATGAACTTATAATAGTATAAAGATTAATTAACTGAGATCAAATCAACAACAAGTAAGTTTTTGGTATCTTTGGTACCTATTAAGTCTGCTATCAAAAATAATATATTTTAAACATAGAAAACACAATCAGCATCTTCAAATATTAAACACAGCCACCCACAATTACCAAAAAAATCAACATTTTTGTAACTTTGAAGATGAACTACAAAATAACATTATTATTTATTATAATATGATTCATATTGCACTAAAAAAGAGATAAATAATCAACTATGTATACTAATTTAAATAAAGCATAAATCACTTGTTTTCAAGAGATCGCTGTCCTTGATAATGTGATCTCAAGAATATAAGTGTATTCAACATTCAATCAGACAGCGAACTTCTTATTTTGTTACAGAAATACCCAGCACTCGAAAACACCCTTTCATTCTCAACACTTGTTGGTAGAACACATAATAAATAATTATATGCGTCGGTGAGATACACACCCCGATGCCATCCGCTTTCATACATGGTGTAAGTGGGTGGATGCAGGCTGTGTTCGGTTCGGATACATTTGATGCCTCAAAATTAATTATTTTTTGAGTGTTCGAAAAAAATGTTGATAAAAATCAAAATGTTAATTGTTTCTCAATAATGGGAAAACCGGAGCTGAGCTCCGGTTTTGGCTCTCAAAACCGGTTTTCAAAAATCGTTAAATTTTGGCCGATTTCCGGTTTTGCGCAAAACCGGAAAACAGGTTTTGCATGCCCTAGTTCGATCCCCACCGAGGACAAATCTAAATGTGATGAGTACGATTATTTGTTCTGTGTCTGGGTGTAATTTATGTTAAATATGTATGTATTTAGAAATATATAAGTATGATTATCTGTGGTCTGACTGCCATAGTTCAGGTTCTGCCTAGTTTGGGATCAGATGGAAGTGTCTTAGTTTATTTTCTAGATTGTAAGACCATTATTTTACGCGATGCAGATATTTGCCACGTCTATGCCCGACCATTTCATTTCATAAACCGAAACGTTTTGATGTCATGGTTGTCTAAAAATTAATAAAAAGCCTATTTTACTAATTGCTGTGAGAGAGATGAATGTCTGATAAGCTTCAGAAAAAAACGTAAAACGGTTGGGTACACTCGTGTTTTCTTTCTTTCTTTAATAACTAATTAAAGAAAATTGATTTCTTTTTAGTTTTGTACGGGGAAATAGCATATAGTCGGTAGATTTTAGTATTGCTTTCCTTATCACACTTATGCGTGGAATCGTCAATACCGATGTTGAATTTTTTTTTATTCGATAGTGGATGCTTGTTGAATGGTCCTATGTCAATCTCATTCAAAGCGGTCATTGTAATAGCTAACCCTTTAGAAGGCATTAGGTATGTTTCTAATTTATTAGTTCTGAACTTTATTACAAGGCAAAAGAGTTCAAAATATAGGGAAACGGTTATAGTCGGTTGTATGTTTAAAAAAATGGTAATTATTAAGTCAATGGTTTGATCAGTATCAGATCACTTTAACTGCCTTAGAAGAGGTTGTTCATCTGATCCTCCGTTGTAAACGAATTGTAGCATGATGGCCATGTGCACCCTTTGATTTTGTTTCGTTTTCATCAATCATGCCTCAATAATAAAGACTGTAGCTCGACCTGGTTTGGGAGTGTATTCAAAGATTTTCACACGGGCAACCATAATAATATGACCAGCCAAGCTATCAGTCGTCTCTCTCTTTCTCTTCATCACAAAATACCGTGTTTCTCAAATGCGCGTATTTAACGCGCGAATCTTCCATCGGGTTTCGAACCAGCACCCTCTACCAATCCGTGGTAAGCGCTATGCCGTTAAGCTACGAACGATATGGGAGTTTTATTAAGGATTTCCTCACTATAATCCTTCCAGAGGATTTTTGAGGTTAGATTTACTCTTTACATTGCGAATAATGCTATTAACAAAATATAATTTAAAAATATATTAGAATTTAGAGGCTGTAAAACTAGAATTTAATATGTTGTAGAAGTTGTCCTGTTCCATGGGTACATTTAGGTCTTTAAATATACCACACTACTTTACACGTTGAACACATGAATCAAGGAGAGATTCAAGACGCATCACCGCGCCAACAACGCAGCTTGTAATATCAACTTTAGGGAAAATGCATACTGGAAATCGAAAAAATTACAGCTTCTCGTTTGTTTAGCGGTAGCCTGTTAAAATCCCAGGTCAAGCCAAAGCGTTATTAGGATTTGTCTGGCACGCATATCACTGTATTAGCAACCCGCTGGAAGGTGGCGGTGATACACGCTCGTCTCTCGTAGAGCATGTAAAACTATCAGCCTGATTTCTTCGCGGTTCTTGTGGATATCCGGATTATGTCTCTCTCACTTATGGGAGGGCTTAAGGGAATAAGCCCTCGGATTATGAGAGTGAGGTAGTAAAGAATGCACTTGTGTTTGCGCACAAGCGTGTACCTGGAATATGTTCATTCGACGGGCTGGGTGGCGTGGTTGGATGATACTTGCCTGTCATGACACTGGTCGTAGGTTCGATTCCCACCCAGGACAGATATTTATGTGCATGAACAACTCTGTTTGTCTTAAGTCTGAGTGTAATTATCTATATGACTATGTATTTACAATCAGTTATCTGGTTTCCATAGTACGAGCTCTGTTCGTTCAAGTTTCGGATCAGATGGCCGTGTGTGAATAATGTCCCAGGATATTATTGTTATTGTAGTTAGCTAGTCCCCGTTATTATGTGCCATATCAAAGTCCTTTGCTATGTCGTACAATCTTACAATATATTTTCACGTACTACTTTAGTTCAGGTATGATGTCATACTAAAGCATGATATAACGATGATTTATTGTGTAAACATAACACTATGATCACTTAATTATAACTGATATAAATATATCTCAGGAACTTATAAATATCTAGCTATAAACGTGGACTAGTGAAGCGTGCTCTCCATTGTTAGGGAGTGAGTGCACTTAGTCAATAGATCATTAGACGTTATTAAAGCATCATGTATCGTGATGTATATAGTGTTCAACATATGTACATGACGATAATCACCCCTAGCTGTAGTTCTGCCTATTTTTTATAACTTATGAGTCAGATTTTTTACGAAACGTTATTGGATCATCATCATCATATCAGCCGAAAAACGTACGCTGCTGGACAAAGGCTTTTCCCAAAAATCTCCACAACTAGCGATTTTGCACATTGACAAACTGAAGTGGCATTGGGGGGGGGGGGGTACATAGCTTGTAGAACCGACGATCGCTGATGCAGAAAGGTTCTTGAGTGGCAACCATGAACCGCAATACGCAGCATGAGCAGGGTCCCCAAGAAGGGGACCGAAGATCTTACAAGGATCGCGGGATGCCGCTGGATGTGGGTAGCGCAATATTTAATATTACTAGGTATTTAAAAATCTATTTATATTTAAGATCAAGAAGATAATATTGGATGACGTTTATAGATGTATACATACACACGGGAGTCAGGACTTGTTTGTTTTGCCTTTTTACAACCTCGAATGTTCTACTTTCTAATATCTAATATTCACGACTTGTAGCTACTCGTGTTTGTTCCAAGGTAATTATTGTGTTACCCATATATACTTAGAATTTCGGTGATTTATGTTCATCAGTACTTACTTGGTTATTTTAACTGTTAGAAATGGGTACATAAATTTAACAATTTTAAGGTTTTGTCTCGATAAGACAAGCTCATACCAAATTAATTAAATGTTTTATCTTTTTGATGTAACTCATCCTTGGAATAATAGAGGTTTGCTGTACAAAAAAAAAAAAGAAACGCCAGGCCTCCCTAGAACACATTAGGTGCCATTTATTTGTATAATCCAATGATAACAATTGCAAGACTTTGACTGAGTCAGTTCAAGGTTCTGTCTAACCAGCATGAGATCTGCCTTTAAAGGCAAACACTCCTCAACTCGGGGCACTTTCACCTTCCCTACTCTCTGCCGATGGTTTTCAATAATAGTTACACTGATGACGATTTTCTCCTGGAGTTGCAGCTCCAGGACTTAATTGTCGTTATTGCTGATTCGTAACGGCATCTCCGGTCATTGTCGTTTGTATGTGAGAACCGATATCTGAAAACAGGTAGGGCACAGCGTTCATTCACTTCAGAAGTTCTTTACAAAATACATGCAGATAGTGATCATGGGTATGAATGTTTGTAAACTCGGGCTCATTCTTTACGCGTTGTTGTTCCAACCCATCTCCAGTCAGTACCCATATGTTGTCACCCGTTATCAATAGGTGAACTATGCGTCTTTGTGGAGATCATATCAGTATTCTCCTCAGACCTATCACCTATACCAGGTTTGCTTATGAGTATTTTGGAGAATACTTCAACTCTCACCATTGTAATTGACCACCATGACATTTTGTAACAACAGTGGCTCACAATCAAATGGCTTAGAGCGGTGTGGCTTAAGACACATTCTCGGGAATTCACATTAAATTTATGGAATCTGCAACGATTTATTTCAGGAAGAGAGTAAAAAGTCGCTTGGTATTCTAGTATTATATTGAAAACGCACAACCGGAAACACCGGACGGACAGCCAAGTGTATGTACACCTTTAGATGATTAAAAATAAAACGGGGCGCCGAAGCCAACGCGGTTACAAAACTAGTGACAGTGATGTCATGTCATGCATGCCGCCTCTTAGGTGACGCATTGGACTGTCGATCAACTGGCAAGTATAGGCTGTTCATATAGACGTTTGCCCACTTAGAAGACGTTGCGTCAGTCTTGCCCCTGAAGTAGGTGCATGAATTTGCAGTATATTGTTTCTTCTTAGCCTGTAAATGACAAAGTTGTTAAATTAAAATGCCGCAAACTGATATTGAATTTTGTCAACAAAATACATCGCAGTGTGATGGCCATAGAGAGACGCTGCTGCCCGTTCTCTGAGAGATATTCCCTCGGAACGCCCCTACGGGTAGAGATGGGGTATGCCGGTTCGCCATCAGCCACACAGTACTTAAACAGAAAAAAACAGTGTAACAGATAGTTAGATCAGTTAAACATTGTACTTCACCATGTTTTTTTAGTAACACATAATATTCTTATAACGTCGTAAGACGATGAAATTATGTGCATGAACATGTCTATTTGTCCTGAGTCTGGGCGTAATCTTCTATATATATAAAAATCAATGCCACTTTTCGTTGTAATGTTATAACTCAACAACGCCTTTACCGATTTGGCTAATTTTGTTCTAGAATTATTCGTGGAAGTCCAGGGAAGGTTTGTACGTAGAGAAAATTTAAAAGAAGCATTGAAAAAGTGTAAAATCTACATCTTTTAGCAATTTAAAATATTTTTTTGTTTGAATAAATTAACTTAATAGATTTTTTTATTACTAAGCCTTATACGTAGCGAAGCACGTACCGGGCCGCTAGTTATCTATATAAGTATGTATTTACAGAGAAAAGTAGTAGTAAAATTCCATAGTAAAAGCTCTGCTTAGTATGGGATCAGGTGGCCGTGTGTAAATAATGTCTCAGTATATTATTATATACACTGCACGTAATATCAATTTCGCGATAATGTTGTGCGTGGTAATTTCTGGGTGTTACCGCGTACATTCGATTCAACTATTTTTACTCTATAAAAACATTCATCATCATTGTGTCAGCCGAAACACGTCCACTGCTGGACAAAGGCCCTCCATAACATTTCCACAATGGAGTTGTGCTCGTCATTTGGAGGGATATGCCATAATCGCCACGCTTGGCAGACGGGTTGGCGATCACAGGGATCAGATGGCCGTGCGTGAATAATATCCCAGAATATTATTAACACACTAATATTATAAAGGCGAAAGTTTGTGAGTGTGTATCTTTGTTACTTCTTCACAGCTAAACGGCTGGAACGATTTTAATAAAATTTAGTATAGAGTTAGCTGACACCCTAGATTAACACATAGGCCACAACTTATAAAGTTTATCGCGGGTAAAACCGCGGGGCACAGCTAGTTATAGATATTCTGGAACAGAATACGTGAAGTAGAACTTACTACTGCTAAACCGAAGAGACTGTCATCTATGATTATATCGATGACTCCATTGCACGTGACAGAGCGAGACAATACGTAATTTTACTATCCACTATTTTGATGAAGATTTAGTAAATATAAATGACATTCTCATGTTTTGTGGAAGGCATGGCTTATATACCTAATGTAAACGTTCTGCATTTTGAATTTACTCGTAATTACTTTCGCTGATGTTATAATTTGTTTTACGCAAATATACTAGGTATAAAATGTAAGAGTGTGTGAGGTGGACGCAACATTATTAAGCTTAATTAGCCTATGAAGCCGAATAACATATAACAAACTAACATCATCATTATGTCAGGCAAATAACGTCTACTGGTGGACTAAGGCCTCCCCAAAAGATTTCCACAATTGAGTTGTCTCCATCATTTGGAGGGATATGCTATAATCGCCACGCTTGGCAGACGTGTTGGCGATCACAGTATGATAGTCATAGTACACAGAGAAATACTGCTGCCCGTTCTCTAGTAGATACTCCCTCGGGACGAATTCTACGCCCCCCACGGGATGAGATGGGGTGGCGATATTCTATGCCGTCAACCACACAGCACTCATTGACCTGCAAAATAAGAAAAAGAATAAATATCCCATACCAAAATAATTATCAGCGGAAGCATTTTTTATGAGGCGCTAAAAGTTTTCATATTTCACCAACTAGTTTTCTTTCATTTGTATAGTTTCATGAAGTTACGTCCACTATTTATGTTACACCTTGTTTTTTATATACTTAGGATACATTATACATTAGACTCACGTTTTCCGGAGGGGTAGGCGGAGACAACGGACTTCCATTTGTCGCGATCTTTGCACACATCTTTTGCCTCGTGTACTGTCATTATATTCTTTATACATGCTCGCCGGTTAAGGGTCAGCGCAGACAGAGAGGAGCGCAGCGGAGAGGATTTTATTAAGGCACTAGAAAATCAACTTTAGAGCTATAGGAATAAAGTGCATATATGCTTGAACCTGACAAAATGCTCGCGCAGTATCACGCATTATAATGTTCAAGCACTTGCACTTTATTTAAATAATTTTAAAGTTTATTTTCTAGTGCCTTAATAAAATCCTCTCCGCTGCGCTTCTCTCTGCCTGCGCTGGCCCTAAGGGTGATTGTGACCTGGCTTTTCTTGAGAACGAATCCGATTTGGTCAAAGTATATTCTACGAGGTCTTCTCCTTGGTCTGTTGAAATGGCTATGTGATGATACATTTGTGTATTAACTCCAATACGCTGTAGTAATCAAAGGAATGTTAAACGCACCATTTTGATACCGCAATCGAATGTAGTATGTTTTAATAACGCGTTACAGTATGAAGGTAAAAGTGAAGCATGTGATGGTTTTAAAACTACTGTTGCACAGCTATGGAAATGTAAGCATGCATATTTTGTTAAGTTTTTCCTCCATGATAATACTATGGGGCGCTATATCTCTACCTATTTATTACTCATTGGTGTATCAAGAATCATCATTTTGTAGTATAAACATTCAGACAAGATATAGTAATTTTTACCTAAAGTTTTATATTCGATAATTTAACCTATATATAAGCTTATAACTTAATATAAGCTATCTAAAGCGTAAAATCATAAATTGAATGTTATATCCAATTTTTTTATACATTCCGTGTACTTAAATATCTATATGTAGTAAATAACTATGTTTACCTACTTAGTTATAATAAAAACATGTTCTGACTATTTACAAACGCTTTTTTGAAGTCTACGTGAATAAAAACTTTTTTTATTTTACTCTTCATACGAACTGGATGTTTCAAGCAGTTTGGTTGGTAAGTGATTATATTAGGTCTTTACCTATGAAATTGCCGTTCTGCAGTACTGGCCATTTCAAATCAAAATAATTTTTGTTTGGCTAAGAATTCTAATTTCAAATTAATTTTATTTTAAAAACATGGATTCTTTTTTCCAAAAGTAGTCATTTCTTTATTGATTAGTGTTACATTTTCATCGCATTTCAATCTTTTTCGTCATCATGGATACGTTAAAAATTCGAGTAATTATGGAATATGAGTACCGTCGTGGCAGCAACGCGGCACAAGCGGCACGCAACATCAACGACGTTTACGGAGCTAACACTACAAACCAACGCACCACCTGTTATTGGTTTGCTCGCTTCCGTTCTGGAAATTTCGACCTGAAAAATGAACCTCGCGGTCGTCCGAAGACTTTGGTCGACAATGACGAATTAAAGGCGGTTGTGGAAGCTGATGATACACAATCTACGGCTGAATTAGCAGCAGCTTTCGACGTTAGCGTCAAAACAATATTGGTCCATTTGCGTCAAATTGGCAAGGTAAAAAAGCTTGACAAATGGGTGCCCCACGAACTCAATGATCGCCAGCGCGAAGTACGCGTCGAGACGTGCCTTGCACTGCTCAACAGACACACAAATGAAGGAATTTTGAACCGCATTGTTACCTGCGATGAAAAATGGATTCTGTTTGATAACCGCAAGCGCTCAGCAAGTTGGTTGGATCCTGGTTCAGCACCTAAACAATGCCCTAAACGAAAACTTACCCCTAGAAAAGTGATGGTCACTGTTTGGTGGTCTAGCGCCGGTGTGATTCATCACAGCTTCTTACCAAACGGGGTGAGCATTACTGCAGATGTGTACTGTGAAGAACTGAGCACAATGATGGAGAAGCTGGCGCATCTCCAACCAGCATTGGTCAATCGCTCGTCTCCGCTGCTCCTGCACGACAACGCGCGACCTCATACTGCACAGCAGACGGTCTCCAAGTTGCAAGAACTGGGGTTGGAAGCTCTCCGTCATCCGCCCTACTCACCAGACCTTGCGCCTACAGACTACTACTTTTTCCAGAATTTGGATAACTTCTTGGCGGGAAAAAAATTCAATACCCGAGAGGCAGTACAAAATGCCTTTGAAGAATTTGTTGCCTCCCGTCCAGCTGATTTCTTTAAGAAGGGCATCAATAAACTGCCACTGCGATGGCAAAGATGCATTGATTGCATGGGTGATTACTTCGATTAATACAAATAAAAAAATTCATGAAAAAAATTCGTTTAAATTTTTTCATACAAAACGGCAATTTCATAGGTAAAGACCTATTATATTCTCACGCTATGTGGTACTTTTCAGTAAATATATGTTCACCACTGTAGTATTTATTAGTAAGGTTTCGTTAGTTACGACGGGTGACCTAGGTATCATACAAGGTCGAGTTACAGCATGAAAATCAATATTGGATTATGTTACTGCGACTTGCTAAAAGGTTGAGCACGCTTGCCATCTGTGTGAATTAGGTCACTAGAATGACATAGACTTATGTAAGATGTAGCCGAAATACCAAAACGTTATAAGTAGTAGTAAAAAATAAACGCAGTATCAGTAGTATCAGGTCAGAGTATGGAAGATAGCGGCGTTACACCCTCGTACGTCGGAGAGCACGTAAAGCCGTCAGTCCTCTTCCCGACCCTTTTTGGTCCTATTGGCTTGCTGTATCATCGAACTAAGTTAGTGAGGGAATAATAATAATAATATCTGGGGACAATGTCACACAGATCATCCTAGCCCCATACTAAGCAAAGCTTGTACTATGGGTACCAGGCGACGATATACATACTTATATAGATAGATAAATACTTATATACATAGAAAACATTCATGACTCCGAACAAATATTCGTGCTCATCACACAAATATTTGCACTTACCGGGATTCGAACCCAGGACCACCAGCTTCGTACGCAGGAGCACTGCCAACTAGGTTACGGTGTAATAGAATTGCCCGTGTGTTTCCGCACACGCTTGAGCACTACTGTATGTGCTGCGCAGTTGGGTAGTATCTATTTAAATTGTTCGCTGGGGTCTAAGCTTGGCCTGGAGGACATATATATGTACGTAAACGAGCTCCTGAAAATTTGGGGTTTTACTGTATCTAATAAATCAGTATCAGCCCGAAGTCTGGGAGTTGACGTTATTATACCTCCGTGCCTAGGAGAGCACATAAAGCCGTTTGTCCTGTACCTAATCTCTTTCCGGTTGTGGCGCTAGTGGTCCCATCGGATTATGAGAGTGATGGAATAGAACGTGCCCCTGTGTTTGCGCACACACTTGTGCACGATAATGTGTCCCACGCAGATGGCTAGTTTTCATTTGAGACTGGCCGCCGCGGCACCGTGACGGAAATTCGGCTAGAAGGGACGTTTTTTTTTCATATTCAAATGAAGTCTCTTGAATTACTTATCTTCTATATATATAAAAATCAATGCCACTTTTCGTTGTAATGTTATAACTCAACAACGCCTTTACCGATTCGGCTAATTCTGGTCTTGAATTATTTGTGGAAGTCCAGGGAAGGTTTGTACGTAGAGAAAATTTTAAAAAGTCTTGATAAAGTGTAAAATCAACATCTTTTAGCAATTTAAAATATTTTTGTTTGAATAAATGAACTTAATAATCATTTTTTAATAATCATTATTACTATGCCTTATACGTAGTGAAGCACGTACCGGGCCGCTAGTATACATTATTAATGTTACACCTTGTATATTGAAAACAAATATATTATATCTACTATATATATAAAAATCAATGCCACTTTTCGTTGTAATGTTATAACTCAACAACGCCTTTACCGATTTGGCTAATTCTGGTCTTGAATTATTTGTGGAAGTCTAGGGAAGTTTTGTACGTAGAGAAAATTTAAAAAAGTCTTAAAAAAGTGTAAAATCTACATCATTTAGCAATTTAAAATATTTTCTTGTTTGAATAAATGAACTTAATAATCATTATTACTATGCCTTATACGTAGTGAAGCACGTACCGGGCCGCTAGTATACATTATTAATGTTACACCTTGTATATTGAAAACAAATATATTATACTACCGCTAAAAATAAATCCGCTTATTGTGAATGATGTCAGTGCGCATTGTTGTACATTCGAGCAAGCTCTAGAAATTATTTTTCCTAATATCCTGGCAATGTACACGAAAAACTTGTAGTTCACGTGATATCTATTGATACAGTTGTACTACGAAAACCACCCTTATATCTTAGGCAATAAAGACGTCGTAGTAGGACGTGGCGTCGACTGTATGCCCAACATAGTAATGCTACAGTGTGTTCAAATTATAAACACGAAACAAGCGTTAAATTTAGCGTTAACAGTCTTTCTTTACGATTTATTATTGTTTACCACACGCAAATATGCGTCATTGCATTACATTGAAAAATACGTACAACTCCTTAAAATAACACTAGTACTGGCGAAATGGTCATGCTCAATCGTACGAACAGCCTGCTTCTTTTCGTATCAGCATAGAGGGACGGTTGGACAAAACGGACCCTCCTACGCATGCATCTCCATGCCAATAAACTAATAACTGCTGCTTGGTGACGGTGGTGAATATCAGAATATCATCCCCCCATCTCATCCCGCGGGGGGCGTAGAAGTTGACCCGGGGGAATATCTACCAGAGGACGAGTAGCATCTTCCTTCTGTGTACTATGACCATCTTACTGCAATCGCCAACCCGTCTGCCAATGGCGATTATGGCATGGACAAGAGCCTGCAAGATTAATAATAATATCCTGGGACATTATTCACACACGGCCATCTGATCCCAAACTAAGCAGAGCTTGTACTATGGAAACCAGATAACTGATATCAGTTATATATAGTATATGTAATATATATTACATATACTATTTTTCTTTTGTAAATACATACCTATATAGATCATTTACATCCAGACTCACGACAAACAGACATGATCAAGCACACAAATATTTGTCCCGAGTGGGAATCGAACCCACGACCTGCGGCGTGAAAGGCAGCGTATCTACCAACCACGCCAACAGGCCCGTCAATTATTATTGGGGGAGGCTTTTGTTCAGCAGTGGACTTCTTACAGTTGTTATTATGATGGTGATGATGATGAATATCCGTCAGTGGAGCGATTTTGATAATTACCGCTTTCGGGATGGTGCAATATTAATTCCAATCAGGGGCTCTACCGGCTAAGTCGCCGAACATCGATTTCTTAAATGGCGTTCAAATAAATAAAGGTTAAAAATGACTTAATCAATCGTTAAATCGGCTTCCATGAGCACATGTAACGTTATAAATGCTCCGGAATCGATTGTCAACGTCGAAGCTGATTTAACGATTGATTAAGTCATTTTTAACCTTTATTTATTTGAAAGGCATTTAAGAAATCGATGTTCGGTGACTGCCGGTAGAGGCCCAGTTGCCTTGCTGGTCTAGTGGTTAGTGACCCTGATTGCTAAGCCCAAGGTCGTGGGTTCGATCCCCACCCAGGAGAAATCTATATGTGATGAGCATGATTATTTGTTCTGTGTTGTGTATTTTATCTATAACTAGATGACCCAACAGACGTTGTCCTGTCATTAAATGCAAATTGCAATCTGGCCCATTTCCAGAAACAACTTTGACTGCACGTGTGGCGCAGCGGCTATGACAGTCGCCTCGCCGCTTCGTGTCGCGGGTTCGAGTCCCGCGCCGGACAACTATTTGTGTGGCCCATAAATAGTTGTTCTGAGTCTGGATGTAATTTGTGTCCGTCTATTATATGTTTGTAAAGTACCCCGCGACACAGGGAGTAGATTCCCTAGTGCGGGCGTTGTCTTTAAATAAAAAATAAATAAAACGGAAAACGTATAGTCGATTTGGTGGCGCTTCCAATGGCATTAATTTGAACTGGGCGCTGACACAACAAAATACAGGGGCTTCATTTATGAAGTTCAATGCCTTACAATGGGAACATACAACGTTCAAAGGTCCAATAGCAACGATTTACTGTGAAATGTAATCGATTGCCACGTTATAATTGAATGCACCTCGATGTGGAACAAATGTCTTCTTGATATCGATTCCGTTCAACTTCATTTCGCGCTTCGCGTTGCTCATCAGTTTGACATGCTCTGTTCGGACGTCTGTTGCAAGATGCAACCTATGTTCGTGCGTCTACTTCTTGGCATTTTTAATATCACAATTTTAATTGATAATTTTAAAGGAACAAACTTAAAACTCCATAAATTTTCTGATCAATGTAATATAATTTCGGCCTCCGAGCGCGGCGGCCAGTCATAATGGAGACTAGCAATCTGCGCGGGACATATTATAGGGCACAAGTATGTGCCCAAACACAGGGACACCTTTTTATTTCATCACTCTCCTGATCCGATGGGACGACTAGTGACACGACCGGAAAGAGGTCAGGTACAGGACCGACAGATATACCAACACCAATCCACCAATAACAACTTTTGGCCCTACCCGGGATTTGAACCCAGGACCTGGTTATCTGCGGTTGAACATGCTACTGCTAAACTAGACGTGGCGATTATGGGACATCCCCCCAAGATGGTTCTTGAGGAGGCTGATCTGTAATGATTGAAGTCTTAAACTAGTTTGAGCATGGTACTTTTAGCATGACAGGGGCTCTACCGGCTAAGTCGACCTTAAATGGCGTTAAAAAAAATAAAGGTTAAAAATGACTTAATTAATCGTTAAATCGGCTTCAACGTTGACAATAGATCATTTATGACGTCACATGTGCTAATGGAAGCCGATTTAACGATTGATTAAGTCATTTTTAACCTTTATTTATTGGAACGCCATTTAAGAAATCGATGTCACCGAACATTAGCCGGTAGAAACCCTGATCAGGAATGAAATCAATGTTAGCAATCGTTTACGTTATACACGGTCATTCGCTCTTTTACTTTTCGTTTAATTAATTTACATCCTGTCGTAAACTGCTATGTTTATGACCCATTACGCTCAGTTATATGTACCGTGAAATGTACGGGCTTTTGAATCGTATGTAGGTCGATATGATATAAAATAAATGTTTTCAAGTGCACCCCGCGGACCAGTTATATCCCTGTTAATCTCTCCAACGCGAAACAGTTTCATGTCGAGTGCATCCACCTCATTCTCCTCCATAGTTCTCAACACTTGGTATTCAGCCAACTTTGCTCATTATCAATTTTAGCCCACAAAAATATATAAAAAAAACGTTACATGTGCTTGTAAATAAGTATTATGTGGCAGTGTGTCGAGTGCCAATAACCGCGCCCTTGTGCATACTATTGAGTTGGCCTTCACACCCATAGTAGATATTTTAAACTTACTTGAATAGGTAGTATTATGTATTTGAAATACAAATAAAACGGCGAGCGGACATTATCGCACTGACGTTTATTCATGTCAATCATGTACAGGCAAAGGTCCCATGTCATTATGCCAAACAGCCAGTACATACGTTACAGGTAGGTACTTACTGTAATATGATCACACATACATAGAGCTGCAAACTACTTAATAAGTTATTGATTACTCTTTTCTTTTTAATTATACATGTATAGTGCCACAAACTTATCTGGCCCGGTGGCCAAAAATAGAACTAACGACGCGACGCCAGTTTGAAATGTCAATCGGCTGTTATTCCTTGACATTCCTGCCATTGATTGTTTGTTGCGCTTCAGGCGCTTTCAGGCACCAATTATACCCTTCAATAAGTTGTATGAACGCGTAGCTGCTGCTACAGATTAGTGTTGTCAGCTTCTGAAAAATAGGAAACTCCCCCTCGCACTTTAAATTTAAATACATAATATTTTAAAATATTCATTATTTATTTAATTATTGCTATTTCCATTGTAGGTGTCGGGGAGTGATTTGTAACAAAATTTGTGAAAGAAAAAGAGCAAGCAGATGCAAAAATTTATAGCAGATCAGAATATTGGTAGATCGAATTCTGAAATGCCTACATTGATTGCAGAAGCTTTTGATAAAATAACAGTCAATGAATGGCAAAAGCATTGCAATCATGTAAAAGATATTGAAAATGAGTATCGAAAAGGGATACTTAGACGAGCCTTTCATCAATCAATTAGGTAGTGATAGTGAAAGTGAAAGCAGTGATTATGATAATGATGATGATGAAATGATTTCTGCATTAAACAATTCCGGTGACATAATAATACCTGGAGTATACCCGTTAGAGGACACTCAGCATACATTTTATGTAAATGATCATAATTATTGTATAAAAATATAAAGATTTGTAATGACAGTATTTGTTTTCTTTTTAGTGAAGTAATATTTACGTTACAATGTGCATATTATTTTTACCCACTTTATTGCAAAAAATAGTTACTAGCAACACTAAATGCGATAACAGCGACGCTGCCAGCGGGCCAGATAAGTTTGCGGCACTGTGGTTTTTAAATTTTTTGTTTGCTTTATTTTATACATTTCTGTTTCTTTTTTCCCAAATATACAACATGTAACGTAATTAACGCACACCCTCAGACACCCCAATTAGAATATATGTTATAATCATAATACATACACTTTTTTTAATTTAACATGTATATGCATTTTTTTTTTTTTTTTTTTAAATATACTTACCTCTATACCATTTACCGCTTGCTACTTACAGATGGTGCAACCTTTATACTGCGGTATTTACCACTTACTGCTTACATATTGTGAAATATATATACTGCACCATTTACCGCTTGCTAGTTACAGATGGCGACTCCTTTATACTTATAGCAGTATTCTCCACTTATTACTAACATGTTGGCGTGGTTGGCAAATGCTTGCTTTTCACGCCGGAGGTCGTAGGTTCGATTCCCACCCGGGACAGATATTTGTGTGCATGAACATGTCTGTTTGTCTTGAGTCTGGCTGTAATTATCTATATAAGTACTAGCTGTGCCCCGCGGTGTTACCCGCATTAAATTTTATAAATTTTCTTTGCTATAAACCTCACGGAGCCCGAGACCTTTCCAACGAATGCAAAACCGTGGAAATCGGTTCGTGCGTTCTGGAGTTATAGCGTCAGGAAGGAAAAGCCGACTTATTTTTATATAGTAGATGTATTTACAAAAGAAAAGTAGTATATGTATTATATCAGTTATCTGGTTTCCATAGTACAAGCTCTGCTTAGTTTGGATCAGATGGCCGTGTGTTAATAGTGTCCCAGAATATATATTATAAGGAGGTAAACTCTGTATACTGCAATATTATCTCCTGCTACTTACAAATGGTGCAACCTTTATACTGCAGTATTTATCACTTGCTACATAAAAATGGTGAATCCTTTATACCGTACCATTTACTGCATGTTACTTACAGATGGCGCAACTTTTATACTGCAGTATTTATCTACATCTATATGCTACATACAAATGGTGAAATCTTTGTAATGTAGTATTTGCCCTTATTGGCTTTATAGGGATGATGATTAAATGAAAGTTTGCAGCTTATCTCGGCCACAGTGAAGCGCAAGCGCAGTAAGTCGCAAATTATGTATGAAAAACTAAGCGTTCTTCAATTGTTTTCCATACATATTTTGAATGTTCCGTGCGCTCGTCCGCCCGCCTCGTCTCCCGCGCGTTACTATGGTTGAACAATGGCATGCAAAATAATTTGTTTGCGTATCATTTAATGAAACTTGAAACTTTATTTTGTCATGTACATTAATGTAATCTAAGATTGAACCCAAGGTAGCTAAAAGGTATTGATTTCATTTTATTATAGGTACAAGTAATAGTTAAGTACACCTTTCCTTTCTAGTAACGTAATATTTTAACTACTGAATCATATTTAAACGCACCTAGTAATATCAGTTAACATAATTATGTAATAAATGAATTGGAAAGGTGTACGTACCTACTTTATTGTTTAAGTCATAATAATATCCTATCAATTGCGAACTGCAAATATGGTTTTTTTTTAAATGTAATTGACGTATAGTAAGCATATGAAACTATCGCTGATTATCCTATCACTTGCGAACTGCAAATATGGTTAATTTTTTTTGAATGTAATTTACGTATAGTAATCATATGAAACTATCGCTGATTATCCTATCACTTGCGAACTGCAAATATGGTTAATTTTTTTAAATGTAATTGACTTATAGTAAGCATATGAAACTATCGCTGATACACCGGATATTGGAAATGGTGGACTCAAACAGCCAAACATAGGACTACAGCCGTAGTCACCCGCGATATGCTGCATCTTCTGGTTCGTGGTCACCACTTGAGAGGTTCCTGTTCCATCCACCGTTGGGACTACGAGCTATGTGCCCCGACCACTGCCACTGGCTATGAAACTCCACTTCTGTTTGGTAATTCTTCAGCGTATGTCATCACCATTAATAATATCTCATTGTCGCCAGGTCGCAGCGGCTCAAACATAAAAGATATAGAGAAGAAGACAGGTGCCCTCATTCACTTTAAGAAGTTCAGCGACAAAGAATACGATGTGTGCATCATCAGAGGCCGCAGTGAGGCCACCCAACTCGCGGAGACGCATATTCACGACTTCATAAAGCAGCAGCCTGATATAGTGGAGGATTCGCTGACGGTGCCGGGATGGGCCTGTGGAAAGATTATTGGTAAGTTAAAGTTAATCTATGTATAGAACAAAGATCTGTTCTAAAATGTCTGATACTTGGTAGTTAAAAGGTTTTTCAGAGATACCTGCTAGGTAGAAGTTTGGATTCAAGTTACAGCTACAGTATATATAAACTAACTTGTCAGTTAAAAGTTTTGACAATGATACTTCCTAGTTTAAAAGTTGGGTATAAGTTACAGCTCCAGTACATATAAACTAAGTTGTCAGTTAAAAGTTTGGCAATGATTCTTGCTAGTTAAATGTTTTGTAAGTAATACTTAAGAGTTAAAAGTTTCGATTAAAATCTCTGCTATATTATATTTAGCATAGCAAGTTTTGTCAGTAATACTTGATGGTTAGTTTGGATTTAAGTCACAGCCACAGTAAAGACAACTTAACTAACTAAAAAACTAAACTTAACTTAATTAAAGTTTTTATACAAATAATGGTCTCACTAACTGGTATATACAGGCTGACCGAGGAGTTGATGTTCAAACGCAAAGTTTTTATACTTTATGATGAGGAGTATCTGAATCACCCCCATGTATGTTCTACTATGTTACGTAGTTTTCAGGATATAATTTTTTAATGATTTTTTTCACCTATATCAGTTTTCGATATTTTTCTCGTTGTGTTGAACACTTCTATTTCAGTTTATTTGTGATAACTAATTAGCATAGTTTAACCCAACACCCTAAAAAGTATGGTATATCTTATCATTGCAGAACTGACTTAGAATTTATTCGAAAGTTCAAAATTAGGGTTTGAGCTCAGGACTCATAAATTTTCAAAAAAAACGCAAAATCGTAGAGCATACATGGGGGTGATTCGCATACTCCTCATAATAAAGGATCTCAATTTTGCGTTTGAACGTCAACTCCTCGGTCACCCTGTATAACCTAGTTTGCTAGTTAACAATTTTGTCAGCGATACTTGCTTGTAAAAGTAAAATAACTTGTGTTTTGTCAATGATATTTTGCAATTAAAAGTTTGGGTTTAAGTCACTGCCACAGAATATAGCCTACCTTACTCGTCAAAAGTTTAGATAGCGATGCCCGCTATTTAAAAATGTTGTTAGCGATACTTACTAGATAAATGGTTTGTCAATATACTTGTTTCTTAAAGTTTTGTCACTGATATTTTACAATTAAAAGTTTGGGTTTAAGTCACAGCCACTAGAAATATAGCCTACCTTTCTAGTTAAAGGTTTTGTCAGTGATAATATTACATATAAAAGTTTGGGGTTAAGTCACACTTCACAGCCACAGAACATAACTTACTCGTTAAACATTTTGATAGCGATACTTACTAGTTAAAAGTTTTGTCAGTGATACTCGCCAGTTATCTTATCTTATCTTTGTTGGGGTGTACTTGCGTACAGCACTTCGACCCTTCAGGATCTTTTTACTATCCTTCACTGGTTCTTATTCTATCCCTAGAGCCCTGAATGTAGTCTGCACATAATCCCGTACGCTTCTTAGGGGTAGAACCTCTCCTGGTTCTGGCTATGCCAGCCCCAGGATGGCCATTCTGTGTCTTGCCAATGCCTCACATTTGCATATTATATGCAGCATTGTTTCATTTTCTTCCCTACAGTTCCTGCAGATCGGGCTATTCGATAGTCCCAGTTTGTGTAGGTGATAGTTGGTGCCGTAGTGGCCCGTGAATACTGCTACTATCAGTCGTAGCTGGTTTCTGCTGAACTACCAAAGTTTTTTTGGACCAGCTTTTGTCTGCTCCTTTTATGAGTTGCTTTGAGTGTTTTAATTCCTTGATTTTGGTCCACATTGTGTTTAACTGTGGATTCATTTTTAACTTTTACTTGCCAGTTAAGTTACAGCCACAGTCTATAAAACATACAATAAGCTATGTTAAAATTTTATAAATACTTAAAATACTTCCTGGTTTTAGGGTTGGGTGGTGAAAATATAAACAACATCAGTCATCGCAGTGGTGCCCGTGTTAAGATTGAAGGCATGCCCAACGGTGACAAGACTTCACAGCGACAGATCACCATCAGAGGCACGAAGGAACAAATTCAAGTCGCTAAGGGACTTATTGAAGCTCATGTAAGTATACTATTAAGGATCAGTGATCGGAAAGTAGAACTATTGCAGATCGAGAATTTTGTTCTTAGAATCACGTCACCGATTTTTAGAGAGTAAATGAACATGTATGCAATCACAGTTTTTACTCACTTACCTGGCCAGGAATTGAACTTATGTATTTAAAAAAAACATGCAACCGAATTCAACTTTTTTTTCTAACAACCGATTTCCAATAATCCTAATCGTAGCTGGCCGAGTGATTAGTCACCCTACATGACTCCTTAGTTTCCTAGATCCTCAATCGAACGAGTGGCCCGCGTCTTGGCGTTTTAACGAAAAGCGACAGTTGCACAAAACGATTCTAATACCCGAGCCTCTCATGCATCTACACGTCAGTAACTGAGTTACGGTTCATACCTCATTGGTTGGTTCTCTGGAGCCGCGGCACTACTTCTAAAAACTCACCTATATTCTCCGGTGAAGCAGTGAAAGCCTAACAGTAAAATTTCACTAGGTGGCCCAAGAGAAATGTCGTCGCGAGATCGAGCAGTCCAAGCGCAGCCCGCGCCATGGAGCCACTCCGTCCCCGCCGCGCACGCCCACGCCGCGCACGCCCACGCTAGCGGGCGAGCACGTAGACGAAGCAGGTGACGCCAAGCATGTCAAATATAAGCGTTCTGGTAAGATAACTGCATGGGACATTGTCTGTTCAATGGGCGTAGCTATGATGACGTTATTTATTTAGGACAACCAGTAACTGTTATATTATTGCTAGTCTAATTACAATACTTAAAAATTAACTAAGCCCCAAACTAAGCAAAGCTTGTACTATGGGTACCAGGTAACGATATACATACTTATATAGATAGATAAATACTTAAATACATAGAAAACATCCATGACTCAGAAACAAATATTCGTGCTCATCACACAAATATTTGCACTTACCGGGATTGGAACTCAGGACCACCAGCTTCGTAGGCAGGAGCACTACCAATTAGGCTACGGTGATCGTCATATATGGTATATGGAGGTTTCAAACCATAAATGGGAACTTTTCATAAGTTTACTTTACTTTTTATTCAAATATAATTACATTTTTTGCCAAGTAGGTACAAGTTACTTTAGGCAATGGTTTCTACACTAAGTACGCAGGCTATTCTTGTAGGAACCATAAACTGTAATTTTCAACTTTCTCACAAAAGCATAAGATTCACTTTCAATTGGGGAAATTTGACAGATTGGGGTAGCTTAATGGGCTGGCGTCTGTACAAATTGTGGCCTTATTTCTAAATTACAGTCAATGAATAAACTAGAACTGTAGCATTGACATTCTTTCTTATATCCCAAATTATTGGAACAAGTATATATTTATTTTTAGAGCCAAAATTAATTGGAATTTAATTCTCATTTTCTGCGTTATTTAAAAATAAATAATTGGGTTGCGTATATTTTTTAGATTATTTGACGGGCCTGTTGGCGTGGTTGGTATATACGCAAAAAGGATACAAGTAAAAAAAAAATAAAAAGTATACTTCGTCCAATATTGTGTTAGAATCTTTTGTAGGTCATTACTTTTTTTTTCAACTTGTGGCATGTGTACACTCTACATGTGTACATTCGTTATTTAGTAAGTTTTATCACAAATATGGTATTTCACCCTTTTTTTTGTTTAACTCATAGCTACGCCCATACACTCGAAATGTATACATTAATTGTTTGGTAAGTCTTGGTCCAATGATAGATGAAGTACCAAAAAATATATATGTACGTATTTTTTGGTATTTCATTTATCATATTTTATTATAGCGCAGACAGGGTGGAGCAAACTTAAATTAAAGTTGAAATAATTGTGTAATGGTTTTGTAATAAATTACATGAAAGCTTTTAGGTAATCAGTATCCATTGTGCAAATTGGTTGTACAGAAACGGTATCACACGAAATCAATAAAATTAACTCAAATTTCAATTTTGTGTTACCAAAGTAGTGGTCGACAAGTTAGTCTATGATATTTTTTTAAATCATTTTTTATCTATACTAATATTATAAAGAGGTATAGTTTGTGAGTTTATGACGTAGTAAGGGGTAATCTCTGGTTCTACTGAACCAATTTTCAAAATTATTTCGCCAATAGAAAGCTACGTCATTGTGGAGTGACAAAGGTTATGATTCATCATCATAATTTTTATTTAACCCGAAGTATTGCTAGTTTACCATAAAGTAATAATAATGAAGAGGATGGACACTTATTACATAAACCTCAGATTATAACTTCAACAACTTTTTTCTATTTGGTCAAACTATTTCAAATATTATTCCAAACTATTTGACAAGTTTGCCCCTCCTCAATAATCCTGTCTACGAAATATTCATGCTATGCCAGTAGAAATACATGAAGTAAGAGATGGCGTAACGAAAACTGATACCATGTTCTGTGTTCTTAATACGTGATCCTGGAACTCCTTAGTTATTTTTGTGACTAAGAAATACGCTCACCTGTTACTTGATTTTGAAGCCTGATTGAAATGGTGCAAACAATTTGTTCACATTGTATATTTCTTTTTTATTTGTTACACTACGGGTAAACGAAGAATTCAGAAAAGTACTTTAGTTAAAATCAACAAAATTTTGCTTTTATTTCATTGTAGTGAATAGAAATACAGCTTCATGATAATTTTCGTTCGAAAAATCAGCAAAAGAAATCACGAACCGCATAAAATGTTGATGTGTAAAATCGGCATTAAAATTCAATTTAATCATCTGCGAACAGAGGTGCAGTGTATAATTGTCTAGATACATAATTATAAACAATTTGTTAGTTATGTTCTACCATTTTGCATCGTGTACAAAAGTTTATTGCGCACTTATTAATAAAATAAATATAGCACAATGTTATTAAAATGTTGTAAATAAATCATAACTGTTCTTAATTTTCTAAATTAAATAAAACCACTCAAAAATATTCTTAAATTTATAGATTAAATAAAACAAATTAAAAATTATTGCAATAAAATTGTTTTGAATACTCTATTTATACGGCATTTAGGAAACATTTAATGTACAGAACCTCAGTTATATGCTTCGTTACGCTTCCCCTTACACCGTGTATTAACTCACAATATCCCGCCCCGTGTGGTATGCACTAGTGTTATATGTATATGTTCATATTAATGTGTGTTGTGACGTTTGAGTGCCATTTTATATATGTGGGGGATAAGTAATGGGAGGAGTGTTATACAGGGCTGTCAGTACTTAGTGTTCACTACCCAAACCAATTTCATCACTACCTAGTAAATTATTAGTAGTACCCTTTTAGGGTCTTTTTCTTATTGTTCATAGCGGTGTCGTTTTGGAACAACTAAAAGTTAGCCTTCGAGTTGTTGATATAAGGTAGGTTTTTTAACGTACGAAAATTGATAATTAAATTATACCTAAAACAACTGGTATTAAAGCGAATGATAAGTTATAAAATAAGGATGTGCTACAAATAGCACTATTAAGTTTGTTCGTATTAATTGTTTCTTTGACTATAGTTCGTTTTAGTTACTATCAAACAGGGTCGTGTAATGGCGTCAATTTGATTCATATCATCATCATATCAGCCGAAAGAAGTCTACTGCTGGATAAAGGCCTGCCCCAAGGATCTCCACAATGGCTGGTCTTGTGCTGCCCGCATCCATCGAGTTCACGCGACCCTTGCAAGATCGTCGGTCCACCTTGTAGAAGGCCTGCCTACGCTGCGTCTTACTTTCTTCGTCGTCTTCTTTTATTCATATATAAAGAAATAATTAGCATAATTAAAATTGTTAGAGTAGGAATAGTCCCGAGGGCATATCTACTAGAGAACGCAGCAGTGGCTCTTTCTGTGCACTAAAAACATCATACTGCTATCGCCAAGCCGTTTGCGAAGAGTGTCGATTATGACATATCCTCCCAAATGATGGACATAACTCCATTATAGAAACCCTTTGTAGCACCGGCTGATGTGATGATATAGAACCGCGATATATTCAATTCGTCCATAAAATATTTGTTGGTTAAAGCGTTGAAAATAAATTGATTCAAGCCATTGTGTACAAAAATGTTTAAAGCATTTATTAAATTAAAATTAATGTTTACCGTGATTTGGGTCGTGAACACTGAGTTACTTATAGCTTTTGGGTTGCAATAGTGGATGAAGTGATGTTTTCTGGTCGTTGATTGCTCAAGCATTGTGTTCGATGGTGTTGGTAGAATTGCATATTTTGAACTAAGTTTTTAAATGCTCGAATTATGTGTTCTCTGGTTTAATTGGTTTGAGGATATGGACGTTTCAAGGGTGGTAAATGGGACTGGGGTGATAAATTATGATACCCTTTTTTGATTAAAGTATACGGTTCAGTTTTAAAAGGGAAGAAAAGGGTGAAGAAAAGCATTGTGAGGAACGCTGCCTCACAATTATGTTCTGCATGTTCATAAGTGTTCTTGATGCCATGTGAAGTCTGCTATTCTAAAAAGGCAAAGTAAAATTAAGTTAATGGAATGTTTTTTTAATTGAAACATTACATAATAAACGTAACTATGGACATATATCAGTCGAGTAATTGCTAAGCCATCCGGCCAACATATTCCACGCGCAATATTATAGTGAATAATAAATTTCACAGGAGTCACCGTAGCTTAACTGGCAAAGTCTTGGAGGCGGTACTTCAGAGAATACAGGTTCAAATTCTATCGGGGAATATGTATTACTATCCAATACCGTTTTAGAATAATTTAATATTATTAAATTCACTAGTTTTGAAGATTTCTCGTACAGTCTGTTCATTAAATCGTTTAAATTTAAAATGATATATTTAATCCTCCAGATGCTGTAGGTTCACCCATCGAAGTTTACGTCTCTGCCGTATCGTCGCCCTCTAGGTTCTGGGTGCAGTTCGTGGGTCCTCAAGTAGCCCAATTGGACGACCTGGTAGAGCAGATGACGGAGTACTACGGCAAGAAGGAGAATAGAGAAGCACATGCGGTTAGTGACACTTCTGTATTTATCCTCTGCATTTTTACATTTACGCGATCTTTATTCAGAAGGGACATTGAAAATGTTTTTGGTGGATACGCGATATAACCAAGACAATGGGGTCTATTCCCACCAAGGACAGATATTTATATGCAGGAACATGTCTGTTTGTCCTGAGTCTGGGTGTAATTATCTATATAAGTATGTATTTACAAAAGAAAATATGTAGTATATCAGTTACCTGGTTTCTATAGTACAACCTCTGTTAAATTTGGGATCAGATAGCAGGACTAAATTGCTAACATTACGCAACTAACATAAGCAACAACTTTTGTTCTAATAACCTGGGACATTATTCTTATTATACACACGGTCATCTGATCCCAAACTAAGCAGAGCTTCTACTATGGAAACCAGATAACTGATATATTACATATACTAATTTTCTTATGTAAATACATAAATATATAGATAATTACACATACACTCAGGACAAACAGGCATGTTCATGCACACAAATATCTGTCCTGGGTGGGAATCGAACCCCTGCGGCGTGAAAGGCAAGCATTTAAAAACCACACCAACCGGCTCGTCTTCTTTATAATAAACTAACAGTGCCCGCGGACTTCGTTCCGCGTGTTAAATATTGTCTCCCTGCCCGTTTGTCCCGCAACTTGGATTACATTATTCAAGTTTAAGTAAAGATGCGTTATTAATTTTGGAATGTTTCATAGCCTATGACACCATAACGTAGCTTTCTATTGGTGAAATAATTTTGAAAATCGGTTCAGTAGATCCAGAGATTACCCCTTACAACGTCACAAACTGACAAACGTTACCTCTTTATAATATTAGTATAGACGATTCCATATATTGGTTGCAAGCTATTTAACATAATATCACTTTTTTCAGTTGACGCACGTGTCAGTGGGACAAGTGGTAGCGGCCGTGTTCCGTCACGATGGTCGCTGGTACCGAGCGCGAGTGCATGACATCAGACCCAACGAGTTTGACGCTACGCAGCAGGTAAATGTTGAAGGTATTGACTCGATGGTGTAGTGGTAGCGTTAGTCCTCGATACAAAGCCAAGGTCGGCCCAAAAAGTGTTATTGTGATATATCTGTCTAAACAGAACTAACTAGAAGTTGTTACGAGCGAATGTATGAGCAGTTGTCGAGGTTCATTTGAGAAGGATTGATACATTTAAGTAAAATAAAGAAAATATCTAAAATACACGTATTGTGTGTATATTTGTAATAATTAATAACAATCCTGCGTATACATTTTTAACCAATGAAAATTTTCTTACTTTTCTTGTTAAGATAAATAAACTTTATTGTACAGGACTCATTTAATAATTAAAAAGCTAATCCAACTATATATTTTAAGGAATTTGAGTAAGGGAAGTATATGCTGTATGTAACAAAGGTAGTAGATAATTATTTAATAGTTTAGTTATATCTACTTACCAGTAGCACTTATTAAATATATTTATTACATCTATACATATAATAAAATCGTAGGAAAGTCAAAACTGTAGATTGAATATTTTTTAAAAAGGATACTTGGGGCTTGATCTACAATCGATATCGAAACCTAAAATATAGTTTTTAGAATTATTGTCTGTGTATCTGTTTGTCTGTATGTATGTCCGGGCTAAACTCAAAAAGTACTGCATGGATTTACTTCAAATTTTGTATGTAAAATCAAATCAAATCAAATCAATTTATTAATTGCAAACACAGGTACATTAATACATTTTATGGTGTCATACAAATGTGAAGATCACTATGTCTAGCCGGTGAGGACATGCAATTTTTAAAGATGTAATGACATAATTAATAGTAAATTAGAAAATAATATATAAAAAGAAATGTCATTACCATAATAAATACTACAAAATTAATGTCATAATTAAGAAATACATGCTTATCATTATGTCAAAATGTCAGAAATTATAAAAAAAGACAATGTACTTAAATCAATGTCACCTTAAATAATTTATATATACCTTAAATAACAATTAAATTACGTAATTGACACACAAGTCGGAACATAAAAACATTGGAAATATGAAAAATAAATGTCAACTATGTTTTATCCAATAAGTATTCTGTTATTGTATAGTATGCCTTATGTATTAAAAAATTAGACAAATTCTTTTTAAATTTTAGAAGATCAGTTTCGGAAAGAATAGGGGTTGGTAATTTATTATATATCTTAGGGGCCATACCTAAAAAGTTATTGTTATAAACCGTTTTTTTATGCGGTCTAAATCGAATTTTATTTATGTGTCGTTTACTATTTAATGTATCAAACAAAAAAAGGTTTTTTTTAACGAATAAGGCCACCTCGTAGATATATAAACATGGCATAGTAAGAATACCAAGACTCAAAAAGAAAGGCTTGCAACTGTCAGTGCATTTTATTCCGCATATTGCTCTCAAGCACCTTTTTTGAGCTCTGAAAACTATTTTTCTGTTCGTGGAATTGCCCCAATATATAATTGCGTAACGTAATTATGTGTATATTAATAAGACGTCGGGTCAACATATAGGCTACATTTTATCACCCTATCACCTACGGGGGAGGAGCTATGATAATTTATAAAATTTAACGCGCGTAAAACCGCGGGGCACAGCTATAACTAAATACAATTATGTGGCAGCTGTCATCGTCAAATAACTCAGTATCTCCTATTTAATCATTAACTTAAATATAATCCAAAAAATTATTTATTTGCGTAGATATTTCCCAAATTGCATTGTCTGAATTTTATAATAACAACTAGCTGTCCCGGCAAAAGTTGTATTGGGAATAGAAATTTCTACTGTTCTTCGGGATATATAAATAAATAAATATGAATAAATAAATCATTTATTTGGAACAAAAACCAATACATTACATTTTAACCCACCAAACTTCGCTCTTATTTATACTGCAATAAGGTTGCATTTTTCCCACACAATACACCATGTCGCCTGGCGTTATTTATACACGTTCAAATTCAACCTACTGCCAGTAATAATAATGTTACCTTTAGAAAAACCGATTTAAACCAAACATAGCTAAGAACCACCGCAAGGAAACTGGCTGTCAAATGAAAAACCCGCATCGAAATCGGTTCATCCGTTTGAGAGCTACGATGCACCAGATAGACACACATACAGACAGGCATCGACGTCAAACTTATACCACCCGTCTTTTTGCGTCGGGGGTTAAAAATAGCGTACCAATTTTATCCGCCTTTGTCACTGATCTGCTCAGGCTCTAAGAGTTGTGTTCTGTTGCCGATTGAAGGGATTTCTGAATGTGATTATATAAATTATATATGCTTAGGTGGCAGACGTGTTCTACTTGGACTACGGTGACAGCGAGTACGTAGCAACGCATGAGCTCTGCGAACTGCGCGCTGATCTATTGCGACTTCGATTCCAGGTAAATACAGTGAAATACACAGATATCTGAACATAGGAGACAGGGCCAAGTGACCCCTTGAAGTTTATTATCACTTTGATTCTTGCAAACAAGCACTGAACAGATAGGAATTTGAGAAAAACGCTTCTGTTTGACATGTTTGTCAGTCAATTCCTGACTGAAATGTGTTTACGCGAGTTTTCCCATTTTGATCATATCCTATGTTCAGATATATGTGGTGAAATATATTAAAAAATGCTGGTCTCAAGGTCATTCGACAATATGCAGTAAAAATATAGCTAAAATTTAAAATTTTGATTATTAAACCTACACATGAACCTTGACAATAACTTAATTTAAGTTAGTTAAATATCGTTGCTGTTGTAAAATAAATCTTATTGTAAATTATTTCCTACAATCCGTGTACCTAAATATCTATATGTACCTAGAAATAATTATGAATTAATTATATATTACTACGAATATGTTCTGACTATTTACAAGCGCTTTTTTGAAGTCTATGTGAATAAAAACCTTTTTTATTTTTTATTTTAAATTAACGAACAAAAAATTATACTTCCTTTATGGTGCTATATGTGGAATATATGTTTGCAGGCCATGGAGTGTTCCCTGGCGGGCGTGGGTCCCGCACCGCGTGAAGACACCAAGCCAGAGCGTTGGCACCCACAAGCCATCGAGCGATTTGAAGACCTCGCACATGTAAGTCATCGTCTTATTATACTCAAATGAAACTGGTACCTGGTACGGGTCATGTACCTGGTATGTGTACTTAGCTACTGGGACTAGTACCTGGCATTGGTACCTAATAATCTTACCGTGTACTGGTACCTGGTACTTACTGTATTCTGGTACTTTTGGTGCATGGTACTGGTACCTGGAACTGTATATGGTACACTACCTGGGGCTGTACCTGGTGCAGTGCCTGGTACAGTACCTGGTACTGCTCTTGGTATTGATGCATGTTATTGGTTACTGGTACCCGCTGGGGTAGTCTTAGTGTTTTATAACGATTATTTTGAAGTATGTTTGTGTCTTTATAACTTTATTGTATGTATAACATTGACGATCCATAAATAAAAATAAAATAAATATGTGGCTTACACTAATAATTGTCCTGGTCCGGGATGGAACCCTAAACGCTATTTTAACCACAGTGCTACACATGCAACAATAAAATAATTCCAATCGAAATGTCAACTAGGTTGCAAGGTGGAAGCCGCTAGTATCCAGAACGTGCACTTATAAGAAAACACCCACAGCCGAGGGCGAGAAAGAGAAGGAGATACCTAGCATCAAACTGTATGACATCAATGAAGGTTAGTGCATCTTTACTTAGCTTACGATATTAGGATGATTATTGACTACTAGCCGTGCCCCGCGGTTTTACCCGCGTTGAACTCTATGAGCACGTATGAAGAATATAATGACAGTAATTGAGGCAAAAGACGTGTGCAAAGATCGTGACGAATGAAAATCCGTTGTCTCTGCCTTCCCCTCTGGGAAACAGGCGTGAGTCTATGTATGTAAACTTTATACATTGTAGCCTATGTGTTAATCCGTGGTGTCAGCTAACTCCAGCCGTTAAATCGCCTTTAAAGCCGTTTAGACGTAAAGAAGTAACAAACATACACACTCACGCACTCACAAACTGTCGCCTTTATAATATTAGTGTAATTTAGGAGAAGGTTGCAGCCACTTCAAAAGTTCCAAAGACGTCCGCCGCTGAACAAAGGCTAAGTCTACATTTGGCGGACGGGTTGGCGTTTAATGGTCATAGTCAAAGAGCCTCTGCTGCTCTGGTAGATATTCTGATGACATCTACGCCCCCCACGGGACTAGATGGGGTTCTGATATTCCCGCCCTATCATCACCGTTACATTATAGTAGTACATATTTAACAGTTGAAAGAAGTTCATTGCTGGACAAGACTCCCAAAGAATCATCTAGGGAGGATATACCATTAACGCTATGCTTGGCAGACGGGTTCGCGATCACAGTAGGATAGTACTCAGAAGGAAGCTGCTGCCCGTCCTTTGGATATTTCCTCGGGTCGACTTCTACGCCCCCCACGGGATGAGATGGGGTTATGATATTCTGATATTCGCCGCCGCCGTAAGCTCTGGTGTTGCGAGTGTTCATGGGCGGCATTAATCAATCACTATGAGCTACTATCAGGAACTTGCCTTTTCTCATTTTTCTGTATGCCGCTCTGGCTGGAGCTGATAATCAGTGCTGTAGTGAACTGTAGCGTAATGCTAATCTGCAGCCAATTGGGTTATAAAAACTGTCAAAATATATTTCTTCAAAAGTTTTAGATTAAAAAATAATTACGCTGATTTGTTTTTACTTATAATTAAAAATGGTACAAATAAACATTACATCAATAAGTTAAAGCTACCAGTTGAAGTAATTGAAACTAGACTTTATTATCAAATAGGTAAAATTTACTTTAAATAGTAATCTGTCAACACTAATTGGGCGGGAGCGCAGACTAAAAATGTACGCTGTTTACGCAGTGACGTTTTTGATCTTGGTATGAATAAATCAGTGTAGATATGTAATACAGCAGTACCTATGGCCTTGTCAGACGGCTCAAGGTCACACAAAGAGCAATGGAAAGAGCTATGCTTGGAGTTTCCCTGCGAGATCGAATCAGAAATGCTGAGATCCGCAGGCGAACCAAAGTAACCGACATAGCCCCAAGAATTGCCAAGTTAAAGTGGATGTGGGCAGGGCACATAACTCGTAGAACCGACCGCCGCTGCGGGAGAAACGCTCTCGAGTGGCGACCACGTATCAAAAGACTCAGCGTAGGCAGGCCGATCTTGTGAGGGTCGCTGGAAAACGCTGGATGCGGATAACGCAAGACCGGCAGTTGTGGAGATCTTTGGGGTAGGCCTTTGTCCAGCAGTGTGCGTCTTTCGGCTGATATGATGATGACCCATATATAAATATGTATATGATATGACTGCCTCGTTGGGCTAGTGGTTGCGTGTTCAACCGCAGATAATAAGGTCCTGGGTTCAAATCCCGGGTCGGGCCAAAGTGATTTTGGGATTTTTCCGTAAAAGGAAATTTCTCAGTATCAGTCCGAAGTCTGGAAGTTGGCGGTGTTACCACCCCTCTGCCTCGGAGAGCACGTCAAAGCCGTCGGTCCTGTACCTGAACTCTTTCCGGTCATGTCGCTAGGCGTCCCATCGGATCATGAGAGTGATGGAATAGAAAGTGCCCCTGTGTTTGCGCACACACTTATGCACTATAATATGTCCTGTGTAATTGGCTAGTCTCCATTGAGACTGGCCGCCGTGGACGAAATTCGTTCGGGAGAACATCCATGTAATTCCCTCGTGTCTGCAGAAGGTGAGATAGACGTGGGCGCCGTGCTGGTGGCGGAGGGCTGGGCCGTGCCGGGCGCGGCGCCGCGCGCCTCCCCGCCCAGGCACCAGCGCCCGCCCTTCGGCGACCTGGGGAACTCACGGTATGTTATCTTTACACTCGAATTCTATTAACTTTTATTACGATTAATTTCGAACTTACTCATTATTTCATTGTAGCCTACGTGTAATATAATATAATAAAATTAAGATATAATCTTAATTTCAAATTTATTCCTAATTGTTCACCCCTACTGTTTAATTGTGTAACAAATGAGTAAACTAAAAAGCTTTCGAAATATTATTTCAAGAATAGCTTTATAAATATTTTTAAATTTCGAAGTTACATTTGAGTTAAAATATGCATATTTTTGGGAATTTCGCCTTTTATTTAAACTACGCATTAGTTTAAAAAAAAAGCTAGACAGCACCTCTTTTGGGGTTCGAATCGGGACTCTGTTAAAGGTGGTTACTTCGAAGATCTTTTCTAAGGGACATGTTGTGCCACTTTTGCTTTATGTTAATACGGGAAGACTTGAAATCCGATTGAAGATATGGTCGAGGGTATTGTATCGGTGCTTAGTCCAATGAAGCAATAAAAGTATTCTAGGATGAAACTCAACCATCTAATTAATATTACTATTTCTTTCATGCTTACACAGAGGATAATTACGGTATAATCCTTTATTGTATTTTTGTATTAATTTATTGTAATACACAATTCACATACGAATAGCATCTAAAACCCACTAAGGTGCTAATTTACTGTATTACTGTCTACTAAATCTGCTCGTCTAGAGCTGTTAATTGCTCGACAGGTTTATTAGTTGGCTGTAATGAATTATAACATAAATACATACTTAACGAACTAAGATTGGCAACTGTGTGAGGTTTGGCTTAATATCTACTTTGGAAGACTTAATCGAATAATGTTATAAGTAAATAAGATTAAATAACATCCAAAGCCACACGTAATCTAACCTGACTTACTTCTGGAAGAGTCTATGTTAGTTTCAATTGTGTAAGTAGCTATGACTGCACTTGTGGAGCATCGGTTAGGACAGTCGTGTCGCTACTTCGTGTCCTGGGTTCGATTCCCGCGCAGAACAACTATTTGTGTGACCTATTAATAGGTGTCCTGAGTTTTGATGCACATTGTGTCCGACAATTATAAGTAAAGTACCCGGCGACACAGGGATTCATATTCGTTAGTGCTGGAAGTGTGTATTAAAAAAAAACACAAATAATCATTTTTTTTTAATTATAAGTAAAACAAGTCATAAAACAACATGTCTATTATCGTACAGAGTGCTGGGTATGCTAATCGGCGAACGCTGCTCATCGCTGCCCAAGGACCACAAGGACGACCACAACGAACGAGGAAAGACCGAAAACGACTCTGATAAAGGTTTCATCAACATTTATTTAGTTATCTCTGCAGATATTTCAGTGTAATCTGCTATACATTACATGTAGTATATCAGTTATCTGGTTTCCATAGTACAAGCTCTGCTTAGTTTGGGATCAGATGGCCGATCAGGGGCTCTACCGGCTAAGTCGCCGAACATAGATTTCTTAAATGGCGTTCATATAAATGAAGGTTAAAAAGACTTAATCAATCGTTAATTCGGCTTCAAAGTTGACAATCGATTCCGGACCATTTATGACGTCACATGTGCTCATGGAAGCCGATTCAACGATTGATTAATGCCCGGTTCCTATATTCCAAAAACGAATCGTTTCTACTACGAAGTTAGAATTTCTACCAGGCGTAACGCAAAACCGTTCCTATAAAATACTAGTCGTTATCCAAATAACGAACGTCTGGTTACTAACGGATGGGAGGACGTTAGTAAGCTTATTGTATGGAGATGCGTTCGAAAGTGTTCCTATAAATATTTTCTACTGTCACGGAACTGTCAAAATAACGAGGCGTTACTGCTTTGATTACTAGTCGAATTCGGTCGGTTTACCAGTCGTTTTTATTTTATTTTGGTAGTTAACATAGTGTTTGAGGAGATTTCCGTGATGTCTAGCTCTGAAACTGATAGAAAATTCATGGCTTTGTTTTCCGACGGTGAATGATCAAGAAGTGGGAAGAAGAGTTTATAAAGAAAGGGTTGATTATTTTTCCGTGCATGATTGCCAAGAATTCCAGTTGAGATTTCGGCTCGATAAACCAGCTGTGGAACAACTATTCCATGAAATTTATCCATAATTGAGAGTATAAGGAAGACGATTTGTACATAATAATATCTTCTAAGATTTTATAACTACAAACCTTAGATCAAATACTCAATTTAAAAACATAGAAACCATGGAATACTCCTGGACAGGTGTCAGACGCCAGACGCATGCGCTATGCGCTTTCCTGTTACGCGTTTTGTTCACACCATGCACGCGTAACATCAAATTTTCAATATTAATGATTTATAAATATATTTTAAACGTAAAACACAAATTAAATTATTACTGTAACTATACGGTAATTTGTACTATTACTCACATAATATTACAGAATAATAAATGATTTTAGTTGCATAATTGACGTACGATGTTTTGTTATTACTAAACGTAAAGAGGAGCGAGAGGTTCATCGCAGAACGAGTCGTAGGTGGTTTAAACTACGGATGTTCGTCGCAGGTAGGGCATTGTGGAACGCTAGTTTTGCATCGGTATCGGTAGGTGAATTACGGATGGTAACGTTGGTCCAATGATGGATCGTAAAATAAAGGAACCGGGCATAAGTCATTTTTAACCTTTATTTATTTGAACGCCATTTAAGAAATCGATGTTCGGCGACTTAGCTGGTAGAGCCCCAGGTGGCCAGACAACGTTACTGTGTCTATCAGAACTAGAGTAATAAATAATGTGTTTTACAGATACCGACCGACTAACCACATCAAATTCTCTCGCCTCGGGCCTCGAATCAGCCACAAAAGTGCCTTTGTCCGTATCAAACTTCGACCTCACCTACTCAGAAGAACCTGTCAACACCCACGTCAACGGTTCCCAAGAAAACTTCCTACACACAGAGAAAATAAACCTCGACAAAGAGAAAGAAACTGTAGAAGAAAAATCTTCATTGGAAACTCTAGTGCCTCCCACATCTCCGATACTATCGAAGACGACCCGTGATGAGCTTAAAGCTAATATGAATAGGATAGACTCGCATCATAGTAATCTAGAAATGTTAGGTAGATCGCAACACGATATTAGTAAGTAATTTTATGTTAGAATTAGTTTTTGTTAAGTTTATAGTTATTTTAAGTGATACAACTGTATGGTAGATTGATATACTGCATCAAAAATGTGTTTATGGTCGAACCACCAACTCCTTAGCTCCTAGAATACTAAAATTCTTCCGCGTCCGACAGTTAATGGGATTTTACTTATGGTAGTATTTTTAGTAGAAAACAAATTTTGTCCTGGTAACACTTTTCTTGGTATTGCAACACTAGAGTTGGCAGATGTCAATGTCGGACATTTTGTTTGTTTAAATACTTAATAGACAGTTGTATATGAGTCTCAAATATTAAATAATTACGTTGGTTATTATTAAATATTCAAAGCTTCAAAATTTAAGGGAGCTGAGTATTACGTATTTATACGTATTAGTACAATGACTTATTCATGTTATTTCATATTTTTTTGTGGTGCTACTTTACTATACTATTTCAGCTAAAATGTGCATTATATTTAGAAATTCAACTTAACAGACTCATAATTAAAACAGCAATGCGTGCATCTTTGTGTCAATACCAATAAGTAATGAGTCTCATATAATTTCGCCTACGAAATAATCTTTATAAAAGATATACATACTTAAGTCGAATGTGAAATATTGGATAAAAACAACCTTCTTTTTATTTTAGATATAGTTTACTTAAAAAGGTCAACTTTACCGAAAAGTTTACTATAATAAAAGCTTTAAGTTTTTGGTACAAATTCTAAAAGGTTTAAAAAAAAGAGGTTGTGTGTTGATTACTTCCTTCTATATACTTTATAAAAGCAAGTAGACATGTATTATTCTAAACTAAAAATCATGCTTAAATTGTCTTGGAATATGGAATGGTTCCTATCTATACTTCAATATTTATATGTTCCTAAAAGTCTGTAGCCTTTATATAGAATACACAAATTAAAATAATATTTAAAGGCGTAAGCTTTAGTGTACAGCCATCTCGCTCGCACATTCTGATGCTTTACGTGCTTTTATCTGTATGGACTTCTTAAAAATGTGCTTTGGTCATCTTGTGAGATCAATATTCTGAATAAGTTTTGTTTTTGATATATTTTTCTTTCTGAACTGGTTTTCTTATTTCTTGTGGTCATTCAATTGTGATATTCATACGTGAATACTTATCCTGAATATTTGTTGTCGTGATATATATGGCCCTACTTTAGTCTTATTAATCGAGAAAACATTAGCAAATGTTACATAAAAATAAAGAAAGTCGTAAGTTACGTACGTTAACATATTTTTCTTCTAGACAATATGCAAAGAATACATGTATGTATGTAGTATATTTTGTTAAGGCAGGCCCAAATCTTTGCGTATGTTGTTTTAGCACATTTAAAAATAAATAACAATTTGAAGCGCCATCTGTTGGAATTGTCCGATCTAAGTATTGGCATTCTAGCCGTTGTTAGTTAGGTTTCGGTAAAATGGCGTTAAAAGCGTCTTAAATGCGTTAAGAAATATCGAATGGATTGTATAAATTCGAGTGTCAGTACTACGGTGCGGTGGCGGAGCGGTTAACGTACATGGGGCCGGATACCCCGTGGTAATGGGTTTGATTCCCACTCGCACTTAAATTTATAGAATACATTTTAGAGATGTCTGAAAAATATCCTTAAGTCTATCATTGCGATTAGGATTTATACAGGTACTAAAACGACCGCTCAGAAATGCTAGTAGATCATTAACTCACTTTATTGTATGGTATGTGGCTAACCTTGGGTCATAGATGTTCAAGCCGCCCAGTAATATGGCTTAACGAATATTGGCTCTGATGGTATCAATCAAATCAACGAAGTCTGGAACCCCTCTGAAAATTCTCTTCTCCGTAACCTCTTTTGGCGGTCATGAGTGACCGCGTAGGGATGATCGATATTAGAAACACATCGATGTCACCATCGAGTGAAAAGTATCGATGTACGATATATATCGATTAAAAAACATCGATGTATCTAAAACATCGATGTTTTTGGTGACAAAAAAATAAAACCGTTTTTTATGAAATGTTTTAATTTATATTTATATATGAAACAAAAATAAACGTCGATGTTTTTGGTAATAAACAAATAAAACTGTCAAAAATGTTATAAAATGTGTTTTTATTTATTAAATTTAGTGCTTTAAAGAATTATTGACTTTTCAATATGTTTTTTTTACATCTATGTGTCGATGTTATTAAAGTCAAAACATCGATGAATATCGATTATCCCTATGACAACGTGTTTAACGTCGTCGAGCACTAGCAGATGGATGACAGTATTACATCATTAAAGCATCAACAAGTAAAAGGGTTAATACGTACAAACATTATATTTTTATGTTTATCGATAACGATTTTGAACTACTTATTTGGAGGATTGACTCTATTTATCTACCCTATAGATATAATCACGGATTAGCTTGAGAAATGTGTTGTACTTGACATACAAATATCATTAGATATTCGAGTGTGATAGAGAGTACATTTCAATTATGTTCACCTATTCTATAGTAACTATTCCATATCATCGCCACACCCATCATCAGCACGACCACTACCATCACCATCATCTACATCTTCATAATCACCGTCACCATCATCATCATATCAGCCGAAAGGCGTCCACTGCTGGACGAAGGGCTCTCCCAAGGATCTCCACAATGGCCGGTTTTTCACTTCCCGTATCGAGCGGCTTTCTTTCCTTTCTCTTGCAAGACTATTCACTATAGATAGATGAAATAGTCATGGATCATAACACTGTTTTTGTGATCCAAGAGAATTTCTTTATATAAAATCCTTAATATCAATTCCTACTTGAGATTCAAGAATTATGTGAGAATTACGTGGATTGCCAATAATCACACTAATATTATAAAGGCGAAAGTTTGTGAGTGTATATGTTTGTTACTTCTTCACGTCTAAACGTCTGGAAAGATTTTAATAAATTTAGGTATGGAGTTAGCTGACACTCTGGATTAACACATTTTGTGTAATTTACAAAGTTTAGCTGGGGTAAAACCGCGGGGCACAGCTAGTTAAATAATAAAATAGATAACACATTTATCAAGCTTATCCGTATTAATAAGAAAGTGCGATAGTGAATAAGCATATCATTTAATTTTAGTTTCTGCTGTGAATGGACTGTTAAATCTTTGTATTTATTGAGTAAATAGAGAATTTGCATCTTTAGTAGTTGTTGATTATTTCTACCAATTAATATTGCCAGACATTCTCCGATGAAATATACTAAGTTCCAATTGATCGCGTATATATGATGATTTTGAACTCGGTTCAAGGAACGCCGATTTGAGCAACTACATTTTGATCGCGTTTAAAAAACGAAGTTAAAATCTAGTCACAATTGAGTCAAAGAGTCAGAGTTATTCAATCCGCTCATTAGGCCTCTGACATGGCCATTAACGAATCCGGTTAACGGTTTCAAATAAGTAAATGTCGAAAATCGGGCGTTAAATTATTCAACTGAAACTCTGTTCAGTTTTTTGTCAGACTCTGAACTCAGTTGAACGCTGGCTTGAAGTTGCTGGTCGAGTTGTTCTTTGAGCAGAAATAAGCTTACCACTACTTTTACCGAAACCCATGGCATTATAAATTGGTAGATAATTCTGTGATTGTAAATAACATTTAAGCTTTTAGTAGGCACTAACGGCCGCTTGTAGTTTTTAAGTTTTAGCTTAGCAATTCTATACTTAGCTGTATTTTCTGGAGGGTAAACAAAAGGAACAATATCTGTAAATAATTCAGTAATGTGGCAATTCAAATGTACATGAAACAAATCACGAATTCTTATTAGTTCTATGTGTCTCTAACAATACTTAAGTAAAGTTTCAGCCTATGAGGTGGCGGTATTCTTTGATGGATTCCATTAATGTTGCGCAAATTATCATCTTTAAGCCCAGTGTCAATTAACTAGTGTCATACACCAATGTCATCGACCAGTGTCATAGACCTGTTTCACAGACCAGTGTCAGTAAATCAATGTCTTCCTTTTGTACAATTTCCCCGTATTTTATTAGGCCATTTTGTCGTTTATCTAAGCACAGGAATGATTCTGAACTGAATAACTGTCAATTTCTTAAGGTTGCTCAAGGTTGAATATGGCCTACCGTTATTTCATTGGCCTGCATTTTTCATAGCGAAATGGGGAACTGAAAAGAATACCTTCCACTATTCCCAGATTGTTTTCTTTTTGTACGTAATTTTTAAATAAATTAAAAACTATAGTAAAGGGATAAAGTTAATGTAATGATTAACATGGAAGAAATATTGTAATGGCTCTCAATTCCCTGAGATACGCGTTAGAGCGATAGCGTTTAAACCTTATGGTGTGGTTATGGAGAATGGATTGAGATGATACAAAAGTTTAATGCGTACTCTGTTTAACACGTCCGGCAAAACAGTGAAAACCCCCAAGACAAACTGTAATAGGCATGATTTTTTATATTTTTGTAAGCCCTTTATTTGTAAAGCAATTATAATTTTGTTTTTGCTATTATGCTTATTTTTTCATCAAATTTCCAAATGATACCACTAGTTGTGAGACCCACATATATTTGTCCGAGTCTGAGTGTTCTTTGTGTCCGTGCATTGCGTGTTCGTAAAGTCCCCCGCGCTAATCGGTTTGTTTTATGAAGTGTAAAGGTTCTTTTTTTTAAAGCAATAGAACTATGAAGCCGACGACTCATGTTTTCGTAGTAAAATGCTCAGTCCTGAGAGGAGGGAAGCTCTTCCCGGATGAGTTCAAACTATTTAACTTTAAACTATTTTACTCATGTGAAGACATCGTTGTAATATTACAATGATGATTCTATTACCTACAGCGTTTATGTATGGTGAATATATTTCTCCAGTCGAGCTGTACAGAGAACCAAAAATCGCTAAGTTCTGCCTGTCTTCCTTAGATAGCAAGAGAGGTAATTTCATTGCCTCGCTGGGCCAGTACGCAAATCACGGGTTGGGCCAATGATTATAGTATTATTGGGATTTTTCTGGGAAGTAAAATAAAACACCAATTCTATATGTAAATGTTGTTATACGCCTGTGCCTCGAAGAGCTCGAATAGCTTTCGGTCCTGTGTCTGATCTGTCTCTCTGATCGAGTCTGATGATGATAGCCTTCTCATTCGATTATGAAAGTGAGAGATTAGAGGATGGAAATGTGTTTGCGCAAACACTTCTGCACTATAATAATATGGACTGCGTAGTTGGTGTGTCTCCGTAAAAATTGGCCGATTTGGCCAGGAGTTCTTACTGTATAGCACAGGGTTAGAATTCCAAATAAGTGTTCTACCAGTATTGTTTATAATCTGTAAATTTTAAGAAAAACTCAAATTTTTCGCATGATGACGTAATCTTGAATATGGAACCTGTGGACGAGTCAAAAATGGTAGATTTCTTATTGGTTAGAACTGAATTACAATGGTGCCATATCATTCGATGTGTTTCGTCCATTTTAGACCCTAGCTGGTTTAATATAAAGTCTTAAATGCCATGAAGGTATCTTGAATATGGTATCAGTCTAGTCTTAAGTTAGTAATTGAGTTTGGAATTTATTCGTTTTGAACTTTATTACAAACCAATATAGTTCAAAATCTGGTAATATCATTTACTAATGGAACAAAGTAGCTCTGCATAGGATTTTGAACTTCACTAATATGCCAGGGATAAAAAAAAACTGTCAAAATATTTATGCAGTGCAATAGAATGAGAATATGGGAGCGTCCTTTATTGTATGATCTAGTTTTCGTAACTAAATTGTGTATTAGCTACCACTTAACCGCGGCAGCCAACTCGTATGCGGTGACTTCGGCGAACCCCTCTAAATCCTTGTGGAAGCCTTTGAGGGAGGCCTATACCCAGCAGTGGACGATATCAGGCTGATGATGTGAACTGAACTGTTGTCATTTTGGTTTTAATTAGTTTTAGTTGATTATTTCTAGACACTCGAATCTAAAATTTTGTAAAATGTATCTTTTGTAAAAATGTCTTTCGTGGATAGTAAAGTTGTGGAAGAAAATCTCTTTTTTGTTATTATTGCTCCCAATAGTATTAAATTTTCAAGATTTTTTTTGATATAATTAGACCGTTCCTATGTGTTTTAATTTTTTCATTGGTTTGCTTCAACGGCACATGTCAGCTGGGGACACCTTTGTCCAGCTTACACACAAAAAACTATTCATTCGGTTGTGTATCCTCCAATGTTATGACTAACACATTTAATTGTTTGATGGTCACCGTAGCCTAGTTGGTAGTGCTTCTGCTTACGAAGATGGTGGTCCTGGGTTCGAATCCTGGTAAGTGCAAATATTTGTGTGATGAGCACGAATATTTGTTTCTGAGTCATGGATGTTTTCTATGTATATAAGTATTTATCTATCTGTATAAGTATGTATGTCGTGCCTGGTGCCCATAGTACAAGCTTTGCTTAGTTTGGGGCTAGGATGATCTGTGTGACATTGTCCCTAGATATTATATTATATTATTTGATTGGTCCAATTATTCTTTAAAATGTGATATACTTAGAATTACGATTATAACAATGAGAAAGCTGGAGACACACACATAGGCAAATATTATAAAAATCGTCAAAAACATCTAGACGAATATTTTTTTCACATAATAGAATACCTGTCACGCTATGCCTGTTGCCGATAAGTGTGTATACAAATACAGGTGCATTTTCTATAGAGCCAATCGCATGGTGCGATGGGACAGCTAGCCGCGACCGGATAGAATTAAGGTACAAGATCGACGGCTTTACGTGCTTTTTGAGGCACGGGGGTATAACAGCACAACTTTCAGATACTGAGAATTTTATTTTTAATATCGCGTTTTGAGTCGATCCGGGATTTGAACCCAGGACCTCATTGTCTGCAGTTGAACACGCTAACGTTCTTTGTCTGTGTGTAATTTATCTATGATGGGACTTCGGAACGGGTTATCCGGAACGTCCGAGGATGACGTGATCTCCAAGGCACAGGCGACTAACACGTTCGCCAGCTTCCATAAACCTGCGCCTGCGCGGCGCCAGTGCACCGCATTTTTCGAACAAGTGCAATATCCAACACAACCTCCACGCCCCGCTATGACCTCCAGCGGGTCGAGCGATTTTCACACTGATTGTACACACGGCTAGACATCAAGCTATACATTTCCAGTATAAGCTGATCTCGCATTGTATAGGATTTCCATACAATGATATTGGTAATGTATAGCTTGATATGTAGTCGTGTGTACAATCAGTGTATACGTGTACCCAACAGGCCCAACGCTGACGCGACAAGAACGCTCAAAAGACGCTAGTGCGGGGGTTCCTAAAATTACATTGTAAGTACAGAAATTTCCTAGTTTACAACATCGTTGTAGTCATAAGCAACTCGGTAGATGAAGTTGCTCTCTACTCCTAAACTAGAAAATTCCTGTGCTTGGACTGTAGTGCGAGAGTGCAGGAATTTCCTAATTTGGGAGTCAAGAGTAACTCAGTAGAAGGAGTCGTAGGTGTAATTCGTCCAAGAACACAATTGTGATAGAGCTGATTCACCTTCAGCGATTCCTATATTATTTAAGAACCTTTTTCATTCACACATACCTACTTCGAAATGCGCTTTTTAAATAGTTTGAATATAGTAGTAATCACAAAAAAGACCGGATAATTAAATTTATGAGAAAACTTATAAATCTGGGGAACGATAGGTACACGCTGGCAGATCTAATTTAGGATGCCCTTAATAACGCCCTTTTGGAAGATGTTGGTGTTATACATCGCTTTTGTTTTCTCAAAACAGCTGACTGTTATACTTGCAGTTGCATGTTAAAGATCATATCATATTTAAATCACTTTCCAAACTATTAGTTTCTTATACGCAATGCAAAGTATAGGTAAATATAAATTCATCATCATCATCATTACAGCTAAATAAGTCCACTGCTGGACAAGCCTCCCTCAAGAATCGTCTTGGAGGGGATATGCCATAATCGCCACGCTTGGCAGGCGGGTTGGCGATCGCAGAAAGATGGTCATAGTACTCAGAGAGACGCTGCTGCCCGTCCTCTGGTAGACATTCCCTCGGGTCGACTTCTACGCCCCCCGCGGGATGAGATGGGGTGATGATATTCTGATTCTGATATTTGTCGCCGTCACCACACAGCGTATATAAATTATAATATAAATTCAGCACAATATAAATTCAATGGGACATTATAAATATAAATAAAATAATAAATAATATCTGGGGACAATGTCACACAGATCATCCTAGCCCCAAACTAAGCAAAGCTTGTACTATGGGTACCAGGCGACGATATACATACTTATATAGATAGATAAATACTTAAATACATAGAAAACATCCATGACTCAGAAACAAATATTCGTGCTCATCACACAAATATTTGCTCTTACCGGGATTCGAACCCAGGACCACCAGCTTCGTAGGCAGGAGCACTACCAACTAGGCTACGGTGACCGTCAAAAATTTATGATTAGTTTTACGTATATAGGTACAGATATTTATATCTGCGATTTGTATGTATTCATATCATTCAGATCTTTGTTATGGAGATACTAAACCATTCGAGGTAATTATAGAGCGAAGAGCACTTTACTCTACCTGTTTTGAGCTAGGTCCGCGACCGCGCAATTGTGGTACCATTAACTTACAGCGCCAGCGTTCAATAAGTCGACCCGCAGTAAGAACCGACTCGAATGAAATAAATTTATTCCACTTACAATATTAAAAGCTTGTTTGAAAGCAGAAAAAGGAAGTAGGTAGTCAACCTGCTCTTTTATAACTTCCTAATTAGGTAGGAAATAATATGCGCATTAGAAGAGGCGACGAGGTAATTTATAAATATATGATGATTATAGAACATTATTTATGGGACTAGTTGTCGCCGAGTTTACTTGATTTCGCTTAAAGCATCTTCGTTTACATATAAGTTTTTATGTGTGTTTTTAAGTAGGCTTATATAGTTATTTATGTCTATACATATATTTTTTATATTCACATATGTATAATGTATATGTTGTGATTGCTTCATTGGTCTAGTGGTAGCGTGTTCTACCGCAGATAATCGAGGTCCTGGGTTCAAATCCCGGGTCATGCCGAAAAGTGATTTTGGGACTTTTCTGTTAATAAAAAAAATTTTTAGCATCAGCTCGAAGTCTGGGAGTTGACGGTATTATAGCCCTAATATGTCTCGGAGAGCACGTAAAGCCGTCGGTCCTGTACCTGATCTCTTTCCGGTCGTGTCGCTAGGCGTCCCATCGGGTCCTGAGAGTGATGAAATAGAAAGTGTAATGTAATACTTTCTATTCCATCACTCTCATGTAATACCGCCAACTACCAGTCTTCGGGCTGATGCTGAGAATTTCTTCTTTTTACAGGCAAGTCCCTAAATCTCTTTATGCCCGACTCGGCATTTGAACACGCTAGAACAGGTATTAAGTCTAACAATACACCTAACAGCCTAAAGACATTACAATAGGTACTTACTTTCAATAATGTGCAAAATGCAACAGTTAAAATACAATATCTAACAATAGTTGGATAATGGATGGAAAGCGTAATGTTAAAGTAGACAAATTGTTAACTATTTACGTTTAGCAACGCTTTACGAGCGCCACACTTAAACCATTTTCACTGGCGTAAGTCAAGAAATATGACGATTTTGTTTTTGGAACGAATAAGTGAACTGATTGTTACAATTTGTTAATAATATATTAAATGTTGATTGACACCGAATTTGTTGTATTTTATTTAATTACTGCTTGAATATTTTTCTGTATACTTTATGACTAAATAATTCGAAATCACAAGCATTCGAGCCTATGAGGCAGTGAAAATGTTTTCGACACCGTCTTTCGCGACTATTTCATTTGAATTTCGAACCTGTGAGGCAGTGGAAAATAAATAAGTACGCAACAGCGTGTGTCGCAACAGCAGCGTTCGAAACACCATAGGACACCCCTATTACGGTAGGTACTATACAAGTCATAATAGGTCTCCACTGAAACCACACCATTGATAAATATACTTGAATTATTTACTTTTTTTTTAGGTTTTTTATTTTCAATAAACTTATATTAGATTTATACAATATTGCATGCCGTACCACGAAAACCTCACCGGGTTTATCTGGGTACCGGCGAGCCGCTCACGTATACCGTATTACAAGGTTAGTACGAGTACATAGGAAGGTATAATTGATACATAATAGGTAGATACAAAAATTCAATTATTACAATATAAAATATACTTAAATATAGATAAATGAATCTGAAGGTTCGATTGCTGTCAGGCGATACTATTTCAGATTTCTCAAGTGTAGGTAATCTAATAATGTCATAATGTAAAGTAAGAAACACCACTGTATGTATTACGCTTGTAATTAACTTGACGTTTGGTACTGAAAACATTAATAATGCGTAACCTTAACCCAACCCTGACCAGGTCAGTGTGTCTCGGTGAGCTACTGAGATAACGCCAAATACCGACGTACAAGGAGAGCTTTGTTGAGCCTTTTGTCAAATTGTAGTACATATATAGCCAGCGTCATTTATGTGGCGACGGTGAGGCAACCTTAAAAATAAAGAATAAAAACGTTGGTCTTAGATTTTTTTAATAGTAGTTTGTAAAGGAATAAATTATTTTACATACATACATACACAGACTCACGCCTGTTTCCCAGAGGGGTAGGCAGAGAGAACGGATTTCCATTTTTGCCTCGATTACTGTCATTATAATCTTCATACATGCTCGCCGGTTTAGGGTACTTCTGACCTGCCCTTTCTTGAGAACATCTCCAATTTGGTCGGAGAATATTCGACGTGGTCTTCCCCTTCCGGTAGTCCCATTCACACAGGCCAGGTATACTTCTTTTGTCAATCTTCTTTCATTCATCCTTTCTAAATGGCCAAACCATCGCAGCATGCCTTTTTTCCTCTTTCACACCACAACGCTCTCTTACATCAGTATTTCGAATTCTGTCTCTCAAAGTCACACCACACATACTTCTCAGAGCTCTCATTTCCACTGCATTTATTTTACTTTCATTCTTTTTCTGCCATACCCAACTGTCACTTCCATACATTAAAGTTGGCACTAACACTCCATCGTGCACGGCTAGTCGAGCCTTCTTTGAGACTTGCCGGCTACTCATAAAGGCGTGTAGTGCCCCATTCACTCTGTTCCCCGCATTTACTCTTTTAAATTATAAAAAATAAAATACACTTAATTGTATACGTACAAAAAAGGATTTACATAGAAACAATGAAGATAAATGGTATTACCGCATCAAGTGATTACTTCTAGACAACCTTTGGATGGGTAAGACAACAAATAAGAATACAATAAATAAATATCCGGGACATATCACACAGCACCTACTTACTTACTTATCGTATGGGCAGTGGTTACCCTAGTGTCAGAGTTGATCATCTGGGACATGGCGCAAAAAGCACCGGAGCAGCATACCCGCGGAGCAGCATACCCGCGTTCCCGGGGCTCGCCCAATCAGGCGCTAAGAGAAGTCCACGGCAGATTAGGTTTAGTCGGTGCGAGTCCGACATAGCCACCCGCAGACGCTTTTTGCGGGTGGCATACCTACGTAGGCATACCTACGTAGGCATTCCTCCTGCCTGATAAAAAACGCCTCTGCAATGGCTTAACGTCTATTGTCTAATGACTACAACCGGGACCGACAGCTTAACGTGCTCTCCGAAGCAAGGAGACGCTCAGAGATTAAACCAATTTGGAGGTCGTCCATCTATGGACTGACCGCGTGGCTTGTTACTGAACCTCGCCGATTGCTTACGGACCGGCGAGAACATAAACTATGAGCACCATCTACCCTAAACTAAGCAAAGCTTGCACTACTAAAGAATGGATATAGATACTTTTTTTTTAAGTATGAATACATACAATGCATAGAAATACCCAGACCAAGACATGCAAATTAGACAGAGAAATAAGGCATTATATAGTCATATTCGTTGCGGGATCCAAGACAGTTAAAGCGATTCCCGGGGACATGCCTGAACGTCACCGCTCAGTGTCATTTCTTGTGTGCCACTGTTGATCCTGGCTTACAGGAGTTGCAGTCATAGATAATACAACAAACAATGACTAGCTAGTTGCAGTGGTGGGTAAGAGGGAGGGACTAGTCCCGATTATGAATTATATAGTCATATGAGTGTTGTAAAACTTTTTGTTTTGTGCGAGGTCGAAACCTCAACCTTTGAATCACAAGGCATGTTTACTACTAGCTGAGTAATGGCGGTCGTCGACCGATATATTATATGGCAATAAGATACTCGTTATAGACAAGCGTTTATGAAAAGGATATGATATGTAGTTATCAATTCTCACTATAGCCCACATAAGTTTGTTTCTTGCGCCAAACGATGTGAACTTCAGCGGCAAACGAAAGCGTTATGCAAAATTGTATGAATGACGTTCGCCGGTTAAGCTGGTTCCAGGTAGGTGATTCTCGGTAGGTTCTACAGTGTTAGTAAAAGAGAGCATCGTAGTAGCATAACTACCTGCTTTTCCGGAGCTCCTCCCTCAGGCACCAAGATACTTCCACAGCAGGTTACGTTTGGTCGGTGCGAACCCAACCTACCCACTCACAGACACCTTTTACGGGTGAACTTCCTAAACATGGCGAAAGTTGCAATAATTAAACGTAGATAGTAGATATCGATGACCATATTTCCCCCTTTTTAAGTTACGTTTTAAAATCTGTTTACGTATCCAGCAAGGATATGTAAACAGATTTTAAAACGTTACTTAAAATGGGGGAAATATGGTCATCGATATCTACTCCAAATTATAAAGGTACAAGCTATAACTTTCCAATATAAGCTGACCTCTCAATGTATGGAAATTCTATATAACGCAATCAGCGTATACTGGAATTGTATAGCTTGGTATGTAGCCGTGTGTACCTTAGCGTGTTCCCAGGTAGGTATTTCTCAGTAGGTTTCAGGGTGTGTAGATGATTTTCCTGACAGTGACGAACAGTGGGATGGTAAAGAGTTCATGGATTCGTAATCGTAAACACATTTTAAAACTGGCTGACCTGTGGGCCTAGTGGTTAGTGAACCTAACTGCTAATCCCGAGGTCGTGGGTTCGATCCCCAACCAGGACAAATCTTTGTGCGATGAGCAGTATTTTTGTTCACTCTACAATACATACATATCATGGATAAATTACACCGTATCTATGATATGTATGTATTTAGAAATTTATAAGTATGTTTATCAGTTGCCTAGTTGCCATAGTACAGGCTCTGCCAAGATTTTGATCCCATAGTTTGTTAGTTGTCGCAAGATATTTATATAAAAAACATCCAGAGAAAAGAATTGTAGATTATTTACGTTTGTATGAAATAATGGTAGTAAAGAATGGCTCTTAAATAACAATTTGAATCTAAAATGTAAAACAAATATTCTTAGTAGAAAACAATGATATAACAGTTTCCTATCACCGAGCGACGCGACGCGCGACTCGCTCAGTAATTCGCGACGAACGAAAGCGTTATGCAAAATTACATAAATGACAGTATTCGGCCAGTGACATTATCGATAACGTGATAAAACAAATTTAACGATCCTCTAGTCTGAGAGTCAACAACTGAATAAACTAAAGACAAAATATGATCTAAGTAACTATTATATACTATGCTATGCCCGACTATTAATTTCTAACTTAAATTGATTTAATGTTTAATATTAGTTATCTTTATTATTTTATTTTTGATTCAATCGTTTTAATGAATAATATGTAAATTTATAATTACTTAATTTGTTGTGGGAATAATTTCCTGAAATAAAATTATTATTATTATGTTTTTGGATGAAATATGATGATGAAGCTTCTTCTTCTTCTTTTCACAATTGGCAAGAAGTGCCGATGTCGAAAATTCTGCCAATGTCGTATGTGAAGTGGACTTTCGGGTTTTTATATCGTCCTTACTTTGATATCATTAGTTGTGTATCTCGCTGTATAACGGTGATATAACACTGAAACAAACAGACACAGTAATGATAATACATATTATAAATAAGCAATAGTTATAAACATACAATTATGATGATTGATCCGACCCAATTTCAGTCATGGCGACCATGTCAGCTCCTAGTCAGTGCGGCGTTAATGCGCTCCAAGATGGCTGCCATAGTCAATATTCTTAGTTAACTGTCGTGCGCACTGACACACGTGAGTTTCTCATCAACATTTTATCAGCCGAGAGACGTCCCTTGCTGGACAATGGCCTCCCCCAAGGATCTTCACAACATCCGGTCTAGCGCTGTCCACATCCAGCGGTTTCTCGCGTTCTTTGCAAGATTGTTGGTCCACCTTGTAGGGGGCCTGCCCACGCTGCGTAAAAATAATTGTATTGAATAGTGGGTTGTCGGGTTTTCAATTCATCGCGTTTTGTGTCAAGCTCAGTTTTTCGGTGCCCCTCAAACACGCGTACTTGACAAGCCCTCGCCATTCATGCCGTTGTACTGTCAATCCTTCACACTTCTCACTTCTCAATTGCATCTTTACTAATTCACCGGGCGTCCATTAAAATTAAATAGTGTAATTTGAATTTACCCTTATCTCCCAATATACGCGGCATATTTATTTATTTATAGGAAGACCAACAGCAAATAATAACAATCATATGCAATTATTATAGTTCCTGAGAGCCAATAAAAGGTCTACACGAATAGACGCGCGTTAAACTTTATAAATTATAGACTATGTGTTAATCTAGGGTGTCTCCATACCAAATTTTATTAAAAATGCTCTTGCCGTTTAGGCTTGAAGAAGTAACAAACATACACACTCACACACTCACAAACTTTCGCCTTTATAATATTAGCGTGATGATTAGCAAACGGCTCAACTTGTCAAATAAGACCGACGATGTCTGAGCGACGCGATCGTACGTAACTAGAAAAGTTTTTGTTCTGCTTACTCCAATTACCGCTGTAATCATAAGTTTGATCGAGCAGGGATGAAGCCCTACCCTTTCTGTACATAGATCTAATATATTTCTCGATGCACTGAGTACCTTCGTGAGCTCAAAGTTCGCAAGTTGATTGATTAACTAATAGCTGTTTGAAAAACAAAGTTCGGATTTGAACTGTTCTCTATAACAATCGATTTGAATTAAATTTGTATGGATCTCCGAGAGATAGCCGTCGTGGATCGTCATATAGAAGGTGTAACATAAATAGTGGAAGAATGAAGCCCATGAAGCTGAACAAATAAAATAAAACCAGTTTAATAGATTTTTGGGCTCCCGTACAAAATGCCTTAGCTGATCGTTATTCTTATATGGGAAGGTAATATGTTTTTTACGTATTTCGCATGTTGAAGTGCTACACGTTGTTCTGTTCCATAGGCAAATTAAGCTCCTTAAGGTACGCACGGCTACATATCAAGTTATTCGTTCCTATATAAGCTGATCTGTCACTGTATGGAAATCCTATACAACCCGGGATCAGCTCATACTGGAAATCTATAGGTTCATGTGTAGCTGTGTGTACGTCCTCTATTTTTGTTACAACTTGTATATACGTACATACATATCCATATATACATTTACGTGCATTGATAGCCTTGTTGGTCTACTGGTAGTATCTATGATCACCCGCAGATATTGAGGTTTTAATCCCGGATCGGTGCAAATTGTAATTTTCCTGCTACAAATTATTAAAATAGAAATAAATTACCGTTAAGTAATTATGAATATAATGGTATATTCATTATCTTAAACAAAAAAAAATATTAAGTGGATGCCTTGTTCTTAATTAGACGTAAAATTAATTAATAGGTAGATTAAGTAGGTATCGTGCTCTCTTTAGCAAATCCTTGAGCATGCTATCATTGTCTGCATCAATAATTACCGAAGGTAGCAAGGTCGTCAGACCTCATCGGGGAGAAGTGAAGGGTTGGCAACGGGTGAGTGATGCCATCTGCAATGTGTCACAAGCGCCATATGCCATAGCCCGGATGCTTGTTTGTTTTGTTGCATGCAAACTCAATGAGAAATAGAAAACGAAATATAAAATTTAAAATCGGCAAATATTTAAGCGTTTGAGGTTTATGACGGGATGCTGATGATGATGATGGAACTTCTATTGTTTGATTACAAGAGACGTCATATTATGTAAGTTCGTTCATTATCACACTATCGCACTAATATAATAAAGGCGAAAGTTTGTGTGAGTGTGTATGTTTGTTTCTTCTTCACATCTAAACGGTTGGAGCGATTTTAATTAAATTTGGAATGGAGATAGCTGACACCCTGGATTAACACATAGGCTATAATTTTTAGGCTATAATTTAACGCGAGTTAAACCGCGGGGCATAGCTAGTTCAAAATTATTTTAAAATTAGTTAAATGCCTATAACTTTTTAAGTTTAATAGTAATTTGTTTCTTTTTACTATTAAACTTAATTTAAGGAAATGGAACGGGCGATTAGACGAGATGTCCAATATTTGACGAGTAGATATTGATCTTTCTTTGGGTTGTTCGTCGTCAAAATTAGTTGTTCGGAATATTTACTACTACTACACTAGATTATATATATAAACGTTATTAAAAGTTACTTCGAAAATTTGTTAACAAGAACAAAATTGTTATATTTTTTATCGAGTTTTGATGGATCCACATCTTTGGGAAAAACCAAACCCAAGTTTGGTAATAACTGTTTCCACAACGTTAAAACTAATAATTAGATCACAATTATCAAAAGGCTTAAACCATTTTTCTTATTTTTGGCGTTAATTGAGAAGCATAAGTACCTATTATACTATATCTCGATCTAAGCCGAAACATCATTTGTTTTTTTGTCTATTCTCAGATAATAGATCAGAAGACAGAGTGAAACAAAACATTTAGGTACTATGTCGACTTTGTTTACACTTTTGGTTTATCCATATGGAAGTTGAGCCCTGGGCAGTAAAAAAACATTGTGCAAGATGTTGGAGAATAATACCATACAACTCTTGAACAACTCACTGAACCAATGAATTCGTGCCGAACTCAAACCGGAGCCAAGTCTATTCTCCATCTGCAGTACTGGACTTGACTGCCTCGTTGGTCTAGCGTTAGCGTGTTCAACCGCAGAAAATGAAGTCCTGGGTTTAAATCCCGCGCCGGGCCAAAAAGTGACAGCCCGAAGTCTGGAAGTGGTGTGTAATACCGCCAGGTATTACACACCCGTGCCTCGGAGAGCACGTAAAGCCGTCGGTCCTGTACCTGACCTCTTTCCGGTCGTGTCCATAATATGTCCTAAGCAATTAGCAAATCTCCATTGAGAATGGCCGCCGTGGTCTAAATTCGGCCGGGAAGAGACATTACTGGATTTCTTCGGTCATATAGACACAATTAAGACAAACTAATGATTTTCACAAAGGTCGAAGGAAAAAGACCAGTAGGTGTCCCCCGACTTGTTGAATGAACCTTATCTGGAACATATCGACGTTTTTGTTCACGTCACGATACTCTCCACATCGCTACAAACAAAAGCCCATGGAAAACAATTGAGAAGAAAAAAGATAAGTCAAAATACAGGCAGGACAGTGCGTTGTCCAGCAACTGAGCAACGACGTGGGAAGTAGAAGAATGTCAACCAGGCAGAAGATAAACATACTTACATATGTTATTTTTTTTTTGTCCTGGGACATTATTGACACACGGCCATCTGATCCCAAAGTAAGCAGAGCTTGTACTATGGAAACAAGAGACGTACACCACACATACTACTTTTCTTTTGTAAATACCAACTTATATAGATAATATCACCCAGAGTCAGGACATACAAACATGTTCATGCACACAAATATCTGTCCTGGGTGGGAATCGAACCCATGACCTCCGGCGTGAAAAGTAAGCATTTGCCAACCACGCTAATAGGCCGCTGAATATACATATCTTATGCCCAGGCTATGGGTGCTTCTCAAACTACTAAAACATATCTGAACTTTTAATGAACCTACTAAACCCGCCACTGCGTTCTCGTACTTTCCCTAGCAATTACAAGCTTTCCAACAATGTACTACTACATATAAGAATATTGAAAGACTCGGCCGTCCAGTGACTTTCACAATACCTAATGCAATCTGGATCTAGGTTGTCTCGGTGAAACAAGACCAGCTAGCAAAGGAACCGAAGAAATTTGTGTCGATTCGATCATACGATAAACCTCGTTATCTGTCAATAACACGCCACTTCTTTCACGCGAAAAACTTGCTTTATATAAATTACTTTATGCACCGTGTTTTAAAATGAAACTAGCATCCGAATTGATATTTTCCATTGAGGAATAAGAGCACATCATTTTAGATCAGACTCTGTTAAGTTAACATCGTTACACCGTGTTTTTTTAAACCCATAACTAAGGGTACTAATTCTATAATTAAAAATAATACAGAGAGTTCTGTGTATTTTAGACCACATATTCTAATATGTGGTCTAAAATGTACAGTTTCGAAGATATCATCAATAATAATTAATTTAGGTCAAAAATAGCAATGAAACTTCGCAGTACCTGGTAGTAGGGGGATAGTGTTGCGCTGCTTGGAAACCTACACCATACTTTGTTTATTTCATTGATAAAGACGAGTATAAGAAAAAGTGAAGTTGTTATATTTAACGTTGAGTTATTTTGTATTAAAAAAGAAAAAAAAAGATGATTGAAAGACGACTAAGGAGAAATCAACGCATCTCTTGTATCCTATATAATTCCGATATTAAAAAGTAAAAAGAATTCATGAAGCGGGCTGGCTGACAAGGCCGGTGAGAAGTCAGGTGCAGGACCGATTGCTTTACGGGCTCTCTGAGAGTGGCGACTAACACTACTAACTTCCTGACCCCGAAATAGTAGTGAGAATATTTCTTTTAAATGTAATCGCGCGACCCGGGATATGAAAATAGAATCTCCCATTCTGCGGTTGGACTCGCTACTGCAAATTTCAATTGCCTTCTTCGTCTACCTAACGATAGAGGGTACATGTCAGACGCAGATAATGAATGTTCGATTCCCGAGTCGAGTCCAAAAATATTATTGAGCTTTCTCGAGAAACCTTCATTTTCAGTAGCACATGGAGTCGAGCGGTTAGTCTCCCACCTAAACTCTTTTTGGTCGTGGTGGCGACATACCCACTTTCCGAAAGGATCATTATCATCATATCAGCCGAAAGACGTCCACTGCTTGACAAAGGCCTCCCCCAAAGATCTCCACAATTGCCGGTCTTGCGCTATTCGCATCCAGCAATTTCCAGCGACTCGCACAAGATCATCGGTCCATCTTGTAGGGGGCCTGCCCATGCTGCGTCTTCCGGTTCGTGGTCGCCACTCGAGACGAACGTCATTTATCAGTTTTTGCCTTAAAACTCAACACAAATTTAATGCGACAATTTTAATTCGATCCATCTATTGTTTTACGTGCTTTGTGGCTGACGGCAAAGAATATCACCACCCCATTTCACCCCGTGGGGTGCGTAGAAGTCATACCGAGGGAATATCTCCCAGAGAATGGGCAGCAGCGTCTCTCTATGTACTATGACCATCATACTACAATCGCCAATCCGGAGACCGGGCCGGTTGGCACCGGATTAACTTGTCTGTTTGTCCTGAATCTCGTTGTAATTATCTATATCAAGTTATCTTCGAATAACTTAGCTAAAGTGCCACCACAAAGATTGCTAAATATATTGTAACAAACAAACAATTTTATTACGTAAAAATGTATTGCATTTAACTGTACGCACCTATTATTGTTATTGTTTTATGTTATGTGGTGAAATAAACAATTATCTTATCTTATCTATATAAGTATGTATTAACAAAAAGAAAAGTAGTATATGTAGTTATCTGGTTTCCATAGTATAAAGTCAAATTAGTTTGGAATCAGATGGCCGTGGGTGACTAATTTCCTAGGATATTATTAAGTATATAAAAAGAAAAAACCCGTCTGCCAAGAGTGGCGATTATGGCATATCCCTCCAAATAGACATAACTCCAATGTGAAAATCTTTTGGGGAGGTCTTTGTTCAAATGATGATTGTTTTACGTAACAAACTATCTACCGTCTCACTCTGTTGCATTTAAAATAACACTCATTTTAAATGGAACCATAAACATTTAAGATTACTTCGTTTTCCATTGAGTAGCCGGATCAAATCGACAAAAAGTGGAATTGTATTTTATAGGGTAGCTGCTAACGCGTCGATTATCGAATTGTTATTGCGGTTACGTAACGTTATCGTTCAAGCGAAAACTATCAACGATTACAGCTGAGATGAGTTTTTGTTGTACAATTTAGAGATTGTATTGTAAAAGTAGGCGGAAAGATTTATTTTTTTAATGTTTAGTCAGATTAAGAAATTTAAATGGCGTCGATTAGATGGGGCTGTTCATAATTTAAATTTAAAATATGAACAGCCCAACTTTTACAATGCAATCTCTAAATTGTACAACAAAAACCATGTACTAATAATTGCTTTAAAATACATACCTACAATTGTTTTTTTTTTGGCAACGTTTTGGAGAGAATTTATATGGCATAATTCCGAAAGCAATCCCTATGGATACAAAATACAATGGTCTGTTAGTTTAGTGGATAGTGAACTTGAGTGCTAAGCTAGTTTTGATCAAGTCAAATCTTTGTGTGACGGGCTAATTGGTTCTGTGTCTGGGTGTAATTTATCAAGGTAAGGTATTTAAAAGAAATTGAAATTACAATGCAAGCGCTTTTCACTTAAGTTACGAAAAATCTTTTAACCCATAACCATAAATTCTTTAGGTACCGAATTAATTTCCGTTTGTTCTAATAACAGAAACTCGTGCAACGTGTTTTTAATTAATAAAAAAATGCGTAAGAAAACATTGGAAGTCGATTCAAGTTGCATAATGTGTTTGTACAAACAAAAGTTTGGACTAGAATCGAATAATATAGTTCGAACTTTTGTTTCTAATAACAGTTTGCGCAAGTTATAGTTTGTGTCGTGTAGACTGGGTATTATATTGAAGCGTATGCTAATGTATAACTAAACAATTAAACTAAAATTACATTACATTGTAACATGTTTCTTTAATCTAGCAAAACGGATCAGTTTTAGTATCTATACAAACCAGTATTATACCTAATATTTATTAAGTATGCATTATCTGAAGTATCTTATTATTCAGATTTTGTAGGAACAAAATACAATTTGCAAGTGCTTTTGCGGCATTATCTACTATTGGAATCATAGTCATATCATCATGGGAGAGAGCCTGGACTTCTGTAGTACAGGTCTCGACCTAGTTCAGACTCGAGACTCTTACAAGGACCAATTTATTGTATTACTAATAGTAAACATGCTGTTTTGTAAATTTCCTTGTAAGAAGTAATTAAACATATTTATTTATATTAATTAATAGTCCATTGGAAAGTTACATTTGGGGTTGTATTTGTCAGAGGCCGCAATTATATTTTTTAAGATATTGAGGGGGGTCAGTTTAAAGTTAAATCCAAGTTGGTTGCGTTCCAATCCTTGTCCCACGGCCTCTATGTTAGAAAAAGCTTCTGGATCCACCATAACGAGTTTTCTCAGCTGGTTATGGCAATCGCAGAGATGGTGGTGTCTAGCTGTGAGTGTTTACCCCTGGAGATGGGTTCTAGTGTATCACCACATGCCACTGGTTCGTCGCAAGGCCTATGGTGACTGATTTCACTGAAAGCATTAGTGCGCAAAGGATCGTCATATACTAATGCCATTTATCGTCAGTTAGGACTTAGTCGTACTAAAATCTTAAGACTACCTTACTTCCCAAAAGTATAGACATAGTTATATAGCGTATGTTTTGTTATATGAAACAAAGGACAATGCAGTTGTCGTACTGCATACTTAGTACAACAAAGACAAAAAGATTTTATTTATTGCAAGACGATCCTTTGTTTATCGATCCCGTGTCAAAGACATCCTTTAATTCACAAACCGTATAGGCATCACGGATGATTGGGTAGGCCCAGTATTCAGCGGAACGGAGAGACACGCCATGGAGTAGCTAGGGGTTAGGCCCATATTTACAAATCAAGTTAAAGAATCTGTTAGACTGCCAGTCAATACTTCCACCTCACTGCAATGCATTAGGTGCTCTAGCACGAGTTCCTGCAGTTTACTTACTCGATCACACGTACAGTTTCCTCCCATACATTGAGCACCAGCGCCTCTCGCGGAAACTATTAAGAACTAAAACTCGAATTAAGAAATACGTGTGATCGAGTAAGTAAACTGCAGGAACTCGTGCTGGAGGCACTGGTATGTTTGCTGATGCTCACACGGATGATTATTTTACCATCATGAGATAGAGAGTTGCATCGCTAATGCATAGGTTCAGTGGAAGTACTAACTCCATCCTGGGGGTATTTGCAGCAAGGCTGATTGGGCCAACTATAAATAGGTTTATCAGGCTACATGTCCTGTCATAGAGACTGAGGAACCTACATTTTAGCTTAGGTACTTGTTACTCACATAGTTATTTAAGAAAATTGTTACTAGCACTATGGGCCATGTTGCCTGTAAATCAATTTTGATTATAAGATTTTTTTCAAAATTTATTATATTAACGGTGTTTCTTAGAGGTAGATTTTCAGTTTCCGCACAACGCTACGTTCCATAGCGTTTACTTTCATACACATCAGCTTAAAACGGCGAGGTTAACCAACTAGGCTTGCGGTCAGTCCATAGATGGATGACCACTAAAGTGGTTTAATTTCTAAGTGTCCCGTGCTTCGCAGGGCACGTTAAGCTGTCAGTCCCGGTTGTAGTCATTAGACAACAGTCGTTAAGCCATGGCAGAGGGCTACTGGGCGGCTTGAACAACTCTAACACCAGGGTAACCACTGCCCATACGATAAGTAAGTAAGCTTAAAACGAAGCATCACGCAGTTTCCAACTTTACTAAAAATTGTCATACTACTTTGAAACTATAAAAAACATCTAGACTTGATCGGCGAAATCGTGGAAATGTTACTAAAAAGACTTGAAAATAATTTAAGTTAAATTATTCCATTCAGAGGTATGTATAAGTATGTTTAGACTGCACGTGTGGCGCAGCGACATAGACAGTCGCCGCGCCGCTTCGTGTCGCGGGTTTGAGTCCCGCGCTGGACAACTATTTGTGTGACCCATAAATAGTTGTTCTGAGTCTGGATGTAATTTGTGTCCGTCTATTATATGTTTGTAAAGTTCCCCGCGACACAGGGATTAAATTGCCTAATGCGGGCGTGGTCTTTAAAAATATATATATATATATCACAGTCAGTGGCTTCAACTATATTATGCAAAAGTATGGGGAGCGAATTAGTACCATCAGCAATTCTGGGTGTTCTGTCGAGTGACAATGCAGCGGCTTAGACAGCGGCTTAGGTGGCCCTCCCAGTGAAATAATATTAATAAAATAAATGCTTAGTTGGCTATAAAGATACAGCGACCGGCTGATGTTGGTACTGTAACTATCAAGTCAATGTTTTGGCTTATTTTTATTTCATAACAGCTTCAATATTGGAAAGTATTAAATATATGTTGGAATTCCGCCCATGGCATTCTCAAGACTAACGATCGAATGATGGAATGGGTGACTGAAAACGACTAAAACGAGGTCAGGTCTAATTTAGAAGGCTTTATTTGCACTACGTGATATAGGGGAGTAACACTGATAAGCTAAAGACTCTAAGCTGTTATTGTCTTTTTTAATAAAAAACATTAAATATCATGTTTGACTCGACTCTGAATTTGAACCCAAGAACTCTTTTCGGTCGTATCTTCAGCCATCGGATTTCTTCTTTTACTTTTTAAGGCAACGTCCGCACTAGTGGAATGAATCCTAGTGTCGCGGGGTACTTTACAAGCATTAAAATTTGCATTTTTAGCGAACACAAAGCACACCCAGGATCGGAACAACGAGGTATGGGTCACACCGATAGTTGTCCTGCCCGGGTATCAAACCCGGGGCACGAAGAGGCGAGGCGATTTTAAAGTATTAGCGGTAGTAGAAATAATGTAATCACAGGAGCACTTTCCTCCTGTGTCCGCACACACTTGTGTATTGTAATATGTCCCGCGCAGATGTCTATTCTCTATGGAGACTGCCATGGTCGAAAATAAACCAAGGAGATATTATAATTTTTCTTTAGGATACAATTAAAGGGGTCCCCAGACTGTAACTCTTAGACAAAGAGTCAAGAGAGTATCTAAAAAAAACTTGTGTGTACTTATGTACACGCGTTAGAAGTTATACTTCTTAATATACAACTTGAACATAGTTATCAATTTTCATACCACCTAGAACTAACGTCATGCTGTTATTTTTACGATGCGCATCGTGCGCGCGCATCGTAAAAATAACAGCATGACGTTAGTTCTAGGTGGTATGAAAATTGATAACTATGTTCAAGTTGTCATACATTTTCAAAATTCACTCTCATACATTTTCATACCACCTAGAACTAACTTCATGCTGTTAAATTTTTTGGTGTCGGTGTGCGCGCGCATAGTAAAAATTCACTCTCATACCACCTAGAACTAACTTCATGCTGTTAAATTTTTTGGTGTCGGTGTGCGCGCGCATCGTAAAAATTCACTCTCATCATTTTTCTCCATCGCGCCAAAAGAAGTATAACTTCAATAAATCTCTGAAACTGTTGAACATAGAGGACAATCAAATGACTGCACGTGTGGCGCAGCGGCTTAGACAGTCGCCTCGCCGCTTCGTGTCGCGGGTTCGAGTCCCGCGCTGGACAACTATTTGTGTGACCCATAAATAGTTGTTCTGAGTCCGGATGTAATTTGTGCCCGTCTATTATATGTTTGTAAAGTACCCCGCGACACAGGGATTAAATTACCTAATGCGGGCGTTGTCATTTAAAAAAAAGAAAAGAAATGTATTTGCTAATATTTGCAAATTGCTGTTGCGTTTTTATATTTGCCGTCATTAAACTAATGTGCGTAAAATTGTGTGCATATGCAAACGCAGGGCGCTATTAGCACTTAACGCAACACGTGTTACTTCACTAACACACTATTATCAATTTTACACACTGTTAACCACGCAATACCGTATTTTATAGTTCCTTTGCAATTGATGCAAACCAGTTCCTTTACGAATAAGTAATTGGGTTCTTTGTAGATAACTTTCTTTTTACTTTTTTGCAGGCAGTACTACTAGTCCCTCCCTCTTACCCACCACTGCAACTCCTGTAAGCCAGGATCAACAGTGGCACACAATGATATGACTGAGCGGTGAGGTTCAGGCATGTCCCGGGGAATCGCTTTAACTGTCTTGGATCCGCAATGAATATGAATATACATCATGTAACTTAACTAACGCACATCCTGAAAATAGTTTGTTCAGAATCGCTTACTGAATCCATTTTTTATCATTTTTAATATAGGTAATTTTTTACCAAAATAATTAAATCTACGGAAATTATTGTCATATTAACCCTATACAGTCAAATAAATTGAATGGACCGTAAGTCAAATAATTAGACTTTTAAAATTGCGGTTTTATTTGTATTTATAAAAATTCCATCATTCAATACAAAATAAAGAAAAATAAACTTTATTCCTAGAAACTAATTTAGTAAATAACAAAGCATATACATGTTAAATTAAATTTTAAGTGTATGTATTATTATTACAACATAATATTCTAATTGGGGTATCTGAGGGTGTGCGTTAATTACGTTACATGTTGTATAATGCCTTCTTTCTCTGTCTAATATACATGTCTTGGTCTGGGTATTTCTATGCATTGTATGTATACATACTTACAAAAAAATATACATATCCATTCTCTAGTAGTGCAAGGTTTGCTTAGTTTAGGGTAGATGGTGCTCAAAGCCAGATGGTATCTCCGGCCCGTAAGTGATTGGCGAGGTTAAGCAACTAGGCTCACGGTCAATCCATAGATGGGTGACCGCCAAAGTAGATTAATTTCTGAGCGTCTTTGTGCTTCGGAAGGCATGTTAAGCTGACGGTCCCGGTTGTAGCCATTAGGCAACAGTTGTTAAGCCTTGACACTAGTGTGACTACTGCCCATACAGTAAAATAAAGTCAATAAGTAGATTGTTATATATTTGTTGTCAAGTTTATAAAAATAAATTATTTAATTTTAAGATAGCTAGAAAAAATATTGCATGCCCGATATGGGTAACTGTTGATCAATCAAATTGTTATAACATCTTTATTCTGTACACAGTTTCTGGAAATAAAATGATCTATGTCTAAATTTGCAATTTTCTTTCTTTTAAGGGAAACGTAGTCGCCAGCTATCGGCAAGCAATAACTAATTTAATACTAGCTATGCCCCGCGGTTTTACCCTCGTTAAACTTTATAAATTATAGCCTATGTCTTAATCCAGAGTGTCAGCTAACTCTATACCAAGTTGTATTAAAATCGCTCCAGCCGTTTAGTCGTAAAGAAGTAACAAACATACACATTCACACACTCACAAACTTTTGCCTTTATAATACATATTAGTGTGATTTTTTATGAACAGCGTTCATTTGAGTACTATGACTATCTTACTGCGATCTTGAAATCTTGATACTTAATATGAACCCGTCTGCCAATCGTGGCGATTATGGCATATTCCTTCAAATGGTAAACACCATTGTGGAAATCTTTTGGGGAGGCCTTTGTCCAGCAGTGGACATAATTCGGCTGACATGATGATGACAATGATGTGACTAGTGCTGCTAAGTATCAATAATCGCTGGGAGAGAGAGCATTGAGCTACTTGCAAGATTTTAGCGTGCTCTGTATGGCCAAGATGTGCACTTTGCAGCATCTTGGCCTGGCTAAAGATATAACGGCGCGTCTGGGGTATACGGAGACATGCCGGGAACACTATTTTCCTAATTTATCATTTATTATTAGGTGAGGTTATGCAGGCAGTTAATTTAAAAATATAGGCGGACTTCACTTCCTTAGCAATCAATTATTCAGCAAAATCAATCAACTATGTTTAATGCGTCACCAAATCACTAATTAATTTAGATTTTAATTTCAATTACGGCGATCCGTCGATAATATGCGACCAATATAACGTCTCCAAGCAATAGTGACGTTAAGATGGCCGCCCGTTCGACGTTTCACCAGAGTGACACCGACCTATCACTCTTATCTATGCAGTTCTGTTGGTAGCGCCACGGCTGCGCCGTCACGGCCATACTGACTATCGCCCGTCCTCGGGCGCAATGAAGACTAAGACATAAGCAATCAGCATCGCTCGACCAGCATGACCATACTCTACTCATCGTTTAGTTTTACTATACTACGGCTCTTAATAAGAACCTCAAAGCCTCAGGCTCCACGCCTCGCACAAAAGTACATCTCCTTAACCATTACCGTAAGGTCATATTCATGATCATCTTAGTGCTAGACAAATTTGTCTCCTCGACCAGCCCGCGAAGGCAAGAACAACCGAACAACATCTGTTCTGTGATTAACCCCACTCATTCCAACTCTGGCCCGAACAATGGGTCCTTTCGACCAGCCCACAAGAGCATAGACCTGACAACACAGTCCCTACGACCAGCTTCACTATCTCTACTTCTGGACCGGACAAATGCGTCCCTTCAACCAGACCACAATGGCATGGACCGGACAACACCGTCCCTTCGACCAGCTTCACTACCTCCACTTCTGGACCGGACAAATGCGTCCCTTCGACCAGCCCACAATGGCATGGACCGGACAACACCGTCCCTACGACCAGCTTCACTATCTCTACTTCTGGACCGGACAAATGCGTCCCTTCGACCAGCCCACAATGGCATGGACCGGACAACACCGTCTCTTCGACCAGCTTCACTACCTCTACTTCTGGACCGGACAAATGCGTCCCTTCGACCAGCCCACAATGGCATGGACCGGACAACACCGTCCCTTCGACCAGCTTCACTACCTTCACTTCTGGACCGGACAAATGCGTCCCTTCGACCAGCCCACAATGGCATGGACCGGACAACATCGTCCCTTCGACCAGCTTCACTACCTCCACTTCTGGACCGGACAAATGCGTCCCTTCGACCAGCCCACAATGGCATGGACCGGACAACACCGTCCCTTCGACCAGCTTTACCATTTCCATCTCTGAACCGAACAACGTCTTAGTGCCCTTCCATTTGTCAGGCGTCCCTTCGACCAGTCGTTATTATATATGACGACGTGGACCGGACAACCCTTCAATCACCACTTAACCGACCCCTCACAGGCCACATCATCGAACTCTCATAGGCCACACATGCAGCGCAGTGTTCCATTCGGAACGTCGACCAATATAAGTCAGTCCCTGAGACCAAGCACTCACCGCTAGCACATTTTTAAGCTCGTAACTGAAACCTTTATATCCGGCTCTATTTTTTCTCCACCAATACCCATGTCCAACTTACAGGTATCTATTATGGTACATCGATCCCCACAAGTCAGCTCTTTCAAACCCATACAACTCGTTAAATAAGTCACACAATTGACTGTGCGAACCACAGCAGTCTCAGTATCCCCTCATCATTAGATGATCCATCTCCCATTACACAAACCGCCGTCTCGGCCGTCTTCAAACCATAACTATAATATCTCAATGAATCTGGGATATCATTCACACACGGCCACCCGTTTCGGTTTCCAAACTAAGCAACGCCAGCACCACGGAAAACTTACAACTGTTACAACACAAACACCACCTTTCCCCTGCCAGCACATACCTACATACATAAACAACTACACTTCATGCACACAGATACCACGCCAACCGGTCAAATCCCCCAACTCAAAAGCCTCCACCGCTCCCGGGCGTCACACGCAGTTTTTTGCAAACCAAATTACTAGACCAATCAATGCTTTTTAACTCAAATCTGTCATTATCCAAAACACTAGTTATGATGAAGTAGCCCTTGAATTTTCTATTCAATCTAGTTGGCATCCCTCGCCACACGTTATGAAGACAAAACTACCTTTAAAGAACGGTTCCGTTGCCTTCTCACAACGGTTGAAACCCTCCACTTTTGAACCAGCTGCACGTGCAATGTTCCGAATTTTGTTTATAACTAACTAAACGAAATTCATGGTCGGGATGCGAGGTCACACCAACTACGCGCGATCGTATACCAAACATAAGTTCTGTTGGTGTGCAACCTGTAACCCCAAACCATGTATCATTCAAAGTCAATTGAACTTCTGGAAGCCCATGACGCTATGCTCTAAGGCTACTCTCATCCATCACAAGAATACACTTCACCGCGCGCATGAACCACTCCACCCGACCAGTAGAGCCAGCAGCTATGAGGTGAAACCCCATACTATGGTCACTACAAAATTGTTTGGAGTCTGCGCCCAAGCAACATCTGCCCCAATCCGCAATAATCCTTTTCGGATCACCAATCACGCAAACAGCCTTTCCCAACGTTCTGAGCACACTAGCTGCATCCAGAGGCGCAGTATATTCAAGAACTTGCCTAGTAAAATAGTTTATCATAACTGAAGAGTACTTCCTACCATCGCTCCCGCCACCAAGCCTCCCCGCGATGTCTGCACTAATTGTGTACCACGGTGCAGGCACCATAGGTACAGTTGAGCCAGCTATACTCCGAGCAGCCCCTAAGAGCTAGTGTCGTAGTGAAGTTCTAACTGTAATTCAGGGTAAATATTGTGGTGCGCGGTGTGTCAGAGGATTGGAAAAGAAACTAGCGTTTTCAAGGGAACTTAATCGGCATTGACAGTAACAGTTGGCTCACCACCAAGATCACGGAACGCACACACACTCCAGATTCCCGGCGACCAGCTCCCGTTAAAAGTCGACACGTGGCGCCCTTCAGAGCCTCCGTAACGAGCACTGCCAAAGCCCTGAATTACACGACCTACCTCACAATGTGTAGGGAACACTTGGCACCGTTCACCCTCACTGACCACTTGCACCCGTTCAGTCCTCTACCCATACTTACACCTCTCAACTCGCCCTCAACCTCACCCGAATCAAACTCACCGTTCTGCTTTAACATTCCGTCCATATACCCCTAAATTGTTCCAAACTTTAAACATTTCGAAAGTCATAGTTTTCTTTCGGAAAGTCCTCGCTTATATAACAGATTAATCGTAATGTTTTCGTCCCCGTCTCCGCCCATCTCACTCTCTTTAATCTGGAAACATCTATTGTCAATTTTTGCATTAAGAACTTTGTATGTCCTTTTCATCAGCCATCCTTTCTCCCCTGTTCCGGCATTATGTAGAACATTCTAGCGATTTTCCAAAAGCCTCCAAAAATTCAAGGGTAGCGTCCAGTGGACGGAAACTCATGAAAAGATACATAATTCAGATTCTCACTTCAGTACCTGTGTTAATAATATTGTCACGTTCAGGCTTCGAACCTTGGTACCAGTAAGGGGGTACCAAGGTTCGAAGCCTGAACGTGACAATATTATTAACACAGGTACTGAAGTGAGAATCTGAATTATGTATCTTTTCATGAGTTTCCGTCCACTGGACGCTACCCTTGAATTTTGTAATGGGATACAAAGGTCCGAATATTTACGTAAATTCCCATATACATTTTCTAAAATATGAAGCGAAAAGAATTGTCTCATTTGAGATGCGGTTTAAGGAGTTGTCGCGTCTAATGCCTCAATTTTAAGAGAGTTTGGTCTAATATTACCAGTTAGTAAATGACGATAACAAAGTCATCGGTAAACGACGCCTTTCACAAAACTAGTACACGTTATGGTAGTGCCAGTCATCACGCCACCGCAATTTCCTACAATATTCTACCTATTAAAAAGGGCTCAGAAAAGCAGTCATCCGGAATTTTATGAAATAAGAAGGTCGGAAGGAAGATGTGCATTACACTTCACCCTTTTCTATTTCTTTCAAATACACGAGATCCGAACATTGATTACCCAGAAAGTCCAAAGAGATTACATAATATAATCACCAAGCAATTTGAACTACTGTCAAGGAAAATGGAATTCTCTCACCCAGTGCTGTCACCAGAGTCCCTCTCGAAGCGTCTCGTTCACAAACATAAACTTTTTTTTTTGTTGTTCCACCGCCAATATATTTGTCAGGTAACGTGATCTCGATATCGCCTGGTTTTCCATAGACATATTATTATCTTTTAACATCGGGCCTTGTCTCGGGGATGTAGACTGGTGGTTTAGCTCTGCTTGCACAAGCAGTATTCCTAAAATCGCCGGCGGCAGTCCGTTTCTCTGTATCCAGGTCCGCCACAAAATTGACATTTTCCACAACAACGCCTATCGGACAAGCGAAGTCTCTTAAGTGTCGAAGTCGTGCCCAACAGAACTTTATGATTGGCGTCGTAATGAGATTGCTCCGAGTGCACTAAATAGCTATGCTTTATTCTTTATTATCTGACAGTTTATCTCGCGACGAATCAGCCCATCCTTCTGGCATAATACGGATATTACATAAGAAGCAATTGCACATTTATACCTTCGGCTTTCTTTCTATGAAATATCATAAGTATAGCGGATTCGCTTGCCGTTTCCTTAATTTCAATTTGGAAACGCATGATTTCGTCGAAATAATGAAGAATGAGTTTAGTTTTCGTAAACTTGGCTAACAATGTCTGCTTTACCAAGTGTCACGAGAGTTGGTCCAATGGCAAATTGGTTGGGCAGGCGGCTATCCTATTTTAAGGACTTGGTTAGCACCAACAACAGTAGGACACCTTTCAATTGTTTGCTCTTAATAATCAATTCGGACACATAGCATCAACCCTCCACGTCTTCGTAAGTATCATCCAGATTAAAATTTATTAGCTGCACTGTACTTGCGCTGTTAAAACTCGGTTGCTAAGCATCCGGTAAACATGATGGTTAAACCACCAAACTGCACAACAATTTGCTCGCACTTTCACCACCAGGTGCTCTTCTCCCATCCGTGGGCTGGGCTTGGGATCCCACTTCTGATAACGGCGCGTCTGGGGTATACGTAGACATGCCGGGAACACTATTTTCCTAATTTATCATTTATTATTAGGTGAGGTTATGCAGGCAGTTAATTTAAAAATATAGGCGGACTTCACTTCCTTAGCAATCAATTATTCAGCAAAATCAATCAACTATGTTTAATGCGTCACCAAATCACTAATTAATTTAGATTTTAATTTCAATTACGGCGATCCGTCGATAATATGCGACCAATATAACGTCTCCAAGCAATAGTGACGTTAAGATGGCCGCCCGTTCGACATTCCACCAGAGTGACACCGACCGGACACCGACCTAATACTCTTATTTATGCAGTTCTGTTGGTAGCGCCACGGCTACGCCGTCAGATATATGGCCTATATAGATAAAGAACTTCTCGAACGTGATCTATCATGGATTCAGAAGAACCCATACAGGCGAGACTTGCCAAAACAGACCGTCAAACGTGACAATTATCTATAAATATATAGTTACGGCCGAACAGTCAATTGCGCTGCCGATAAATCTTTCTCGGAACAATGGGCACTATTGCAATTTAATTGAATTCAATTTACTGCATATCATGTGTATATAGGTGGTGTAATTTAATTATTAGTTTCAAAATGACAGGCTAGCAACATAAATTACCTTAATCATAATTTGTGTCGTAAATTAAAATTTATCACACAACATTTATGGACATCTAACATTAAGGACATTACATAGGCTGAATTAACTTTTTGCACCAAAATTTGTAACATGCATTTGGAATTTTCTTTATAGGCAACATTAATTAAAAAATTAGTACTAAAACGGAATTCTACAAAGATCAAGAAAGTGTGATCACTGGCACGAACTACAGCCACGGGATCACAGATCAGGGATTGACGAGGCAACTCTACCCTAGCTACCTGCGGCTTTCTCTACCTACTTATGTACCTACAGACGCCAGCACATCAGGCTACACCAATCTTTCAATTTTTCATAATTGAAAGTGAACCATGGAGCTATTACAAAGGTGAACCGTATGCTTTTCTGATAATGTTGAAAATCTATAAAAGAAAACGTGGACGACATGGAGAAGAAATATAGAAAGAAGCTCCGGGCTTGCTTTTCAACCTTCTTGTGCCTTTTGCTTTCGTATTCTGTTTGTCTGCTTGTATTTTCCATTGTGATTGGCTGGTATGTGGGCTATGCTACGCACAGGGCCGTTGTCATCTAGTTAATCTAGAGAGGACAACTGATAAAAATACTTATATATTTCTAAATACATACTTCTAATATAATATTTATAATATTAGTAGGATTCATTTTAACCTTCGCTTTTGCGAAGGTTTGTTAGTCTGGTTGTATGGATGTTTGTTACTCTTTCAAGCAAAAACCACAGAAGGGCTTTTTTACAGACTCAGACAGACAGGAATCTAATCCCTGTGTGTACTTTACACACATATGATAGAGAGACACAAATTACCTCCAGTCTCAGAACAACTATTTATGGGTATAGTTGTCCGGCGCGGGACTCGAGCCCTCGACACGAAGCGGCGAGGCGACTGCGCCACACGTGCAGTCCGATTTTGATGTAACTTTGTAGTAATATAGCTTATCCAAATAAAACAAGCTATAATTTATAAGTAGCTAGTACTTCATAAACACATTACACCTAGACTGTGACACTGTTCTAAATAGGCATCGAACCCACATACTCAGCTTATCAGTCAGGGCCCACTAATCATCGGGCCAGTCTATATAATAAGGAAAAGAACAGGATTTTTTAATAGTCATCATTACTCATCATTATTATACTCTGAATATAATTACTGCCTTCAATGGAGATGTATTTTCCAGAGGTAAAATTAAAATAATATGTAGTACGTTAATATTTAATTGAGATGAGTGATGATGGTGATAATAATAGTATGGTTTTGGAAATTCCATCTCTAATTACAAATATTATTATACAGAATATTATTTAATATCCTCTCATCTTTATTATCTGTTCTGTTTTATTACGAATGATCAACTTGAATCTTCTTAACCGACTTGAAATGGAGAAGGTTCTCAATTCAAGTGTCTGTGGTATTAAGGGTGATAATCTAACCCTATTACTAAATTTCCACTGTTATAACAATATTAGGTACTGTTTGCCAAAACATACAGCCATATTCAACTTGTTTTCGCAACCAATTGGAACAAAATCTAGAGATATAAAGGACCATTCCGAAACCATTTCATATTGATGAAAAAAATAATGAACAAAATATTTACACAAAATCGGCTCCAGTGCCGTCCAGTCGCGTGCAATCTTTCTTTTGATGTTGTATAATAAATAAAATAAATTATTGATTAAATTAGGCCCTCAAAAACTACAAGAAATGAGATGTGAATCAATGTCAACACACTGCCGTCTGCTCCCAAACTTGGCAGAGCTTGTACTATGGCAACCAGACAACTGTTAAACATACTTATATATTTCTAAATACATATATATTTCCATAGGTCCCTCACCTTTATTCTGTTTGGGGTCTAAATATTCGGTCCTTGGGGTCCAGAAGCGCGGTCCTTTGTCTGGGAGTTAGGAGTCCTTAGTTTTTCTAACCCAGTCATCCAGCCCTTAAGTGTCTTAAGGGCCAGTATGCGCTGCAGCTCAGCTAAAGATACTCAATAATTGTATGCACTCAATTACATTCTTGTATAGATTGAAATGTATGTACTTTGCAAATATGTGCTTAGATAACTTTTTAGATATCGTTCTTTTATTATAAGTAGCGATCAAAATAAATAAGAAATGAAATGGATATTTTAGAATAATAATCTTGCAAGATAGCCGAAATATATTTTACAAGTTTAATTCCACTTTGATCTGAAGGGAAGTAGAACTATTCATTTTGTAAGTCCTCCTTGTTTCTTTCCGATTAAATTCGTTGCGGGATCCAAGACACTAAAACAATTCCCCGGGACATGCCTGAGCCTCACCACTCAGTGTCAATTCTTTGTGTGCCACTGTTAATCCTAGCTTACAGGAGTTGCAGTGGTGGGTAAGAGGGAGGGCCTAGTCCCGAAATTAGGTGCCTTATAAATGGGTTACTAATTTGTACAAGTGATTCGGGTCGAAAAAAGATCTCATGTGGACATAGTTGTACCAAATTCCTTGGCCGATATTAACATTTAAATATTAATAATATGTGAACTTAAAAATTGTATGACCTATATATAATGTTAACCATATCTAAGTCTAGACAGAGAAACCGGTCAACTGCAAGTGGGGCCTCCTAGGTATTCACTGTATATGACACCTACCGAATAACACCTATAACTACAAACAAATGTAATTGTGTAAAGTATAAATATTTTTATTCACGTAAACATGCGCTGCCTGTAAGCTTACGCGAATGATATTTCAGATTATAGTGTTAGAATAACACTTATAATTACAATCAAATGCAAATTAGTAAAATAAATAGAATTCTTATTCGCGTTAATATATGTACACTTCCTCTAAGCTTACGTGAATGATATTTCCGTATATAATTTTAGAACAACACTTATAATTACAAACAAATATGATTTTGTAAAATAAAAATATTTATTATTCATGTAAACATGCGCTGTCTGTAAGCTTACGTGAATAATATTTACTATTAGAAATAGTAGATTTACCATATTATGATTTACGTATATATAATAATACCTAATAATATCTGGGGACAATGTCACACAGATCATCCTAGCCCCAAACTAAGCAAAGCTTGTACTATGGGTACCAGGCGACCATATACATACTTATATAGATAGATAAATACATATATACCTACATAGAAAATATCCATGACTCAGAAACAAATATTCGTGCTCATCACACAAATATTTGCACTTACCGGGATTCGAACCCAGGACCACCAGCTTCGTAGGCAGGAGCACTACCAACTAGGCTATGGTAAACTTTCCATTTATTGGTTAAGTAATAAGTTTAATTTAAAGTAGTTTAGTAATTATAATAGCCCAGAGATAGATAAAAGAATTACACGTTTTACTTATATCGCTTCTGGTTTGTTCTGCCCATGTTTTGCGAAATATTGTGATGTTAATGCAAACCTACGGAATGGGTTTTGATGAAACTTTGTAGTAATATAGCTAATTTGTAGTAATATAGCCGATTAACACATAGGCTATAATTTATTAAGTTCAATGCAAGTGAAACCCAGTAGTATTTATAAGGCAGTAAGTGGCCTACGTTCGAGGGCTCTCGATATTCGAGGACTTAGAGCAGCCAGCTATTTTTGGTAGTTATTATGCAATTAGATAACCTACTCCTCCGCAATCAGTGGGAGTATAGGTATGAGAAAAGTAGGTAATTATATCGGTATATTTAAAAAATATGATAAGTGTTTCGCATCCTACGTCTAAGCGTTGAACTTTAAACTTTGGACAACTCACGGACATATAAAGCAACGCAGAAAGGCGAGCGTGGGCTCTAGCCATCAAGCAAGCCTTTTGGGGTTCCAAACTTTACTCTTAGCGGTTAATGAAGGTGAAGATGCATGAGAGGTTCATAGCTTTTATTTACTTTATGGCTCTACGTTAATACGCAAAGTTTTTTTTTATGCTGGATGGGTTTGCGCTTAACCACGATCTCACCTGATGGTAAGTGAAGAAGGTGGACCGCGCGTACCCATAAGATGCCTGTTCCCTCTAGCCTCGAATAAACCGTCGTTCGGGAGGGTGTTCCACTGCTTAACCGTGCGTATGATAAAGGAAAGCGCTTGTACGGCAGAATGGGATGTCAACAACAAAGCGGTGAAAACCCTCCCGACGCCTTGTAGTCCGATAAAAAAGGGGGAAGGGGGGATAAGTTCATGGAGAACGTGAGCGCATTCTCCATGAAACAGCAGCAGATTCCCGTCCGATTGAGGATCGGGTAGGGCGTTTTATCCATACGAATGAAAACAAAAGGTCTTTGAGAACGGTGGTGGATCAGATGGGAGCTAGCTGTCTATGTAAGCGTTTATAATCGCTGATACTTGTTAAGTCAAATTCTATACTAAGTTTGCCATATCCGGGATGGTGAATTAATTATATTATTAATATCTGTCCCAGCGGCCGTCGGCTCTACGACTCTAAGGATCTCGAGTGGCGACCACGGACCGGAAGACGCAGCGTGGGCAGGCCCCCTACAAGATGGACCGATGATCTTGTGAGGCTTGCTGGAAGTCGCTGGATAGCGCAAGACTGGCAATTGTGGCGATCTTTGAGGGAGGCCTTTGTCCAGCATTGGGCGTCTTTCGGCTGATATGATGATGATGAATTCATTATTTCCTTTTTACAGAGAAAATAGTATAAACTATTTGAAATAAACTATTAACACTTTTGCAACAAAGCAGGCGATACCAGGCGCCAAGATATTATAAAAATTTCACAATATGACATTAGGTGGCATTTTGACGTTCGTGTATTTATTATACAGTTTTGAGGAACTGGAAATCTTTTAATAGAATTCATTTCGCAATAATTAATGTATTATAAAAGTGATTTCGTATACATCATCATACGAATTATTATGATGAGGATACGAACTAGCAATATAGAAGAATTAAACGCGCATCGCGAAAGTTTTTAGGCCGGCATTCGTTAATCGAAAAGTGGACGAATTTGATGGATGCATCAAGTTGAGGAACATGAGAGAGAAGAACGGTAAGACATTATTTTATATTAGAAAGACACAGAAGTGGAGCATTTGGGAGTAACGTAGACACAATGATACAAACATATACAGACACAGGACACAAATATCTTTTTTTTTAAAGACAACTCCCGCTTTAGGGAATCGAATCGAACCTACGACCTGCGGCGTGAAAAGCAAGCATTTACCAACTAACTCAACGTAAAGGATAGTGATGTGTTATTTTTGTCAACTAAGTCCTCAAACAAGCACTTAGCCCTTGTGATAGTCACCTTAACCTATGAAAGCATTTTATGCCTGCCCATCAAAAACCTTTTTTGTAGGAACCCATATTGTACATAGTGTCTTGGTAAAATCGGGATAGAGAGATCATTTCACAGCATCGCTATACTGCTCTTGGAGGATGCTGGGAGCAGGACAAAAAGAGCAGGTAGACAAATATCTCAGTAAGCACTTACAATAATCTGTCTATTGTATACATTCAAGCGAATATATATGTACGTATATAATCACCATCATCATCATATCAGTTGAAAGAGCTGCTGGACAAAGGCCTCAAAGTCAAAGTAGTTTATTTGTTGAACATAGGTAATATGGTACATGGCATAAAAATTGTGTTGTATCACTATGTTTTGCCTTGCAAGACGTACAAATTTATTAAAGAGCAAGCTAAATAATAACGTTTCATAAATAGGGTAGAGTAATAAGTAGATCGAACATTACTTATTTTATGTTTTTGTCATCTAAAAACTCATTGATAGTGTAGTAAGCCTTTCAATTAAAAATTTCTTAAGTTGCAATTTAAAATGGTTTATGTTACTTATGTTTTTTTAAAGTTTTTGGTAATTTATTGAAAATTTTTGGAGTTTTGTGTCTTTTTAACTTTAATGTGCTTTGGTGACGTCTATTATTAAGTGTTTCAAATTTAAATAGACTCTCCTTTACACATATTGAAATTTCATTAATATAGAGGGATGGAAGATCTCCACAATTGCCGGTCTTGCGCTATCACCGTCCAGTGATTTCCAGCCACCCTCACAAGAACATCGGTCCATCTTGTAGGGGGCCTGCCCACGCTGCAGAAGGTGCAGCGAGATATGTATTAAACACAAATTGAATAAACAAAATGACAATGGGTGGTCTCAGCAATCTCAGTTACGGACTACCAAGAAAATTATGAGACATATCCCCGTATGCGATTTGAGCTGGATGTTATATACATACAATATATTATAAGTTTCTGCAACATAGTCTAGTTATATGGTAAAACGGCGGGAGGGCCCTGGTGACCTGTAATACAGGTATTTATAACCTAAATCAGGCACCAGTCTCTCACAAAGTTCTATTTTATACAAGAATATATTAAACTATGTTGTCAAGACTTAACTTTGTGTTGAGAGAATGAAGATATCTTATCTTATTATTATTATATAGATTGATATACATTTGTATACTTTGTAAAAGTTTGTTGTGAGACGTCTATATACCACGCGCGGATACATACATTTACAAAGGATTTAAACTAGGTATATTACGTAATAAAACAATGCTTTTAGTAAAACTTTATAGGACCATTTACTGTACTTTAAACATAATTATTTCAATTATTTCGTAAGAATATTGTGATGACAAGGATAAAAGAAATAATTATTCCAAGGTACTTTTTTTTCCTTTTGCTATGGGAAATGTACATTTTCACACCCAAGGTGGGTCGTAGCCGCAAGCATCTTTGTAACATCCTCCTCATTGAGGGTGAGATTGCCTCTCCCTGATGAGTTTCCCTCCTCCTTGATGATATCTAGGACATATAGGTAGTTTAAATATTCCCGCAAATCAAGTTTTTAATTTAGGGACGTCCGACACTAGTGTTTTTAAACGAAATTGAGGGACACGCTGGAGGGCACAACGGGGTGAAGAGGATTGCTTTGTGTATTGTACTTGATGGAAAAAAACTTTGCGCTGGTGCCCCAAGCCGGTGCTGCGTAAACACGGCGGCGTTCGGCAACTATTCGTCGCGCGTGCACTGCGAAGACGATCAAAAGACGCCAGTGAGGGGAGACCTTATAAATACATATGTATTACATTGTATATTATAAAATCGTAGGACAATCGATATCGAAACCAAAAATATTGTTTTTAGAATTTTTCTCTGTTTGTCTGTATGTAGGTATGTCCGAGATAAACTCAAAGAGTACATGGAATTACTTCAAATTTTGCATGAATATTACTTAGAGGTCGGGGCAACATATAGGCTATATATTATCACGCTATCACCTACGGGGGAGGACCTGTGATAATTTATAAAAACGCGGGTAAAACCGCGGGGCACAGCCAGTTTTACAATAAATATGGTGAATGGAAACACTTAAGAGAAGTCCAGACCATTTATGGATATCTTAGAAATGAAATCCCTTTATATATAGATAAGTTATCTAATTTAGGGTATTTATTGCTAATAAATGATAATGTCTGTTGATAAATAATCATATTCAATAGCTTATTTACATATTAATAAAACGGCTGATTGATTATAATTTATTCTACCATTCCTAGGCAAATTAGAACTTGGTATATCAATTTATAACAGGATGTAAATTGCACGTTGTTTCACGAACAAAATATGCATCAATTTATATATTTTCACTCAGTATATCTATATGTATATCACTCATATCACTCATAGAAGAAAGATACCATATTCATTTATTTTTCAGGTTTTAAATCCAAACCATATTGGTAGTGCGTTTCAACAGAAACTTTTTCCGCGCTCTATCACTCCGTAGAATCAATTAAGTAAGTCGGAAAAAAACGAGTCCTCACAGGGGGCGCGTTTATATTATGATGAAATTTAATTTATAACACGGTCCTGTTGGCGTGGTTGGTAGATACGCTGCCTTTCACGCCGGAGGTCGTGGGTTCGATTCCCACCCGGGACAAATATTTGTGTGCATGAACATGTCTGTTTGTCCTGAGTCTGGGTGTATATTATCTATATAAGTATGTATTTACAAAAGAAAAATGGTATATGTAATATATCAGTTATCTTGTTTCCATAGTACAAGCTCTGCTTAGTTTGGGATCAGATGACCGTGTGTGAATAATGTCCCAGGATATTATATTATATTAATTTGGATTTATGCTACTCTCTACCCACACAGCACGCAAGTGAAGCCACGGGTGGTAGCTAGTCTGATATACATAGAATTATGATAATTTCCTTTTTTTACAACGTCTGTACTAGGGAATCTAATCCCTGTGTCGCAGGGTACTTTACAAACATAATAGACGAACACAAATTACATCTAAACACAAATAGTTGTCCAGCGTGGGAATCGAACCTGGGTCACGAAGCGGTGAGGCGACTGTCTTAGCCGCTGCGTCACATAGACATTACATAGAAAATTAGTCTAGCATTTTTATGTACAGACGCCAGCACATCCAATTACCCCAATCTGTCAAAATTCTTTTATCGATTTTCAACTTTATCACGAAAGCATTAGGTACACTTTCAATTGGGGAAATTTGACAGATTGGGGTAGCTTGATGTGATGGCGTCTGTACATACCTACATATTTTTCGACTTATACGATTATACAATAGTAATAAAATAACAGACCATTGAGATGCATTCCAGACTCTTTATTAATGCACAGAATATCTATTTCACTAACTTATTCTTTTAATTTGGATATTATTTCAAAATGTATCACTTCCTTTTTAAAATGTCACTGCATAACCAAGGCCGTCCAGTCTCTATTCTTAATATTAAAGGTACGGTCAGCAATAAACCGACAGATACGATATTATTATTTTACCTAACACAGCTACATACCTACACAGCTTATTTGTTATCAATAAACTGACCATTGAAGTCCCAAGAAAGAAAGAAATAATTTTATTGATTCATACTTTTACTTTATCAGACTTGCGGTTCGTGTGTCCACGTATTAACATAGAGACAGTTACACAGAATTTGCCTAATCATACCATCTCATACATCTCCACGTCAGTAACCGCTCTGACCCGAGAATCGTACCCAAAAGGGGGTGCCCTCGGGCGAACGTTGCACAGATTGTAGTCTCGTTTGTTGGACAGTTTGAGCCCCAGCTTCTTTACACACAGTTTCTTCTCCTCTTTAGTCCGGTGAAGCGAAGACTGCAAGGCTAATTGTAAAAGGATAAGTCACTTTTGTGGTTGAGCCGTGAGAGCCGTTGGGTCTTTGCACTCATGAGGTCTTCCGTTCTAATGTACCGCAAAAGATCGTTGAATAAAAACGAAGACTTGTTCCAGAGTCTGGTTGGTTGAGGAACTAACCCTCCATGCGTCGACGAGCAAACTGAATCATATCCCGATTGTCATAAAATGCCTCTATGACAATCGTTATATGCAGAATTTTTAAACATATGAAGAAGATAAATTTGCTATATATTCTAATAATTTTGGCTGCTAACCTATCCTAAGACATAAGGTTAGGTTAGAAAACAAAATTGTTAATCTTGTTAAGAACCAAAAATAATCGAGCCACTGCCATTTGTCTTTGACTCCCATAGTAATTTAGGTTAGAATGGAAGCTTACTTAGAGATAAGGAAGATATCATTATACTGAGCTCTTCAGTTGACTACCAGCCAGAATTTAGCTTACATTTATTATTTTAATATCGGTGTACATACCTCCCCCGTTTTTGAAGTTATTTAAAAAGTAATAACATTTAGTCCTTGTGTTCTTTTCTTGCCGACCGTACCGAATACTAAAGAAATACCTAATTAAATGTTCATTCTATTGTCAGTCTCCAATGGTACTGTAATTTTGTTTAAACGTGTGAGATTTCTCACTGGTTATAATTGAATTAATGATCCAGTTTTAAGCAACAATACACCAACCTTGTAAGAGAACCAACTTGGGGCCACTTTTACAAATTAATCTTGTGTTTAACTTCATTCCTGGACGGTTTTCTTGCTGGAAAAATAGCAGATTTTACTGGTCTGACCTCATTACCTACCTGCGGTCAAGCATGCGGTTAATCGGTCTGGGTGTAATTTATCTATAATATGTATGTTTTTAGGAATATATAATTATGTTTATCAGTTGTCTGGTTGTCATAGGACAGGGTCTGCCTGGTTTGAAATCAAATGACAGTGTGTTAGATGTCCCAAGAAATTTATTATTATTCTCACAAGTTTATTACCAATATTATTTACAAGATAACATACAAGGGTATTTTTAACCGACTTCCAAAGGAGGAGGTTCTCAAGTTCACCTGTATTTTTTTTTTATGTATGTACACCGATTACTCGAAGATTTATGATCCGATTTACGTGATTCTTTTTTAGTTTGATGCGGAATAGTTGCCATTTGGTCCCATAAAAATTTTATATAGATTGGCCCAGTACTTTTCATTTTATGGACATTTTTGTATGAAAATTTTTGTTTAAGTGGACGATGTAATTTGTAAATCTTAGCTAGTCAAGCTAGACTCATCCTGTTCAAGTGTGTCTTGGCATGAACATAAACAACAATTTCAGACGACTAGCGTTTAATACGCACGTATAAGCTTTTTGGAAGCGCATGTAGGCGCACCTTTTAGCACAAGCGTATTTTTTTTATGTACGTACACCGATTACGCTGAGATTTATGAACCGATTTACGTGATTCTTCTTTAGTTTGATGCGGAATAGCTGCCATTTTTAGGGTTCTGTAGCCAAATGGCAAAAAACGAAAACCTTATGGATTTGTCATGTCTGTATGTCTGTCCGTCCGTATGTCACAGCTACTTTTTTCCGAAACTATAAGAACTATACTGTCAAATCTTGGTCAGCAGATGTATTCCGTGAACTGCATTAAGATTTTTAGACAAAAATAGAAAAACAAACAATAAAATTTGGGGGTTCCCTTTACTTAGAATTGAATAAAAAACAATCATAAAGCTATACATGTGGGGTATCTATGGATAGGACTTCGAAAATGATATTGAGGTTTATAATATTTTTTTTTCTTAACTGTATAGTTTGCGCGAGAGATACTTCCGAAGGCGTAAAATGTCCCTCCCCCCTGTAACTTCTAAAATAAGAGAATCATACAACTAAAACAAATAGATGATGTACATTACCATGCAAACTTCCACCGAAAATTGGTTTGAATGAGATCTAGTCATAAATCGTAAACCGCAATTTACCTTCCATTCTATCAACTGAAATACTTGCTTCTACGGAAAGAAACATTCCGCCTTTCACGGGCGAGTCCGACTCAAACTTTCTCGACTCGTTGTCTTCAATCATCAATACAACCTAGTTAAGTTTAGTAATAAGTTTAGTTAAGTAAGGCTATGAGCCTTCTGCTCAGGACACTCGATGGCTAATCGATCATGAATAAGACCTAGTCTAACAGCCCTCTGCTCAGCAGACTCATTATCTAATCAATTATAAATAAGACCTAGGCTATCAGCCCTCTGCTCAGTAGACTCGTTGGCTAATCGATCATTAATAAGACCTAGTCTTCATAGACTCATATCCTCTGTTCAGCAGACTTGATGGCTATTCGATCATTAATAAGATCTAGTGTATAAGCCCTCAGCACACAGACTCGTTAGCTAGATGGTCATAAATACAGCCTAACCTATGCGCTTGCTGTTCAGACTTTCATAAATCTTAGCTAGTCGAGACTCGTACTGTGAAAGTTTTCGTAGAGTGAACGTAATTTTATGTAGTTTTTCTTACTTTACAAACGGTCTTTTCGACCATTCACTCTTCACAAGAACTAATAATACACTCTTTTTCACGTTTTTACGTGAAAAAGAGTTCCGAACAACAATTATTCGGAAGATGTTTCCACTCTCGTTTGTTGGGATCTATAGTTTTGAGGCGCGCGGCACCTTTCTAAGTCCTAACCATAGCTAGACACTAAAAAGCAACAAATAAAAAAAACTTCGTTTAAAAAAACCGACTTTAAAAACTAAAAAGTATAAAAAAGATATCTTAATAAAGATTAAATTTAATACATCACTTATAATATAATATTAATGAAATATTATAATTTGTATGTGCTACCTATTGATAGGTTTGAAGTCGGTGCCAAGCCCTAAGCAAAATAAAAGTTAATATTACATACAGCTTTCATACTTTGTGATGAAATTCCTACACTAAAGATTAACCTAAGTGAATATATTTGTGGCCCTGAAAAACAAACAGATAAATTATTAATTAGAAGCACGTATCAAAATTTTACAATATTTCGAGACGACCGTCAACGACGTCTGCACACTTGGGTAGTTTGTGTAGAAATACGAAGCTATCCTGCTGAAAGTAACGCGCGGCGAGTGTGGTACCTACTATTACATTCGGTTTGGCACCGACTTCAAACCTATCAATAGGTAGCACATACAAATTATAATATTTCATTAATATTATATTATAAGTGATGTATTAAATTTCATCTTTATTAAGATATTTTTTTATACTTTTTAGTTTTTGAAGTCGGTTTTTTTAAACGAAGTTTTTAATACAAATACAACTCATAGGTATAATATATGGGCTATATGGAGAGAAGTTTCCGCAAAATCCTGGCATTCGCCAGCAAAAGTGCCTTCTGCATGTAACTCTCCAGCCTGATATCAAGTCCTAAACTTGCAAGGTTGATTTTCAGGGATTTAGGAAACCTCGTTTGTGGATATAACAATAGGTATGATCGCAGGCCTTTCGGTTCTCCATATTTTGGTTTTTATATCAAGGTATTTTGATTTTTTTCTTTTTCTGCGTTAGAGATGTTTTCATCATATGGTATTGTTATATCTACAAAGGATGTCTTCCATTTGTTTGTCAATGACGACAATATGGGGTCCATTGGCACCTACCATTCGGCCAGTCAGCACGGGATGTTCCCAGTATATTTTAAACCTGTCATTTTCCAAGACCGCTTTATTATTATTATGTTACTGCGAAATCGGAGTCTGAAATCTGGCGGTGTTATAATACTGCCATCTCCCAGTTTCCGATAGCTAGGTATAGGTTCCTGACTCTGGCGTCTACGCCCGTGCTTCGGTTACGCATAGTAAAAGCTATCGGTCCAGCGCCAGGTCTCTCTCCGGTCTTATCAAATAGCTCCAATGTTTGGCCACACACTCGTGTTCTATAATATATCCTAAGTTGGCTAGTCTACATTTAGCTTGACTGCTGTAGCCAAAATTCGATCAGCAACACTATTACTTCATCCTTGAAAAGCTGATTAACTATAATAATAATAATATCTAGAGACAATGTCACACAGATCATCCTAGCCCCAAACTAAGCAAAGCTTGTACTGTGTGTACCACGCGACGATATACATACTTATATAGATAGATAAATACTTAATTTCATAGAAAACAACCATGACTCAGAATCAAATATTCGTGCTCATCACACAAATATTTGCACTTACCGGGATTCGAACCCAGGACCACCAGCTTCGTAGGCAGAAGAAGCACTACCAACTAGGCTACGCTGAACGACCAACTAAATGAATCTTGATCGATTAATGTGTCTTTGAACACCGTGAAACTTGATGTCATTTATTTTATTTTAGTGATTAATGTAGCAACTAAAAAGGGGCGTTACTACATCACATCTACAGGCATCATAACCGCGGAGTTTTATTTGTATCTACAGAGTTAAATTAAATGTTGCCAACGAAACATGTATAATAGTCCAATTCTAGTTCAAAAAAGAATGTGAAAACTTCCCATCGAATTACGTGGTCCAATATGACAATAAAAAACGATTTCATTCTCATAATATTTATAAGGCATAATATTATAAGTCTGTAGTTCAGTGCCTCTAGCACGAGTTCCTGCAGTTTACTTACTCGATCACACGTACAGTTTCCTCCCATACATTGAGCACCAGCGCCTTTCGCGGAAACTATTAAGAACTAAAACTCTTGTGCTCAATGTATGGGACGAAACTGTACGTGTCATCGAGTAAGTAAACTGCAGGAACTCGTGCTAGAGGCACATGTATTCGTAACGTAAGCCTGTTGCAACAAACCATGCAAAAGGTTCCACCGAATTGCCTGGTCCGACGCTAATTACAACCAATTGCTCCAAAAATGGAGTACCATCTGCCGTCGATTTCTAATTTTCATTTATTTATTTATAACCTCCCTAATAGATACATTCTCAACTTAACACTAAACATTTAAAGAAGACAAGTTATTGAGATTAAGACAAAGTGTTAAATCTCTACAGATGTATACAAAATTATTAAATAAATTGTCACCAAATATACTAGACACAATTAAGAAACAATATCTTAAAACTATACTTCTAATGCACATTAAACTTAACATAAATATCGGACAACCGGAAGGGGAAGACCACGTCGAACATTCTCTGACCAAATTGGAGATGTTCTCAAGAAAGGGCAGGTCAGAAGTACCCTAAACCGGCGAGCGTGTATAAAGAATATAATGACAGTCAAAAGAAGTATGCAAAGATCGTGACAAATGGAAATCCGTTGTCTTTGCCTACCCCTCTGGGAAACAGGCGTGAGTCTATGTATAAATATAAGCATATGAATGCATGAAGTAATAAGCCATTTGAATAAAAAGTAAAACAGAGAACAAAAGAAACATAAAAAGTTAATAATTCACAAAGATTTATAAATTACATTATTTATTAAATTGAAGATGTTCAATTATTGCTTAATTGAATCAACACAACTCTTAGCAAACTGGCGAAAGTTTGTGTAATAAAAAATATCAATGTTTTCAACACAGTTCTCTTTATTATATGTCGATAAAAGCCTGTTAATCGGAATATTCTTGCCTAAATTAGTTCTGCTTCTCGATATGGCTAATTGGTTTACCACAGGGTGTCTAGGTATTACGAGGTTACTGTTATGGTTATTGCAGGTACTCTCTTAGTAATAGGGTCCTGTTTTACCCTCTGGGTACGGAACCCTAAAAATACCGGAACCACGCCAGAACATGGCACTACAGATAGATATGCGGAAATATGTATTCGAATAGACTGCTATATTATCTTGTCTTTCAGGAGACAAGTGATAGCAAAATAAGTGCAATATCTTTAATAATAATAGAACATTTATAATAATAATAGAATATTTACTTACTTACATTTATTCGATTGTCACCGTAGCCTAGTTGGTAGTGCTCCTGCCTACGAAGCTGGTGGTCCTGGGTTTGAATCCCGGTAAGTGCAAATATTTGTGTGATGAGCACGAATATTTGTTTCTGAGTCATGGATGTTTTCTATGTATATAAGTATTTATCTATCTATATAAGTATGTATATCGTCGCCTGGTACCCATAGTACAAGCTTTGCTTAGTTTGGAGCTAGGATGATCTGATTATTATATTATTTCTCTAATTTTAGGTACATAGCATCTTAAACATAATTACAGTTTGATAGTTTAGATTTCGAGCTTTGTGAGAGCTGGAGTCTACACTGGGTTCGAGACCTATATGAGAGATCTCCAGGCAATCACCCTCTTAAACTACTTAACTTAATGCGGCTATTAGTAACTTCAAAAGGGAACGATCATTGTATTGGTATTGAGAGGAGGAAAACTGATAAAGTAACGTGAATTGTGTATAATATGAGTCTTAATATTAAGAAAATTACTTTGCGGATCGTTCGTGGTATCATGTGTCGGGAATAGTGTTGAAAATGACTAAAGTGACTGAATTAGACTGACTGTCATTTACGGTCAAAAATGGTCATTAACTGTCAAAAATGGTCATTTTCAGTCAATTTGATTGTAGTAATATTTTAGTAGCTTTTAAGTTTTTGTCGTTAATAAAAGTCTACAACCTCTAAATTGAAACAAAAAAGTGGTTTTTATGACTTGAAGTATTATTATATCATTTTACATTTCTAATCATGCGTGCATTTAAGACAAAATGGCAACGTAGCATCGCCTCTCATGATATAATAGAAAATAAAACGTTGCTTCATTTAAACTTGCATATAAATAATATATGCATAAAAAACGTAGAGCGAAAGTTGCACAAAACTCCCTAAAATGATGATCTCCTCTCTCCGCCAAAAAAAAATAATAAATATATATATATATATATATATCTATATATATATAAATTGGGTACTTAAATAAATAAATACCCAGTTATTTATTTATTTAAGTACCCAATTAGTAGTTGGTAGTCGAGAATAATAATATTTGAGTCAAATTGACTGAATTTGACAGTAAATGACCGATCATTTAAGGTTTATGACAATTATTGTGACTGGTCAGATTCAGTCATTTTACATCTCTAGTCGGGCACAATGAAAAGGGGTCGCCTTTCCGACGGATATCAGAGGTAGTCTTTAGCTTCGTTTGTTATGAGCTTATCAGTATGAAGGTTTTTAGAAGTTAAGTGTATCGACTGATATAGCGTCGACTGTACTAGTATCGTTTAAGAATACGGCCGCTGTCGGAACGTGACTGATTGTTTGTTTCAGGTTTAAGAAAAAAGTGATTCATTGGTGTCATTACGTCTTCCTTGACCTACTAGTTGCTCTAATAGAAATAAATACTTAAACATAATACCTTAATTGCTTTTTACCTTGACGTAATACTGTAAAAGTATCAGCTCTAGCTTGTTATGGAAAGTAGCATTGAGCTACTGGATGATTAGTAGTTAGTACCTATTTCCAAAGACGGAAACACGGAAGACAATACAATTTGTTGTGACCTGGTTTTTAATAAGATAACTATCGCCACAAGTCAAGCAGGGGCCCAAGCTGTTTTGTAACGTGATGTCTATACATCAAGCGGGGGCCCATGCTGTTTTGTAACGTGATGTCTATACATCAAGCGGGGGCCCAAACTGTTTTGAAACGTGATGTCTATACATCAAGCGGCGGCCCAAGCTGTTGTTTAACGTGATGTCTATACATCAAGCGGCGGCCCAAGCTGTTTTGTAACGTGATGTCTATACATCAAGCGGGAGCCCAAGCTGTTTTGTAAGGTGATGTCTATACATCAAGCGGGGGCCCAAGCTGTTTTGTAACGTGATGTCTATTCTATACATCAAGCGGGGGCCCAAGCTGTTTTGTAACGTGATGTCTATACATCAAGCGGGGGCCCAAGCTGTTTTGTGACGTGATGTCTATACATCAAGCGGGGGCCCAAGCTATTTGTAACGTGACGTCTATACATTCAAGCGGGGGCCCAAGCAGTTTCTTATCATTTCTATATAGTCAAGACGGGGTCCAAACTTTAATTAGCTTGGTATCTATACAGTATGGCGAGGCCCAAGCTGTTTTTTTATCATGATGTCTATAAAGACAAGGGGGCCTGCCCACGCTGCATCTTCCGGTTCGTGGTCACCACTCGAGAACCTTTAGGGCTTTAGGGTTCGAAGCTCGGCTCAGAGCGGTTACCGATGTGTAGTCTCATTAGAGGGTTGGTTTTTAGAGATATTTGTGCAACTGCCGCTCTACGTTGATCCATGTGGCCATGGACTGCTCGTCCGATTGATGACGGGAAGGGCCAATTCATCAATACAAATGCAAAATGAGAGGTCTAGGTAACAATTTCTCTTGAAAATTAGTTGTGGCTATAATTTGTATTTTGCAGACTCAAACACCAGAGATGATACATTTTTCATCTATTTTTTTTTTTTTTTTGTTTATTCACATATAAGTTACATTAATGGTTCTTAACATATTAAACGCCAAACGGCTAACGCAGTTTGTAGGCGACTCGCTCTTATTCATCTAACTTAAATGCTTATAATACTTAAGTATATATTTACAGTAATTAAGCTACCCTATAAGCTACTTATTTACTACCTTTCTGCCCTCATGGATATATTGTTTTGAGATTAAACTACTTCTTAATTCCATACCCTAACAATTCTTTTAATTTAGTTTTTAGCTGCAATTTAGTTTTAATGTTTTTCTCATCTGTCAATGCCTGATATTTATTGAAAAGCTTTGGTATTATGTACTGTCGTGTTCTTTCCCCATAGTAATTATTTACCCTTACTTCAGTTAGTTTACCTTGTTTTATGGACCTTTCACTGTATTTATAAGTTTTTTTTTTATATTCTTCCTTAAAATACGTTTCTAACGCTATTAAATATTGAACTTTATCATTGACTGGTATAATTCTACATTCTCCAAACAATTGATTTTAATCTTCTTTACATTTTAACTTTGTTTTTTTGTCTACTTTGATCTCTAATAATCTTACTTGTATTTTTTTGATTTCCTCTATGTAGGTTTTAAAACTTAATCCATAACAGCTCAGTCCGTAACTCACTAGGGACTCAGCCAATGCATAATATACCATTACAAGTGTACGCTTGTCCACTATTCTTTTTAAATTATGAAATTTACCAAGAATTGCCCTTAACCTATCACATACAGTTGAGACATGCGGTTTCCAATTAAATCTACTATCTATCACTAGGCCCAAATATTTAAATGTATCAACAAACTCTATCTCACTACATCTACAAATTTGATTGTGAAAACATTCATATGAGTGCCCCACAATACTTATTTTCTGCATCCTTTTTGCCATTATATTGTTGGGTGAGTATATATGCATACATTTGGTTTTCTTAGCATTCAAAATTATACCATTGTCATGTGCCCATTTAGTTATGGCATCAAAGTCATTCTGCATTTTTACGGTTAACTGTTCTAAGTTCTTTCCTGCAACCAAAAGACATGTACAATGTTCAACGATATTTATCATAGAGTTAACATGCATAATGTAGCCCAGGGGACCGTATACTGAACCAGTAGGCACGCCAAGATTGACGGCAGCCTCTGCACCCCGTGCTCCATCAATGGTAGTACAAAGTGTTCTATTAGACAGGTAATTCCTAAAAAAAGCATTCGTCGGGCCACCAATACCGCACTCTTCCATTGCTTTTAATAATTGATTGTGTTCAAGGGTATCAAATGCTTTTTTGAAATCTAAAAATAATGCTAGTATTTGGTTCTTTTTATCAAGATTATTATTAATATAGTCCGTAAATTTCGTCATTACGGTATTGGTGCTCCTATTTCGTCTAAAACCATGCTGACATTCTGCTAATATAGAATGATTCTCTAAAAAATTACTTATTTGATTAACAACAACTTTTTCTAGTATTTTGTTGATAACTGAAAGAATCACAATTGGCCTATAATTACTATAGCATAGTGGCTTCCTTGCTTGTAGATAGGTCTTATCAATGCTTTTTTTAGGTCTTCAGGATATTTTCCATTTGTGATACACATATTGACAAACTTGGCCTGTACCCTTATTTGGTCTATTCCAGAAGATTTGTTATTGTTCAAGCTGCTAATAATTTTAAATCTGAACTGTGTATATTTAATGGTGGACCATCCTGCGTACCAATTAATCAGATTTTTACTTTTAACTTACATTGTACTTGTCCGAAAATAATTTTCTACCTCCTTCATGATTTCGAACGGACACTGAATTTTTTTAATCCGTATAGTATTGCTTGCTGTCCGAGAAAAGGATAGGAATGCCCCAAAATCATGCATATTTGTCTATGGAAATAAAAACGTTTACAAATTTGGAGCGACATCTTGAGTCACTTCTTTTTTTAAATGGATATTATTAATTTGAGTGTACGATACCAGCTTTGGAAATCAAATTAAGAATAATAAAATTGATTACTATAGCCATTTTTAGATCACTATAATTATCGCCTACAGACGGAAACAATGTAAACCGATTGATTATTAGCTTAGCAGCTAAATTTCCGATGACTAATAATTATCCAAAAGCAGCTCACCCAACCGTGATACGAGTTTTTAACCACAAAAACGGACAAAAAAGCGTGTTGTAACATTCGACAAAACCAACCACTGGTAACAGGATCCTACACCCATCTGATTAATACGACCCTCAGTAAGATGTAAACTCGGCTAAATAGTTTTTTTATTATCTTTCGAATAGCACGTTAAGCCGACGATAGCGGTACCTAATGTAAAGGACCGCGGACCGCACCTTTACATTACCGCTATCAATCAAGTCATGTCGGCTAGCTGCAAATGCCCCAGCACTAATGTTGAAGAACCCTAGGACTAGGCTCCTTTACTGGGGTTTGAATAAAACCAAAAAGATAAGTGAATACGGGAGTGGAACCACCAACACCCCGTCTGATTTATTTCAATTACCAAAGTTACAGTGCTTATAACTACTGATCCACAATCACATTGGTTTGGATAACAAGAATTCGCATATACTGTTTCACCACTTATTTTATAAACGGGTGATAACTGATATTGTTAACAAAAATATTTATGTTACTACAGGGACTACTATCGAGTCGCTATCGAGATTTTCTGGCGTAGATGCCAGAAAATCTCGATAGCGACTTTTAAAAATTAATCAACGCCATCTAGTGACAAAATATACGATACTCTTTTTATTTGACTTAAACTGTCACTAAATGGTTATAGACCAGGGTAGAAGCGTTTAAAAATAATAAAAAGTGAAAAAAAATAATAGTAGGATGAGACCCATTAGAAAAGGAAGGGAATATTATAAAAATGAAAGGAAAAATAATTTACGGGCGATCTGAGGTCGGGAAGGGGATGGGGGTGAGTTTTTAAGGGTAAAAAACGGTTTGTCTCGATTTCCAGCAAAACTAAAAGTCCTATCGAAAAAACCCAAATGGCAAAGTTGTAGGTAATAAAAAGATCTAAAACTTTTGTATTTACACTTTTTTCACATTACCTAAAATTTATGAGAAAACTTCAAAAAACCAAGTTTTTGGTTTTTTATTTTTATCTTTTACATACATTTTTCTTTTTTAACGAAATTTGGTAAAAATTTATCGAAATCGATTGAAAATTAGGGTGTTTTTTTCGATATTAATTCAAAGTAAGGTGAAAAAATAAATATTTTTAATCAAATAAATTACAGCGTATTTGGGACATAAAAAGGTAAGTTTTCACCAAATTTCGTTAAAAAAGAAAAATGTATGTAAAAGATAAAAATAAAAACCAAAAACTTGGTTTTTTGAAGTTTTCTCATAAATTTTAGGTAATGTGAAAAAGTGTAAATACAAAAGTTTTAGATCTTTTTATTACCTACAACTTTGCTATTTTAGGTTTTTCGATAGGACTTTTAGTTTTGCCGGAAATCGAGAAAAACCGTTTTTTACCCTTAAAAACTCACCCCCATCCCCTTCCCGACCTCAGATCGCCCGTAAATTATTTTTCCTTTCATTTTTATAATATTCCCCTCCTTTTCTAACGGGTTTCATCCTACTACTATTTTTTTTTGTTTTAAAAATTATCGACCCTGGTCTATTAGACAAAAGTGCAACCTTATTTCGCACACACGTGTGGACTGATGGCTAAACTCCATCAAGACTTGATGTTTTTTACAGACAAGAAAATGTGCTTTCGATTTCAATAAGATCAGGGTCTTAATTACGATATAATGCCATAGTAACAGGCAGGTTAGCGCTTCTCAATGCCAAAATTGCACGATGAAAAGTGCAGATGTGAACTAGATCGCGCGCTTATCTCGTCTATTGATTCTGGCCTTGAACACATTTAGCTTGCTGCGTGCAGGAAACAGCAACACGATGAAGCATTGCACACGCTTGCATTTACCTCATAAGCCTTCGCAGCATTGAAGTAAAAAAAAGAAAAAAAGTAGATGCTCATTCTTAGGTACTTTATGTATAAAAAAAAAATTGCATTCAGTATACAAAGGTCCATTGCTGCACTACTGCTGATTGTCTGTGTAGGTATACTCGTGATCACATTCACAAAAAAATAAAAGCAAATAATCGAAACAATAAACTCAATGTATAATAATAATTATAATATCCTGGCACATTATTCACACACCGCCATCTGATCCCTAAGCAGGGGCTCTACCGGCTAAGTCGCCGAAAATCGTTTTCGTGAATGGCTTTCAAATAAATAAAGCTTAAAAATTACTTAATCAATCGTTAAATCGGCTTCAACGTTGTCAATCGATTCCGGACAATTTATGACGTCACATGTTTTCATGGAAGCCGATTTAACGATTGATTACGTCATTTTTAACCTTTATTTATTTGAACGCCATTCACGAAAACGATGTTCGGTGACTTAGCCGGTAGAGCCCTAGAGCTAGTACTATGGAAACCAGATAACTGATATACTACATGTACTACTTTTCTTTTGTAAGTATATACTTAGTAGATAATTACAACCAGACTCAGGACAAACATACATGTTCATGCGCCCAAATATCTGTCCTAGGTGGGAATCGAACCCACGACTTGTGGCGTGAAAGGCAATTGTCTACCAACCACGCCAACGCCCGTCGCGTCGGCGTATTGTATCGTATATATTTCTATAAGGAGGACCCCTGTGATGCATCAATGCTCACCTTCTCTGTCTCTCAGTGTCCCCCCTCTTCCTAGCCAAATTTGGTATAATTCTAATAATGCCGCTTTGGATACTCGTTCTAATATAGAACTTACGGAGGTTCTTGATAACCCTAAGTCTTTTAATAGGTTGCAGAGGGATTTTGCTGGTATACCCCTCGCACCAACTTCCAATGCATAAAAATTAACCGCAACGTTATTTATCCTATATAGTGCAGTCATTGAAGCGAAAAATACGGTCTTACCTCCGAATTTTTTTACTGTGAACCGATTTGCATGAAATTTTGGAATAAGGCTCATCTTACCCTTAACTTCAAAAGTGAAAATGACCTGAACTCCGCCTATTATTTTTAAGGGGTGTAAATAACCCCTTAATGGAAAAATTGACATTGAGCCATTTTATCGCTAGAAAACATGTCTAATAGTAAGTGGTGAAATTGTAAAGTATTTTCTAACATAATTACCTCATATTAAAATCATTTTCAACCCCTTGAAAATCTTACAACCCTTGCAAACAACCCCTAAATTGAAAATATCACAAAAAAATACTTTGGTATTACATAAAAAGATGTAAGTATAGAGTAAGTAATATTTTATATTCTCTATAATAATTATTAAATTTTTAACCCCCTTTCAACCCTTTAAAACTACCCCTTGATAAAATTTTTTTTTGATTAAATGAAAGGGATTTAAATATTATTCCACACTCTCAAAAATGATTATCATATTCTTAAGCTTTTCTACCCTTAAAACTACCCCTAAATTAAAACAGTAAATATATATGATTACATATTTAAAAATAATTTATTTTAGAGTAAAAAATTGCCATTGATTGAATAAAATATGTACAAATTATATAAAATTGTACAATTATTATTAAAATATAATATCATTAGTCATGACTCAATATCGGAGTCGCTGTCACATTCAACATCTTCTGGCTGAATTGGAGGGCTATTTTGGCAGTTATTTCCACTGCACGTTCCACAGGTACTATTACAAAACAGACCAACTTTTCTGCATCCGCAAGACGCTCCACATCCTTTTTTGCAGTTGCAAAAAATCATTTTCAGCTGTTCTTGTGGTGTGGGTACACAATAGTTGTACATATTACAATAGTTGTAGGTCTCTATTATACTGCGTACTTTCACATTGCTCCAAATATTCACACTCCGAAATTTTCAGTTACTAAGTAGAAAAAAATATGATAAGTTTTTGGACCATAACTCCTTCAATTTTCATGCTATCACAATTTATAAAAAACCATTGTAAAGGTAATTAAGATAGCTACAACATCCTTTATTGCAATATATAGTAAAAAGCCTTTTTCTAAAACGGTGAAGGGTTAAAGGGCTTAAGAGAGGCTGTGATTGCGCTGCCACGCGCTCTTTAAACAATCATATCTCCGTCAATTTTTGTTTGACAGAAAAAACAAAAAAACCAAATTGTTTGTCAGAAAAATACCTAAATTTTTTATCAAACATTTTTGTACTTATCTGTCGTCATTTTTGAGATAATATGAAAACAAAGTGGGTTTTTTAAAAATTTGAAATTTTGTTTTGTTTTTTAATTGTGACTTTTTTGAAAAATATGTGTCCTGAAGCAGCCAAACTGATACTATCTATCAAACTTTTCATAATAAAGTTAATTCTAGGCGGAATACGATTAATTTTAATGTTGGTGGAAATGGCACTTATGAAACCCATTGATTTAAAAGAAAAAACATTAGATGCTTTCCTTATTTGCAATACAGCTCACTTATTTTACGTGCAAAAGACTTTTAATAGTGCTCATTTTAAAGCTTATTTCAAGCACTACAAAACCCTTTTGTATTAGAATGCATACAATGCATATGCTCGCCGCTAGATGGCATTGACCACATCGATTAAATTTCAGACAAAATAAAAAACGTCTTTGATCTTTAATATCTAGCTTAATATTGCACTTAGAATACTTTATAAAAAACCAAATTTTTTATTGTTTTACCTGCTACAATTTTGTTCTTTATAAAATTTTCGTTAAAACGTATATTTTTGGAGATATTTGCAAAAAACCGATGAAAAACGTGAAAAAATTGCGTATTTTCAATTGCCAATAACTTGAAAGGTATTGGATTTTTTGAAAAACTTTAAAGATGATTTTTGCTTAAAATAGGCCTTCTATCAATATCCGTGGTTATTTTGAAAAAAACAAAATTCATCCCCGAGAAGGGATGGCAACCACCCCCAGGGTGGTTGCGGAGTTCAATTCATTTTCACTTTTGAAGTTAAGGGTAAGATGAACCTAATTCCAAAATTGTATGTAATTCGGTTCACAGTAAAAAAATTCGGAGCAATAATGCTTCAATGACTGCACTAATATTAGTAATGTTTATTATACAACATGTAACGTAATTAACGCACGGGTGTGCGTTAATTACGTTAATTGGGGTGTTTGAGGGTTCAAACACCCCAATTAGAATATAAATTATTATTATTATTTATATAAAAAATTCAGTGTATGTATTATGATTACAACATAGTAATCATAATACATACACTGAATTTTTTAAGTAACATGTATGCATTATTATTATTTACTAAATTAGTTGCTTGGAATAGTTTATTTTTCTTTATTTTGTATTGAATGATGGAATTTGTATGAATACAAATAAAACTGCGATTTATAAGTCTTATTACTATGACTTACGGACCATTTCAATTAGTTTTGACCCTACAGGGTTGATATGACAATAATTTCCGTAGTTTATTTTGGAATAAAAAATTACCTATATTAAAAATGATATAAATCGATTCAGTAAAGGATTCTGAACAAACTATTTTCAGGAAGTACGTTAATTACGTTACATGTTGTATATCAAGTTCAAACAATAGTGCACCTACTATATTATATCTGCTGATATAATATGGTATAATATTGTAGAGAATGCTCATGCAGAACATGGAGACGCTCTGAAATTAAATAACTTTTGCGTTGACCACACCGCATTTACCAACTAGAGTGATTGGGTATGACAAACTAGTTTACCTGTTGAAATATTTTTTTTGCTACCATTCTATTTTTATTGCTTAGATTCAATTTATAAATGTCTACATGTAGTATGTCAATACTCCAGTGGTGACCAAACTTCATTTGGCAAGAATGATATGCACCTACAGAAAATAAGATTATATACCTACTATACAAAAAAAGCCGCCGCGGCCCCGAGGCGAGTTGGGCTAACGGCTGCCGCCGCCGCCCCGAAGCCTCCTCCGCCTACGAGCGGGATCGGCTCGTTCCCGATCCCGCTCGGCGGCCTCCTTCTGCAGCAAGACTGCCTCACAGAAGGAGACCACGGCGAAGGTGGACGCCTAGCTACTACCTCGGTGGCCTTATGTTTCGCGTTCGATACCTCCACAGGAAAACTATTTTTGTGGCTCATAGTTTCTTGTTCTGATTCTGTGTCAAAAGCAACTCACGCCAACTATGACGTGAGTTGCTTCTGATTTACATTTCGAAGAGAGCGAGCTCTGATTTTGGTAATCTGTAGTCCCTTATAAAATAACAACTCTAGCAACATTGACGGAACAGATACCTATACCAGCGGCGTACTCTGTAAGAGTTGGTCTCTCACCAATCAAGTTATATCGAAAAATCTGCTATGTTCTTCTCCCTCTTTTAATTGCTGGTTTAAAGTTATACGACTATAGAAACACCCTGGATGTAAGAGACGTAGGTGAAATTGTTCTCGGAGAAAGTTCATAAATACCTACCATATTTGCTACGCAAAACAATTGTCAGGAGATAACCTAAGTGACCCCATTGTACAATGCGGATTGTGCACATATCAGATTTTGTAGTGATTATTCAACTAAGTTACAGCAGATAATTAATTATACAGATTAATATCTCTGTCTGAAATACGGCATTGAGTGATAATTTATCGGCTCCAAGGATATTATTTAACTTATAAAGGACTGCACTGCAACGCCTGCAAGGCAAAATCAAAAGTGGAATGACACAGCGTTGTGGGATTCAAGCATGTCCCGAGGAATTACTGTAACTATCTTGGATATCGTATTTCTCTCTTTTTTTCTATAGAGTTAGAAAAACCGGCCAAGTGCGAGTCGGACTCGCCCATCGAATCCATTACATAGATATATCATTCATTACATACACACATCAACAAATACATAGAACTGAAACTCAAAAAAATTTTTTTCATCGTACCCATAGATATTATAGGTCTATGGATAGGTCTTAAACGGAATAGTTTGCGCGAGAGAGACTTCGAAAGTGGTAAAATGAGTGTCCCCTGTAATTTCTAAAATAAGAGAATGATAAAACTAAAAAAATATATAATGTACATTACCATGCAAACTAACAACGAAAATTGGTTTGAGCGAGATTTAGCAAGTAGTTTTTTTTAATACGTCATAAATCGTAAACTGCAATTTGCTTACATTTAATCAACTGAAATACTTGCTGCTACGGACAAGCAAGGACAGCAATTGAATGAATTGATTCCCTCCAAAATAGAGTCTGGTGACTTTGCTTGCGCGCAGGGCCGCAGCATTAATGTAAAAATACCATTAGGTGAAGTTACTTCTCTATAGATTAGAATAGAGAAATAACGCTCTTTAGCTATTTGCGTGTGGCGCCACCGACTTGCTATGAGCCCTGGTATTGAAATATTGATTATTTGTATATACTGTTGTTTCTACATTTTACAACTGTATCGACGCACTCTCTGTCTTCAGCAGGATTTCCATACCCAGGTTGCCTGGAAGTAATAGCAGCAGTGATAAGGCCGACTATTTTATTTAATCTAATATTGTAATTTATGTGTACTTTTTTGCCTACAATCAACAGTATTTTACTTTACTATCTAACAAAAAAACTAACCAGGAGCACAAACACGTGGGTAGACAGCTATCTTGCAGTGTCTTCAAGTTTGAATTTTACACAATTCAAGGATAATTGAGTAAATTTCAAACCAGATAACTTAAACGTCAAAACCCTCTACTTCAAAAAAAAAACTAGCTATAATCTATGAATAGCAAATGATTAGTATCAAAGGACCTTCTCGAATAAACACGAATATGTTTATACATTAAACATGAAAAAGCCGTGTTAAAATCGCTACGTCTAGTCTGTTTGTAAGATACGATGGCACAAACATAGTTTTCGAACTAATAACAGCCCTCTTTATGTATTGCGAGTTAAAAGAGAGACTCGCAGTTTCGCAATATATTAGCGCGTTATCAGTTGGTATGTATGAAAATAATTCTCGATACTTATGACACGGTAACTAATCAAATTTTAATAGTTCTAATACAAAGCACCTTCACGGGGCAACCATATTTTTAAGTTATGAATAAGTTTAAAATCGAAATGCAACCCTGTATTTTAAGATCTTATCTACCCATATTACATTTTTACTATAAACCAGGGATGGCCTGTGGTTTTTTACCCGCGTTAAACTTTATAAATTATAACCTATGTGTTATTCGTATACATAAGCTATATTAGTACAAAATTTCATCAAAATCCATTCAATAGTATTTCAGTGAAAAACAAGCATCCATACATCCATACTCACAAACTTTCGCATTTATAACAGGATAGTAGGATAATCAATAATAGTTTGAATACACAGTTAGAATAACTTTAGAAACGAAGTTACATGTATTTAAGTAAATCATTTATTTTTAACTAGCTGCGCCCCGCGGTTTTACCCGCGTTAATTTTTATAATTATCACAGCTCCTCTCCCGTAGGTGATAGCGTGATAATATGTAGCCTATATGTTGACCCGATATCTTAATAACATTCATGCAAAATTTGAAGTAAATCCATGCAGTCCTTTTTGAGTTTAGCCCGGACATAGATACAGACAAACAGACAAAAATTTTAATAACTATATTTTTGGCTTCGATATCGACTGTAGATCACGCCTTTTAAAAAAATATTCAATGTACAGTTTTGATTTTCCTACGATTTTATTATATGTACTTATAGATAAATATAAAATGTACATTATATTTTCTTTTACGCAACCTATTGGACCTAAAAGTTATATGGGGGGCCATTAAAATAAAAATATAAACGGGATAGGTCGTAACGGAGTTATGTTATGTAGTGAAAAGCCAGTTCCTTATTGCACGTACCAACGTTACAGTTAAGTTCTAAAATAACAAATTCAAAAGTGGTCCGGACGGGAAATTCGATCCTCCTTTGTTTCTCATGTGTCTCGAAATCGGAGCACTAAATTATCTGTGGTCTCGCAGAAGGGCTGTTCTTGTTTTACTTTGTTTTTTTTTTATTTAACGGTTGAGTCGCGTGCTTGCACTTATTATTCCACTCCAGGAACTTGTTGAGCAAGTATTACTTGTAAAACGTGTCATATGACAAGAGATACCGAAAATTCCGAATGTGTTCCGAAGTTTTGAAATGAAAATGATAATAAAAGCAGTTTTTTGTTTCAGATTAATCCCTTAAGACCGCATGGAACTAGTCGAAATATCATTTGTAAGTACTATTAAAACTACTTATACAGAACTGCGTGTATTCAATTTTAGGATTCGACCTGCGATTTAGTTAAGCATCAGTTAAACTAACGTAAGTAGCGTTAGTTAAAATAAGGTAGGTCTGTCTATTATATTAGATAATTTTGTTTAGTTTTTAAACGTGTCTGTTTTATCCTACCTATATTGAGGTGAATTGTGTGAAACTGTAATGAGAAGGCGTTTTCAAACCCATCAAGTTTGTATACTTAGCGGAAACTAACTTTATGGTTCAACCGCAGATATTGATGTCCTAGGTTCAAATCCTGGGTCAGGCCAAAAGTGATTTTGGGATTTATCTGTAAAAAGAAAAATTTCATAGTATCAGCCTGAAGTCTAGGAGTAGGTGGTATTATACCCCCGTACCTCGGAGCGCACGTAAAGCCGTCTGTCCTGTACCTGACCTCTTTCCGATCGTGTCGCTAGTTGTCCCATCGGATCATGAGAGTGATGAAATAGAAAGTGCCCCTGTATTTACGCACACACTTGTGCACTATAATATGTCCCGCACAGATGGCTAGTATCCATTGAGATTGGCCGCCTTGGCCGAAATTCAGCCTGGAGGACATTATTTTATTATTATATTGAGGTGGACATTCAGGAAGTTATTATTAGGGCCGTCCTTATGTGTAAGATGACGGTCGCGATTAAACCTATTACCGGATCCAAAGCAGCCTAACTGAGAAGACCCGGCGGGACAAGTTCAGTGGGGTCTCTACCACTGGTTTAAATCATTCGATATGGGAGTGACCGTTCTCAAGTATGAGAGGCATAGAAAACATTTGGTAAATCGGTTGTCTTTGGTGGTACGTACTTTTTCTCTGGGGGTGATACAGTAACAGTTCTTTGTTTACCATTAAAGGCGTAAGAGTTATGGCGACCGTAAAAAAGTGGATCATGTTCGACCGGACCCGAATAGAAAGTGAAACTGTTCGTGTGGTTAGTATAAAAATTGTAGCAAGTCGATTGCGAAGCTCAGTTGAGGCGAACGCGCTGCGCCGCGTCACTCCCGCCAAACTACGCTCCAACATGGTCAGTCCACTTTCGTATTGTGCATAATATTCACGTAATATATATTATACAAATAATTATATTTATAGTGTATTCTATTATAGTGATAACATAATAGTGTATTTATTTATTAGTGAATAAGTGAAAGTATTTTTATGATTATTTATACATTTTAATTTACACTTCCTTTTTAAATTAAGTATCACCGTTTAGTGTTTCTGGATCTACAGCGACATCTATAAGTATTTTAATTTTTTTTTTACACTCAATGAATGAAAGTTTTATTTGAAAAAGGAACAATTTTGAATACTATTATCTGTACTGCTTTATTTGAAATCAATAAAATAGTAATATAATCGATTTAATAGAATATAAATTACTTGCATTTGTTAGTTCTAACTCAAGGTAATGCCTTCCGTTACAGCCTTCACAAATAGATAAATTGAAATGAATTATTGCAAAGCGATATTGAAAAAGAACAAAGTAGGTCAGGTTCTTTATGGTCGCTGTAATATATGTTACAATATTTGCGGCGGATTTACTTCGTACAGAAACAGATTTAATGTTCCATTTTGATCTTGTACAGCGCATTATTCGTCAAAATTGAATTTTAGCTTATTATTAAAAAAATCAAAACATGCTTTGGAATCATAAATAATATTTACAGCTTTACTTCAATTAAATCCGGAGACTCATGAATGTCTATGATATATTTTTTTCAATTACCTAATCAATTGAATATATTATCTGTTGTCACAATAGGTAGTAATGGAGATAAATATTCATTCATTAAGTTTATCAGCAATAAACCCTGGACTTATCAATTACCGAACAATGAGCTATCAGAATTAACGGGCCTTGTCGTCATTTATCTAACGCAATCATCACAATTGCAACATTGGAGACAAATTGAATGGAGGTCGTAATCAAATCTAGATCAGCTACAGATATAATTTGATTAGATTATTTGTATTTAAAGCTCAATTTTATAAAAATTAAATCATTGTAATTTTTTGACAGTAGTCTTTTAATTCAAACATTTTTACGATGTTAGGCATATTGCTAATTTATTTTTGAAAATTTGTGTATATGCGCCGAAAATTTGTGATACTGGTAAATTGCGCCAGTATTTTACACGTAAAATTTGTTACAAAGAGAATCATAAATTTCGATTCTTCGTACCTTTGTTGGCAAGCCATTGGGGGCTTTACCTAAATAGTGTAAATTCAAATTCCGTCGATGCTGGAAATTAATTATTTTGTTATAAAATTTTATTATTCTTAAGTGGCTTTTTGGGTAAACACAATAATTTTTGGTACAAACAATATAATAAAAACCTAAAACTGGAAATGAAATTTACTTTTCTATCTAAAATACGAGAGCTGCCGGACCTGTAGCACTCGGCGCTTTCGATGCGGCCGAACCAGTTCTCCAAAGACCTCGACCAACCTGGTCCAATTCGTATTAATTTAAAGAGCGAAAAAGAGAAGAACACTCCCAGGACATACACAACAGCATAATCTTGCGATGACTGAAACAAATGAAGTCCTTTGCATTATAATTCGGTATATATTAGGTCACACTTGTACTTAAGGTAAATAAAATCAATGAGTTGCGTCAACAGACACAAGAGTAGCTATTTAATCTATGAATTAAAATTTAAGAATTTCCTGTACAAAGAATTCATATTTATTTTGTGCTAGTGATATTATTGACATATTTGGCAGGACATGTAGGACCAATTATTGTTTTATTTTAACCTAATTCGACAGGAAGATTTTTTGGGAAGCTATCTATTATCATAATTTATTCGATGGAAATAATTTCTGCAAAGTCCCCGATAACTTTTGTTCAAGAAGGTCGTCACAAGAAAAAGTAGAACTAGATTCTATAAAAACAATGATTATTAATTTTGCCATATCTTGTTTATATCCGTTGCCGAGTAGATTTATATTTTTTGCCATATTAGGTTTTGAATTCTGACTACTACTCAGAATAAACAAAAAAGCACAGTCACTTTTCAAGCAAAAACCGTTAATCATTTTTTGTGCAACAACCTTGATACAGTAACAGACACATAACAAGAAGTGGAAACTATATTCGTTATACATAGTGACAAAAAGTAAATGGCATTGAAAAACCTTTCACCCACGGAAATGTTGAAGGTAAACAGGAACGGGTGGGCCGGCTACTCAACCGGAACATATCTATAACAAGTTGCTTTTAAAACTCCATTTTATGATTATATAGATAGCTAGTATGGTTACTTTTACTTATCGTTGTCAGAAATGAAGAAAGATGGCAATTCTGTATTTAACTATAAATACCGTTTCTCTCATGTCAACTCAGTATTCGCTCTGAGCCGAGGATCGAATCCCAAAAAGGGACGCCCTCTAGCGGGGGTTACTTATTTGAAATCTCATTTTCTAGACTTCATGAGCACCTCCTCGCCTCTATATTCTGGTGAAGCAGTAAAATCCCTCTAAACTATATAAGTAATGTGATATAAAAAGCGAACAAACATATTTATACATCTATCTGTATTTTATTTGTTGTAACGATGACGATTCCTGTGCGAACGTTGTCTGTTTTCATCAAATAAGAAATTACATCTAATTATAATAGTGCAAAAAGGACGAAGCGTACTAAGAACTGTTTATCTAATAAAATCACTTACACGGTGTACATAATTGTGCAACAGGTTATTCAGGGACTCTTATTTTCCTTTGGTATATCGCGGCTGAATTAAACTGTCAGATTTAAAATGAAAAAAAAAAATTACGAAAACCAAGTAGTTAGAAACACAATGCTATTAAAATTTGTTTAGTATTCAATATGCAACAAATGAGTAGTTGAATGTTATTATTTTTTCTTCCAAGTGTGGTTTTTGTAAAATATTATATTATATTACTTATACTATTCTATTAATTATGAATAGAATAGTTTTCTGCGTTTTAAGCAATATTATATTCTTAAAGTTGTTCAGGTGCGTGAGCAGATTAAGAACCAATAAAGTTGTATTATTGCATATTACAAATTGAATAGAAGTAAATTATTAATTAAACAACAGTTATTATTCACAGTTATTTCTTTGTCACTGTTCACGCACATGAGACAAAGATGATATCTTGATATCTTTAAGTAAGCAGAATAATAATCCAATTACCGCAAAGTGACTTGGTCCTATTTAATTCTGCTGGTGGGAATTTGATATAAAACTCTTTGTTTTTTTTATCTGTCACTTTTGACATTCTGATATTAAATTTGTAATCAAAATGAGGTTCGAAGTATGCAGGTGATGTATCTTGCTGTAGTTTCACTGTTATTTCTCGTAATTCACTTTCGAATAATTTCCTTTAATTACTTTCTCATGATTATGTAAACCCATTAACAATATCGTTCAAGTCGTTACATAAAATCCGTTTAATAATACAATAGAAGCGTAAACGAGACGCGAAATCGAATCCTTTTCCGGTCCAAAAAGGAAAAGTAGTTTTCTTTTCTTTTACCTTTTAATCGATTCAATTGGAATTGTTATTATTCGGTACAATTGGTTGTGTAATCGATCTCAACTGGTTGTCAAGCCACGAAATCGTATTACTCCACTTTCTAAATGCAATTTGGCAACATTGTGACGACTGGGTTAATAAAACATGATTGCGAAAACCTGCTTGATACTAAAATTTTAAATTTTATCAGATTTAATTAAGTCCATCGTAATATTGCAACTAAATTTCGACATTCTTATCATATATAACATCGCAAAATTTAAATAAAAGCATTTAATGAGCATAACGTTACCTAATATTTTTTTGAATTTATTTCGAAATCGTCGTGGGTTGAAACTTTAATTTTAAATCGAAATAAACTGTGATTTTATTTAATCGTACGGTCAGGCATTATCAGCGGCAATAGTTGTTCAATATCCGCTTACTAGACTTCTGTAATGAATAAACGACTATCGACTTAATACAGCCGGGCCACTAACACCTATACATGACTCACGAGCTTGGAAAATAAATTACTTTGCCGCCCATCCATAGGCTGACCTGGCGCATAAATTCTTAACTTCACCAACCGTGGACTGATGAGGACCAGGCCATGAACGAATAGATAAAGCTTTGTAGTACTTGTTACCTTACGGCTCTAAGTTATTTCTAATCACACATACGCGAACATACATACATTGCTAACAGTTTATATACAAAGTTTATAAATATTACACTACAGATATCCTGAGAAAATTTAGTTACTCATAAGTTTTACTAAATTTTGTTTTATAATAAAAATTGTTCACTTTTTCGATGACAGCAAATATTCAACTACGAAAGTCTTACAACTTCGACAAAGCACTATAGAACGACAAACATTACATAACATAATTTCGCTTTCTGTCGGCAATTTGAAAGTAAATCGTGAGCCAGTACTAAAACAGCGACTTGTTAATAAAGCCTTTCCTGGCGCCAATTTACTCCATAACATTCTGAAGTATATTATTGTATAATATTACGTCATAGAATCAAAATGGAAGAAAGGGTTTGCCACGGGAATTGAGGTTTTTGAATATCTGTGAAATCCTTAAAAACCATTAAATAAAATCCCGCATCACTATCATATCCTACGGTTAAGGTGTTACCTATACTCTTTGTCGTGTTTTCTTTGGGAAAAATGTGTCTAAATAGAAAATAAAAAATACCGAAATCGGTATTTATTAATCCGGCTTAAATACCAAACATTACAGCTAAACCTATAAGTAAAAGCATTAAAGTTTGATATAAACTTTCACTAGTATCTACACATAATTCTGACATGGCAAGAAATATAAGAATAGTTCAATTCAACTCATGGTTTATGATATGCATAAGTGTAAGAATCGGTTATATAATCAGAGGATGATTTTGGATTCGTGTCAAAATTCTTATCGATTGTTTTTAAGTTTATAAAACTATTGGAGTTGGTCACACGAAAGAATTCAACGCGTTGCATCACTGCGGTGGAAAAAAACTGCGATTAATCCCCTGAACATAGGCACATTTCTTTAATGCCTAGATATAATCATATCCCAGTAATATTGTACAATGCTTTAAAATTCACGTGGTCATCAAAAAATGATATTAGGAACATCAATATGATGTTTGAAGACCTATCCATAAACACCCCACACTTATGGGTACGATGAAAAAAAAATATTTTGAGTTTCAGTTCTATGTATGGCGACCCCCCAAAATTATTGTTCTTTTTCTATTTTTGTGTAAAAATCTTAATGCGGTTCACAGAATACACCTACTAACCAAGTTTCAGTAGTACAGCTCTTATAGTTTCGGAAAAAAGTGGCTGTGACATACGGACGGACGGACAGACAGACAGACATGACGAATCTATAAGGGTTTCGTTTTTTGCCATTTGGCTATGGAACCCTAAAAATAAAGGAATGTCACAAATATCGGATATACTTTTAATGGAAGTTGGTTATCTTCTATTTGCCTTCAGTAGGTAAGTGTATCCGATATTGATTAATTTGTAGTTAGTAGTTACAAAAAAAAATACAAAATCATGCATGTATAATTATATCCCGTATTTATATAACTGTATACAGTTACCACATACCGGGATAATGCATGCAATAATTACAGTGTGTAACTAATCACCGCAGTAATAATTTACAGAATAGCAGCTGTCTAGTTCTTCTATTTTAGTTTCCAATTCATTATTCGTGTCTTACTCCATGTTCGAATGTTCCATTTTCCATTAGAATCAAATGCCAACATTATTTGGCACATTTCGTAGCACTCAATTACTGTAAGTCTTAATATATATGAATGCATATCTTAGCAACTAATTAATTCATGGACTAGTTTAGAACGAGCAACTGGAGCAGTTATTAATTGCGACAAACACGCAAAGTAATTAATATTGAGACTGCATCCAAATATACAGCATTCATATGAATCGATTTGTCTTTACCACTTTTGTACAGAAGGAAATAATGACTAACTGAATAATACTGACTGAGAATTTGATAATATTTAATATTGACATCTAACTATTTTATGTCCCACACAAAAGTGGAATTTATGCGACCAGTTGTATATATTGTAAAGATGCTTTATATCTTTTATAACATTATTTTTAAATGCCCTCCAACCATAGACACGAAGTTATTTTTTATAACACAGCCTCTAAATGTAATGCAATGAACAATCCCATACAGCCTTGTCCTACACATTGCGGACATTCATGAATTTAATTTATCTCGCATTGTTGCCACAATATGTGAAAATTTATAACAAGCAACACATAAATGCTAAGATTCCCAGCCATGTAATTTTTACATTGTTAGACCGATGTGTCAAAATAGATGAAACTTCCCAAAGTGGCGGCACTTTGCATTACTATGTTATAAAAATCAGTTATGAAATTCTTAAACTAATTTTACATGCTGTAACCATTTAGAATGTCAGTCTTGGAATGTCAATATTTGCGTCATACGGCTACCAGCATACCACGTGACAAAAATACTTAAAGCCTAAATTAATATGAACCAAAATAAAATTACTGACATTCAATTACAACCAGAGACGTACTAGGACAGAATACAATTATATCCTGGCAATCTCTACAAAAGAATAGTGTCCATCATTTGAGGATAGATACTTACCATAATAGTCACGCTTGGCATAAGGGTAGGTGATAACAGTTTGATGGTCATAGTACTCTAAGAGAAGTAACTAGTTCTTGTGTAGATATATTCTCAGGACGACTTCTATGGCCCCCATTGGAGCGATAAGGTTGCTATATTTGTCACCATCACCCGTCAACTAAACAGCAAGTACTAATTATGAATAATATCCTGAAGTTGACAATAAAATTAAAACCCATTTAGTTTAATAACTTGATCTTTACTGACCGTTCATTGGCGCATTGTAAAGATCATTTGTTCTCGCTATTGAGGTCAAATATCGCCTTTTAAGCAATCACAAGGTCTAAATGGAAAGTTCAATGTAGGCGTAATTTTCCGACACCGCCTACTACCTATTTAATGCAATTGACAAGTTTGTCGCCCACTGGTTATTATGAAAACCAACACAACACAGTACCTATGTAGTTGTTCTGAGTCTGGATATACTTTGTGTCCATTAATCATGCATTAAGAAAGGTCAGGTCAGAAGTACCCTAAACCGGCGAGCATGTATGAAGAATATTATGTCAGTAAACGAAGCGAAAGTGGTATGCAAGGATCGTGACAAATGGAAGTCCGTTGTCTCTGCCTACCCCTCTGGGAAACAGGCGTAAGTCTATGTATGTAATCATGCATTTTTAAAGAGTCCCGCGACACAGAGATTAATTTCCCTTAAAAGAATTCGGGTAAAATTACGACGTCAAGATATGTTGATGTACTGTAGCCTAGTACAGACGACAGCACATCAAGCTACCCCAATCTGACAAATTTCCCCAATTGTAAGTGAAAATCTATAAAAGAAATTTGACAGATTGGGGTAGCTGGATGTGCTGTCGTCTGTACATTCTCCATCCTGGTATTTCGCACTTACACTGATACAATATTCTGAGTTACAAAGGTGGTTATTTATTATAATTTTCTCATAGATTTGATAGATTTTTACGGACTGATACTCCATCTATTGATTCAAACTAAAACAGGATTGAACGATCTAAATATTCGCAGTTAATATCCTTCTGTATAGACTCTTTGTCACAACCATTCTTCTTACGTAACTCCAACATTAGGGCGGTGACGTATTCGAAGATGGCGAACATATTCTTGAATGGAAATCCATTCAACAAACGTTTGTACGTTGATGGACAACTTAAATACTGTTATCTAACTTTATTTGTATGCAAATAGCGTTTTAACTACGGAATTAGTATCGTTTGATTGTTAACGCAATAACAATTTCGTTATTTTAAAAGGCAAATGGAATACGAATTGGTGTATTTAATCATGATGTTTAAAGTTAGTAAATTAACTTTCACTGCTTCACCGGGTAGACTATGGCCATTAGTATGAGTTTAGGTGTTGTGTCAAAAATTATATGGTATGGTGGTGTGGAATATGGTGAATGATAAACCTACTTACTGAACGTGCCAGGATATTTTAAGTGTGCGAGTAATGATGCAGTGGAACCATTAGATTTTCGTATCATATATTTCATGGAACTTACTATTGAAAATTGGAATGTTTGTATGTTTAAATGATTGGATGTTTGTTACCTACCCAATAATAAGAGAACTAACCAACGGATTCGGTTGAAATTTGGAAAGGAGATAGGTTATACCTACATTTGTAAATCGCTGATATAATCTCAACGATGCAACTCATTGTCCGTAAAAGAGTCCGCAGAGAGATCTGTAAAAATGTCGCTTCGTTAAGATAATAGTAGAATAACACATGTAGGTTAACTACTCGTAAAATACTATGTGAAAATTAGGAATAATTACCGTTTAAACACAGGTGTTGCACACTTTTTCAAGTGTTACCAATTACATACAATTGCCCCACTAAATTCCCAGCTGATAATATTAAAAAAGAAACTGCTCGAAAAACGTATTGATATAATCTATTCTCACTAATTGTTATGCCGTTGCGACACTGAAAGTTTTCGTGTAAACAATGAACAGAAATGGAGTTCGGTCCAGTGCGGCGCAGTCTTGCGCAAGCGCAGGCTCCAATTACTACTGTTATGCAACAGTTAAACGTGCCTAACTTACCTACTACTTTAGGGTATGGCCTAAGTGGAAAGCTAATAGCGGGACAAAAGGCGGCTATTTCTTTTAACTTCGCAAGTTGTTAAAATAAACACTTTCAATTACATAGTATAATTACTTAGAAAGAATGTGTGGATAAAGTGCTGGACCAAATGTCACTTTAGAAGACTGTATCTGTCCTTCAATAAGTTTATGTCACAATCTATTCTACAAAAGTATCGGAACACACCGTCCACCGCTTGATCGTGTTTAGAAAACGATAAGTCAAAGTTAACCTTTCGATAAACTTTAGCTGCTACTGATTACATACCTCTAGATATGCTAAATTATTTCTAATTTATATATCAATAAAAACGACCTGTTGCATCTGATGCTTACCTAAGGCAAATAATCGCTCCACTCGACGTTCCTCCAGACGCCACGCTAAAAGTTCTCTACTTAATCCGACCATTAGCCTGCATTACCTTTATTGCATACCATGTGATTTGTGCAATGATCTTAAGTTACATATTTGTAATATGTCGTGATCTTTTATCACGGATATCTCGCGGGTATTTCGTTCAGAACGGATGATGATGGAATGTTCAGTATGGAGCGAATTGAATGTGGCGTTGATATGAGTATCTAAATTGCATGAAATTGATTGGATTACAAAACATAAGCAAGAATACTACATGAGATAGATCCAAATTTGTCGTGTTATTTACTACATTGATATAGGTATTCATTGCCTTGAGAAAAGTTATTTCATTTTCACGGTAAAAAATACAAGCAGAATACATGAGGCCATTCCTGTACCACTCGGCAGTTTCGGCGTGACTCTACGAGTACATGCAGAAATATCTATCGCTAGAGCATATTATAGATCTTTACTTTACTTTATCGTAAGGCAAGCGTTAGCCTAGTGTCAGACATGTTCAAGCCGCCCAGAAGACCTCTGACATGATGTATCGACTGTTGTCTAATGACTACAACCGGGACCTACTGCTTAACGTGCCCTCTAAAGCGTGGAGACGCTCAGAAATGAAACCACTTTGACTTTGATCCATCTATAGACAGACCATGTGCCTAGGTGATTTACCTCTTAGATACTAAAGCATCTCCTACATGGTTGCAAACCAACGTCCCAACAGAGGTCACCCTGGTGGTTGCCATCCATCTAGACTGCAGTTGTGTAGTCTAGATGGATGGACTATCTTACAAAGTTTTTGTAACGACTACATATTCTGTTTAAATATTGACTGTTAGATCTTATGCTAGGTAGATTATCTCGTAACAAACACTTCATTGTCACGATGAGCGTGCTCAAACGAACTCAACAACTTCCGCAAATAAGATATTGACTTGATATTGACTTTAGAAATTAGCCGCTTAGTGAAAGCAAAATGTATAGTCATCAAAACATTAGCTTGGCTAGATGTTACATAAGACTTTTACGTGATTTGCTACTTCTACATAAATATATCGGTGTTTTGAGATCTGTCGATGCATTCACTCACGTCAAATAACGCAACACCAAACCAAAGACAACATTTGACAATGTCATATTTGTTTGAAACTTGAAAACTATATTCAACCGCGGATAATGAGGAGCTGGGTTTATATGCCGGCGTTTATTCTGTTGAGAAAATTTCTCAATATCAGCCCTGAGTCTGGGAACAGTGGTGTTACACCCCTGTGCTTCAGAGACCACGTTAAAGCGTCGGTCTATGCTCTCGCTCTCATGATCTGATTTGATTGGTTAGCCAAGACGACCGGCAAAGGTCAGAGAAATGAGAGTAAGGGGAAATATATTGAACACTGTAATATGTCCCTGTGAAATGACTAGTTTTCATTAAAAATGGCCGCCATGTTCGAAATTTAACCAGACCATAAAACACTAGCAACTGTCAGACTTTAAGCCGCTATTGGATAATTGTTCTTGTCAGTAAAATCCCAAATACAGTTTTAGCCTGAGCAGGGACACAGGACTTTATAATCTACGGTTGAATAAGCAGCCGCTAGACTCGCGAGGCATTAAACTGTACCTATACATTTAGTCAGTATAACAGGGTTGTACTTTGATTATATAAATGTACAGTCCTGATTAAATTACATTTGTTATCTGTAGCTATATACTAACAAACATTTCTTAAATAACTGTTGTCAACTCTGTTGATAATGCAGTGTTACAAACTGCTGTATAATCACTCTTACACATGACACTGCAATCATCACATAATTTTGTATGAAATTCCCTACCTGTCTGTGTACTACACACTACTTAGTTAATATAGTGTAGGCACTAATCTCGTTTGTCATTAAATCATTTAGAAAATTGATGTTACGTTAGTATCTTCACTATACGAACAATACACGTACCTAGATATATAATTAAATTATTACCGTGTCACAGGGTGCTTTTCAAGCATGTACTTACTTACTTATTGATAAGTAAGTACTAGTAAACATGTAATTGTCGGACACCAAATATATCCAGACTCAGAGCAACAATTTACGGGTCACTCAAATATTTTTTCTGCGCGGGAATAGTACCTACCCGTGGCACAAAGTGGCGAAGCGACTATCTTAAAAGTTGCGCCACACGTGCAGCGTGAAATTGATGTATGAGAGTTTATAGTTATTTTAAAACGTCTCACCAATGTTACTCATATTCCCACACATTTGTGGTAAATAAACAATACAGTACTTATCTCTAACACTATTTCGTTAAGTCTCAAGACTCAATATAATTTATTATCAATATTACTTCCGACTGTACTGAACTAATTTCATGGCCCAACATCTGTGTATACTTACACCATGTCTTATCAAATAAGTCGATGTAACAACGACGTTAAAATACATTAATTAAATTTTAAGCTTACTTTCTCTTTACTGACCTCAAATTTCTCTTACAGTACGTGATAATCCTGGCAGCCCTCGCCGCGGTGACCACCGCGATGCCCTCCTACATTGCGGTGCCAGCAGACCAGATAGCCTTCGTGGACTTGTCAGCTCTGCGCGTACGCCGGGTGCCCAGACAAACATTGTCACCGCCTCCGCAGCTCCCCCATGCGCTGTACGAACAGGATTATCAACCCGTGCCAGTGCATGTTTCGTTGCCGCAGTACCAGCAACAAAGTGAGTTTAATTTGATTCTACATGTTCGTTTGGGGTTATATATTCAGTTAGTATTCAAAGAGGGATATGCTCAGGTGAACTATCTAGAATTCTATAATCTTTGTCGAAGAAAACCATTCAGTAATGAAAAATGTTTGTTTGTATATAGCGTTCATAAGCCCAATTGTTTGATGTTAGTATTCTAATTTAATTCATATAATTTTAGTATCAAGAGTTTTATTTAATATATATCTACATATGTACGTATAATAGGTACAGAGATATAGGTATGTACAGAGTAGCCTGCAATATATTTTCATAGTCAATTTTCCTTTGCGTACGATAAGACTCAAAATACATACAGACAGGCTGCACTGTTGCAAGAGAATATGATCTTTATGCTACTAATGTACTTTTGATATGTACCTACTTATACATTTGTACATACAGACATCGCAATCAATCACATGTTTAAGTAAAAAACTACAAAAGTTTCATCAAATCCGATGGAAGAGAGACGTTCTAAATAGATACTAATACTAATGGACTGGCTTGTTAGTCTAGTAGTTAGTGACTGTTAATGCTAAGCCAGAAGTCGTGGGTTCGACTCCCATCCAAACCAAAACTTTGTGTGATAAGTTGTATGTATTTAAAAATATATGAATATGTTTAATAGTTCTTTGGTTGCCATAGTACAGGCTTTACCAAGTTTGAGATCAGATGACAGTGTGTTTATTGTCCCAAGATCTTTATTTATCTTAATAAAAATAAATAAAGATCTTCGATTTTTTCGATTCGATTCGGACCCCTAGAAGTGTATCTTTCCTTTCTTGGGTAGTGACCGTAAAATGTCGAATCATATATGTACAGAGATAGGTATAATAATAACAAAAAACAACTTTATACATAAGAAATAACCTTAAAAGATAAGAACAACCACAAAGCCATTCTAAATACCGTTGTTAATAGATTTTTGCACACTTTTAAGCTAAAGGCTCCACAATTAGCCACGATGTTAAATGTCGGCAACTTTTAACCTTTCATCATAGTTGCTTATTCACTGTGAAATGTCAGTCAAAACTAGATCCGCAGTGCCGATCTTATGGACATCAATCAAGATTACCGAGACTCACTGAGACCTACCACTTTCACTTGGACAAAGGATCAGCCCGCTTTCTACGGCTGAGTTATACCTTGTTAACATTGAATGGAATACGCCCATTCTGTTATGGAGCACAAAGACACGTGCTCTGTTGTAGATGCTTTCATCTATTGTGTATAACTAGTTAACGCTATGCGGACTCAGGAAAGTCATTTAGCAGAAATGTGGATTTCTCATGGAATGTCACGCTTATTTAAACTTTTGTCAGAAAATCGCGTGGACTTCGTAAATAGCTTTATGTCATAATAATACCTTTAAGATTATATTATTCATGTATGAGATAGCCTAGTTAAACTGTGGAGTCAATGGTCTCAAGTTCAAACCCAAAACCACAGACTTTTTGAATTCATGTGTGTAGTAGAAACGAATTATCGCATACTTGAACGGTTGAGGAAAATATCGCGAGGAAACCTGTATGCCTGAGATTTGATATTCTTATAGCATGTGAAATCTACCTCTGTCATTGTGAGACGAGTCCCTTACCCTGCAGTAGGCTACATTATTATATAGATTCAAACTCGCGTTAGCTGCTTTTTTCAAAAGGATTGTACTTTTTTAGAAGCGCGAACTTTTTTGAGGTAGTGTTATTTTAATACTAAGAAATTGTTGTTTCCTTTTGGGGTTGATTTATGCAAACTACGGTAACAAGCATCCATGCATCTAAATAGTGGGGGATAAATGTCAAACTGTCAACTGTCAAACTATCTAGAAATCAGTTATTTTAAGATAGGTTTTAGATTATTGTCTGGTATTTTCATTCTGCCAAGTCTTAAGTTTTGATGTGACCATATACTTCTGGTACAAAGTAACATTGTAGACATCAAAGTGACAACTTTCGATTTCGATTGGCGACGTGATCGGTATACCTAGGTGCCAAAGTATGGTAATGATGTTGATTTATGAGCGCATGTCGCTTCTTGTAGAGCCATAAATCATAGAAGTAAGTGACCCAAGAACGTCAACGTGTTGCAACCACCATTGCAAATATCCCGGCGTATTTATGCCAAGTTGCTCAATTTGCTACAGTCACGCACGCTTAATTCGTTAATTGTGCCCGTTTATGCATAGTTACAGAAAAAATACACTACTATTTGTTTCGTAAATAAAAGGCATGATCCGTATATTTCCTTGGATTAATTTTAAAACTGACAAACGAAATTGTTAATTGTGAAACAAGCTTATTAATTAAAACTTTACTATTACTTATTATATTTTAATTTTTTTAAATTATAACTTTACTTTATACTTATTATAAATGTTCCGATCGAACTATATTAACTACTTTTCTAATAAATCCCTTGGGACTTAAGCCAAACATTTCTCCTTCCAGCCGTGGCCCTATCTGCACCACCCGCAGTTATTTTCGGAAACTTTTGATTTTCATATTCTTCAAGTATATCTTTCATCTTATAGTCTTAAATACTACTTCTATCCACCTACTTCAATATCTTTAATTGTCTTTCTTGTTTTCTGTGTATTTATATTGTAATATCTGCACCACCCGCAGTTATTTTCGGAAACAGTTGATTTTCCTATTCTTCAAGTATATCTTTCTTCTTATAGTCTTAAATACTACTTCTATCCACCTACTTCAATATCTTTAATTGTCTTTATTGTTTTCTGTGTATTTATATTGTAAGTTTTCAACATAGAAACATAAAAAGGTAAAGGTTATCTTTGATATGTATGAATATAGAAATATAGAAGTATGTTTATTAATTGTTTGGTTGCAATAATACAACCTCTGCGTAGCTTGTGTGTTAGTTGTCCCAAGATATTTATACTTATTATAAGTTTAGAAGTTCCGATCGAATTATATTAACTACTTTTCTACTAACTTCCTTAGGACTTAATCCAAACATTTCTCCTTCCAGCCGTGGCCCTATCTGCACCACCTGCTCCCGAAGCTCCAGCAAGACTTGTCCATGCTCCACAGCAAGAGGCTTCAGGCACCCAGGGTGCAAGCGCCCGCTATTCCGAGAGACCTCCCGACTTTGGAGAATACGTTGATTTCGGCGCTCACACCGGCGACAACGGTGCCTTCGGCTGGTACGCTGATTTCCCGGTCAACAACCATGAAGATTCTGGTTATGGAAAGTAGGTAATGTGAGCAAAGAGTTCCAAAAAAGAGTTGAACAATATTTCTAACAATAGGTCGTACGGTAGTACCCTCTTGAGTCTTGAATTAGAACTTCAGAAAAGACGTTCATTATATTGAATACATTGTTAGATACTGAATGCATTTACGAGTTAGTTACCTTACTATAGTTTGTTTCCAAATGGGAATTTTTGGATAGCTCTTGCTCATAAGTCTTGCCAATGAGAAGCTCATTAAAATTTTACTAATCTTGCCGAGCACTTAATTAAGTATTACCAAAGACAGTATTATTCAAGTGATATGTTTAGAATAGGTTGATAGCAGAATAACCGCACATTTGTTACCAACGGTTCATTCCGCAAAATAAAACGCACTTACGAGATTGTTAGTTCTTTGTTGTTGTATTTAGTTTTACAAAGTACACTGTGATACGTACTAGGGTAGTTCTTTCTTTTCACTTTCTCTTACAACTATCTGCCTTCTTCTTTAATTTCTTGCACTTGTCACTGTTATGCTTCTGCTTCTTTCACGCTTCCTTATTTACTTCTTAGTTACTTAATTCTACCTACATTCAATATACTTAATTATTTTCTATCTTTAAATTAAGTCTTAATTTTGATTAATTACTACTTTCATTTCTATCTGTCACCTTACTATTTCTGTATTTCTTGATATACCTGTGTGTTTACAAATATAAACTCTTTCATCTTATTTCGTTTCATTTTATTTCACTACTTCACCATCACTACTACTTGTACTTACTTTCACGCATTCACTATTCTTCACTATGTCTTTATTTTATGCTATCTTTAAATATGTAAGCTTCTAGTATCTTCTTCAAAACATACAACTTAGTTATTGCAGTTCATCTATTGCAATTGAACTTAATCTTCAGCATATTTTACACCTGCACTATGTTTGAACTATATTTATATTCGAGTTTTATGTTACCTATATCTAATCTTTCATCTTCCTATCTATTTCTCATTGAATCTAATGCAACATCTTTTGTAGTGTTCATTAAAATAAACTCTCATTTTTATCATCTTCCTCTTTTTACCTTTATTTTAATTACAAGCTTATTTCTCTTCTTCTCTTATATCTGCAATCTCAAATTCTTCTTAAAATAAATCATTATGAATTCTATTCACATATCTTAAATCTTGTTGTTTGTATAAAAACTAAATTCATTATTTTTCAAGTATCTTAAATAATTGTATCATTTTCTATCGCATCATACTGTATCGAAATGCTAATCATACTAGCACCAGTACATTAGAAATTAAAATCATAAAAATAAATTTTATCAAACAGTAAATTATCTAATACCACCTTCAAATTTTCTCCCAAAACTGTCTTGATTTTCCTATTCTTCAAGTATATCTTTCTTCTTATAGTCTTAAATACTACTTCTATCCACCTACTTCAATATCTTTAATTGTCTTTTTTATTTTCTTTGTATTTATATTGTAAGTTTTCAACAAAGAAACATATATTACTATCGGAATAAGTTTAAAACCAAAGACAACCTTAAAATATTATTCCAGAAATATCTTTATTTTCTATTCTTTAAGTCTTCCTTCTATCTACCTACTTCACTATCTTTGAATGTCTTTCTTATTATCTGTGTATGTATATTCTTAATAATTATCTTCATTTTTACATCTCACTTTTCAACATTATATTTAGGCTATAGGTATGCAGCAATACAAAATATAACATCTGATTCACGAGTTTTTTTTCAATTATGTTATCGCAGATGTAACTGATTGGAGATACTTCAAAGTGTTTTTGTCTTTATCTTTTTCATCTTACTTTACAACTTACTTTTTCCTTTCTATTCGACTGTATTTCCTTTTTTCTTGACACTATTTAATTTGTCTAATGTCTTCCATTTATTTCCTTCATTTTCTATATATGTATATTATATATCTGTTGAATTATAGAATAATAAAATTATAATAAATTAAGATTCTTTCACGATATTATTATTGCATACTGTTATATCGTGTACGCACATAGTTATACTATATAAAATATAACTTTCTACATATGCTTCATCATTACATTTTATAAATACTTTGTGCTTTTGAATCTTATTAGCTCGCACTATTTCTCATCTCACATCATTGAATAATTCATATTTTGCTACCTCTTGTAACTTTTGCCTGTAAAGAGATTTTAGACACATGGTATAGATAAAGTAGTCCTTCCATTTGAATATTCTTCTCTTACATCTATCTATCTTTCATTTCCAATACTATCTGTTTTTCTTTATCGTCATCCTAATCATCTTTGATATAGCATTAATTATACTTACGACCAAATCACCGAAGGTATAATAAGTATTGTACCTGAATAAAGATATTTAGATACTACTTGCTATTTTTAATTCTTTGGCTACTCATTTAAGTATGACGGAATATTCTTCTCTTACTTCTATCTATCTTTCATTTCCAATACCATCTGTTTTCTTTATCTTCATCCTAATCATCTTTGATATGGTATGAATTATACTTAGGAACAAAAAGATCGAAACTATAATAAGTATAATACCTGAATAAAGATATTCAGATACTACTTGATACTTTTAATTCTTTGGCTACACATCCTAAACGGAATATTCTTATCTTACTTCTGTCTATCTTTCATTTCCTTTACTATCTGTTTTCTTTATCTTCACCTTGATCATTTCTTTATCTTCATCCTAATCATCCTTGATATAGCATGAATTATACTTACGAACAAAAAGATCGAAACTATAATAAGTATAATACCTGAATAAAGATATTCAGATACTACTTGATACTTTTAATTATTTGGCTACACATCCTAAACGGAATATTCTTATCTTACTTCTGTCTATCTTTCATTTCCAATACTATCTGTTTTCTTTATCTTCACCTTCATCATCTTTGATATAGCATGAATTATACTTACGAACAAAAAGATCGAAACTATAATAAGTATAATACCTGAATAAAGTTATTCAGATACTACTTGATACTTTTAATTCTTTGGCTACACAGCCTAAACGGAATATTCTTATCTTACTTCTGTCTATCTTTCATTTCCAATACTATCTGTTTTCTTTATCTTCATCCTGATCACCTTTTATATCGCATTAATTATACTTACGACCAAAACATCGAAAGTATAATAAGTTTCGTCTCTGAGAAGACATTCAGGTACTACTTGTTCTTTTTAAATATTTGGCAACTTATTCTAAACGGAATATACTTCTCTTGCATCTATCTATCTTTCATTTCCAGTACTATCGTTTTCACTTTATTTTCTTTATGTTCATCTTTAACTCGTATTACTTATACTTACGACCTCTTTATTCAGATACCACTTGTTATATTTATTTCTTTGTTTACTCATCTCTACCGTCAAACTGTACCTACCTATTCTAAACTTTGTTTCTGTTTCTTTTCTTCAATCCCTATTTCTAATACTGTCATATATGTTACTCAGGTACACTTATTTGAAATCGGTTTTATTTCAAAGAAAGTTTAATTACTTACTGATAGTGTTTGTGGTCAGAATACAAATATATAGAAATTTTGTATGCGTTTCGTTCCCTTATAGAGTATCTAGAGTTGTGTCTATTTCGGATTAAATTAGAGTATTTAGTTGAAGATATCTGTAATATTCTGGAAATTATATTTTTACAATATTGTGTTTGTTGTGATTGTTCTAAGTAAACACACAAATTAGGTACCGTTAATTTTAAGGTGAACTACAATACATGTATCTGTACTATCTCTTATTTTTCACTTTCTTTATACTTTCGTTTAATGTCTACTTATTGTATTTTAAATATTTGATCTTATTTAATATATATCTAACTACAATGTCCCTTAAGTATATACATTTATATTACTTTCAATATATGTGTGTATATTCTTTATTTCTACAGTTAACTATATCTATTCTTTATTGTATTTTCCTTCTTAGTACAATTATATTTTACTATACACTATCCTTTTATGTGATAGAATTTTCTATTTGCTCCTTATTCTTGTACCTACTGTATCTCTATAACCGATTCTTTTGATTATGTTATTTTACTTACTATTTATCGCTCAATCTCTTTTTCTCTTAATATATATCGTATACTTCTTTAAATTTTATTTTGTATTCCTATCTATTTACCTTCTTTATTTCTCGCTACTACAATTACCAATTTTTCCCTATTGTTCTTTCTTCGACTTCTTTAGCCTCTGCTTCATACACCATTGGGTACTTTACGATTTCAACAATTTATTGTATCGTATACTTATGTAAGTTATACAATATTGTCATTATGTGAGCATAAATTGATTACTAACTGTATAAAAAATACAACACTCGCACTAGGAAAATATTACCCTGTGTCTCGGGGACTTTAAAAACACGCAATTCACCGTCACGTCAATAAATAATTGTCCTGTACGGGGATCGCACCCGTAAAACGAGGGTGCTGAAGTGGCAGCGAGGTGACCATGTGACGCTGCAGTTATGCATTACCGAAGTAAAAGTATATGTAACGCAATAAAATATATTCTTATCTTACACTATCTTCTTCTTCTTCGTCTTGATAATTTTGTTATTCTATCTCTCCGAATAGATAGTAGCAACACGACAATCCTCTATTTTTGTCATACTTCTATGCTATTTTTTCTTTACTATCTTGTTCCTAATATTCATTATTTCAGTTTTCGTCTCTATCATCTTTTTTAATAATTATTCTCGAGAACTAGTTGTGAAACGGCTTTCGTATTTTATTTTTCTTTCGTTTTGACTTTATAATTGGTAATTCTCATTACGTATCAACCATTCATAAGTACTCTTTTATATATATTTTTAATATTATCATAATATGCACACACACACATATATATAGCATCAACTTTCTCCATTCAACATTTCTATACTATTTCTTATATTTTACACAATTTCATACTATTCATTACTTCAATTCACACAAATTTCGCTTCGCTTCTTAATTATCTAGCTTTTCTTCTTCTTTTGTTCTACACACATTTTTTATACTCTCTAAAATCTTATGGTTTTAATTTTTTAAAGATATTTAAAGATATAAAATGACTTTACTGTGTTATGAAACTAGGTAAATAAATAATTTTCATAAAATACTTCAAATCTTCTAGGCCTATTATTACTCTCTTATTTCCAATATTGCTTCTTTCAAACTTCTATTTTTCTTATTTCATTCTATATTTAAACAATAATGACCTATTTACCTCCATTGCTATTCTTCTATTCTTTCTTTCTTATTATTCTGTTGTTCATCTTGTTCTTCAACCTCATATTCACATATCACTCACTTCTTCCTCTTCTTCTGCACTTTTATTTCATTTCTTACCCATTTATTAAATCCTTCAAAAATTACGTTTTGTTTATATTGATCTTTACCCTTTAATCTTCATTCAAGTTGTCAACATAATTCTTCAATTAACCCCCCCCATATTTTTTCTTTCATCATATTTCAATCATTTATGTATTTTTTATTTATTTATATTGTTGTATTGTGTGTCAACTATGATTACCTATTTTATGTCTTTGATGTTCTTTCACCAAAGCGTATCTTACTGATATTGTTACTACTGATAATTACTTTATTTATACATTCATTCAATTTTCATCTTCCACTTCCTTATTACTATCTTGAATATCTATTTCTCATAGTAAAATAATTAATAATAAGTAATCATATTTTACTATATTTTACTTTATGATGTAAAATCATTATTTTCATATTTCTTTATTCATATTTTTGATAAGTAGGTACTTAAAGTCTTTTATTTTCTGTCTATCTCTTTACCCTATTTATTTCTTACTTTACATACAAAACTACTATACTATTTCTTATCTGCAAAATAACATTTCCTATAACTATGTCTTCTTTATTATTCTTTGTTTTAGTTCTTAGTGAAAAATGCATATACTCATTTTTTGTTATTTCTTTTATATTTAATATCTTTTTATTATTTCTTATCTGAAAAAGAACGTTTCCTATACCTATATCTTCTTTACATTTGTCTGATGATAAAAGAATACATTTCGTATACGTTTCGACTAAAATGCTCATTTTCATATTTCTCTTTCATAATCTTGATACTTAATAAATCTTTATTTTCGGTCTATCTCTTTGCCCATTTTATTTCATTACTACAAAACTGAGAATATCTACAATTCAGTGCCTATCCTTTTCGTGTTCTTTCTTTTCCTTCTTCTTTATTTACTTCATCAATTATGTTATAATAGCTTTCTTTTATTTCTAATCTCAAAAGAATGATTTATAACTATATCTTTTGTCCTTGAAAACCTGTGTCTTATTATAAAATAATATTTTTTTATACGATAGGACGTAAAATGCACTCTGTCATATTTTTCTTTCTAAATTATGATCCTTAAAATTATTGTTCTATCAATCTTTTATCCTATTTTATTTCTTAATTACAACACTGAGACTATCTACATATCTCCCTTGGTACCTATACCTTTCTTCTTCTTTCTTTTACTTCCTCTTTATCTATAATATCTCCAATAGAACAAAAGTTATTTTTTATTCTTACATATTTACCCTATTTCATTTCTTATCCTTAAAAAAACAATCTTCATATTTTAATTTAATTCTTTACTGATTCTGCTACTATCTCTTCAACATATATTTCTGATAATAAGAAATAACTTAGTTATTTTATTCATAATTCCAGTTTCGATCATTTATATATCTATCTTTTCTGTTCTTATCTTTTCTATTCTTATCTTTTCTATTATTGTCTTTTGATCCTTTTATTTTCCTTTATTAATTTATGTTTTTCCGTTATTCATTTTATATTCTATTCGTACAAATTTACCTTCTTTATCTTTTAGCGACACAACTTTCATGACCTTCAATTACCGTTACCCATTTCTTTCCTTACTATTCATTCTCCTACTTCTTTCTTGACCTTTAATTATTTATTGATTGTGCGACTACATCTTGAACTTGAAATATGTTCTGATTATAAGAAATAACATAATTATCTTATTTTACTTGATTAATTTCTTTTATTTTCCTTTATTACATATTTACCTTCTTTATTTCAACAATTACAGTTACCTATTTCTTTATTTCTTTGCTATTCTTTCTACTACTTCTTAAGCGTCTGCTTCTGATAAGAAAATAATAACTTCATTTATTTTATGATTTCTAAAATTTTCATTTTTTAACATTCCTTACCTTTTTCGACCTTTAAAACATTTTAATCATATAAAGAAAATACAACTTTATTTTCATTTACACCACGATTTTACACCTTATAATATAAGTTAACAGACGTTTCAATGTTACATGTCGAATTGGTGCAATAAAATTTAATCTATCTATCTATCTAAAATCATTTTACTTTCATCTTCCTCTATTTTTATCATCCACACTTAGATAATTTGTTTTCTATTCTTAACTATTCACCGCTTCTATTCTTTGTTCTGTCATTCTTTGTTTTCCTTTTTCAACTTCTTAAATATCTGGCTGCTGATAAGAAGACACAATACACCATCACTTACATCATATTATACAATATCAACAATTCTCATTTTAATCTTCAAATTTTTTTCTTCTTCCTTCTATCTCTTATCTTCGAAACATAAAAAGTTTATCTTCTTTTGTTTCTCTTATATATTCCTATTATACAAATACATTCCACAACTATGTATATGTTTGTATTGTATCTTATATATATCGTTCTTTACTAGTCTTTCTTCGAGCTTACTATAGAAATTTGTTTTTTCATACACATATTTTCAATAGTTGGTTGGTTGGTTGAGTTACTTCATTTCTTAGTCTTGTTTTCAATGGTAATTAAGATTACCTACAACTATCGTCACCAATTTCTTTCTTTGCTTTTGTTTCTTCTACAACTTAAACAACTATTTCACATTATAAGGAACATAAATAATTATTTTTAGTAATTTGAAAATTCAGATCCAATAGTAATAGTAGAAATTAATCTTTCCCTTCCCTATTCTTCCCTTCTACACATTAAAAATGTGTTATTTTATATTCTTATCTGTTTATCATCTACAACGATCGTGCCCAATTTTTTAATTTCTTTCTTCTTCTTACAAGTTTATTTTCTGTTTCCTTACTTATTTTTTTATTTACCATTTCAATCTTAATATTTCATATTTCTCGGTTCTCACCTTTTACCTCCTCTCCACCACCACACATCTTTACTGTTCATTCTTCAACTTCTTAAACAACTGCTTCTGATATTAAGACAATCCATAAATATATTCATATACGTTTAAACTTTTTATATTTTCTACTCTCTCTGTTCTTATGTTCGATGCCTCAAATCGGTTATTTTATACTCCTATCTGTTATTTAACTAATTCTTTTTTTCCTGTTTTTTTCCTTCTTCTTCAATGCCAGCTTCTGATATTAAGGCAATACACGTTTATTTTAATTAACTTTACAATTTGAACCATTTTTTTTCGTGCTCTCTATCTATCTATTCTGACCCACTCTTCTTCCTTTTCTAATCTTTTCCAACTTTAACTTCGGAAAATAAGACAGTATTTATTATCATTAACGATTTTTGTATTTATATTTTATACTTGTATTCTTATGATCCCATGCTTATTCTTAAAGTATTTTTGTTTTTCTCTATTTCTTACAAACACATAACTATACCTACTCCATTGAACTTCATTATTTTTTATTATTTTAAAATATCATTTTCGCTTGGACTTCATCTTTTTCTTACTCTTTCTATTAGCACTAGAACTTCATGCTTTTCATTTTATTTTACGAAGTTATATTATGTTAATCATTACCATGCATCATTATCACAGTACAAATATATACAAATTTGCAATCATCAGAATTTTTTTCTATAATTTTGAGATTTATACTACATGACATTTTGTAAGAAATTCCAGCATATCAATGAAGATAAATGGATATTTAATAATATTGGTTCACTGATGAATATGTTATAAAAAATTGTATGTAACTACGAAACATTTATATTTATTACTCTCTCTCTCTCTTCTATACTTTCTTTCTTTTTCTTTGCTTTTCTGCTTTCTTTGTTTACTTTCTTCTTCTATTCATTACTTTGTCTTCCTACTTCATTCTTCCTCTTTCATACTATTCTATTTACTTCATCCTTTCTTTTCTTCTGCTTCTTATACTTTACACCGCTACCTAGTACAAGTTAGAACAATTTTATTTTAAGTCTTGTTGCACAATATTGTTAATTATTGAATAAATAATAATTGTTGAAACGTTACCTGTTTTTTTTTTTAACAAATTGTTTTTACTGAAATGATAGTCGAAATAAAAACCTTTTTTACATATGCCTTGTTTTTTTATTATTATTTCCCTTATTTTATATTTATAGGTAATATGATACAAATGCAGGTATGGGCTACCTCGTTGGCCTAGCGTGTTCAACTTCAGATATTGATTTCATTCATCATTTCATCATTTTCCCGGAGTCAGTAAAGTGGAGGTTTTATTCGTCCGTACCGGAGATGACCCATCTTGCGTCATATCTATCCCGGTGGTGTCAGAAAGACGTCCCATCGGATTATGAGAGATGGACTAGAGAGCACACCCATGTTAGTCAGCTACGCAGGCAATATTATAATGCAAGCTTTATTACTTACTTATCGTATGGGCAGTGGTTACCCTAGTGTCAGAGTAGTTCAAGCCGCCCAGTAAGCCTCTGACATGACTTTACGACTGTTGCCTAATGGCTACAACCAAAGAGTATTTAACCTACAGCTACAACCGGGAATGACAGCTTAACATGCCCTCCGAATCACGGAGACGCTCAGATATTAAACCACTTTGGTGGTCATGCATTTAACTATGGTCCGACCGCGAGGCTAGTTGCTTAAACTAGCCGATATTTTATCATCTATAGTTGGCTAGTTTGTATCAATTTTCTACCGTAACTAAAATTCGGCTTTAACACTATTTGTATCATAAATTAAAGACAAACAACGTTATATTTTTTATATTTTTATTTCTTAAAGTTAACATATAATTTCGTACAATGATATTTAAAATAGATTTCTTTTGATCTCATCAACAGCGCAGATAATAGGTGGTTCGATCTACTTCTAATTACATGTAGTTACATGACAAAGATCACTATACATACTCATAACAAGTATACACATATACAATACAGATAGTAGTACAAAATCAAAGTTATATATCTAAAAGATAGGGTTACTTTTAAGACAGAGTAAGTAAATATTAGGCGTCAAGTTTTAACGTTAAATTGTACCATGAAGGCAACACTTGTTGGGTTGCCAGTTTACAAAAAATGTGCATAAGTGATTGTACTATATTATGTATTTCGAAGTAAATAGTTGGCGAAGGCTTTTTACAGATAGGCATATATAAAACATGAATTTATATGACATTTAGCCAGATGTTTGGCACATTTTGATGAACACTAGTATTTTAAAATTCTTCTGTAAGCCCATATATAGCCAATTTTATTATAATGACATAAGTTATCATAACGTCCGTGTCTATATTTTGTGTCATATATTACGTGTAAACTTACTAAGAGTAAAAGTAGTTGACACCGCAGAACACATAAATATAATACTGATAGACCCAGTCAAATAAATTAATATACATCACAGATCAACTTATAATTCTAAAATAAATTATGAAAATAATATTGAGATCTGAACATAATCTTCGATTTACGTCGGCTTAGTAGTACAGTCAAGGGCAAAAGTAGATGATCGAAATCGGACGAGAGGTTTTAGGCTTATAAATGGTCATGGACTCGATTCGCTCAGTATTCTTTGTATGAAACTACCTACTGCAAAGCAAACTCGGAATCGTAACGTAAACGACTCGCCTCTGGAGACAAGCTCACCGTAAGCGCGGCGTCGCGCATCTTTTAGTCGTAGCCGAGGCGTCGCCTAGCAGAATCGATGTATCGGAGTTGCTGATCCGCTTTTGGACACATGCTTACGTAAGGTTGATGCCTGTATGACGGCACGATGCGGTGACAATCCCTTTCCGATTTGATATATGTGCTGACTCGTTTACACTCAGGTATGTACTTGAGACCTTTTCACCGCTACACAATATTCACGCAAATTACAATAATTATTATTAAATATCCGATTTTGATCATCTACTTTTGTCGTTAACTGTACAGACGACGTGACCTCACCAGATACACTTACACTACGTACGAATCGCTTATATGTATCCTCTTGCGACTGTTATTAAAATTAAAAAGATCTAATATCAAAATTGCATTGCGAATAATGATATAAAAATGAAATTTAAAGAGTTCTGTCAGTGCCACGTTTTCTTATCGACGTATAGATAGCAGATATTCAAACCTCAAAGTGTTATTTTATTTAAAATTCAGATAACATAGCTCCATTTTATTAGTGGCATAATGTTATAAAATCGATGACAGAAAATATAAATAAATATCAACTTATAATAAACTTTGGCGATGTGTGAGGCAGTTTATCAAACTGAACATGAAGACCGACACAATAATAATTATTACTGTTATAAATAAATTAAACTTATTAAATAATATATTGCATTTTTAATGCTTTCATTTTACTATAATGATGTGTACTGTAGGTTCCTATATTTTTACCACACTCGTGAAAATTCACATTGCTCTAACCGTATCCTAGGTATAATATATTATAAGACACTGTTAGACAATCACAACTTCATATGAAAATGTCCTATATCCTTCCTATGAAAACCAAAGAAAATAAAATATCGTATGACGTGAATTCAATTGTAACACATCTGAAATAAAATTCAATTTTAATTACCAAAATAAACAACCACTACACTCTTAGGCCTTTCGCATGTTTATTATGCAAAGTTTAATGTCTAAAAATAAGTCAAAATACTACTTTGAGTTATGTTACTAGATATATTTCACCATTTTGACTAATGTTACAAAGGTTATATTTGGCTCAAGGTACAAATTATATTTCATCGTTTGTATCATGTTATAACATATGTGTTAATGTTGGAGTAATGTTATAGAGTACTTTACCGTTGGTATAATGTTACATAGAATATTTTAGCGTCGGTGTAATATTACAAAGTATATTTTACAGTTGGAACAATGTTACAGAGTATATTTTACCGTTGGTATAATGTTACATAGTACATTTAGCGTTGGTGTAATTGTAACATTGCACAGTACATTATACAGTTGGAGTAATGTTACAGAATATATTTTACCGTTGGTAAAATGTTACAAGTATATTTTACAGTTTTATTGATGTTTCATAACATATTTTATTTTTTGTCTTTCATTAGAATTTATGGTTTTGAATATCAAGATTTCTTTATGAGAATAGTAGAAGTATAAAGTTAAGTACTTATGTTTACAAACAAGTTAACTAACTCTAACTTCTGATAACTCTAAAGATATATTATAGCAACCAGAAATAACGTCCATTAAAAAAGTAGAATGTTGAAAAAATGTACTGACAATTTAAAGTAGTGATATACTTGTTTGAAAAGATAAATAATAAGTATGAGAATAAATAACGAAAGTTATATTACAAATGTACATTATCCACCAAATACGCATATCGAAACGACTAAGCAAAGCTTTCTAAAAGATTCTAAGTTCCTCAGAGACTGTTCTGAGAAAATAAGCTACAATCTGTATGATATGCAATGGCAGTCCAAGTACAGCTAAGGAAGAAATCCTTGGCAAAAATATATGAAACGATTTTTATGTAAAAAGAATTATAGTTTAAAATATATAAGGAATACAAAGTCTACAACAATATGAGGCAAGCATCAGTTACAAAATCTTTAACCCTTACAGTTAAGGTAACCGCTAAGAGAGAATCAACGGCGAAAAGGGTTTTCTTAGCCTTTAGACCGTTTTACAGAAGACAAGCTTATCGGGGTGGAGGGAAGGGTCAGCAACACTTGTTTGCCGACTCTTACACCCGGCTACATACCAGCGACTCCTCTGGTGTTGTGAGTGTCCATAGTGTCCATCAGGTGACCCATTTGTTCGTTTGTCGCCCTCTGATATATAAAAATAGACAAACCAATATTTTCCCAGCACTCCACGGTCAAACTATGTAGCCGTACTGTGGTGGATTGATTGGAAACTCTTTGCTTTATCATCTGTGCATTACTGTGGTCAACAGGTTAAAAAAAACTTTTCTCAATAAATTCATTCTCAGCGGTTAACTTTAAGAGCAACTGCTCCTTTGCCCTTCTTACCGATAGGAATAAGAAAATATATAAGAGGCGCTCTTAGCTAGTTTTACTAACCGGTCCGTAAGTGATCGGCGAGGTAAAGCATCTAAGCACTCGGTTAGTCTATAGACGGGTGGCCGCCAGAGTGGGTTAATTTTTGAGCGTCTCCGTCTTCATGCTTCGGAGAGCAAGTTAAGCCGTCGGTCCCGTTAGTTCTAGGCATACAACAGTCGAGCGGCTTGAACTCTGACACCAGGATAACCACTGCCCATACGATAAAGAAAAATTGAAAAAGTGGTTTAGGTAGCGAGTTGAGTAAGCGTGAAGTGATCGAACCCATAGCAACAACAGCTACACAAAAACACCACAGATAGCAAAGAAAAGATACCTACTCTTTACAAGGTGATAGCTACATAATTAGGCAGTTTATTATCCATGTAAAGCTAAAGAAAGATTAAAAAAAAAAACTTATGATCGCCACAGTCATGTATATATGACAAACCAAAATGCACTCAGCATCATCATGAATAGCTGTAGAATCTCCAAAGAACATCTTGAGGGGATATGCCATAATTGCCACGCTTGGCAGACGGTTTGGCGATCGCAGTAAGCTGCTGCCCGTCCTCTGGTAGATATTCCCACGGGTCGAATTCTTCGCTCCCCACGGGCTGAGATAGGGTGATGATATTCTGATATTCACCGCCGGCACCACACAGCCACGGTCGAAACAGTGTAATCGGGTGCCGAGAACATTTTGGTTATGGCGATCAAAAGCTTAATTTCCAAGGACACTTCCTCAGATTTACTTTCAAACTAATAACTTGACGCTGACCGCAACATTCTGAACAGTGTATAAAAATTGTAGATTTGCATAGAAAAATAAGTATTTATAAAAAATATGCGTGAATAAATTACATCTCCAACTAATATACCTAACTAAGCCAGCAATAAATACAATAAGCAAATACAAATACTATAATGTTATGAAAACTGCACTGAAAATAGCTTAAAAGCACATACATAAACATCTACAGCAAATAAAAATAATCAAATACAATTTTCATAACACCCTGTATAGAAAAGTCAAACTAATAGAGCACCATTGTAGAAGTATGAGCACTGATTAGCCATACATATAAATTTATATATTAAGTATTTCGTCGCTATACCACATAATGTATCTACACAGTTAACACATATACTATCAATTTTAGTTATTAATACGAACTAATCTCTATACCTTTATATTAGGAAATATGAAGGAAAGAGAAATCTTATTTACTACACGCCAATTTATCTATGACATTGACTTCACGTAGAAACTCTGGGGTTTAAAGGACATCATAACATTCGAAGGAAGAAAGTACTGCCGTGCATATGCTAAAGTGCCGTTACAAATTAAAATGTGTAATGGTAAATGCTGCTTTATTAAACAGTCTTAAAGTATGATTTGCCTTGATAGTTGCTGTTGTGTTACGGCGAATTAGTGATTGCACGTCAGAGCACTCATCTTTACGCATCATATATAATGTCAAGCGGATTGATGGCAACGGTGGGATATTGTTGACTGGATTGCCGTCCCGGTAGTATACCCGAGTTTAGCATATACACTGAAGCACTGTCATGATTGATGACCATGAGCATTATTATTATTATTAAACAAATTAGTACTTTAAGCAATGTTTCTAGAATGTAGACGTAGATGATTTCCTAACCAGAAATCATCATTGAGATCATTATTTATACTCCCCATAGTTATTACGTGAAACCAATTAATTGATGACTCATGTAACATTTATTTGTAGCATTAGTAACGTTTACTTGTAAAATGTTTCTCGATTAGTAACATATTGTTGGTTGGTAACATGTTTCTCAATTAGTTACATGTTTCTCCATTAGAAACATGTTTCACAATTAGTAACATATTTCTCGATAAATATCTTACATTGTAATAAAGACTTCAAATAGGAGGGGGTGGACATTAGAATGGAATACAACAAGCTGTGTAGGAGGAGGTATTAACGAAAATCTATTTGAAAGTCCCATTGTTAAAATGTCCGCTCATCACTGTGTAATGGATCCGAGTGGTATAATGTTTCTATGACCGTATAGATCCGGCTGAATTTATTTTTGGAAGCATTGCGGATTATTGCAGACCTGCAACTTCACAAAACCCTACAAGAAAAGTCGACATTGGAGACACAATGGTAATTTATTAAATAAAACAATAATTTGACAGACGCCAAAACAACATGGCTGCTATAACCTATCAAAATTAATCAATTGAAATTGATAGTTACAAATTAGTAGCTTGTATAGTTACAATGTTACTAAAGTAGTAAAAAGTAGTTTCACTTAATGATCCCAAAAATTTAATTGAAGTGATATAATATTATAATAACCAGAAGTATCATACAATTAATAACATAGTATGTTAATTGTATAGTTTAGCATTATATACATTTTTGAAGGGTTCGAAAAAGTAAATGTCGAGTAACTTGTAATGTTACAAAAGGAGTGATACAATCGTTACAAGCAAATGATGCATAAGTCATCAAACACTTAGCCTTAGGAGGTTAGTCAAATAGTTACTACAGATTGAGATAATGTCATAAAAATACACATTTTTGTCTATTAGTAGCGGAATACGAGAGAAAATTATCATTACGATAATTTTAAAGATTAAATAATAAACGTAACTGAAGCAAAAGGCCATACCTTTTGCTTCAGTTACGTATTAATAAGAAAATTACATTTCTATGCTTTATATATCTGCGTTCATCTATTATACTATACACCGAATAATTTCCACCGATCAGACACTTAAAAAACTAAACATGTAACAGCTAAAGACATGACTTAGATTTGTGTACCTTTAGTTGCAATTTACACTTACAATCCTATAAGAACTCATTGAAAAATATTCACATAATCTTGTTAGTCCAATGTACGAATATTCACAATAACCGTGTCGAAGATCATTGACCGAGTATTCACATAGATAATCTGTAAAAAAAACCACTGAACTGATAATTTTGTAATATACCAGTTAACGAATATTCACATACATAATTTTGTAATACATATACCAGTTAACGAATATTCACATAGCTTATATACATACAATACCATTTATCGAATCCTAATAATATTATAAATGCGAAAATTTGTACCGAATAGATTTGGAGAAACTTTATAGTAATGCAGCTTATATATCTGAATAACATATAGGCTATAATTTATAAAGTTTAATGCGGGTAAAAGCGTGCAACGAATATTCACACAAATCGTGTAAAAGACTATTGAACAAATATTTAAACAGACAGTCTTGTACACGATCATGAAACAAATATTAGTTATAAACGACATATATTTTTGGAAACGACCATTGTACCAATATACACATAGACTCTTGTAAAATACTATCTAGTTGAGACTATGGAACGAATATGCACGTAGACTCATGTATAACACCGTTAAAAGGATATTTACAAAGATAGTCTTATAAAAGGCTATTTAAAGAGTATACGCTTAAACACTCTTGCAAAAGACCATTGAACGAATATCCACATAGACAGTTTTAAAATACCATTGAACGCATATTTACAAAGATACTCTAGTAAAGACCATTGAACGAATATTCACAACAAACAATTACATCGATAATTTTGTAAGAACAATGATAGTATTCAGCCACGTCTTAGGTTCAGTTAGTGAGTCTCATTTTTTAGTAATACAATTCTAACGCCACTTTTTTCTAACCTCCATATAAACTACACACACAAATAAATGGCGTTCTTAGTCCTCAATCCTTTTAGGCTCACGTTTATATACACTTACTATGCATATAACTAGCCTATATTAATAAAATGCGTGTAAAACTGAACACAATCTATTTTAGGTCTTATTTTCTTTGGTATAGAGTATAATAATATAATTACTTGCTAACAAAAATCACTGCAATCTAATTTGTTAAATATCGACTAGATGACAAAATGTTTATGACGGTTAACCATTTTTTTCTTTGTTTTCTTTAATAAATTCGAAAGAAGAATTTGACAGAAAATGTTACCATAATAAACTTGAAATTTTTACTTTATACAACTCACATACTACATCATATTAGTAACTATGAAAGTAATTCTCTGTTTATATAATTGATAAATGAGCTTCATGTACTGGCAATACCATTACAAATTTACTTAGTATCTGTTTAATTTTGGCCTTTTCTACCATTTAAAACTACTATTTCGAAATTTGTTATCGGTCAAAAGTCTATATTCCCTATAGTTCTGAGCATTATGAATATATCTCTACCACTTAGTACATGAGGAGATTTTATGAAAACTGGAAAATAACACGTAACTCACAACTTATACGGCCAACATGATTTAGTTTGTTACTAGCGATTTTCCATTTTTCATTAATATATATATATGCCAAAATATCTTTGGTTTTTCACTTTTGGTATCGATAAAAATTGTAAGAAAAATCGAGAAACGGCTATAATTTAAATGTAGGCAGTGCTTGAGATTGGATTGTCTTTCCTCATTGTAGATCATAATAATATATTTATTTATGGCAACGGCAAAAAGAGACAGAATCCGATAGATTAAATTTTCTGTATACTGTTTTCTATTCTAGTGGATAATTCTAATTGGATAAATATGTCCACAGGCATAGTTCTTAGACGAAGCGTACACTCAATTCCTTAATAGTTTTACTTAGTTCTTTATGCCGATTATATTATTTAGAACAAACATATTCATATTATGTCATACATATGTATATTGTGAAACATGAACAATATCTCCCTACTAAGGTGCTCAGTCATATATAAATACACCAATGTAAAAAGAAACGCCATTTAAACAACTTGTAGAACATCAGTTAATGTAATTTAACTCCTTGGCTAACTATAAACTTTACTTAAGAGGCCTATTACAGTCCACTAGCGCCGCCAATCGAAAAAATGTCATAACTCGTAAATAGAATCAAAAATACAAAATATGTTCTATTATTACTGTAGAAAAGGCAATAACGTAATTTTATAACACATTGTTAACACTTAAAATATAGCTGTTTAGCTAAATCGTGCATTTGTAACAAAAACGGCCGTTTATGTTTTGAATGCACGATTTAGCTAAACAGCTATATTTCAAGTGTTGATAAGGTGTTATACAATTACGTTATTGCCTTTTCCACAGTAATAATAGAACATATTTTGTATTTTTGATTCTATTTACGAGTTATGACATTTTTTCGATTGGCGGCGCTAGTGGACTGTAATAGGCCTCTTAAACTAAAAAAAAATAAACTAGAAAAACCTAAATTAATATCGCCGACGGAAGGCGAACCTGGACCTTCCACTAATCCAGAGGATGCCTTGCCACAACCTTGTTCCATAAACAAGGCCGACATATATAATGCTTATATTTGACACTTTAAACCATTTTTATTAGTGAATCTGTATCCAGGTAAACAAATTCCTCATATTCTCAAGATGTACATTTGAAAAATAGATTGCACTGCCAAATGCCATAATGAATATGTCAATTTAATACACCAATTACTAGTTAAACACACAATTAACTCCCAACCTCAGTACCCTAATTTCAAAGGGCAAAAACGGACCACTATTTCCATTTCTACAGATTAAATTAAACACTTCTACTACATACAGAACCATTTAACATAGACATACAACTACATGCCGAAGAATCAATAAACACCGAGGGGTTTTCATTTGTAGACCGTTCTTTATAAACTTTGTTATTCCAGACCATTAAATAAACCGATCTCTGTTAACAAACATTAACCATTCATAATTTAACCATTATATATTAACCAGACCATACCAAACACCCTTTATTTACTTACCAGACTATACCAAACACAGCTATACCAAAGCAATTCTTTGCAATTTGTTGCATTATCGGACCAGACCACCTTTTAACTTTTTCTGATTTCGGAGGTGAAATGGCAATATCTATTAACTGCGTTATTTAAATTTGACCTTAAAGTAACTGATCTAAGATCATTTCCCTTTTTTAGTGAAAAGTATGTGAGTGAAGACAATGCTGAATCCTAACTACTAAATTAAGTTTTCATCCGATTCTTTTTTATTGAAATAGTGGCGTGAATTTCCTAAAAAAATGTTTAATGCATGCTCCAGAATGCCAATACATACTTGTAGGATTAAAAGTGAACGGACGGCTTTTTTGAAGTAAAACTTATCGACACACGATTGACTTGTGGACTAAGATGGTGTTGGGTAACGAGGGCTTTACGAAAAGATGGGCGAGGCGAAGGGGAATCGAGAGAGAGATTGTTAGTGAAGATAGAAAGAGAGAGAGAAGAAGAAGAAGTACACTTTATAGCAAAAATAAGTAATACAAAACACTAGAAACAACACGAAAATTAGCTTGTTTTAATGCAATTGGCGGCCTTATCGCTAAAAGCGATCTCTTCCAGGAGAGTTACATTTCGTATATTACTGAAAGGGCTAGAGAGAGGTGCGAGCACACATTTACTTTCTCCCTTTCTCTCATTTCCAGTTACGTTTGAAGTTTTACTTCAGTCGTGTGGTTTAAAACCCGATCGTTTTTTTATGAATGTGCAGCTTTATTTTATCATAGACTATCATTGATATTTTTTTTGTCTATGGTAGCCGGCCGGACATATACATCTTTGGAATGAACGTTGAACAAGCCGCATTCTAAAATATTCATTCATATAAAAGTAAAGAAGCTATTTGTCAGATTAATTACAAACTTTATTTTCTCTACTCGTCGATTCCCACATACTTAACAATAAATATTTAATTAATAACTAGGAATGGTATTTCTCCTACAATATGTTGTTTTTAAAGTTGTTAGACGTTGCCGATTCACCGTCGATATCTTACTTGTCAAATAAACACACTTTTCCACGCTTTGACACGCTTTTCCAACATTTTCAGACTGCATTACCAGACTACAAACCATACATTTTTCCAGACCATATCTTTTACCAATACGAAATCATTTCCTTTCGAGATCATTAGATCAAACTTTAACAATACAATATTAGACCAATTCTTCCCATGAAAAGTCTTTCTTTGACTAGCAACGATCAAACATAAATCTATCAAATGTAGAACATTACGCCTCCTACGCATTATGCAGCTAGCCGCAATGCGGCCAGCCGTGCGGCTGACCATACTCAGATGTTTGTACGAGAAAGTAGTTTTTATTCACACTGTGATGCGGCAGCCGGTCAGCAATGTTGACTGCTGACGGCTGACCGCATTCCGGCTAACCGCATAGTGCATAGTAGACCTTAGATTACCACTTTTAAAAATCCAGACAAGCTTTGGCGGAATGTATTAATTCAATTTGTTTCTTAATTAGCCCAAGCCATAACGACTTTGGAGAAAGGTACAAACAGTGCAGTATTCTGTGGTTGTGTGAGGAAGTATCTCCTGCCGCAGTATATGCCGTCGTTCCGGGGCAGGCCAGGGTACAGGCTGTGTTGGAACTCTGCTCCTATTACCACACTGCTCGTGGCTGTGGTGCCGCCGGCTAGGCCCACATATCTGTACAATAAGAATATTTTGATAAATCACAGGCAAATAGGGAATAATCTGGAGATGCGTTTCCTTTGATCAAATATGACAATATAGATGTAATTTAAGTAATTAATTAATATATTGTACATCAAAAAATATTACATACTATGAATATGTTACCAAGATTGTACAAATGGCGGTCTTATCGCTAGGTAGGATTTCTTCCAGGCAACCGTAGAATGGACGAGAAATGAAGAAAAGGCAGTTGGGTATTTGTTGGCATAATTAACAAAAAGGAATTCTTATTTTTGAACTTAACAAAAAAACCTTTAAAATAAAATTAAGACTTATTTAGAACCCCTGCAGAAAAAATACAATAGCAAAACCAACGGAGTGGAGAACAACATTGTTTAAATTAATTATATAGAAAAGCCGTTATTCATGATATGGGAACGCCGTAATAAATTATATGCGAAGGCAGTTATTAACTCCATTGGAAAACCGAAATTAATTCTATTGGCATGCCGTAATTACAATTTGGAACCACTACAGAAAAAATACAACAGCAAAACCCAAGGCAGTCGCGGACAACATTTTTGTAATTATTTTTTTATGCTGGTTGGTTTGGCACCTGATTGTAAGTGAAGATGTGGTCAAAGGTGGACCGTGCGTACCCATAAGATGCCTGTTCACTCTAGCCTTGAATAGACCCATGTTGTATGAGTCTGGAAACACGTCATTCGGGAGGGTGTTCCACTGCTTAGTCGTGCGTATGGTGAAGGAGGAAGACCGACGCCTAGTAGTCCGATGAAAAAAGGGGGTAGGAGGGATAAGTTCATGGAGCTCTTGAGCGCATTCTCCATGAAACAGCCTATAGAAAACCGATAAGCTTGCAACCTGACGCCTATGATCCAAGCTTGCAGCTTTTTATTTGTTAGGTCTGTGTCATCGATTATCCTGCGAGCGCGTCTGTCTATTGAATCCAAAGAGGCCAGCTGATATTTTGAAGAGCCATCCCAAAGATGAGAGCAGTACTCCATGCAGGGTCGGACTTGAGCTTTGTACAAATTTAAAAGCTGTTCCTTCGTGAAGTACCGTCTCACCTTATTAAGGAGCTTCTTAGCAGAGGCCTTAGCTTTAGACTCGATATGGGTACAGACACATCACGAAATGTGGAGTCCGATAGAACGGGGTCTTCTAGGCGGAAAAAAGACATGCCTGTGTTTTCGTGGCGTAGAACGCGACCCTGTTTACGATACCCCAATCAGATATAACCTGGAGGATCGAGTTCATGGAAAAGCCGTTATTCATGATTTATGGGGACGCCGTAGTTAATTATATGAGAAGGCAGTTAACTCTATTGGGAAGCCGAAATTGATTATACAGGGACGCTGCAATTATACCGGATGTAACATAATTATGTTTCATAAGTTATGACTTTACCTCACACGTCCCACAGCGATCCGTCCTTGCGGTGTGATAACCTTCACGGTATGTCCAAGGCGCAGGTGTCGTGGTCCAGCAGGGATGTAGGGTTGTCCTGTGGCACCACTCGCTTTCTCCACTGTGGATATCATGAAGAACATGAAGTCATGTTTAAATTGATTTGAAAATTTACAATGTTTTATTATTATTATTAAATTACTCTTTAGTCGATACACTTGCGGTCTAATTATTTACACACGGCCATCTGATCCCAAACTAAGCAGAGCTTGGACTATGGAAACCTGATAACTGATATACTACATATACTAATTTTCTTTTGTAAATACATACTTATATAGATAATTACACCCAGACTCAGGACACACAAGACATGTTCATGCGCATAAATATATGTCCTGGGTGGAAATCGAACCCACGAGCTCCGGCGTGAAAAGCAAGCATTTGCCAACCACGCCAACAGACCGCAAGTTTATTCGCAGTGATCAAGATATTTCGCTACTACCTCTGCATCCATATGCGGCTTCCAGACGTTTTTTTTTAGAGACCACGCCCCGCACTAGGGAATCTAATCCCTGTATCGCGGGGAACTTTACAAACATATAATAGACGGACACAAATTACATCCACACTCCGTATTACTATTTATGGATCACACAAATAGTTGTCGGGCGCGGGAATTGAACCCGGGTCACGACGCGGCGAGGCGACTGTCTTAGCCGCTGCGCCACACGTGCAGTCGGTCGTTGCTTGGTGTCCATTGCGTGTTTGTTTAGTCCTCGGTCACGTGCTAATTTCAAATCAAGTATCTAAATGAGTTGAATTAAATCTACTTTTTAATTCAACTCATTTAGATACTAGAACTAGACCAAAATTGCTTGAATATATCAAATATTCAAGCAATTTTGTTGGAGGTTCCATAACACTGAACTGGCAGCATTCTATGTTTAAATAAGTAATAATAATATCCTGGGACATTATACAACCACGGCCATCTGATCCCAAACTAAGCAGAGCTTATACTATGGAAACCAGATAACTGATATATTTCATATATAGACCAGGGTCGATAATTTTTAAAACAAAAAAAAATAATAGTAGGATGAAACCCATTAGAAAAGGAGGGGAATATTATAAAAATGAAAGGAAAAATAATTTACGGGCGATCTGAGTTCGGGAAGGGGATGGGGGTGAGTTTTTAAGGGTAAAAAATGGTTTTTCTCGATTTCCGGCAAAACTAAAAGTCCTATCGAAAAAAGTCAAATAGTAAAGTTGTAGGTAATAAAAAGATCTAAAACTATTGTATTAACACTTTTTTCACATAACCTAAAATTTATGTGAAAACTTAAAAAAACCAAGTTTTTGGTTTTTTATTTTTATCTTTTACATAAATTTTTCTTTTTTAACGAAATTTGGTGAAAACTTACTTTATTATGTCCCAAATACGCTGTAATTTATTTGATTAAAAATATTTATTTTTTCACCTTATTTTGAATTAATATCGAAAAAACACCCTAATTTTCAATCGAAAAGTCACCCGTCAAAATATCATCTTTTTTCAAAAAGTTGGTATGTTTTCTGTTCATTGAAATCTCTACTTTCCGATGGTGAAAAAAAATATATATGTACCTATAGTAAATCTTCTCAGAAAATGCAAAAAAAAATCGATATCTTTTCTTAATTACTATAAAAAATTATTAGCTATTTATTAAAATTAACACTTTAATTACTCAAAAAACATTAGATTACATGTAACATTGATAAAAAAAAATTGCAAATAAAAATATACTACTATAATTAACAAACAAATAAGTTAATAAAATTAATATTTAATAAGATATCTACAATATTTGGAGTAAGTTGTCGAATCTTCTTTAAATTATATGCGTAGATGTCTATTTATATTTTAAGATAAAGTATATACCTGAGTGACCTACGAAAAATAGTAGCCCATCAAAAGGTATTTCATGGAGAAGTGGGAAAGGGGCTAGGCGGGTCTGGGTCTTACTACATACATACTAATAATAATCTCCTTAATTTTGCACAAACAAATTTAGTTAATCCCATAAAAAATATATATTTCAAAATACATAAAAATATATTAAAAATCTATAAAAAATATATAAAATATATATCGTAAATATATTTTTAATAACAAACGTTTGGCCGATTTTCAAATATATTTTATGCATTTCAAATATATTTCAGATATATTCAAAATTTCATATATTTTGAACATCAGATTGATATACATGAAAATCAGCCAAAAGTTAGTTATTAAAAATATATTTACTATACATATTTTTTATATATTTATACATTTAAAATAGATTTTTAATATATTTATAATATATTTTTTATACATTTGGACATGTATTTCTTTAATATTTTGTTGTTTAAAAATATATATAATATAGAATAAAGTATCTACATTTAATTGTACGATTTACATTTATATTTATATATAATGAGATTTTCTATGACATAAATGTAATTAGCATTAAATAAATCAACTTTTTAATTGAAACAAATTGCAGCAATCACATTTTTAGATGATTTTTTTCATAATAAATAAAAAAAATCGAAATTATTTTCGATTTTTTGCATTTTCTGAGAAAATTTACTACAGTAACATATATATATTTTTTTTCACCATCGGAAAGAAGAGATTTCAACGAACAGGAAACATACCAACTTTTTGAAAAAAGCTGATATTTTGACGAGTGACTTTTCGATTGAAAATTAGGGTGTTTTTTCGATATTAATTCAAAATAAGGTGAAAAAAATAAATATTTTTAATCAAATAAATTACAGCGTATTTGGGACATAAAAAGGTAAGTTTTCACCAAATTTTGTTAAAAAAGAAAAATTAATGTAAAAGATAAAAATAAAAAACCAAACACTTGGTTTTTTTAAGTTTTCACATAAATTTTAGGTTATGTGAAAAAAGTGTAAATACAAAAGTTTTAGATCTTTTTATTACCTACAACTTTGCCGTTTGACTTTTTTCGATACGACTTTTAGTTTTGCCGGAAATCGAGAAAAACCGTTTTTTACCCTTAAAACCACACCCCCATCCCCTTCCCGACCTCAGATCGCCGGTAAATTATTTTTCCTTTCATTTTTATAATATTCCCCTCCTTTTCTAATGGGTTTCATCCTACTATTATTTTTTTTCACTTTTTATTAATTTTAAACGCTTCTACCCTGGTCTAATACTACTTTTCATTTAATTATATCTGCCATATTAGGCGTGTTTGACCTTGTTGGTTGACAATACGTCGAACTGAATAAAACTGTCTTGTCTGTGATGTGTGTTTTATATAATAAAACTATATTAGGTACTCCAATTACCTACAAATTTTATCATCAACGAGTCTAAAACGTTGTAATATGTATTTGTTCACGCGAGAACGTGACGTCATACAAGTGGCCGGCCTACCGACGTTAGTTCAGGTTTTTGCCACGGAGCGGAGGGCGCCTTAAGCTCGCGGCGTGCAAGTGCAAAGTGGGAACGCCATCACCGGCTTAAGAAGCGGCGTAGGAGTTCCCAATGCTTCAATCCAGATATCCAGGTACGACATCACCCAAAGACGACCCCACTGACTTTCAGTCATATTCCTCTCTGCATCGTGTGATACATACATACATAGACTCACGCCTGTTTCCCCGAAGGGTAGGCAGAGACAACGGATTGCCATTTGTCACGATCTTTGCACACCTCTTTTGCCTCGATTACTGTCATTATATTCTTCATACATGTTCGCCGGTTTAGGGTACTTCTGACCTGGCCTTTTTTGATAACGTCTCCGATTTGGTCACAGAATGTTCGACGAGGTCTGCCCCTTCCGGTTGTCCCATTCATACAGGCCAGGTATACTTCTGTGATCGTGTGATCATCCTCCGTATACTCGAGGCGGTTATAGCATTAATACATAATTTAGCTTATGATATCAATAATAATTATAATCTCATACCTGATGATAGTTCCTTGAACGATAATGACTACCATAAGCAGATTAGACAGTGGGCAAACAATCCACCCGCTACCTATATGTCTAGTCTTCCTACAATCAATGAGTTTATGAATACTGTGAAATCGCTACCTGTTAACAAAGCTTCAGGTGAAGATAAAATATCCAACAAAATGATAATAGAAGCCACAAAACAATCCGGTGATTCAATACTAAAAGTTTTTAATCGTTGCATATCTGAAGGGACTTTTCCGCGTTCTTGGCGCAGCGGTTTTATTCGTATTATACCAAAAAATGGCGATAAACTGCCTGAAGACCCTAAGTCATACCGACCAATAACGTTACTGCCTTCCTTAGGCAAGCTTCTAGAACGACTTATTGTACCGCGATTGCTGCCGGGAGGACCAAAATTTCACGGAAATCAATTTGGTTTTACTGCGGGTAAATCGACAGTGGACGCAGCTATCTCAGTGAGGAAAGCTGTAAACTCGTCCGAATGTAAATACGTTTTGGCCATATTCCTAGATATTTCAGGGGCGTTTGATAATACTTGGTGGCCAATTTTGTTACAAAAACTTAAGTTACGCGGCTGTTACAGTAATATATATTCGATAATCACATCTTATTTCGTACATGGCTCTGCAACTCTTAAGCTTGGTCACTTCAGAGTCACTAAATCGTTAACCATGGGTTGCCCCCAGGGCTCAGTGCTCGCGCCGTATCTCTGGAACTTGGGTTTTGATGACTTCTTGACATTACCCTTGCCATCACGCTGCTCTCTAACGGCATATGCTGACGATGGCCTCTTACTTATACAGGGTAACTCCAGGAGAGAGTTGGAAAATCTGGCTCAAACTTGCTTAAGTATGATAAGTGAATGGGGTAAAAGAAATCGCCTTACATTTGCTCCTCATAAAACCTACCAACTCCTTCTTAAAGGTGAACTAAAATCCCCCCCGGGCGTAAAACTTAATAATGTTACTGTAAAACGCAAAATATCAACCTGTTATTTGGGTTTAGTTTTAGAAAAGAATTTCTCGTTTATAGAACATATTAAATCAGTTGGGGAAAAAGCTAAGCGAAACTTTTTTGCACTCACAAGGATATCGACGGCAACCTGGGGCCTCTCTTTTAATACTCTTAAAATCATTTACGGGGCAACCTATCTTGGGTGTATATGCTATGGCTCGCCTGTGTGGGCTGATAGGGCTACCATCGGAGCTGCTCGCCGTAAATTACTACAAAGCCAGAGGTTGGCGTTGATATTTCTGTGTAAAGCCTATAGAACAGTGAGCACAGAGGCCTTACCTGTCCTAGCGGGTGTACTACCGGTTGATCTTGAAGTACAAAGACGAGCAGCAATGTATTATTCTACGCGCGATAATTTAGAAAATGATTTCTTATCATTACGCGACCGTGCGAAAATAACCAGGCTATTTATGCCAATAGCTGACTTAAATAACGAACTACTAAATGAATGGCAATGTAGATGGAATACGTCAACCAAGGGTCGCCATCTGCACCAGTTCTTTCCGGACGTACGCGAACGGTTAAATAAAACTTGGCTAATCATAGACCATTGTGTTGCACAATTTCTTACCGGACACGGCAATTTTAAAAGTAAATTGTATAGTTTCAAATTAGTATCTTCACCAATCTGTCTGTGCTCAACATCCAGTAACGAATATGAACAAACTGCCCACCACATCCTGTGGGAGTGTGATCTCTGGCAAAATCAGCGTGATATTATGTTAAACAGCTTGCAACCAATATCTGGAGTAGTTTATTATACGGATCTTGTAGCAACAAGGAACAACTTCCGTGCGTTTAAGCGTTTTTGCCATACCTACTATTGGAATCAAATATAACAGCTCACTTAGGACCCTTAAATTGATCCTCGGTGCTTTTGCAGCTGGCTTCTCTAGTTGCAAATCTCTCATTTTATGAGGCTATAGCCTCTTTACATCATTCTGTCTTCCGCTTTGCTCTGGAGGGAAGTGGAACTATTCGTTTTCTAACTCCTCCTTTTTTCTGTTTCTGATTAAATTCGTTGCGGGATCCAAGACAGTTAAAGCGATTCCCCGGGACATGCCTGAGCTTCACCGCTCAGTGTCATTTCATTGTGTGACACTGTTGATCCTGGCTTACAGGAGTTGCAGTGGTGGGTAAGAGGGAGGGACTAGTCCCGTTTAAAAAAAAAAAAAAAAATAATAATTATAATATCCTGGGTCACTATTCACACACGGCCTGAATCTCAAACTAAGCAGAGCTTGTACTATGGAAACCACATAACTGATATATTAAATTTCTTTTGTAAATACCATAAAGTTAGTATACCTACGGAATATAGCAACAAACAAGGGCTGTCAAACGAAACCGAAATAGGATGACATTTGTGTGTGTACAAGTGTTTATGTGTGCGTGTCAATGATGTATCTCATGTCGATTTTTGTATTAATATCGATATCGATAATATTAATCAGTAATGTGTGGTGATGGCATAGAATATCATCACTCCATCTCATCCCGTGAACTGTGGCCATCTTACTGCGATCGCCAAACCGTCTGCCAAGCGTGGCGATAATGGCATATCCCCCCATTCTTTGGGAAGGCTTTGGTCCAGCAGTGAATGTAATTTGGCTGACATGATGATGATGATGAAACAGTCCCAGTGATAGTACTAAAATAGGATGGGATGGGATTTTGCATGGCTGAAACCACGATTCGTGAAGTGAAGTAAGAATATTTAAGAAAAACTCCGAAGAAATTTTAAATAATTTATTTTTCGCATAAGAGTTGTCGGTAGTCGCTTAACTCTTCGCTGTTTGACAATTAAGTGAGCGTATATACTTTGAACGTTTAAAATTAAGATCAAAGATTGTCAATCACTAGATAGGTAATGATATACACGCCTATAGTTAGAAACGCGCGTCCGTCTCAATAAATTCAAATTCTAAATTCATTTATTCCGTAAAAAAAATATACTGTACTGCACTGTGCAGTGCAGGACGTAGCAGCTACTGAAAACACTGCCAGTAAAGTCAGTAGGAAACCTGTTTTTTAATAAAATTTACTTAAGTTTAATTACATATTGTTTGTGTGTTGATCAGAAATGTTGTAATAGGCCCTGCTATACAATTTGGCTTTAATAATTCTTTTGAACTTATTCGTAGACAATTCTCTAATATCATTGGGAGGTTTGTTATAGAATCTTATACATTGTTGCCCAATAAAAGAGTTACTTATTTTGTGGAGATGGGTTCGGATTATGTTGCATAATCTTATGTTGCAATGGTGTATGTATGTATGCAACATAAGATTATTCTTGTATCTATGTTTATACTACAGTTAGGATGTTAACCTCTTTGAACTTTTCTCTTAGACTCTCTCGGGTCAAGATTATAAATGGCTCTAACAGCTTTTTATTGCAATATAAATATGGTGTTAATGTCAGGAGAGCTACCCCAGAGAACTCCATAAGACTATATACTATAAAAATAACTGAAATAAACTATTCTAGCGCAATTATAATGCAAGCGCTAGGCTTGCATTCCGAGGAGGACTCGCAATCGAGTCCTAAATATGTCTTAATAGATATATTTATGAGAATTTGGGATTACTTCCATTTCCAGGGGATTCACATCAAAACATCACATAGGTACTATATCAGTAATACATATTAGTTTACCGCGTGATAGACAGTGGACACGAAATATCGATAACTTGATTCAGCCCTAGTGTAAACAGAAAAATATTTCTTTACACAAAATATTCGTAAATTCTGCTTTATGTGTATTAGATCTTTGCTTCTTACATTAATAAATGTTTATAGAAGATAATGAATACACTTAGTGCCTAAAATTCGAAGTGCATCGGCAAAAATAAATCCTAAATTAGGAGGTGTCGATTTGGAATAATTTACCTGTGAAATGAACAGTTTTCAGGGTTATTTCTCTGTGTTGTACAACAATCTGTCACTGAACAATTCACCATATTTCTGAAGAAATATTTTTCAAAAATATCCACGATTTCACGTAAAATCAGAAAAAACCTCAGGAGTCAAATTCGCAGCGTGCCGATAAGTGCCGGAGAACTGTCAAACAGATGCCAAAAACAGTCCTGTTGCGTCGAATCACGCATCTCTTTTTATCATACAGTGTTGCAGCTAGTGATATTTCGCTCCCTCAGCCCTTTGATGCTCTATTCCGTAGGTATACTAACTTTATGGTAAATACATACTTACATAGATAATTACACCCAGACTCAGAACAGACAGACATGTTCATGCACACAAATATCTGTTCTGAGCGGGAATTGAACCCACTACCAGCGGCTTGAAAGGCAAGCATCTACCACAACCACGCCAACCGGACCGTTAATATCATCGCGAAGTTTGTTGTAGAATCGTATAATGCCCCGTAAATAAGTTACTGATTTTATGTAGACGATTGCAACAAAATTAATGTATTGTAAGGATTTTCAAGATGGCTGAGGTGTCACGTGGGACTTTGCCTTTATATGGCTGAGTCAACAAGTGCCTCTTTCACAGCCTCCGGGGGCCACCCCACACTGAGTCGATGTCGGTTGTAGATCGGCTCCTGCTGGGCCTCACCTAATGGTGTCTCACCCGGTAGGGCCTAGATCTCCCAGCACCGTGAAGAGAGGGGTGGTCAACACAAAACCCCTCTACTGCTGCCCCGGCCTAGGCCGGCTCCTACTACACTCGGCGTAAGCTGTGACCCATCCCTAGGACAACTCGCCGCAGCTTAAAAATTTGCACACCCGAATACCTACCCTTACTTTTACGGGTAGCGATTTATACCTCGGGCAGGGAGCCATCGCTGCAAACCCGATTCCTCCACCCCCGTGAGGGGACGTGAGAAGGCCCGGAACGGCCTCTTTCACTTTGGATCCAGACATCGACGCATGCGGAACTCTGTCGGTTTACGTATCGATTAATGTTCAACCGCAGATAATGTGGTCCTGGGTTCACATCCCGGGTCGAGACAAAAAGTGATTTTGGGATTTTTCCAATGAAATTTTTCAGTATCAGCCCGAAGTCTGGGAGTTGGCGGTATTACACCCCCGTGCCTCGATGAGCACGTAAAGCCGTCGGTCCTATACCTGACCTCTTTCCGGTCGTGTCACTAGTCGTCCCATTTTTTATTGTTTGCGCACACACTTGTGCACTATAATATGTCCTGCGCAATTGGCTAGTCTCCATTGAGATTGGCCGCCGTGGCCGAAATTTGGTCGGGCGGACATTATAATCTTAAGTTCAAGTATAGTGTTTATTGCAGTGTTTACTGTGTATGTCGTTGCAAGTGATTTGTCATAAGAAGATTGTTGTTAATTTCTCTAGGTAATCTAATCCCTGTGTCACGGGGTACTTTACAAACATATAATTGACGGACACAAATTACATTCAGACTCAGAACAATTTATGGGTCACACATATAGCTATCCGGCGCGGGACTCGAACCCGCGACACGAAGCGGCGAGGCTGCTGTCTTAGCCGCTGCGCCACATGTGCAGTATTCTGAAGTGTTAATCTGTATGTGTAATAAAAAAAAACTTTTTTACAATGAAATCCTTTTAATCCCAAAAAGTATTGAATCCCCAGTGATCCCCAGGTGTAACACTCACATTCGAGGGGCGGGGCGTGCAGGTTGTCGATGGAGCGCCGCACGAAGATCTCGGCCTCCTCCAGCAGCTCGTCGTCCGGGTCGTCGCGCCGCACGTCGGGCAGAGAACTACGCCACGCACGCTCTGGAAGAAAAACATTGAGATATGTGAGTACAAAAAGAAAATGTGACTTATTTGCTGGTCGATTTTGTGATCATGATCATTAGTTTTAGAGTATTACTAATAAAACATATAGACATGACTAATCTGTTGAGTAACGTGAACTATCTGTAATATGATTGCTAACATATACTAAATTTAAAATTATAGACTCTGTCTCAAAATGATAATGTTATTGTTTCCATGTTTTATTTGCATCCGTATTATAATCAAAATAATATGCATTCAGACAACCGATCGAGCAGATATTGTGTTTGCCTACTAAATAATTACTTTAAGTGGACCATATCCCATGTATTATTTGCACAAGAAGTTACACTTATTTAATTTTAAGTTATTTTGCGTTAACCATAGAAATAAAGAAGACGTTAACTTCGTCAAGACACTTAAATAAATTTAGACTTTTGCTACGATGCAATTAAGTTATGTATGTATTGTCACACTCGCCCCAGTTTACCACGAGAGGTACAGCACCACGGATTTCAAGCGGAGATTATAAATTAAATTAAAATTCATAAGTTACTTGTGCAGAATATAAGTTATTTTACAGGATTATACGTTTTATATTAATTTACATGACAGTTTATCTAACATCTCTGTCTGTCTCTTTTTCTCTTATAGAAAGCAAGCCAGATATTTCCGTTTCGTCTTTCTATTTCGCATTGAACAGTGTGGTGACGCGACGATTATTTTTGTTGAGTGTATACAGGTTTTTTGTACATAATAAATAATAAAAAATAATAACAATAATGAATCCTGACAGTGTTTCTACACAAGTTTCGGGAATTTCGTTCCATCCGGGTGTCCCTTGACACTATTTTGATTTTACCTTGAAGTCCTAAAAAGATGTTGTATAGGAGGGTAATATTAGGTAATACCATTACAGTATTTTATTTATCTAACAACTATCCATATCTTTTTCATTCGGACCATTACAATTTCGCTCCATATCTCTTCTGCCTCTTGGTAAAACAATTCTGATCGCTATACAGACTTGGCTGACGTAGTTGTAGCTCTGAATTTAAAGTGCGGATAGTACCAGGCGTGCTAACTAACCTCTGAAGGGCATGTAGACATGTTGAGGCGTCCAGTCGTTGCTCCTGTCTATACTGAGGCACGGAGAGCGGTACGACGAGCCGCGAGACAAAAATCTGTTTAAAAAAATTTAAGTAATATTACGTGTTGATTTCATCATGCTGGACATAGGCCCCCCACAAAGTTTTCTAGCGTTGCCATTTGAGGCTTAAAGGCATTTGCTGTAGTCGCCATAAAGACACCATGCTTGTCTTGCGAGTTTAAGACTGCAATTACGTGGTAGCTAGTACACAGTTGGCGCTGCTGCCAGAATACCTGGTGTATCCCTTAGTCGCCTTTTAAAGACACCCACGGGATGGTATGGGATGACCTTGTAATTGTTTCTGGGTCGGACACATATATATAAGTACGCGTTCAATGCGTTCATTTTATACAATCACGAGTTAATATTTTCATAAAATGATGAGTTATATAAAGACATAAACAAGTAATAAGTGTAATAATAGATTTCTTTTGGAAGTTCCTTACCGCGCGTTGCGAAAGGAGGCTAGAAGGATAAATTTAAGACCAAAAGTTGTAACGACACTTTTTGCTTCCTTTTTTTATTACTAAATTTGAGCCTACTGATTAAGTTTATATTACACTAGCTGACCCGACAGACCTTGTCCTGTCTTAACGATGACTATTAACGCACGCTATCTGTCAATACTATGTCAAATAAAAACAAGTTACATTAAAAAAGGTTATATTGTCCAAAGCGCTAAGGTTAGATTAGAAATAATATTTGGTTGTGAAGTATTCTTAAATTTTCTTATTTTCCGCGCAATTTTAAATTCTTTTTTTTACATAAGAACCTTCTCCTGACAATAACAAACACAATAAAAAAAGAAATAGTGAAATCGGTCCAGCCGTTCACGCGTGATGTCGTGACAACGGAAAACGGGTTTCATTTTTATATATATATAGATAGATTATATTTGTTAATAATAAATAAAATATTATTTTAAATAAAAAAATATATATATTACAATTCCTTCACTAATTAATCGAAAGGAAATTCGTTCCATCCGGGTGTCCCATGACACCTCTCAAGTTTATTTATTTTATGTTGTTAAAATAAAGAGTAGGTCTTTTGATTTTAAACTCTAAATTAACAGGAGTAAGGCAAATGAAAATTCCTTAATGTAAGTTTAATTCATTTTTTGTATGTTTATTTGTAACGGATAAACTCAAAAATTACTTCACTGATTTCAAATACTCTCCACGTCTAGAAGATACTTTATCAGCGAGTATCATGGGAGTTATTTGATATTAAATAAAACTAAATATCCCTATGATAATTTCAAGAATGTAACCAAAGGTATAACAGTCCAGATAGGCTGGTGGTTGAACCGGTGGACTGTAAATCGTGGTCTCGAGTAGAAACGAAAGGTACCAAAATCACTGACATTTCAAATTCATGTGCGTATTAAAAAAATATTATGTCGTACCTAAAACGGTGGAGGAAAGCATCGTGAGGAAAGCTGTAAGCCTGAGAGTACACTACAATGTTCTTTATGGCAAATGAAGACTTCAGATGCTATCAAGAATATTTTGGAGAACTCGCATAGGCCAGCGTGGTGGATTATGGCTTAAGTCCTAGCAATATCTAGTTAAGCAATTAGGCTCGCGGTCAGTCCATAGATGGGTGGCCACCATAGTGGTTTAATCTCCGAGCGTCTCCGTGCTTCGAAAGGCACGTTATGCTGTCGGTCCCGGTTGTAGTCATTAGACATTCGTTAAGTCATGTCAGAGGCCTACTGGGCAGCTTAAACTACTCTGACACTAGGGTAACCACTGCCCATACGATAAGTAAATAAGTATCTGCCCACAGGTAAACGTAAGTTGAGACTAAGCAAAGGGCTTTGATATTTCCAATAAGTACTAACTTAGAGGTGCTAGTAGTGATGGAGTCGTCGGAAGCTGGCGGACGCTTGCTCAGCGCCCATACCGGGTCCGCAGACCGGGATAACTCCGGGACCATGGACGTGAAACCTGGATAAACAGATAATTCATATCAGTCCACAGTTACGGTATCTTTAGAAGGAATACAACGCTAACATTAAATGTGCCCAAAAAAGTTATCATTATCATCATGTCAGCAAAAAGACGTCCACTGCTGGACTGCCACTATCACGACGCTTGGTAGATAGGTTGGCGATCGCAGTATTATAGTCATTAGTACTCCGAGAAAGAACAGCATCTCTCTCTTATAATAATAACAATAATTATAATACCTCGTCATAATAATAATACCTTAATATAGACAGAACCATTGACAATATGTAGTAAAAATATTAGACTTAAACTAGATAATTAAACATAATCTCTTGACAATAACTTGATACGAGCTCGCTAAATATCATTGCTATAATAAAATAAATTTTATAAATGTTTTCATACAATCAATACAATGTGTACCTAAATATCTATCTTACTAGAAATAATAATGTATACGACTATATTACTACAAACATGTTCTGACTATTTACAAGCGCTTTTTTAAAGTCTACGTGAATAAAAACCTTTTTTATTTTATTATATATTTATCTCTGAGCACAAGTCTCTTCTCTGGAAGATATTTCCTCAAACGACTTCCACGGGATGAGATCGGATGGTAATACTCGTCACCACAAGGCATAATCAAAATATATACATGTGTATAGTAATAGATAGTCATCGGAAAATATAATTAATTTCAACACTTAATACTAGTTATAAAATGAGCATACATTATTTTCGGATAACAATTTCTGATGGAGTTTACCGCGATACAAATGAATAAAAATATTTAAAGAAGAAAATATTGGAAATAAAATAAATTCATATGTTATTTATAACACAAATATAAAAGAAAAAAGAAAAAGCCGTTTTATATAAAGTTTCGATCGTATGTTTCAACAATTCTTAAAACAAGTCAGTAAACTAGTTCTTATATTCAATATATGATCAACTTTACGAGCTCTCCAAGATACGGGCGCAGAAGACCGACAATTTTAAACTCCGGACTACCACTGGACTGTTTTTCTTGAGAAAAACTCTCAATGTCAAGACTCGAGATGGCTACTGGACCGTTTTTCTTGGGAGAAACTCTCAATCTTAATAACTCTTTATCGCCCGATTTTTGTTATGATCGCGGTACCTCATTTAAACGGAAAAACAAGTTACCATCCAACGAATCACTCATTAACGTACCGATATCACTCAACATGACTCGTCGAGCCTCGTCGCTGCGCGCTGGTGGGGGGATGTTCCTGATCCCGGGCACGGTGAGGCGACGAGACCCTGCTCCTACACGGCTCGGCACCGTGGGCACATGTGTTGTTGGCATTGGGATCTAAACGGACACAAACGAACAAATAGTTAAGCAAAATTGAACGACCGTCATAATAGAAGAACTTATATAAATAAATACATATCCTGGGACCACTAACACATTGCTATCTGATCCCAAATTAGGCATAGCATGTACTAACCGTAACCGCTGAACATCTATACATATAATAAAATCGTAGGAAAGCCAAAACTGTACATTGAATATGTTTTTAAAAGAATACTTGGGGCGTGATCTACAATCGAAATCGAAACCAAAGTTATAGTTTTCAGAATGTTTGTCTGTTTGTCTGTATGTGTCCGGGCTAAACTCAAAAAGTACTGCATAGATTTACTTCAAATTTTGCATGAATATTACTAAGAGTTCGAGTCAACATATAGGCTACATATTATCACGCTATCAGCTACGGGAGAGGAGCTGTGATAATTTATAAAGTTTAACGCGGGTAAAACCGCGGGGCACAGCTAGTACTATATATTTGTAAATGCATACATATTATAGATACATTAGATCCAGACCAAGTACTGCTGTGTGGAGACGGCGGTGAATATCAGAATATCATCACCCCATCTCATTCCGTGGGGGACGTAGAAGTCGACCCGAGGGAAAATCTACCAGAGGACGGGCAGCAGCGTCCTCCTGTGTGCTATGACCATCTTTCTGCGATCGCCAACCCGTCTGCCAAGCGTGGCAATTATGGCATATTCCCCACGATGATTCTTGGGGGAGGCTTGTCAAAAAGTTGAGTTCCTTTAGCTGTAATGATTTATTCATTGACAGTATAAATAATCGTGCTCATCACACAAAGATTTGTCCTGGGTGGGGATCGAACCCACGACCTCCAGCTTAACAGTTAGGGACACTTCTTCTTCTTCATCATCTTAACGTGTCGATACGAATTAAATCTGATCTTGCCAAAATTGGGCAACGCTGACCGCTTTGTCTAAAGCGTTATACGACTCCTGAAAGGAACAGGAGACTGGATAGGAGGGCCAATCAGATAAATGTGCCATATTTTGGGGTGTCACCCCGTACTCGCCGATGTTTTGTGATGTGGGAATGTAACCCCATTTGCGCATGTTTTCTTTGGATCTACCAACCTGGGTACGTAGTCTATTAAGAGTCCTCCAGGTTGGCCATGGCAGATTATGTCCCGGAGGTAATTTTTCCTTTGGCGGGACAAACAAAGGAGGAGCAAATTTAACTCGCCATAAGGTTGCCCTCGCTTTTTGTGCATCGATCGTAGCTGTGGTAGTGACTAGGAAACTTTTACGTCTTACTGAATACTAACGACTTAGACAAGCATGCCAGATGGTGCAATAAAGTGCCATTCTGGGGATTTAAGAACACACCCTCATAAGTAATCCTAAATCTGGGTTCAGTGTGTCATCGTACCTTATGAGCGAGGTAACCATCCGAGCTCCACCTGTTTGGAAGAGCGCACACGTCAGTCTGCGCTCCACTCTCGCGGCGCGAAGCCGTCGAGTCGCGCAACACCGGTCGCAGGCGAGCGCCTGCTTTAAACGGGCCCGGGGGGCGAGACACACCCCGGTGTTGTGCCGGTCTGCAGTAAACATGAACAAATTAAATCTGACTGAGACAACTTATGGCGATTTTCCATTACTCAGCAAATAATAATAGCCTGGGACAGTATTCATACCCTGCCATCTGATCCTTAACTAAGCAGAACTTGTACATACTATGGAAACCAGCTAACTGATCTATACTAATATTATAAAGAGGTAACGTTTGTGAGTTTGTGACGTTGTAAGGGGTAATCTCTGGATTTATTGAACGGATTTTCTAAATTATTTCACCAATAGAAAGCTACGTTATTGTGGAGTGTCACAGGCTATGAAAAATTCCAAAATTAATAACCCATCTTTACTTAAACTTGAATAATGTAATCCAAGTTGCGGGACAAACGGGAAGGGACAAAAATATTTGTAACGCGGAACGAAGTCCGCGGGCACTGCTAGTATACTTATATAGATAATAACACCCAGACTCAGGATAAACAGACAGAATGTTCATGCACACTAATATCTGTCCTGCGTGAGCATCGAACCCACAACCTGCGGGAGGAAAGACAAGCATTTCGCCAACCGGCCCCTCAAATCTGAATATATTTTAAAGATGTGGTGAATGAGTAGCAATGGAAGACGTTTGTTTATAACTTTGGACTGGAAAATAATTAAATGTAATTTTCGTAGATTTGATCCAGTATACTTTGTACAAACTGCATAAAATTCAGGACACTAAAATGCTATAAATCGTTTTGTAAAAATACTATGTAAAATAATTTCTTCAAATGATTTACCTGTATTGGAATGGATTTGGACAAGTGTTTCTCCTCACGTTCAAATTGGCGGTCAAATCTTCCTCCGACGTTCCGCACTTCGAAATATCCGTTTCTGCAAACACCGAGTACCTGTGTCCTAGATACACGTTACGTTGAAAACTATCCACACTTTCATCTCTATGGAGGATGTCTATGCTGGACCCGAGTTCGAAGCTTGAGGATTTTGTATTGTCGAAGCTCAAACCTCTGTTGTACTCACACGTCAAGCTATCAATGCTGTCTAATCTCCTGGTACTTGTATTAGGACTTCTCTTATACAGAGTGTTGTCAGACCTGTTGTCACAACTTTTGAGGATGCTACGACTCGGAAGATCCAAATTTCCTTTCCCGTTAAAGGCTACGTGTCTGATTTCCTTATCATTTGGTAAAGATACCCGTTTAATCTTCAAAGCTTCAATGGTCTGAGCGTTGTTTTCTTGGTTTTCCGTTTCTTTTGTATCCCTCGGTTGGAAGTCAGGGTCTAGAGTGTGGAATTTAATGAGGACCGGAGTAGAATGTGTAGTCGAAGCTGATTGCGAAACCCACTGGTCCGTTTCACGTATTGGAACGAGGTCCTCCTGAATAAAAAGAAAACAATGAATCTATAAATTACAAAAGCACACAATGGCCTTAAATTACCACAAAATAGAAACAAAACAGACTCACACAAAACCGAATTTCTACCTAGAATAGATTAATAATAATATCCACTGCCACTAACGATACTTCTTAAGAGCCCATGAATTGTGCGGCAAAATATTTGCGTAACTTCGTCCGCTTTGTACCATGACAATAGCAGTATTGACAGAATAAGATTTGTTCTTATATAGGTAGTACAAAGCTTTATCTTTGCGTGTATCGAGCTTATTTCTTCGAAGGTTTTATGGAAGACATAAAACGCAAGTCTATAAATAGCAGTCTTACCTGTAAGTTGCTCATATCCTTGGATTCGTCTGTCGTGAATATCAGTTCTATATCATCGACTTCCTCTGATTCGTTACCGCTAGCATTGTCGTCTTGTTTATCTTCTCCTTCCGTGGGAACATGATGTTCTACAGGAGTGGTACCACCTTCGGAAAATACAGAGTTGTCGCCTTCAGACATAGATCTAGAACAGAAGACATAAAAATCTATTACTTCGATGGTATATTCAAAGAGGGTTGCAGAGGTGCTCCTGCTGCAATTCAAGCGGAATTGGGTGTGCGAATTTATGTACCACCAGTATTAAATGGTTGTGTACTTTTGACTTGAACCGACTCTAACGCGACGTCCTGCGTGAGCGACCTAGACGCGAACGCGAAGCGGCGCGGCGCGGCGCGAAAACAACAAACAGTCGAAACCTATTAAAGTGTCCTACGTGACCAAACGCGGTGCGGAGCGGCGCGAAATGAAGCGATCGCGATCAGTTGGCTTGATATTTTCGCGCGAACGGGATGCGATGACGTCGTGTTTTTGCGGCGTCGCCGTCGGTGGCGGCTGCGCGAGACGATTCGCGTGCACGTAGGACATAGCCATCGCGTCGCACCGCATCGCATTGAATTCGCGTGTCACCGCTTCGAAATCGCGTTCGCTTTGAACCGCCTACCTAGGACGTAGCGTAAGATAACACCGAAACATACCGGTATCTGATCTGAAAAGGAGACCGTAACGATGAGGTTTATATTATCTTATCTAAACAATTTTAATAAATAAATGAAATTAAATTAATAATTACAAAACCCATTGTCTTAGGAAAATTAATGTAGTGACATATGGCTTTAGTCAACTCAGCGACCTTGAGTTTGCTTTAGAACCCGGAAGGACGCTGTGTAGAGTCTACGTATAGTCGCATAGGTACCTACCCCAAACGGTAGCGAGCGCCGGTTTCGGGAGCGTCTCAAATCTGCTAAAGCACCCTCGTTGTCCCACCCGATTACTTTCAATATAGTCTTGCACCATAGAGAAAAACGTTCCGTATTGACAAAAGTTCACGGATTATCTGAGAGCCTGCAGGAAAAGTTTCAATCCTACGCAACAGCTTCCAACCTACTTACGTGGATTAGGCTTGTTTATTTGGGAAACAAACAAACAAACTCTTACCTAAAGTATTTTCCCCTTCGTGGACGCTAAAATTGCTAGCACAACAACGGCCCTCGGCTGTTTGTCTAGTGTGGGCGTTTGTAGTTTTAATAACTGCGGATAGGCCTACGAAATCCCTCTTTCAGATCAGATATCAGTCATTCTGTAGCTCGACTTTACCATAAATGTATGGAATAAATAAGGAAAATATACTAGATATGACTGCCTAAAAGTGAATTTAATTTTCCTTTAAATATTGTCCCTTAGCATTTTCATACGAACCTACATATTAAAAAAACGAGTGCTTTAGACCACACTCTGAAGTAAAACTTAGATATACGAAAACTATATCCATCAATTTACTATTGTAAAATCTTTTGTACCATATTCTGGCAAATAAATTATTTGATTGATTGATCGGGAACACAGATTTTTCACACCCATTGATGATTGATGACACATGAATTGATTGTATCTGACACATTCCTATGTCCAAGGATGCCCGAACCTCATGTTAGGTCACATGCCCGTCTGGTTCGATCATAGGGTGTATAGCATCAATGTTTTCGTTGTTCATGGCGGTAGTTGGACCATCACAAAATTCATTATGCATGCTCTTAGCACTCGACTTGATGGTGTTTCTTCGCCAAAAGAGGCCATAAGGCAAGCGACACTCTGCTGAGGCATCAAACTAAGCTAAGAATCGTAGTAAATCATACTAAGAAAGACCGAAAAGTAATGCGTTGAGAGCTATCACCAGCTCTTAACACCATACTCTCAGAAGATTAATAAAAATCAAAGGATGTGTCCGCTCCGCCCGTTTTACGATGTTATTAGGACTCTTTCTTTCAGGACTCTATCTTTCATTCTCCTTCATAGTGAGGCGGTCTTAGTTCATATAATTGCGTGAAAACTATTCATAACTCCCATATTTTATAACAGCCAGTGTTGAGAAATTCAATATTGTAACATCGAACGTATTGTCATTCTTTTACGGAAATTGGCCTTATATTACTTTTTTTAGATTCTATCATCTATACATATAATAAAATCGTACGAAAGTCAAAACTGTACATTGAATACTTTTTTAAAACGATACCGCGGCGTGATCTATAGTGGATATCGAAGCCAAAAATATAGTTTTTTGAATTTTTGTCTGTTTATGTTTGTCTGTATGTATGTCCGGGCTAAACTCAACAAGTACTGCATGGATTTACTTCAAATTTTGCATGAATATTACTAAGAGGTTGGGTCAACATATAGGCTACATATTATTACGCTATCTACGGGGGAGGAGCTGTGATAATTTATTAAGTTTAACTCGGCTAAAACCGCAGGGCCCAGCTACTTTACAATTTATACCTAAGGGTCATCCTGCTGTGATCGGGAAGACAAACATGCGTTATATGTACAATTTGATTCAAATTCATTTCGCCAGACTGGTGACGACAAGGCGACTGAATAATGGAAATATGTTAATACTGTAATGCTCCTACATTTACAGAAATGATAAAAGGAAATTATTTATTACAGCTCGGCGATGACCTACTTAATTAAAGGCTTATATTTAGATGTAGATAGGACCCTCGACCAATTGAACTCACTTATCAGTATAAGGTTTAAGACATTTATTTTCTTAAAATATTAACAAAAGAATCACTTACATAGAAAATACAATAGCTTATTTTACTATAAATTAAATTAAGTCGACTTGGAGTGGTGTGTGGACTAACTTACTCAAATTACGCGATATATAAAATTACTCTTTTTACAAACATATAATAGACGGACACAAATTACATCCAGACTCAGAACAACTATTTATGGGTCACACAAATAGTTGTCCGGTGCGGGACTCAAACCCGCGACACGAAGCGGCGAGGCGACTGTCTTAGCCAACACAACGGCCACACAACACAGTATATGTGCGAGTGCGGAATTCGATAGCTGGTTTTTAAGACCTATGGTATATTGGCAGCTCAAATGGTAACGAAAAAAAAAATCATATTAATTACATAATATACTATACATATAATAAAAATATAAAACCGCCTTCAACTTATCTTTTAGACAACCCATTGGAACAAAATCTAAATAAACATGATGTTTTAGCTCTTTATTCTAAAACCATTAAGTAGGTAACCACGCCTTTAGACAAATAAGACTAATTGATCGACGACGTCCATACCTAAATTTATATCGATTACTTTACTGTTTTACCTTAAATATTATTTTCTATAGCTCTTAAATAATAAAACGTCCTCGCCCCAAATTCAAACAACAACACCCTTGTTAGGTACGTATTTTACAGAAGCCAAGCGATTAAGAAAGTTCTGCTAAAATTGCTCGTAATGGAAGGCCAATTTTATCACAAATTTCATAATCATTTGCATCTTTTCTTTGATATGTCAAACAAATCTGCAATCAAAATGCTATTATTACGCAACAATGTTATCGCTTGGGTTTTTAATTTAAGCGCCTTAAGTTAATTTCTGTGGCGAGCAAGGAAGACAGTAAATGATGTTTTCCTATAATATGATGTTGATACATTTAATGCGAGTTTTTCAATAATTATCTTAATGTTTAACTTTTCAACGTAGGCTTTATAATTCTCCTTTTTGTTAATTCGATTTTATAAATAACTTATTTTTAAATTTATTGGTTAATTTTATTTATTACTAACTGGTAATATTTTTCTTATCCATTTTCTTTAACTAGATGTTTAAAAGTGAATACCTGTAATTGGCTGTGTGTTGCTTATAATATGTATTTAGTTTGGTGCTGTTGGTTTTCCAAATAAATAATAATTAAAGAACTTTTTTTCATAGTTTTTAGAAATTGTATTATTTATAGTTTAAGGATTAAGCGAGGATAATCACTATGTATACCTAACGCTCAATATCCTACTATTATAAACGCGATAGTTTGTAAGTATGGATGGATGTTTGTTACTCTTTCACGTAAAAACTACTGAATGGCTTTCAATGAAACTTTACAATAATATAGCTTATACATCAGAATAACCCATAGGCTACAATTTATAAAGATATTGTGTGAATTGTCCAAAATATGGAGACAAGTGCCAAGTAAGTAGGTAAAAAAGTACCATCTGCGAGCTATTCCGGCGTGCACTGTCAAAACCGCTAGAGGTACACATCCTACTTTTATTATAAATGCGAAAGGTTGTGAGTAAGTATAGATGTATGGATGTACAGGTTTGTTACTTTTTTACGCCAAAACTACTTTAACGCGGGTGAAACCGCGGGGCACAGCTTGTGTACAATACACTTTTCTTTAGTTTCCTCAAATAGGTACAAAAACTATAATTGGTTTACTTAACCGTCATAAACCTCCGACTAGACGCCGACTTCTTACGTATCGTGCAGAAGCCAAGCAATCGTAAAATTGGCAAATTGATTGCTCTTGTATGGCTTATCAATGTTGATAATACGAAACATGGCAATGTATAGCGCTGCGTAGTAAAATACTAAGGCAGTTTCAGACGGCATTGCGAATTAGTATTAAGTATCGTTGATATTCCGCGTCGTGCGTAGGTGTTTGCATATTAATTGCAAATTGTTGTTGTTTGCACGATAGGTAATAAGACTACCGATTACGTAACGTAAACTTTAGTATATGTATATACTAGCGGTGTCCCGCAGTTTTGCCCGCGTAAAATTTTATAAATTATAGCCTGTGTGTTAATGCAGGGTGTTAGCTAACTCCAAAACCAAATTTTATTAAAATCGCTCCAGCCGTTCAGACGTGAAGAAGTAACAAACATACACACTCACAAACTTTCGACTTTATAATATTAGTGTGATATACTATATCCTTTTAATCAAACAAATACTATTTAAAACAAATGCAACTTAACTAAACAACAAGCGTAATTAAACATTTCTACTTAAATTCTTAATTGGTAATCCGAGTTCAACAATATTTATATGAGACTTTCTCGAAAGAACTTCCTATCGAATTGAAAAAGAATGTCGGTTTACAATCAACGCACATATCGCGTAACATACAAACAACAAAAATCAGTATAAATCCTTTTCGAAGTCGTTAAAAAAAACAAACATCCGAATTGAGAACCGCCTTATTATTTCATGTCAGTTAAAACTAATAAGGTAAGTACCTACGCGTCTCAGAGCTACGGCGCGGCGTCATTCCCAAAGAAGCAATCAATATCAGTCTGCAAACTCTCACCGATATTTATTAAACGGCTAAATATTACAACACTGCCCTAGTTTTTCCTTCGGTAACGATAATTCAGGACCGGGTAATAATCTTTGTGGGATTTTTCTAGGCTAGCAGCCCATAGTCGGGAAGTTGCTGTTGCCGCGTTGGCGGTGTTCTACGCTCGTGCCGTCGCCGCGTCGGTCGTGCGTCTGATCTCCCCCGATTGTGTCGATTAGCCGTCCCATCGGATCAAGATCATGGAGATATGCACTCTCGCACCCATGTTTTCATTTCATACTCCTGCTGTATAATATTTCCTACGTATCAGAAACAGGAATACCATTTCTTTGCCTACTTTTGTTTTTCAAAATGTCTCTGTATCCATGTTAGCTGATTCACCTCTGCACGACCTGAGGTGAGATAACTAACTTATGGCCCAATGCATGTATGTTTGCTGTGTTCTGATTATTCCAAATATGTGGGAATTAACATATTACGTATTGTATATATTTATTATTATTTTAAGATCCTACCTTTGTCGGTAGGCCAAACGGTGGCCTAATCTTTTTTAGGGTTCCGTAGCCAAATGGCAAAAAAAGGAACCCTTATAGATTCGTCATGTCTGTCTGTCTGTCTGTCCGTCCGTATGTCACAGCCACTTTTTTTCGAAACTATAAGAGCTGTACTTCTAAAACTTGGTAAGTAGGTGTATTTTGTGAACCGCATTAAGATTTTTACACAAAAATAGAAAAAGAACAATAATTTTGGGGGTCGCCATACATAGAACTGAAACTCAAAAAATTTTTTTTATCGTAATCATACATGTGGGGTGTCTATGGATAGGTCTTCAAAAATCATATTGAGGTTTCTAATACCATTTTTGTCTAAACTGAATAGTTTGCGCGAGAAACACTTCCAAAGTGGTAAAATGAGTGTCCCCCCCCCCCCCCCTGTAACTTCTAAAATAAGAGAATAATAAAACTAAAAAAATATATGATGTACATTACCATAGAAACTAACAACGAAAATTGGTTTGAACGAGATCTAGCAAGTATATTTTTTTTAATACGTTATAAACCGCAATTTGCTTTCATTTAATCGACTGAAATACTTGCTGCTACGGAACCCTTAATGTGCGAGTCCGACTCGCACGTGGCCGGTTTTTTTTAATTATTGTCAATATATGGCCTATTCTGTTATTAACGCTGAGGGGTTATGTACTACGTAGTTGGCTAGTCTCCGCTGTTAATAGCCACCGGAGAAGCATAATGAAACAAAGCTTTGACACTCGTTTAATAAAACCATTGAAACTGGTTTATCCATTCAGTAGCTTAAATGCCACAGACTGATTTCATCATTTAATTTCATGTCAAGATTAATCTTTAGAAAGAGCTTTCACAAAGAACTGCTGAGATAAAATTAAATGGAAATTAAATCTGAGGACATTCTTAGTTTGTCATGCCAACAATACGGATAAATTTAATATATAACATAACTAGCAGTGCCCGCGGACTTCAAAAATATAAATATTTATGTCCCTGCCCGTTTGTCCTGCGTAATACTACGGGATAAAAGTTTTTTTTCATAGCCTATGACACTCCACAATAACGTAGCTTTCTATTGGTGAAATAATTTTGGTTCAGTAGATCAAGAGATTATCCCATACAACGTCACAAACTCACAAACGTTACCTCTTAATAATATTAGTATAGATACACACTGCCATTTGATCCCAAACTAGACAGTGCCTTAACATACTAATACTCGTATTCTAAATAAATACTGTATGGTGACGGCGGCGAATATCAAAATATCATCACCCCATCTCATCCCGTGGGGGGCGTAGAAGCCTACCCGAGGGAATTTCTACCAGAGGACGGGCAGCAGCTTCCTTCTGAAGACTATGGCCATCTTACTGCGATCGCCAACCTGTTTGCCAAGCGTGGCGATTATGCCATTCCCCCCCAAGATGATTCTTAGAAGGCTTGTCCAGCAGTGGACTTCTTTCAGCTGTGAAATATGGTGATGATGATGATGAAATAAATACTTAATATAAATAAATTACATCCAGTCATAGAACAAATAGTCGTCCTCATCACACAAACATTTGTTCTCTGGATTAGTAGTCAGGGTGTCTAGCCTATACTCTAGCCTCTCTTGTTCTCACCAGAGTTTGTGAGAACAAGATGATAAAACCCAAAACTTACATTGGAAGTTATTTGAGAGGTATATAGGTGTCCAGGTCTGTTGATACTCCCTGATCTTGATAGTGTCTTTACTACCTAAGCAGTAATAGCAGTTTTGTTGTGCAAATGTATCCACGTTATAATTATTACTCTTCCATTGAAAATTTTACTATGACTTTTTATTATAATATATAGACGAACAATTTTTGTACAAATTTCGTAATCGCTAGGTTAGGCAAGATGCGTAATAAGGGTCCTAGGCGACCCTTGTAGCTAGCATCTAAGCTTGCTAGAACTGTGAAATAGAATTATTATTGTTCTTCATTTTCTTGATATTAAAGGCAATGGTCGCGCTAGGGAAATAAATCAATGAGACACCAGGAAATTAAGAACTTTATAAACACACAAATTGCGAACACTAAACAGGCCCAGCCTCAGAACAATAATACGCTAATACTTCGCGCGAAGAAACGCAAGAGCGCGAAGTAGTACTGTGACAAATAGGCCCAACAGAATAAAAACAAAGTACTGGGTGATATTCTTGCCAGGAAAATGCCAGTGACGCTTTTTAACCGGACCTGGCAGTTAAACCCAAAACCGCAATAACTGCGATTAAACACAATACCGAAACAACAAACTGAAAACGTCTACATTTACGGACTCGACTGAAAGCAAAATAGTTTCAACCTGAATTCCAGTTCAGTCACAGGCAAAAACGATGTCAGGGAGTTAAATTGCATACCTATAAGTATGCATCATCTTCTACAGCGTTTCCGCCCGTTTACTGCCCTGTAAAAGCGAAATGTATCTCCTTTAGTTACACTCCAGGTAGCCTAATAATACTTTAGTCAATGTTGTGGTCCTGCATCGTCAGAAAAGATCCCACTTGTTCGAAATTCGACCATTAAGGAAAGACTATAGACATTTAAGACAAGTAATATTCTGTTCTCAGTTTGACACTCAGTTTGTCATCTCTTCTAAACTTATCAGTTTGTGCTTTTTTTACTTAAATAATTTACTTCTAATGCCTATTATACAAAACATTAGCTTTCTGCACTGCTTTCTGGGTTCGATTACCAACCAGGACAGATTTGTGTGCAGAAACGTGTCTGTTAGTCCTGAGTCTGGGTGTAATTATCTATATAAGTACCTATGTATTTAAAAAAGAAATGACATATTTCAGTTATCTGGTGTTCATGCATGTTCATGGTACAAGATCTGCTTAGTTTGGGATCAAATGGCAGTGTGTGAATAATGTAACAGGAAATTATTATTATAAATAAGTATCTGTAAAGAACTATGTATATGATTTGTATGATAAAATTTAGCATGTAACTTTTTCATAAGTTAAACTACGCTTGGCGGGCATTTAGTTTTGTTACTGTAAATATTATTTATCTGTAACTGAATATTATACTTACGTTCCTTTTATAATTAAAAAAAATAACATAACAGAATCAACAAATCTATATGCCAGTTACTAAAACGGTTTGCAATAATAAGGCCAGGTTATTTTTTGCCACCAACATGCAACGAGGGTAGGTACACGTCCGCGTCGGTGGCAAAAATTACCTGCTCTCAGCCTACCTTTACTAATCAAATTTGTTAAATAAAAAGGTTAAAAGCCTCAGGTCTTGTTAAGGCCTACTGTAGGAATCTGTAAGTGGGTAGGTAGTTCTCAAATTAATTACACATGACAGCTAAATCTCTCCTTGGCGAATTTTAACTTCGACGGCTATTTTCAACGGATACTAATCAACTATGCAGGCCCGGCAATCACCGATTATTCCCGATGTCCACCACTTGTCTGGCCACCACTGGGGGACAGCGAGACAACTTTAAAACATTATTCTCGTTGTCCACCACTGGGGGACAGCGTCACAACTTTGTAAATTATTTCCATTCGCCACCACTGGTGGACAACGACACGGATTTTTTAACATTCCCTATGGCCGCCGTAGGGGGACAATGGCACAACTCTATTGATCCGATTCCCACTGGCCATCAATTTAAATTGTTTAATCTAGAGACCGGTAAAGGATAGCCAAGTACATTCTCTATCCTTCAGTGTCATAATCCAAATATCGGTCGCGGAGCAGATAGAATTTTGTACACTAGCCTGTTATTGTCTGTATCTGTTGCTCCTACGTAAATATTTTGCGTCACATTCGCACAGATGTAATGACTACCGTCCTAAGGAATTCCAAACCTTTTCCCTGCGACAGTACGGTCTCAATACAAAAATGTTTGTGACCACGATCTTAATGAATCATAATAATGCCGAGAACACTTTTAAAATTAGGATCTTTCTAGCAAGATAATCATGTATTTGCAGCCCAGAGTCTGGAAATTGGCGGGGTTATACACCTGTGCCTCGGAGGGCACGGAACACTGGTCTTACACCTTTACTCCCCCAGTCGTATCGGATATCCATCCATCCCATCTGATTATGTGAGTAAAGGAATAAAGAATGTGGTTATGAGGTCAATTGTACATTTCTACCTCCTTCGCGAACGAACTTTAGCCACATTAGGCTAGACAGGAAACCGACCCCAATAGATACGGTAAGTAAGAGATTTATAACTTAACACACAGATTTACAGATGGATAATCAGAATAAAACAATTGTGGAGAATATATTGGCACTACATCAGTTTAAAGATTGATTTTTACGGTTTTGTAGTCTAACATGGAACTATAAAAAGAATACTTATCAGTCGTGCGCTCACAGCTTTATTTAAGGCTTTAACCATACTGGCCCATTTATTTACGAGGATTATTTACATTTAGAAATGTACAATAACCACGATATATAGTTTCATCCATCTCTTCTCATCTTAACTTTAATAAGGTATACATACTTTAGTCATTCCCTTCACACAATCCATCAAACTTCCTTGGCCTTCCTCTATTTACAAACCTTCCACATTAATTCTCCTTAGATATCAATACAAAAAAATCGACACGGAAGGTATAATATCTAGGTCTGAGTACACAATGTTAATATAGGTCAACGTATATAGGTTTGTATGCCACGAATTTCAGGTCGGAAATTTAACTCCTACCTGCGAAACTACGCGACTTCAGTAATATTATTTTATGTTTACCATATAAAGTATACCAGATAAGCGTAGATAGCATGGCATGGAAGAATCATATTCTTCTGCAGCGTTCGACCAAAGAAATCACTGAAAAATCCACGTCCGTTGACTGCGAGCACGGAGTTTCGTCGAAGGCTGAGTGAGTCACATGAGTGTTCGTCACCATGCTTGCAAAGAAGAAAGAAAGAAGAACAATCCCACAAGCAAATCAGCGGAAAGTCGTCCACCGCGGGACAAAGGCCTCCCCAAGGATTTCCACGATTGCCGGTCTTGCGCTGCCCACAACCCACGCCTCCCGCGACATGGACCTGAAGCGCTATAATTGGTAATAGGCGTGATGGCGTGATAAGTTCAGCCAATCACAAAGCTTCGTTCCCACCGTAAGCTGGAACTCGTTCATACGTTTCGTTTTCCGAAAAACGTACTGAACCTACAGATGGCACCCGTATGTTTTGTTCCGATAGCTAGCCATATTAGTTTAGACTCAGCCCAACAGCAGGGCAAAAATTGAGCTGAGAGATGCTGTGATATACAGACACATAATGAAGAACATATAACCACAAACCGTCAAAAGAATTCCTTTCAGTCGAAGACTGTAAGCTTATATTTGGAGATACTAATAACTCAGCCTCCCAAGTAACCACGCCAAAAACCACCATGTCAGCCAAAGTACGTCCACTGCTGGACAAAAGCCTCCCCAAAGAACGCTGCTGCCCGTTCTCTAGTAGATTTCTCCCTTGGTCGATTTCTACGCCCCCCGCGGGATGAGATAGGTTTCTATGCCGTCACCACACAGCATGTAACCACTTGCTATAAGTAATATATGCTTGTAGTATATAGAAACAAAAGCACAACCATAGTTTTGTTGCTTACAAGTTGTAAGCTTCGAAAGCGATTTAATTTTACAAACATCCCATCTATCTTTGCACTCTACAAGCTTGTTGGGTCATGCCAATAAAAATCTATAATAAACTTCCAGAAGAATGAAAAAAGTAAAAAGGATAATACTTTTATTAAAAAACGAAAGCTTTTCTTATTACTTAAATGCTATTATACTGTTAAAGAATAATTGGACTCAAAGAAATAATCTGCTTCTAAGGCTTACTTAAATATTATGTGTACATTAATGCATAATACCTGGCTATTAAATACATATTTGACTAATAGTGAAAACTTTAAATCCAAAAATATTAAATTAACAAATCATCTTATAAAATTCCTATAATATTACTACTATAAACTTTAACAACAACAATTCTGTAGATCTTGACATTCTAATATTAAACTGATAATCTTTTCGCTTTAAATCCTGACATTTATAAATTAAAATTTGGCATACTTAATAATTCTTACAAATAGCATAAATTCTAAAACTTTTTATTATTAACAAAAAGCCTTTTCCTCTCTTCTACTATGCTGTGCCCGACAGGGTCCATAATTGTTACATAATTATAAGATTATTATACCATCTGCTATACATTGTGGAAGCAATAAACGGTTGACTATTGAATGTTGTAAGTTACAACACGGCAGTGGCTTTAGGAAAAATGGTCCCCGCTCACAACTATAGGATCAAAACGAAATTCTTCTCATTTTACCCTAAAACTAATACTCACATTTACAGGGTCATAGGAAAATCGACACCTGCCGAAGACTTCGTGTCGTTACCATAGGAAACGGGAAGCCAAGCTATCAAATATGTATCTTATTGCCTATTTGTTACCGAAGCGGGGCTGTATATTGAAACACGATATTGCTACAGATTTCCTTTTATCGGAATAATTAACAACTTCTTTCAATTCACCTTTTTGGGTCAGGCAATAAATAAGAATCCTTTGTAGGACAATTTTGTGTAACAAATAAATAAATACATTATTTATTTGTCGTTTAAGCGTAACATTCAGGGCATGTTTTCAAACAGTATTTTAATATTATAGGTATATTACAGGGATTGAAGAAGAACAAAGAGATATATTTTTTTAAATATCTGATATATACACACATAGCAAGTAGTTGCGGAAACAAAAGTGATTTGCAGTCAAAAATAATTGTTGTTTAAATATCATTCAAGGCCTCTTTATGTATCTTGTGTCGCTTCTTTTTTCTATAGCATACAATAATAAATTATCCAAAACAGTTCACAAACAACAGAGAAAGCGCGTAATATATCTATACTAATATTATAAAGAGGTAACGTTTGTGAGGTTGTAAGTTTGGGACGTTCTAAGGGGTAATCTCTGGATCTACTGAACCAATTTTCAAAATTATTTCACAAATAGAAAGCTACGTTATTGTGGAGTGTCATATAGTGTCATATGGCTATGATTCATCATCATAATTTGTATTTATCCCGAAATTTTAACCCGAAGTATTACGCGGGACAAACGGGCAGGGACAACAATATTTATACTGCTAGTGCTTAATTATATAACAAAGTAGATTAACTTGCCCTTTTTCGTCGGTTAAAAAGTAAATACATACCTACATCACGCCCTTTTCTCCATTTTTGACATCGGTAAAGACACATTTCTTTACTTTAACAACAACCTAGATTTGATGCCTTCACGTCCCTATCACCAATCTAGGTCAGATTTCTCAGAAATATATCATGATTGATACTCGCTCCCATTCATCACTTATTATAATCATTATGAGAGATACAAATGACTCTGTCATGTCGTTATTAGAATACAATAAGGCAAAAATTTAGTAAAAATATGGGTCACGATAATATCCAAAGACGTCAGGCGTTCGCAATTCCTAAATACCCCCGTTTCCCTTGGATACCCAAACTAAACCTATTAAACAGCTCTTATATCCCTCATTTATTACGAGGGGTGTCTGACCGAAACGCGATAGCGTGAAACATCGTCGTATTTCGGATTTCCATATTAATTTCTTTATATACAGTTGCCCCAAAACCGCAAGGCTCTAGGAATTTATAACACAATGTAATTTAATAAGAAAATTACATAATACTTGCTAACCTTATCTTTAAATGATACTTATATAATGTAATGACAGTCCAACTTCACGGCAATTTATTCAAGCTTAGATTTTTAGGGCGTAGATTTCGGCGCGCAGGATATTAAAACAGCTGTGCCCCCGTTACGTCGAGACCTATCTAAGTTGCTCTGGGTTACACTGGGCTTCGGGCACTTAATAAGACCTCAAATGGAACTTTCCATAAATGTAGGCCAGAATAGAAAATATTTGAATGCAAACCTCAGAAGTTTGCGAAGTTACGGAACAACAGTGTCCAGACTAACATATTGTGTGGCGTTAGGCGAATCGCCTGAGCGCCCTCAATCCACAAAAAAAGCCAGAATATCTTCATAAACTTGTTGCTAGCTCAGACTAGCCAATACTGTTTGATTTAGCTTAGAATTTCCCCAACTCTTAAACTAGAATGAAACAATGTCCAAGAAGTTGCATCTAGAGTTAGCTATTTATTTAATTGTATTAGTGCCAATGAGTCTAGTTCTATGTCCAATAATGACCACCTCAAACTCGAGAACTGTCGCTTCCAGAGATTATAAATTTACCTGAGATATTAATATTAAATTATAATAGTATGGCATGCAAAAAAATAACTTCGTATTTTACGAGAATCTCTATAAATTGTTTCTATACACTGGAAACCTACTGAAGCACTATTTAAAATATTTCTTCATTAAAGAAATAAAGAACTACTAGCCCGAACAAAGGCCATGATCCTACCGTGCTAATGTTTTAACTTGGGCAATCACATTTATTAAAGAGGGGTGTCTGACAGCGACTTGATATCGCGATGGCGTGACTTACCGTCATATTTCCGAATTACGTACAGAACCTGTCGGTTACTTCGAAAGGTAACAATTTATGACATTTAAAAAAAGTCAAGATTAGTTAAGAAACTTCTTCCATCCTTGTGGCAGTTATTGTTTTGAAAGTTCTCCTCCTGAATAACAAATCGGCAAACAAGAATACGGCATGCGATGCGGTTATCGTAACCTATAATACTACGAGACACATGCCATCACACAGGCGTTGCTGATCAGTCTCCAACTTCTATAAACAGTGGCGACTAATAATGAACTTTAGGAGTACCTCTGTATTATATTTGAATAGCATACATTTATATTAAATGTCTAAAATATGTATGTTATAGAGTACTAGCAATACAGTCTCAGGGGTAAAACTAAAAGTAGTGTGCGTAATATTTTTCATCCTTACTTTAAATTCTCTTACCAAATCTAATCAAACTGTTAAAAATAAAACGCTTTTTAGAACGAATACAACAAGGGAAGAAACGTTATTACTTGGAAAACATCATCATCTGCAACTCCTACGCAATTCAAGGTGATCGCTTCCGTCAGTATGATCGTAGGCTCTAATTTCTGGCATAGTCATAGTCTAGACTGATTATATAGCTTATACATATATCCGAATAACACATCACACTAATATTATAAAGGCGAAAGTTTGTGAGTGTGTCAGTGTGTATGTTTATTACTTCTTCACGTCTAAACGGCTGGAACGGTTTCAATAAAATTTGGTATGGAGTTAGCTGACACCCTGGATTAACACATAGGCTATAATTTATTAAGTTTAACGCGGGTAAAACTGCGGGGCACAGCTAGTAGGCTATAGTTTATAACGCGGGTAAATTGCGGGGCACATCTAGTAAGTCATAAAACTACTATTACGAAGAGTTTGCCAATTTTGATTTTACAAATTTTGTAACGTATTTATTTTATTTATCCTGCATATAACGTACCTATATCCGTAGATTTATTCCATAAGTATTCAATCATCCTTCACGCAAAGATCATCTAGTGTCCACAATTGTTGTACTTTGAAATAAAGTATCCTGCATAGCTTAAAGATATGTATCTATTTCAGAGGTTGGAAATATTTGAGAGGACTTCGATTTGAAGATAACCAAGCAGTAGCAATTAACAATGCATAACAAGTTTTTATTGGTGCTCAAGATGGAGAGTTTATGAAGGGCAAAAAAGATAATAAAACGTGAAAAATATTTATCATATATCCTGAGAAATACACCTCGCTTGTTATTTAACGACACCAGTAATCTGAACTACGCAACACCCACGCTTGATAACCTCTCGGAAGAAGGTAAATCAATCAGACGACAGGTGGGTGTGAAGACTTACTTAGTGCACCCACATAGGATTAAGTAAGTGTACATTTTATACTAAGATATACTAGATGGTTGGATGACAGACACCTACGCTAAATAAGGTGACGCCTTGAAGATATTTGCAGCAGGTTAATAAGGCGAATCTTTCCAGCAATTGTAAAGCATTGGGAACTGATATGTCTGTGTCTTCAGGTCTTTTATATACATTTGTTATAGCTTGACATGATTGGTTATCGTAGTAATATTATAAATGCGAAAGTTTGTGAGTATGGATGGTTAGATGTTTGTTACTCTTTCAAGCAAAAACTACAGAACGGATTTTGATGAAACTTTGTAGTAATATAGCTTATATATCCGAATAACACATGGGCTATAATTTTTAAAGTTTGATGCGGGTAAAACTACCAGAAAAGGAAAGTCTTTTATAACACAGAAAAAATAAAGTTCTTGACAAAAAGATTATTCGTTTTACAAGAGAAAATTGCCTAATCGATTTTTTTTATTTAAAAAATACAACGTTCACACTAGAAAATGAATATCTGTATCGCGGGGGCGCTTCCCAACATGCAATTGAGGCACACAATGCAAGCTCAGACTCAAGACAAGTAATATGTATTGTTATCAAGTACTCAATAGCCGCGCAACGGTTATGACGTAGCTGCTATGTTATAGTACTATTTTTACACTGTGATTATTTATTTGATTAGTGATTATCATTTTATTCCCGTGTGGTGTCCGGACATAAAGAATAGCACAACCCATTCTGTCAATGGGTGTCGTAAAAGGCGACTAAGAAAAATCAGGTGATCCCCAATGCACACTAGTCTGCTTGATCATGATAGGCGTTCAATATCCATTCGTCATCATGATCATAACTGCAGCAGGGTAATGCGAAGCACCTTAAGGGCGTTTACCAGGATCCATATAGTGGTTTACGGCTTTTCGCTGCATCCCTAACTTTGCCGATCGTATTGGTCTACCAGTCCATCGGACCACAAAGGAAGGGACGAGAGAGTGGATTTGTACCTGCGCAACTGCTTGTCCACTATAATCCAATTCACGCGCAGATGACCCTAGATATCTACTTCCGGATCTGAGAATATTAAAAGCCCTGCGGCGATGGGGTGCTGGTGGTGGGGCTGAGGTATCGATGTACTGAGGCTTTAGTCAGCATCCTGCACGTAGGCGGCCAGGAGAGAGTGGTCGCTCCTGGAGTCGATTGAGTCGGGACTCCGGGTTCGGCAGCACAACTGGTGATAAAGCAGCCCTATTTAGGATCGCTCTGCTTTCCTCTACACAGAGGAGGGGCCTAGAAAAGGTGGCCCAAAAATAGTCCGTCTCACCCATTATCCAGTTGCCAAACCGCGGGCACATGGACATCGATAAATTGCGGTCGAAATAAACAGAAGCCCTTTAATTATAATAAGATACCAAACCAACGACTTTGCATCGCTACATGGAACGTACGGACTCTAAAAGACAACGACCGTAATTTATGCCCAGAGAGAAAGACTGCTCTCATTGCAAGAGAGTTGGCTCGCTATAACATAGACATAGCTGCAATAAGTGAAACCCATCTGGCTGATAGTGGAGAGCTTCGTGAACACCTAGGAGGCTACACCTATTACTGGAGCGGACGTCCCGCCGGTGAGAGAGCGAGCAGTGGTGTAGGCTTTGCTATTCGCAATAGTTTGGCTAGAGATCTGAGTGAATTACCGAAGGGTATCTATGACCGCCTAATAACTCTACGCCTTCCGTTATCTAATAACAAGTACGCCCACCTCATAAGTGCTTATGTCCCCACCCTGCCTTCACCGGATGAGGATAAAGAGGTATTTTACCAAAACTTGAAGCGAACCCTAGAGACCATCCCAAAGTGTGATAAGGTAATTTTGTAGGGTGATTTTAATTCTCGTGTCGGCACCGATTATGCAACTTGGAGCGGAGTCCTCGGCAAACATGGAGTAGGGAAATATAATGATAATGGACTAAGGTTATTGTCTTTATGTGCTGAATTCGATCTAAGCATTACGAATACATGCTTCCGACTTGCCGAGAAATACAAAACCTCGTGGATGCACCCAAGATCTAAGCACTGGCATCTTTTAGATTATGTCATTGTACGCCAAAAAGACCTCCGTGACGTCCTCATAACGAGGGTAATGCGCAGCGCTATTGGCTGGACTGATCACCGTCTCATTAGGTCAAAGATGTACTTGCAACTAAAAGCACCACGACGAGCACCTAACAAAATTCCACATAAACTAGCCTTTTCAAATTTAAAAACATCACCAGAACTGGGTAAAACGTTAGATTTAAAATTTGCTGAGAGTGATCCGCAATTGGAGTCATCTACCATTGATGAGGATTGGAGATCTTTTGCCAAACATCTTCATGCCTGTGCGCTGGATACCCTGGGAACACCAAAGAAAAAGAACCAAGACTGGTTTGACTCATTTGACGGCGAGATAAAAGCGCTAGTTGATAGACATAGGCATGAGTTAAACGTGAAGCCCCCGGATACACGTAGCAGTAAAGAAGGACAACAAAAACTTAGAGCCAAAGTTCGTGAACTGAAGGATCATTGGTGGAAGGAGAAAGCTGCTGAACTATAAAATAAGCTGCTGAAATATAAAAAAAAACCCTAGACATTTCTATACTTACTTAAAAGATAAACGCAGTAACTTAGTCCAAATACCTCAAATTATGACTTTCCGTGACACAACTGCATCTGATGGATCGCGTATCTGTGATCTATTTGCACTTTACTTCTCTTCCACATTCATTAATTCCCCTACTAAGGTTGCTTTAACAATGGATATCGGTTCGAATTCAATTAATATTACTAAAATCCAAATCGCACACAGTACAATCTTAAATCATTTAAAACGACTTAACATATACAAGGGAGCAGGATCAGATAACATTTCACCATATTTCGTATGTAGGTGCGCCTCAAACTTAAGCTTTCCATTGTTTCTCATCATGAATAAATCCCTATCGACTGGAATATTCCCAACTATTTGGAAATCTGCTAAAGTTGTTCCGATTTATAAAAATGGCGGCAAAGAAAACATCTCAAACTATAGACCTATTTCGATCTTATCTGTTTTTGCAAAGTCCTTCGAAGCCTTAATTTATCCATATTTAAGAAGCTACACCAAACAAATTTTTGTAGATGAACAGCATGGATTCATTAAATCCCGATCTACCACCACAAATCTCGCTACATATCTAACCGAAATTGTGAATGCAGTTGATGCTGGAGTTCAGGTTTGTGCTGTATACATGGACTTTTCAAAAGCATTCGACAGAGTCTGTCATAGTCTCTTATTAAGCAAACTAAATTCATACGGCGTGGACGGCCCCCTTCTGGAATGGTTTCAGTCCTATTTAACTAATAGAACACAACATGTGGCAGTAAAAGGTTTTAAGTCGAAGGACTATATATCTACATCAGGAGTTCCTCAAGGTTCGCATTTAGGGCCGTGGCTTTTTAACTTGTTCATCAATGACATTGTTTCATACATTAAACACAGCAGTGCTCATCTTTTTGCTGATGACTTAAAGATTTGCAAAATTATAACTGATGACTCAGATCGCGAACTGATTCAAAAAGACCTTGATGCGATTGTTGATTGGTGCACAAAAAACAAAATGTCTTTAAATGCAAATAAATGCCACTCTATTACGTTTACACGCAACCGTAATGTGATTGAAACTCAATATCATATAGACGGAACAACACTTCAAGAAAAAAATGAGTTGAAAGATTTAGGTGTTATCTTTGATAGTAAATTAACTTTTTTGCCCCATATTGATCACATTGTCAAGAAATCCTGTAAAATGCTAGGCTTTATCATTCGAAACGGAAAAATGTTCCGGAACCCGTCCACAAAAATTGCTATATACAACGCCTATGTACGTAGTAATCTGGAATATTGCTGCGTTGTATGGTCACCTCAATATAATGTACATCAACTTCGAATAGAACGTATCCAAAGACGATTCCTTAATCACTTAGCTTTTTCTTATGGGATGCAAAGACAGCTCCCATCATATAGCGAGAAATTGAAACACTTTGGTGTAAAGGAGCTGTCGATTCGAAGACGGGTACACGATATGATATTTCTGTACAAAGTGTTGAGAAATGAACTGGATTGTCCAAGCCTTTTACAATCATTTACTTTACGTGTTCCACGTCGAGTGCCCAGGCGTGCGCTCGTTGGGTCTGGGTTATTACACCAACCGTTTGCCAGAACCAATCTTAAGCAGTTCTCGGTTATATCTCGAATAGCAAAAACATACAATGCTATCTCCGGGGAGGTAGACGTCTTTAAGGATGGGCTACCCACTTTCAAAAAAAAATGTCTTGAGTTTATTAAGTAGGCTTTAATTAGTGTTATATTAGTGTAAATAGTATATATTTTATTTTAATTTAGCATAAGAATGTGTTTCAGTTATTTGCTTGAGTTGATTATAAATATGTTTTAAAAATTTTTGTTATGTTAAAAAATATGTTTAATTTAATTTAATTTGTTTTATGTAGTATATTTTATTTCATTTAATTTTCGTTATGTGTCACTATTATTACATTTATGCGCATGCTGTGACACCTTAAAATGTTGTGCATTTAATTGTAATTTTGTAGTTAATAATCTAGACATAAGAAATAATGTAACAACTACTGGTTGTCCAAATAAATAAATAAATAAATAAATAAACTTCAGAACTACGCTGATACTCACCAAACTGGTAAGTTTTTCGAGGGTATCCAGGCTATATTTGGCCCAAGGGCAAGAAAAATGGCACCAATATATACCAAAGACAGGCAACACCGAGTTTTAAATAAATCCGATATAATAATGCGATGGACAGAACATTTTCGTGACGTCTTGAATCCTGATGCACTCCGCGCTGATTTGTCGTATATAAGTACAATGGATGAACTACCAGTTTGTCAAGAATTAGAATCCGCACCGACTTTTGAGGAATTTGCAGAAGCAGTTATGCGCCTCAAAAACGGTAAAACACCTGGAATGGACCACCTTTCAGCGGAAATATACAAATACAGTGGGAAAACTATCTTAAATAAAGTCTACCACCTAGTAAAACGGGTGTGGGAAAGTGAGGAAGTTCCTCAGGACTGGAGAGATGCGGTAATCTGCAAGTTGTACAAAGGGAAAGGAGATGTCTCCGACTGCAGCTCTTATCGTGGTATATCACTTCTCTCTAGTGCCGGTAAAATTCTTGCCCACATTATCAATTGCCGCCTTAGCAAACTTGCAGAAAAATACCTACCTGAAAGTCAATGTGGCTTTCGTCCTTACCGAGGTACAATCGATGCCATTTCCGTCGTAAGGCAACTCCAGGAGAAAAGCTTTGAACATCAAAGGCCTCTCTCCATGTGCTTTGTCGATCTAGAGAAAGCATTTGATAAGAGTTCCACGTGAGGCTCTTTGGCTTGTCCTCCAAAAGTCTGGATACCCAAAGAAGATCGTCAACATCATACGCCAATTCCATGTTGGCATGGTAGCGCAGGTTCAACATGAGAACGAACTTTCTGAGGAGATCCAGATTACAAGTGGAGTAAAACAAGGCTGCATCATGGCGCCCACACTCTTTGCCATTTACTTCGCAGTTGTTATTAGACGCCCTGCATTACTGCAGTGACCAAATTCAGCTGAATGTACGGGCTGATAAAGGCGTGTTTGATATCTCTAGGTTTAGGGCCAAATCAAAAGTTCAAAGGATCTCTATTCTGGAGATACTTTACGCTGACGATGTGTGCCTCATGTCCGATAGCATGCCGCATCTCCAAAGCTATGTTGATGCACTTCATCGATCGTGCCATCGATTTGGATTGGTAATCAGTGCTTCCAAGACGCAAGTCCTTAAACAACCACCCCGAGGCGGTGAAGCTGATAAAACCAAACTTAATCTAGATGGAAATCCACTAGAAGAAGTCACACAGTTTAAATATCTTGGAAGTACGATACGGCATGACAACACCCTGGCATCGGAGATACCATCGCGCATTGCAAACGCCGCTGCAACCTTTGGACGGCTTAATGATCGTGTCTGGAAATCCCATGACTTAAAGTTAGAGACAAAGGTCAGTGTTTATAAAGCATTAGTCTTACCTTGTCTTCTATACAGTGCAGAAACATGGTGCCTTTACAAACCAGACATTAGGAAACTGGACACATTTCACCTAAGGTGTCTCAGGTCGATCTTGAAAATTAAGTGGCAGGACCATGTTCCCAACACGGAAGTCTTGCGTCGTTCTCACATGTACGGCATGGAAGCCCTGCTCATGCAGCGTCAGCTCAGGTGGTGTGGTCACGTCCTCCGCATGGAAGACCACCGTTTACCCAAAGCAGTATTTTACTCTGAGATGGCAGAAGGTAAGCGGAAACAAGGTGGTCAACATCTCCGCTATAAGGATGTACTCAAGAGGCATCTAAACGCTTGCGCTATTGACCCTACAGATTGGGAGAGGCTCGCTTTACACAGGTCGCTCTACTATTCACAAATGCATAAGTTGTTTCGAAGAAAAGCGCCACAAATCGTTAATTAACTGAGAAACGCCGAGTACGCAAAGAGAAGCCTAAGCCCACCTATATGTATACATACAACATGGCAGGCCAACTTTATTGTCCTAGTTGTGACCGAGTATTTAAAACTAAGTTCGGTCTAGCTAGCCATCTAAGGGCACACCAAAGAAGGTGATTTCGAAGGGTCGCCGTTATCGAAATCGATAAGGAGGACTATATATATATATATATATATATATATATATATAGGGTTACAGGTTAAGTCGACCTAGATCCTTTAAGAGGTGATAGTTTCCATAATTCCCGACTGATTTGTCTATGAAACACCGTACCCCAAACTTAACCGTTTTCAAGATATTGGACTTTGAAGCTTTTTTGAAAAAAAAAACGGTTTTACATCTATTGGCCTATATTTTTTTGGGTTTTTTGCCTCTAATTTATTTGTGTTTCCGATTTTGTGTAGTAGATAAGTTGCTTTATTATTCTCAACACTAAAATAGCAGTTCACTGAACTGACTGGGTCGTAGTAGACGATTGATAGTTATAAATTGAAATAAATTCGTAAAAAATATTTTTTCTTTCTGTAATAATAAAAAAAAAGTCTATGACAGTTATGCTGCAGATGTGCTTAAAAATATCTACATTTCATCAGCTATCCAACAAGGTATAACAAGCTAGGGTATTATTATAATTCTTAGAAAAAAACTTCGATGAAAGGCTCTCGGGTAGTAGTAGTAGTAAAGATAACGTGTTTCCTTGCGTTACTTGTTGCGCCTATTGTTCTTCATGGGACTGCGGTGCGTGCAAGCGAGATATCATACAATGTAATTAGGTGTGAGCGAGAAAAAAAAACCACAGCCATTTTGTTGTTATTGTTTGGTTAGTCTGCTTACGCGATTCGTCTGTAGTAGATGCGATTCTTAGTGCTCTTGGTTTTTCATTCGACTTGGCTTGGATTTCTGGACTGTTTCTTTCAAATCGTGACTGTGCTTGCAAACTGGACTATTGATTTGTGCTTCTGATTTGGAACTGTTGAAGATGACGACCTACACGAACGAGGAATATGCTGATATTTTGATTTGTTATGGGTACTGCAATTGTGTATCCGCACGAGCTCGTGATGAATACATATCACGTTACCCAGGCCGCCGAGTACCGGATGTTAGTGTCTTTGACGGAGTTTACCGACGACTTCGAGAGACTGGCTCTGTTTCGAGGCGACGAACAGACTTGGGTAGACCACGTGTCAATGATGATGATGAAGAGCAAGACAATGAAATAGTTCGACGGTTTAGATTGGATCCAACTACTTCGACCAATATTGTTGCCCGAGAACTTGGACTCTCGCAGTGGAAAGTATGGTTTACGGTGAATACTGCCGGCCTCTATCCTTATCATTACACGCCGGTACACACCATCGAAGAAGGAGATCCTGTGAGGAGGTTGGATTTCTGCAGATTCATGCTCAATGCAGATTTAGAAGATCCATCATTTTTTTAAAAGATCTTGTGGACAGACGAGTCCAAATTTGATAAAGACGGCATAACCAATTACCACAATGTTCATTATTGGGCCCCAAAAGTTCAAAGAAATCCCAATAAGAAGTGGCCAAAGGCATCACAAAGACGATTCAGTTTGAATGTATGGATGGGAATCATATCAAACCATTTGATTGGGCCTTACTTTCTTCCCGACAATTTAAATGGAGAACATTATGAAAACTTTTTAAGAGAAGATTTATCCGACTTACTAGACGACGTACCACTCTATCTCATTCGTGATATGTGGTTTCAAGTCGACTTAACCTGTAAGCCTGTATATATATAATTTTATTAATTACTATAATAATTCTATAATAATTTTACATCTTAAAACTATCGATTATGGACTTTCAAATGGTTGTCACTGATAAAAATATAAATAGGGTAGGAGAATTATTAAAGAGGTATTCTTTGTACGACGGTAGATGAGAACGTTACTCTGTTCGATTAAATATTGTGTGTGGAAAATATCTCGGAGTTTTAATGTGCAGAACCTACGAGTGCGTAATAGTAGCTATGTGGGTCACATTAGTAAATAGTTATACTGTCTATGAAAATTTGTTAGTAATATAAAAATATATCGGATTTTATAAAACATTGTATAAATTTTCACTTTTTAAGTGTATAACTGTTTTGGCATGATTTTTATGCAGATTAGCACCCCGCATCCCTAGTAACCCTTCATTCTAGTGATTTATTGTTATATCGATGCGTCACTTTCTCACAAACGCAAATAAATGGTCGTAAAACTGCTTTTTTTTATCGGAACTACTCCGTCCCTCTTACCCAACACTGCAACTCCTGTAAGCCAGGATCAACAGTGGCACACAATGAAATGACACTGAGCGGTGAAGCTCAGGCATGTCCCGGGGAATCGCTTTAACTGTCTTGGATCCCGCAACGAATTGCAAACCTGATATTTTTACATCATCGATGTATGCAATAAATGCCATGAACGCTCGATATAGAAAAAATGTGCGTAAAGCAGAATGTGACTAGCCCGCGTTCTCTGAAATAAATTAATCGCCCGATATGCCCATGTACTACTGGGAAGCATGAGCGATGTGCGGGACGCCACCGCCTCTGTCGTGCGTTCCCGACATATACATACTTACTTATCTTATGGGCATTGGTTACCCTAGTGTCAGAGTTGTTCAAGCCGCCCAGTAGGCCTCGGACATGGCTTAACATCTATTGTCTAATGACTACAACCGGAACCGACAGCTTAACCTGCCCTCCGAAGCAAGGAGACGCTCAGTACTTAAACCACTTTTTAAGTCACCCATCTTCTTTTTTTTTATGTCAGAGGTCGACAAACGAGCAAGTGGGTCACCTGATGGTAAGTGACCACCGCCGCCCATGGACACTCGCAACACCAGAGGTGTCGCGGGTGCGTTGCCGGCCTTTAAGAGTCAGCAAACAAGTGTTGCTGACCCTTCCCCCCACCCCGATGAGCTCTGGCGACCTTACTCACACTTAGAAACACAACATTAAATTATTAATGTTATTATTAGAGAATGTCTTCTGTAAGGTGGAGGTACTTCCCCAGTCGGGCTGCTCTTCGAGCGAATGAACGCTGTGCCCTACCTCTCTTAACTACTACTACTCTTACTGACTGCAATCTCTTTTTTTTACATTTATTACATAATTTATAATATTATTAATTAACCACTATCCGCCAAACTGCGGAGCAGTTTGTTGGCAGAAAGATCACTCCCTTATTGACTAGCGATTATGGTTATTATGACACTATACATATGGCTAAAGGTACAAAATAAACGAATAACAAGGTTCTTTACATCATTAGCGGAATAGCCAATATGTATTAGTTATACCATCAATGTTGCAATAAACCTTTTTAGGTAGAATTCTCTACACTTATATTTAAAAACAGACTTAGAAAATATTTCAGTTGATAGGTCTGCTGGTAGTTCATTATAAATTGAGGGAACCAAGTACTTTCTAGTTCTTTGGCCATAATTATTGTTGGACCAAGGGACACTATATCTGATCTGCTTAAGCTCGCAGATCACTCAAGGACCGGTGAGAGCATCATGCTGTGTATACTATAGCATAGAGATATAAATGAGGAACTTGATTTGTGAGTAACATATGTTGGTTATATGCTATAGTATAGCATGGTAAGACACTATAGCAGCTATTGTATATACTAGTAGTACCCCGCGGTTTTATCCGCTTCAAAACTTTAGAACGTCTTATTTTTGTTTATTTTTTTTTATAAGGCAGGGGGAATGTCTATGCATGCCACCGGCAAAGTGTCTGCGGGTGGGTACGTAGGACTCGCACCGACTAAACCTAACCAGGGGATTTACAGGCTAAGTTGCCGAACATCGTTTTCGTGAATGGCGTTCAAATAAATAAAGGTTAAAAATGAATTAATCAATCGTTAAATCGGCTTCCATGAGCACATGTGACGTCATAAATGGTCCGAAATCGAAAGTCAACGTTGAAGCCGATTTAACGATTGATTAAGTCATTTTTAACCTTTATTCATTTGAACGCCATTTAAGAAATCGATGTTCGGCGACTTAGCCGGTAGAGCCCCTACCGTAGACTTCTCTTGCGCCTGATGGGGGGAGCCACGGAAACGCGGGTATGCTGCTCCGGTGCATGTGTGTATCTGGGACATGGTGCCTTTTGCAGATAGGTGGGACACATACCCTGTGAGGACTCTGGATTGCGCTCCCCTATTGCCGACTCCTGACAGTCCGGCAAAGCGACTGCGCCACAAACAGATCGCCTTATTTCCGGAGCCGCTTTCACGTGGCGACAGTAGACACTGCCTATGTGTTATTCGGATATATAAGCTACATAGTTTCATCAAAGTCCGTTCAGTAGATTTTGCTTGAAAGAGTAACAAACATCCACACATCCATACTTTCGCATTTATAATATTAGTAGCATATCGCCAAAAAAGATAAGTCACAATTTTTTGAATATTTGGCAGAAAAATTTTAAGTAAGTCCTGATAATTTCCTTTTCATAACAATATTGCTACGAATTACTTGAAATGTTTATGTTTAATGTACACACGGCTACATATCAAGCTACACATTTCCAATATAAGCTGACCTCTCATTGTATGGAAATCCTATACGACGCGGAATCAGCTTATACTGGAAATGTATAGCTTGATGTGTAGCCTGTGTACTACGAATTTTCGGACGTTCAAGAAACGAGCTTATATCAACACACGAAGGCTCACTTACGGTTGTTTCAAATGTCAAAGACAACTTAAATCGACGTCGCCGCGTCTTTCTGATTAATGAGAGTAGGAGTATAATGTCTGTCATTCTTCTGGGTTGCATTTTTCCCATTTCTATTAGGGTCGGCTAGCAGTCTAACCTAGTGCGGCTAGTTACCAGAATTATTCGAGCGATTACCATCTGACCTCGAAACCCATAAGAACTTTTCTCTGCCTGTATATTGTCATAAAAACCTGGACCGGCAGCTTAACATGCTCAGCAAGCACAGGGTAGCCCTTTAACCAGCCAAACCACCACACAAAATACCTGACACTGTCACAAAGGACCATATTGATTTCCTTGCTGCACCTCTATCAGAATATTTCAATAATTGTATGAGTGTGAGTATTTTTACCAGACCAAGTTAAGATTGCTAGAGTAATTCCTATCCATAAAAATGGTAAGATACCTATTATTTAAAATGCTGGTAAAATGCGAATTAAGATATAGTATGAAATTTTGGGGAAACGGTTATGAAGATAATATTGATAAAGCATTTAACATTGAAAAATTGGCTTTTGAAACTATGGTTCCAATACCTCTGTGAGAGTCATATAAAGATACCTTTTGTTAACCCTTCCTTGTCTCCATATTTTTGTTCCTCTTATAGATGTTATTCAACATCAGTGTAAATCACAAGGTGGACTTAATACTAGAAAGAAAGATTTGGAGGTTCCATTGCAACCAAAGTTAAATGCTGTCAATATCAAGTAGTCAAATTATATAATTCTCTGAGGGTTCAGCTAAAATCTATTGATACTCAGAATATATTTGAAGGTAAATTAAAAACTTATGCTGGAAGCATGCTTCTTCTCACTAAATCAAATTTTAATCTGATATAGTTTTGTTTGTTATTCTATTTTATTATTTGTATTAGTTACCTATATTGTTTACATTCTATTTTACTTCCTAGTATGTTAGTTAATATTCAAATCTCAATAAATAAATAACAATAATAAAAATACTGCACAGCATATCAATTTTCTCATTTGGACATTGGAAAAATAATGGTTAATGTGGAATGCCATTAAATTATGGAAATATAAATAAAAATAAAATAAAAAAGGTTTTTATTCACGTAAACTTTAAAAAAGTGCTTGTAAATAGGCAGAACAGGTTTGTAGTAATATAGTTGTATACATTATTACAATGTAAAAAATGTGCTCCCTTATCAAATATGTGATCTCTTCATGGCTGGAAAAATTTGGTATTGCTTGCTCAGATAGTTTTCATGGCTTGAACAAATGTTCCCCATGATTGGTATACATAATGAGTATTTATTTATTTATTAACATCAGGTTTACCCACAGCTTGTGCATACAATATATATCTTATGAATTTTTTTTAACAAATTAGACTTACACACTAGCCAATTACGGGTTAACCAACATTTTCCAAATCTAGACAAATAATCGGCACTTGAGATTATTTAGGCTATAGAACAATGAAATACCTATGACGAGTTAACAGTAGCTTTGAGTGACTTGAAGATTTTATACTTGAAACAATTTAAAGTAGAGTATGAAGTGTGAACATGCTCCAGAAATGTAAATAATATTTTACGTGGCACATGTTCCTGACACAATAGTAAAACAATGCCATTTGTCATATAATCGCACTTAGCCAGTTGATCATTTTAACATGTCTTATTAGTGTCTCTTTTAGTTACATTCTTCAGCCCTGTAAATTTAGAAACTGTAACTTAAAGGTAATTAAAAAATTAAATTACAACTTACCTGAGACTCAGGTCATCAACATCCAGGTTCAGTGTGTCTTTCCTTCGACTTCGTTCCACAGGGTCCTTCACAACCAAGTTCTCCTCCGATGTGATCCGCACTTGGACATCAAACTTGTCCGTTTTACTCTTCGCATCAGCTTCATTTGGCACAGCCATCCTTATGTTATCAGTAGATACAGTTTTTATATTTATCTTAGAATTATCTTTCTCATTCAAAACTTCAGTGCCACAAAATCTTGTCTTTTTAATATCAAAGTCTCTTTTGTCTTCCGATGAATCACTTTCTGATGTCGTACTTGAGATAATGGTTCCCTCTTTTAATGTATGAACTTTTATTCTGACATCAAACTTAGACAGTAACTCAAGTTTAGTTTTGAAACTTGGTTGATGACGTTCTTCTCTTTGTTCTGTTTGTTGTGGCAAACTGGTGTTCAGTGAGTACTCTCCTACTTGTGTATTTGTACTTGTCTCATGTGCAGGTGAAAGTTCAGCTGAAATATTAAGTACTGGAGACTTTAATATTTCAGGAGACTTTGAAATTTCAATTGACTCTAATATTTCCTCAAGGTTTTCTTTCTCTGATATTTGATCACTATTATCATTCAATTTCTCTGAAGAACAGATACTGTTTTCTCCAGATTCTTGGGGTATGGGTTCTAATTCATCTACAGTGCTGTTTCTATCTGAATCAGTGGCAGGAACTACTTCATTACTGGTGGAATCTTCAATGGTCGGTGTGGGAGGGTTGTAAGTCACTTCCAATCTTATATTCTGGGCATCAGTGTCCTTTTCATCATAATTAGAATCTATTATCCTCCGTCTAAGTATGTGGTTCTCTAAGGTTAATTTCTCTATAACATCAGCATAGTCTAAGCAATGTGAGTGCTGCTCATACTTCTTTTTCAATTGCTTCAGTTCATTTTTGGAGATCTCTAGTGCAGTCCTAAGTGAGACCACGGTCTGGTGCAGCGCCCTTACTGTGTCCAGGTGCGGCCCGGGAGGGGCCGCCTCCAGCCTGCCGTTATCCATGCCACCTTGTTGCCACCCACTGAGCCGACGAGCAACATCCCATACATGACTAAAGCTTTTCAATACTCCTCAATACACAATCACAGCGCTGGACATCGCCTGAGAGACATAGTCACAATCCCGAGGCTCGAATAAACAAATGACCATTTAGTGTTCCGCGCCAAGGCGCTTCCGCCGGCGAGATATTTACCGGTGACCCAATTCGTGAATAAAACCATTGACATACCTCATTTCATAGCACATTTTCAGATCTTTATCGAGTCCCGAATCGGTTTAAGAACACCAGTACCGGGGCACGAAACAGGAGAGATCGATAAACCAACTCGCCCAAACTGTAGTAATTAGCTTTTAAAAACTCAGAACTAAACGCGGGGCGCCTCACAGCTGGCACCAACCACTGATAAAGTTTCACACGAAAGTTAGCAATTAACCCGGAATATTATCTCCCGATCGCTCTGACAAGGCTGCGAGTTATAGCTATAGTGCAAGATACTTGTGAAAAATCTTCGTACACTCCTACATGTAAACAAATCAATACTCCAATTCGGCGTTCGCGGGTCCAATTGGGATAGACAAGCATGATAGTGCTATCTTTTTCACACATTGTCACTGTGACAGTTATAACGTTGCGTTCATATTTGAGACTGTAATTGAAGATTTTTGCGTGTTTTACTAATATTTTGTAAAGTGATAAATTTGCAAAATATTTGATTAGATATATATATAAGAATGATCCTCGAAACAATGGAACTACTTTTAGTAAATTTTAAATCCGATGAATCTAATCTAACGTACGTAAGTAACATTATTATTGAAACAGCAAAACAAACCCACAGCGACTGACTATAGACCTGTAGCGGTTCTATGTACTCCAGCCAAGGTGTTTGAGACGGCCATACATAGCTCTCTTTATCGTCAGATTAGTGCTCAGTTGTCCGACGTGCAGCACGGATTCCGTCCTGGGCGGGGGACAACGGGTAACCTGCTGGATCTGATGACGCACGTGGTGCCAGCTGTGGACGCAGAGCTACAAGTTGATGACGCATACTTTGATTTCCGAAAGGCGTTCGAAACAGTCGACAAAGACGTACTTTTGTCGAAGCTGGCCGGTGTGGGGTGCACCCCGCACACGCTCTCATTCTTTGCATCTTATTTGCGCGACAGGTGTCAGTATGTCGATTGTGGGGGACACCTTTCGGATCCCTACCCTACGAGGTCTGGTGTGAGTCAGAGCAGCAATTTAGGTCCCCTGCTGTTCATTCTGACGGTCAATGACCACTCGAGGGTAGTAGGCACCTCCATATACATTTATTATTTGCAGATGACCTAAAACTAGTTATGAAAATAAAACACAGCACAGACCATAGCATACTACAACAGGATATCAATAGGTTCTTCGCGTGGAGCCAAGACAATAAGCTGTACTTCAATGTGGCTAAGTGCTCCGTACTATCGTTTGGCCGAGCACGAGACCCGAGCCAGTACTACCAATACGTCATGAATGAAGCGGTTTTGAACGTGACCTACACTTTCGGCAGCACATCACAGACGTGTGCAAGAAAGCGTACCGAAATTTGGGGATGGTCTTGCGCCAGGCTAACAATTTTACCAACATTTCAGCCTTGAAGGCACTATACGATGCACGCGTAAAGAGCCGCTTGGAGTGCAATGCGGTCATTTGGTCTCCACACGAAGAAAAGTACAAACAAATTTTAATGCTAGAACGAATCCAAAACAAATTTCTTAGGTTTGTATATAAGAAGCAGTATGGCGTCTTTCCCGGGTACCCACTGCTGTATCCTACTTTATTCGTTTTGGGAATGGTGGGATATTACAGACTCGAAGTAAGAAGGGAGGTAACTCTTGCCACATACATATTATTTAATGTCATACGTGGCAAGATTCACAAACCGGGTGTATTAGAGACGATTCAGCTGTGCGTTCCTAACGAGTACCTCGGACGTCGCCGGCGGCCGCCGCTGCTGGATGTTCCTTGCGCGCGCACCAACCTGCTGCGGCGCTCACCGCTCGTGCGGGCGCTGCATGTGCTCAACACACTATCTACTCAGTACTCAGATAGATTGGTTCTCTTGTCCACTGAACGTATTCACAACGGCTGCCTTTGCAGTTTGCTAGTTTAGTTTAAGTTATGTTAGTTTGTAGGGAAAATAATGTAGGATTAGGTACGTAGGTATTATATACATTTAACATAGATATAAGTTTAACTACTCTGTCGCTTTAGGCTCGCCTGTAATATTAGAATAAGTTTTATGGTAAATAAATAATAAAAAACATACAGCAAAACAACCAGTTTGCTGTCAATTTGTTATATTCTCTTTGGCTGTCATGTGTACCAAAATATAACCTCAAACTAAAATTGTTATGTATATACAGTGTAAAGTTTGCGATTAATAGAAATTACTTTTTTCTGAAATGTTCAATATTTCAAGTATATACAGAAATACATCTTTAAGGTATTATCTAGCTGTGCAAGTTAGATATAAGACTAAAGTTCATTGGGTAAGTTAGGTATATTTACTAAATCTTTCATATAAGGATTGAGCGCAGTATTAAAAGATTTTTATTACTTCTCAGGCAAAACTTAAAAAGAAAACGGGTCCAAAATATAAAGCACTGAACCATTTCGATGAATTCTACGCATCAGTATTTGGAGATAAACTATGGCAGCCAATGCGAGAAGCAATGTTACGACGTTCAAAGTATGTGGCTGTAGTGAATAACTATGGCGATGCTGAAGAAACTATGGAGTTCCTTACAAACAGAGGTAATTATTAAAAACTACTCTAATTGCAAGTATACTCACGATATGGAAATGAATTCCTGTATTTGAGCGGCCTGTACATCCATGCAATTAATGCATTCTAGACTGTAAACAACAATTTATAGGTCACAAAAATAGTTGTCCTATGCAGGTATTGAACCGGAAACAAAGGGACTGCGGTAGTACCTAGGTAGAGGACTCTCAACCTCTGCACCCCCACAAATTTACAATCTACAGACTAATGCATATTGAGACATTATCTCAGTATGAAAGCTTAGCTTTTATGGAGCCTGCAAATAATTATTTAGTGCTACAATAAATATGCAACACAAGGGAGGTTTTTCAACAAGGTGACTTCTTCTCTGTAGTCATGTCTTAGTATTAAGAGATCGCACACTCATATGTGGCTCTGTCAGTTGAGATATGATGGCTAAAAACTTGCAAAAAACACCAATTTGATTTTTCTTAGAATTTTATTACAAAATCTTTGGGCCACCTTGAAATATCAATAGCCTTTCTACTATATTATAACCGGAGGTGCTCTATATATATCTATAGAATGTAGGACAATAATAAATTAAGTAGAGCACCTCTAAACATTGAGTAGAGGTATATTACCTTACACCTTACCTTGAAATAATTCCAAACTATTTTGCTTTCCATAGTTAATTTTTATACTGTGGAGCTCAGATACTTGGCTGGCTACTTCTAAGAAATTATTGAATGATAGCTGTGACCGGAGGGCTGTCATTTTTTATTAGCACAGAAAGTAAACATTGCCATGCAAATTAACAATGCTGCCAGTCTTCTGGGAACATTAACTTTTGATGGCAATGTGGAACATCTTCTGGATAGCCTATAGTTTAGTTTGCTGACTTAGATAAACATTCACAATTTAATTTATTTTGTGTTCAGTTTTTTTTTATATAATATAAATATAATCCCAAATAAGAGACTGACATCATTACCTATACTAATATTATACAGTGAAGCTATATGATTCTTTTGTGTGTGACTTTGTAATGGAAGAAACTTTTATTTAAAAATTACAACTTTTAAATAAAAAAATATTTTAACTAAAGAGAACTATGCAAGTAACATGTAACATGACCTGAATTTTTATTAAAAATCAATTTAAGTTAAGTTCAGGTTGAAAGTCCAAACACAATTTTTAGGTTGATACCAACACCATGTTAACAGTATTATGTAAATGATAATAATGAAAATCACTGTATCAATTTTTTCTGTAAAACTTATTATTTAGTATAAAGTACTATTTTACAATTATAATTTATGTTTTGATTTACCCATGCGAAGCGGGAGCTGGTCACCAGTTGCGTAATAAACTTTTTAATTACAGGGGCACACTGCCTAAGAAACTTACTATCTGTACAAAAAGAGTTTCATAAGCAATACACACCACCTGAGGCTCCTGAAAATCAACCAGAGCAGGAATCCTATGTTATCAACCAGTACATGCAGAAACAGCATATAGATGAAATTGCACGGATGTACCCCAAGAGTGACAATATACCTGATAGGTTGGAGATGAAAGATGAAGGTGATAATAAAGGAGTTAAGAAGCTCAAAGATGTGTTAGTATACTTTGAGATTAACTGTAAAGATATTTCTAGTTTTAATACATTATTATACTACTGTTACTACCTGTTGTCATCAATTTAAATAAATGTACATTTTAGTGAGTTTTTAACTAGAGCTTATTACAAACCATACTTATTCAGTACTGAGTAACGAGTGTCTTCTAGTAACGAGTTACGAAACATTACTTACAAATACAATAGTACTCACATTTTTCATATTTTGTAACTGATGTAATGATTGATTTATAAAAAGAAATACAACTGTTTCAGTTCGCGCAAGTACTGTTGGTGCGTGAATTGAAAAAGCTGATCATGTGTTACACCCATCCAAGCACTTATCAGTGATTTTAAATAATATGTTACCAAATCAATTTGTTTACTGTTACTTTAAGTAAAGGAATTGTTTGGACAAAGTTTGAGATTGGAACAGAAATAAGGTATATAGAGATGCAAATTAACAACAAAAAATCCATGCAAATTCAATAGTTTCCCTTCAGATTAAATTACATTATATTGGGTTGGGTAATAAAATTACAGTTTACTTGTAGTTATAACCCATTTACCTATAAAATCAAACTAAATTTAGATTTACACATACACAAGTCATGTACAAAATACTATAAACTTAATAATGCTCTTATGCAGCTCGGCACCTATGTAACGTATATTAATTACGAATCACGCGACGTCAACGTCGTACCGTTCGCAAAACGCAATATTAATTGATAAATAGCTATATTTATTATTACATATTACAATAGGATAGTAATGAGTACTATGAGTATGGGTATGATTATATTTCGTTACTTTTACACATCTATTGTTAAATCATCCATCTAATCTATACATAAAATAAAACCTTAGGATAGTCAAAACTGTACATTGAATAATTACAAAAAATATATATACTATATATAAATATAAACTATATATACTATATATAAATATATACTATATATATATATAGATACTTGGGGCGTGATCTACAATCAATATCGAAGCCAAAAATATAGTTTTTAAAATTTTTGTCTCTTTGTCTGTATGTATGTCTGGGCTAAACTCAAAAAGTACTGCATGGATTTACTTGTAATTTTGCATGAATATTACTAAGAGGTCGGGTCAACATATAGGCAACATATTATTATTATCATTCTATCACCTATGGAGGAGGAGCTGTGATAATTTATAAAATTTAACGCGGGTATAACCGCTAGTACCGCGGGGCACAGCTAGTAATATCTATAAGATACATAGCACCTCCATAAATCCTTATTACTTCTTGCAGAACCACACCGAACATGACCCTCGACCAATCCTTAGCAGAAGCACAAATAGATGAGTCAAGAATCATAGACCCATCCTTAGGAATGACAACAGAGGCTCTATATCAGTTCCTGCCTGCCACCAAGCTGAAGGGTATGGATGAGTGGGTGCCAGAATCTGTACATTATTCTTATTATTCAAGTAAGTTTCTACAATATTATAACTTTAAAGTATGCATAGTTAGTTGTCCTCATTACTTCAATTCATATATTATAATGGATGGCATTGAGTATTAAGTGTGCATTCATTTTATGTATGAGGCATTACCAATGTGTTTAATGTGACTACTATGCGTTGGAAGTTATTAAATACCTTCACTGAATACAGATCCAATATGTGATCCTATTCTGGTTTATATTAGAAAATAGACACATTTCTGTTAACCCTTAAACAATCTGTGGACTATATGAGACCACATCAATGTTATCCTTATCACTTCAAAATAAGGTCCAAAACAAAGAATAAAATATAGCAATGCCTCGTTAAGGGTTAAGCCATTCCCCCTGTCATGGGTTAAAAGATCTGTATACCTACCTATGAGGTATGAATGATTTTGCACAAGGGTAACCACTTAAAACAATACAAGAAAACGAAAATGTTTTAGTTCAAAGTTTTTTAATCTATAAGTAGTTTTAAGTAAAACTTACTACACATTGTACACGCTGTGTCTGACCACACGTACAGTTTCGTCCCATACATTGAGCACCAGCGCCTCTCGCGGAAACTATTAAGAACTAAAACTCTGGTGCTCATTGTATGGGACGAAACTGTACGTGTGATCGAGTTAGTAAACTGCAGGAACTCGTGCTAGAGGCACAGTACTTAAAATAAAAGCTGGTCCGGAAATGCGATGCTTGGCTTAACCTGGACGTGCTTCGGCTAGCCTAGCCCTAGTTGCTTTAAATTTTTGCCTATGATTTGTATGTATAATGTTATTATCTTTTTATAAAATGTTGGTACTGAATGTGATTTCTATATGTTTCCAGAAGACAAAGACTTTCCCTTAGTAATAGAGCCAGATACAGAACTAAATTATCCAGAACATCTGAAAGTGTATACTTATGAGATGGACAGTGAAGCTGTCAGCTTTCCTGAACCCAGAAGATCACCAACTACAGGTATTGTATTCTTACCTTACAAAAAAAATATTCTTACTTAAGTTAGACAAATTGCAAAGCTTTCTTTTTAGCGGGGTCGTAACCAGCCATAATTTTTTTGTCGGGACTAATCCCTCCCTCTTACCCACCACTGCAACTCCTGTAAGCCAGGATCAACAGTGGCACACATGAAATGATACTGAGCGGTGACGCTCAGGCATGTCCCGGGGAATCGCTTAACTGTCTTGGATCCAACGAATTTAATCAGAAAGAAAAAAAAAGGAGGAGTTAGAAAATGAATAATTCCACTTCCCTCCAGTAGTAGTAGTAATTCGCCATCAGTTGCCGCTATATCAGTGGATACATTTAGCCTTAACAACATCTTTATCTTGTAGACAGTAAGTGTGGGTTTGCAGTGCAAGTGTCTCCAAAGACATGGCATTTATTGTACTAGGTATATTGTGTGAAAAACTTCTCGAAAGTGTGACAACGCTAATCATCATCATCATCATATCAGCCGAAAGACGTCCACTGCTGGACAAAGGCCTCCCCCAAAGATCTCCACAATTGCCGGTCTTGTGCTATTCGCATCCAGCAGTTTCCAGCGACCCGCACAAGATCATCGGTCCATCTTGTAGGGGGCCTGCCCACGCTGCGTCTTCCGGTTCGTGGTCGCCACTCGAGAACCTTTCTGCCCCAACGGCCGTTGGCTCTACGAGCTATGTGCCCTGCCCACTGCCACTTCAACTTGGCAATTCTTGGAAAAAACTTGGAAACTCCAAGCATAGCCCTCTCCATTGCTCTTTGGGTGACCTTGAGCCTTCTAATAAGGCCCATAGTGAGCGACCACGTCTCTGTTCCGTATGTCATCACTGGCAACACACACTGGTCGAAGACTTTCGACTTGAGACACTGCGGTATTTTGGACGAGAAGATGTTACTTAGCTACAACGCTAATAGTAAACAGTATTTGTATTAAAACGAATTTAAAAAAAATACATTTAATTCTAAACCTACGATTGAGTATATAGTTAGTATATATTAAAGTAAAAAATTCAGTGGTTTAATCTAATTGCATTGTGTATTAATTATATTTTATTGTGTAACAACTGTCGGTTGCCAACTCGCGGTGACTACGGCAAACCCTACCAAAAATGATAATCCTATGGAAAGGTTTGCGGGAGGCCTTTGTTTAGCAGTGGATAATATTACGCTGTGTAATATCATCCACTGAGGATGGTGATGTGTAATGTCCTCTTTCTCAAATTTCGACCAAGCCAGTCAGTCTTGGTGGAGACTGAGGGCATGGACTTAGACCTATGTACACAATGGGCAATCTTAATGGAGACTGCCGTATGTGCACATAAGTGTGTGCACAAAGACTGGGGCATTTTCTATTTCCAACACTCTTATGATCCGATGGGGCGACTAGCTACATGACCGGAAAGAAGTCAGGTACAGAACCGACAGCAATACTGCTATCTCCCTGAATCTCGCAACAGAAAAATCTCAAAATAACTTTTTGGCCCAAACCAAGAACAAGGCAGTCAAATTTTATTATATCCCTATATTTTATTTAGTTTATTATATGTACAGTCTATTATTTAGTAGCGATGGAAGATTTAAGAGCAATGGAAAGGGCTATGCTTGGAGTTTCCCTGCGAGATCGAATCAGAAATGTTGAGATCCGCAGGCGAACCAAAGTAACCGACATAGCCGTAAGAATTGCCAAGCTGAAGTGACAGTGGACAGGGCACATAGCTCGTAGAGCCGACGGCCGCTGGGGCAGAAAGGTTCTCGAGTGGCGACCACGAACCGGAAGACGCAGCGTGGGCAGGCTCCCTACAAGATGGACCGATGATCTTGTGCGGGTCACTGGAAAAAGCTGGATGCGGATAGCGCAAGACCGGCCATTGTGGAGATCTTTGGGGGAGGCCCTTGTCCAGCAGTGGACGTCTTTCGGCTGGTATGATGATGATGATGATGTAACTAGTATGATATAATATTTTAACTAACAGATACTATTTGAGACATAATCATATCTTAATTTCTAGGGGTTTTGAACTACTACCCCATGGATTGTGGAAGCGTGTTATCAGTATTGGCCCTTGGTCTGGAGCCCGGCGATCGGGTGCTCGACCTATGTTCAGCGCCCGGCGGTAAAGCTCTGGTTGCCTTGCAGACGTTACTGCCCGACGTCGTTATATGCAACGATATATCGATATCTAGATCTAATAGGTAAGTTAATTAAATTTTAAAAAGGTCACCGTAGCCTAGGTGGTAGTGCTCCTGCGTACGAAGCTGGTGGTCCTGGGTTCGAATCCCGGTAAGTGCAAATATTTGTGTGATGAGCACGAATATTTGTTTCTGAGTCATGGATGTTTTCTATGTATTTAATAATAATAATAATAATAAATCTTTATTTCGAACATACAGTCCATAGTGTACAAAAAATAAAAAGAGACAAAATAGGTACATAAAAACACAAAATGAAAATTCAGCATCATCGCACCTGGGCACGCAGGTAGGTCTTCAGTATATCTGAGTCGTACCTGTCGGCAATGATCCGCAGTATGCTATTAGAGCTGCCCCGTAATCTGCTTATTGATGATGTTAGCCTCTTGCGTATAATGGCATGAAATCCATCTGTTCTTTCTTGGGTAAACATACCCGAGGCACTACAGAATGGAGGCAGCCCCAACAACATCCTGAAGCCATTATTGTATTGGACACGCAGAGCATTAAACGATCTTTGAGTATAATTGAACCACAGGCTGCACGTGTAGAATGTCTGGCAATAAGCTTTAAATAAAGTGATTTTGACTTTAGAGCTACAACGTGCAAACCTGCGGGCCAACATATTACTCTTGATCGCCAACGCCCTGCGTTCCCTCTCTATGTCTACTTGGTCATCGAGTCCCTCGGTAACATAGTGACCTAAGTATTTAAACTGTTTTACCCGTTTCAATTCAATACCATTTAGCTTTATGGCGGGCACTATTGACGGATATTTACCCGCGGCCCCGAAGACCAAGTATTCACTTTTCAGACAATTATACAGCAGTCCATGATTGTGACTGTACGTTTCACATATAGCAAGAAGTTGTCTCATTGCACTAACAGATGGGGTCAGCAGTATCATGTCGTCGGCGTAACTAAAATTGTTCATGCAAATGTCCTCAATCCGGCATCCAACATGAACACTGCTGAGCCCAACTATGAGCTCATTGACATACAGATTGAAGAGCTTTGGAGAGGTCAGCCCACCTTGCCTTACCCCGCACTCCAGCCCGTATGAGTCGGAACAACTGTCCTCCCATCTAACACAATTTTTCTGATTACGGTACCAGTACTGAAACAGGTGTTGCACCTGTGTATGCACCCCTGTCTTCGCCAGCTTATCCCATACGACATCATATGATACCAGATCAAATGCTTTGGAGAGGTCGAGGAAGCAAGCGTAGACAGGTGTACTTCTCTTCGTATAATATCGTACAGTGTGCTTCACACTCAAAATAGCGCTTTCAGTCGAGAGTCCAGCTCGGAAGCCAAACTGCGCGTTGTGTATATTAAGATGCTTATCCAGCTCCGTGTCAAGCACACTGTCCAACACCTTCGCCACCACCGTAGCTAAGGATATCGGCCTATAATTATTTTTATTGGACAAATCACCCGTTTTGTTTTTAACAATCGGTACTGTTATCGATTTTATAAGGTCATCCGGCAAGTACGAGTGACTCAAACATATGTTAAAGAACATAGCCAACACACGCGGTAGATGCACTCCCGCGTATTTTAAATGTTCAATACTGAGCCCGTCATGCCCCGGTGACTTACCCCTGGACATTTTACTAACTATTCTACGAATTTGTTTACCTGTAACATGATACAAGTCACCGGTCATGACGGCCTCAGGATTATTAGTCGAGGGACCGCGCGGCGATTTCACAGTGAAATGGTCCTTAAACAATTCGGCAATATGTTTGCTGTCACTTACACCTCCCACGCTCACAGGGAGGCCCGCCTTTTGGTTTAATTTACCCGTAGCTTTCCAAAAATCCGAGAACCTATTAGTAGCATGATGTTCCGTAATTAAATCTTTTTCTATCTGTTCTTTATTATTTTGACACCACTTTAACCATTTCAGCTCGAACTGCAAAACCGTTTCGAATGCCTAGCAGACTGCGAGGAAGTGGACTCATACTATGACAGGCTCGTAGAAGCTGTCCATACGGCTGGGTCTAAGGTCTTCAAGGCCCGCCGTACAAACAGAACTAAAAAGATCTCTGACTTTACCCTGCAACTTATGGAAGATAGACGGAAAATGGTTCTAACATCCTCAGATGATGCTACCAGATATCGGCAGCTCAACAGACAGATCTCAAAGTCTTTGACTCGCGACACGCGGCAATTTAATACAATTATTATTAAAGAGGCCATTGAGCGGAACAAAGGCTCCAAAGTGTTCGCAAGAGCTCTGTCTGTTGGACAGAGCCAACTGACGAAGCTGAAGACTGAGGATGGTAGAATCGTCACGTCTAAACCTGAGTTGCTGGGAGAGATCGAGAAGTTCTACGGACAGTTATATACGACAACACAGCCACCTGTCAAAAGTCATGCCTCAGATCCCAGAGCACGACTAACCCGACATTACACCGAGGACATCCCGGACGTCAGCCTGTACGAGATTAGAATGGCTCTCAAACAACTCAAGAACAACAAGGCGCCTGGTGATGATGGAGTTACAGCAGAGCTTCTGAAGGCCGGTGGTACACCAATCCTACGGGCCCTTCAGAAGTTATTTAACTCCGTCATACTAGATGGTCAAACGCCACAAGCATGGCACAGAAGTGTGGTGGTGCTCTTCTTCAAAAAGGGCGACAAAACCCTATTGAAGAATTATAGACCCATCACACTGCTGAGCCATGTTTACAAGTTGTTTTCGAGGGTCGTTACGAACCGTTTCGCGCGCAGGTTTGACGACTTCCAGCCTCCCGAACAAGCCGGTTTCCGAAAAGGCTTTAGCACCATAGACCACATACATACGCTGCGGCAAGTTATACAGAAGACCGAAGAGTATAACAAGCCACTGTGCTTAGCGTTTGTGGACTACGAGAAAGCCTTTGATTCTATCGAAACATGGGCCGTGCTGAGGTCTCTCATAAGGTGCCAAATTGACTACCGGTATATCGAGGTGATAAAGTGTTTGTATGAAAACGCCACTATGTCAGTGCGACTCCAGGACCAGATCTCGAAACCTATCCACTTGCAGCGAGGCGTGAGACAGGGAGATGTTATATCTCCGAAACTGTTCACCGCTGCATTGGAAGACGTCTTCAAGCTTCTGGACTGGAAAGGCTTTGGCATCAATGTCAATGGCGAGTACATCACTCACCTTCGATTTGCCGATGATATCGTAGTCATGGCTGAGACCATGGAAGACCTCGGTACAATGCTCGATGACCTCAGCAGAGTCTCTCAACAAGTGGGTCTGAAAATGAACATGGATAAGACGAAAATCATGTCAAACGTCCATGTTGCACCCACTCAATTGAAAGTTGGTGACTCTGCACTCGAAGTTGTAGAGAACTATATTTACCTAGGACAGACCATCCAACTAGGTAGGTCCAACTTCGAGAAGGAGGTCAATCGTAGAATCCAACTCGGATGGGCAGCGTTCGGGAAGCTACGTAACATCTTCTCGTCCAAAATACCGCAGTGTCTCAAGTCGAAAGTCTTCGACCAGTGTGTGTTGCCAGTGATGACATACGGAACAGAGACGTGGTCGCTCACTATGGGCCTTATTAGAAGGCTCAAGGTCACCCAAAGAGCAATGGAGAGGGCTATGCTCGGAGTTTCCCTGCGGGATCGAATCAGAAATGTCGAAATCCGCAGGCGAACCAAAGTCACCGACATAGCCCGAAGAATTGCAAAATTGAAGTGGCAGTGGGCGGGGCACATAGCTCGTAGAACCGATGGCCGTTGGGGCAGAAAGGTTCTTGAGTGGCGACCACGAACCGGAAGACGCAGCGTGGGCAGGCCCCCTACAAGATGGACCGATGATCTTGTGCGGGTCGCTGGAAACAGCTGGATGCGAATAGCGCAAGACCGGCAATTGTGGAGATCTTTGGGGGAGGCCTTTGTCCAGCAGTGGACGTCTTTCGGCTGATATGATGATGATGATGATGATTAACTTGTTCTTAAATACTTTACGACTTTCACGCATCTCATCATATATGATACCAGATTGTGGTTTACCATGGGAAACCCAACATAAAAATTTAAGCCTCGCCTCCCTGTGCGCATCATATACATATTTATTCCAGCCACTCACATGTTTGTTATTTTTGTCACGACGGCGGCGCTCATTAATTGTACTCGACTTGATAGCCGAATCAGTTAACACTAATATAATATTTTTATACAATTTATCTATTACATATCTATGTTTACTATATTTACAACAATTATAGCTACATTGCCTAAGTTCAGTCGGAAAATTTATTAATTTTAGTTTAGCGTTACACATTTTATTATAACTTTTTATTTGATCATTAGTTCTATAGCCCCAAATAGCTTTGTTTTGCTTATTATTTATCCTTGAACTAGTTTTCTCGGTAATCATATTAAGTTGGCATTCAATAACTAAGGGTAAATGATCAGACCAATCTGTGTCGTATTTTATATAGACATTGGTAACAGTTTGTCTTGCAGAGTAGCTAACAACACAGTGATCAAGCCACCTTGTACATCCATGCGCATCACTAATAAACGTATAATTCTTAGAATTTATTCCCAATACATCCATATCAACACAAGACCATTGTTGGTCCGCACACAAGTTAGATAGCTCATTATAGAATAATTCTCCCGGATGCGCATTAAAATCTCCTAATATATAGACGGCCTCAACAGAATTATTATTAACTATGGCACATACCTCACCAAAGCACGCTGTAAAATCCTCTAAATTATCCAATGCATCAGTAGGCATATATACACTAAACACTAGAAGAGAACTGTTATTTATTGACACTTTTATTGCACTTAACCGCGGATTATTGCACTTTATCACAGACACATCTTTGAATACGCTTTTACGCCACAATATAGCTACGCCGCCGTACGGTCGTCCTCGGAATATACCAGTCGAAGTGTCGACTGCTGACGTCCCTGTATACGCGAACTCCTCGTCGATGGTTCCCAATACCGGTATATCATGGGGAAAAAGCCAGGTCTCTTGTAATGCAACGATATCCGCCAAGTTGCACAGTTTTCTAACACAGTCAATTGATCTCTTGATGGATTTACAGTTAAAGCTTATAAAATTTGACTTTGTGTTATTATTATTCACTTGTTTAACCATTATTTCCCTGAGTCAATTCACCTATCCTATTGTTACCATACTTATCAGATCGATGTGCATCTTTATTTATGTAAATAAAGCGCCTAAACGATATGCCTTCGGGCCATAAATTATCGTTTAAGAATAAAGCGATTTTGTGGTGTGGTACAAATATTTTAAATGCATTGTAGTTTCTATCTTTTTTCATTATTATTTTCTTTACGGTAACTGATATTTGCGTCTTGGACAGTATATATTTAGAGATATCACTCTCCATCACTTCTTTATCGACTCCAGAAATAAATAATGGCGTCTTAATTTCTGCCGCTTTAAATTTAGCATCCGCCTCCAAGGCTGCCTTTCCTTGGTTCCCCGCAAATCTATACTTTATTTTCCGTTTTTTTACAATGGTCCATTCGTTCTCCTCTTGTTTGTTTTTTAGCTCCGATCCGCTGTCGCTAATCGCCCGCGGCTTAGACCGCTCAGAGTTAACGACGCGTTCCTGACGCAGCTGTTGTGTCGAAACCGCGGTGTCTGCCTCCACGCGCGTGCCCATGCTCGCTTGAGTTGGAGTGAGCGAGATAGACTCATTGAAATCCGCTACGGCAGATAAGGACGGCATCTCATCGCGTATCATCGGTTCCTTCGTCACACTTGTTGCCGTGCGATTGTATTTTTCAATGTTCTGCGGTAGGTCAGGAATGTTATTTTTCGGGGTACCTCCTATCTGACACTTATCATATAGTAACTTTAATTCCTCATTAGATTTACCATTGGACTCGGTAGGTGATACTGCGACGAGATTTTGGGTTTTATTTCAGTGGTTAAGGCAGTGAAACGTATGCCGGGTAATATAAGTAATTATATAATATAACTTTTAACTGAAAAGGTATAGAAAACTTTCCTTAAATAGTCTCTCTTGCAGTAACCTCAAACGGGGGTTCTCCTTGTTACTTAATGTGCACTATGATTTCCTAGACGGGTTGAGGTCCCCGCTGGTTTATATTGTCCGGTGAAGCAGTGAAACCTTTTTTCTGATAAGGCAAGGGGAATTACGCATGCCACCCGCTAGTGTCTGCGGGTGGGTATGTTGGACTCGTACCGACCAAACCTAACCTGCCGTGAACTTATAGGGGAGCGCCGGATACTTGGGAAGGCTGTTCCGGTGCCCCCCTTTTGCGCCATGTCCCGTGGTCGGGGCGAGACGTACCCTGGGAAGGCTCTAGTTGGTCCTCCCGACTTGCCGACTCCTGCCAGCCCAGCACAGCGACTGCGCCGGAGCTGCTTCCACGTGGTGGCAGTAGAGTTAAATTTCGGAAGCTAGTAAGTTCTTATTTGTTTCAGGACACAGCGAATGTTTCGGGATTATTTGTTTGACTTTGACACGAGCAATAAATGGCGGGAACGAGTCATGTTCAAGAAAGTTGACGGACGATTGTTTTCAGATGACCATGGCTTTGATAAGGTAACAAAAACATTTAGTTGTATTTCTCTTTAACTTTTGATAGAAAATTGCCTTTGCGCGAGTGTTTCGTTTGCCTCTATCGTTTAAATGTTCATAGCTCTAATATAAATAGCTATTCGAAGTTGAGGCATACACCGATGGATGCTATTTATACAGAAGAAGGCTATTTGTAATATATAAGTTAAATGAATTTATTGAATCTTGACTCCCTCCAAACGCGTGCTATTAGAATTGTCGGGGATTCCAATCTTACGGACAGATTGGAGTCGTTAGAGCAGCGGAGAGACTTTCGATGTCTCTGCGTGTTCTACCGTCTCTTTCACGGGTAATGCTCTGAGGAACTGTTTGAGCTGGTGCCATCGTCCCCTTTTTATCATCGGACCACGCGCACTTGCAGTAAGGTTCATCCGTACCACCTGGAAGCGATCTCGTGAAGCACGGTTCGCTTTCAGCGTTCATACATCCCACGTACGTGCCGGCTTTGGAATGAATTACCTGCTGTGGTGTTTCCCCAGCGCTACGACATATCCTTCTTTAAACGTGGTTTAAAAAGGGTATTAATCTCACGGTAGGCAGCGGCTTGCTGTGCCCCCTGGCACTGCGAATGCCCATGAGCAGTGGTTATGGGCATGATGGTGTGGCATTAACCATCAGGTGGGCCGCTAGGTCGTCTGTCTCCAAAAGCAATTAAAAAATACTTTTTAACGCCTCTACACATAATTATTAAATAACGCGCAGGAAATAGTTTCTACAGCAGTAACACTTCGTTGAGGCATTTCAATAAACAGTGACGTGAATGCATATGTAATAGTGGTCGTAGCCAAATTCCGTTGACGGTGGCCAATCGTAATATAGAGAAGTACTTATAATTGAAATAATTACTTTATTTCCGATAAATCGAGAACCACTAACAAATCGAAGTAGAATGTAATGTTATTAGCTTATAGAGTAGTATACAACATAGTGCTCTCCAAGGCACGGGGTGTAATATTGTCAACATTCAGACGCCTGGAGCTCACCAGCTAAGTCGCCGAAGATCGTTTTCGTAAATGGCGTTCAAATAAATAAAGGTTAAAAATTACTTAATCAATCGTTAAATCGGCTTCCATTAGTACATGTGACGTCATAAATGGTCCGGAATCGATCGTCAACGTTTAAGCCGATTTAACGATTCATTAAGTAATTTTTAACCTTCATTTATTTGAACGCCATTCACGAAAACGATGTTCGGCGACTTAGCCGGGGCTCTACCCCTGGCCTGTAGGGGGTCTTTTCCTCTTCAGAAAAAAACATATAAGACTATTTGGTCCGACGGTGGAAATTTAACCCAAAACATCATTATAGGTCAAAAGTACCCTAAACCGGCGAGCATGTATGAAGAATATAATGACAGTAATCGAGGCAAAAGACGTGTGCAAAGATCGTGACAAATGGAAAACCGTTGTCTCTGCCTACCCCTCTGGAAAACAGGCGTGAGTCTATGTATGTATGTACATCATTATATGCGGTTTAACATGCTACCGTCATACCAGCGAGGCTTATATATACTGCCTCGCTCACTGACTTCTTTCTCCAGTTTCTACTTTGGAGGACGGGAAGAGATCACGTATTGTAACACTAGCTGAGCCCCGCGGTTTAACATTTATACATACATAGACTCACGCCTGCTTCCCAGGGGGGTAGGCAGAGACAACGGATTTCCATTTGTCACGATCCTTTTTCGCCTCGTTTCTGACATTATATGTCGGAAGCTAGTAAGTTCGCGGTTTTACCCGTATAAATTATGGCATAATATGTTATCCGGATTCTCATTATCATCATCATATCAGCAAAATTTCGTCCAATATTTTACAAAATCCTCCCCAAAGAATGGGAAAAATGCCATAATCGCCACGCTTGGCAGACGGGTTGGCGATCGATATTCGATCGTTATTCGGATATATAAGCTATATTACGACAAAGTTTCATCTTAATCCGTTCCGTTGTTTTTCTTGAACGAATAACAAACATCGATATATTTATACATCTATACTGACAAACCTTCGCATTTCTAATATTATTAGGTGCCTACATTTGCTACATTTTACTTTTTCCCGCGTTTTATGTCTATTGAGTGTACTAATATGGTTATTTTATTTATTAACTTCAGGTTTACCCACAGGGGCTCTACCGGCTAAGTCGCCGAACATCGTTTACGTGAATGGCGTTCAAATAAATTTATGACGCCACATGTGCTCATAGAAGCCGGTTTAACGATTGATTAAGTCATTGGCGTTCAAATAAATAAAGGCTCTTACCTTTATTTATTTTAACGCCATTGATGAAAACGATGTTCGGTGACTTAGCCGGTAGAGCCCCAGATTGTGCATACAATATATATCTTATGAATATTTTTTTTAACAAATTATACTTACCCACTAGCCAATTACGGGTTAACCAACATTCTCCAAATTTAGACGAATAATCGGTACTTGAAATTATTTAGGCTATATGGTTATTGCTATTGATGTACTATAAAGAATTCATGTATTTATTTCAGGTTCTAGTAGACGTCCCCTGTACTACGGACAGGCACTCAATGAACGAAGATGAGAACAATATTTTCAGACCGGATCGCATCAAGGAGCGGCTCAGGATACCTGAGATGCAATCACAGCTTTTAATGTTAGTAGTTTATTCTTTTATTACTAGCTGTGCCCCGCGGTTTTACGCGTATTAATCTTTCTCAATTATAGCCTATATGATAATCCAGGGTGTCAGCTAACTCCATACTAAATTATGTTAAAATCGCTCCAGCCGTTTAGACGTGAAGAAGTGACAAACATACACACTCACAAACTTTCTCCTTTATAATATTAGTGTGATTACTGCCTCTTTGGTCTATGGATAGGGTGTTCACACATAGAAAACGACGCCCTGAGTTCATATCCTGGGTCGGCCCAAAATGGATTTTGGAACTTGACTGTAAAAACAAAAATTCTCAGTACCCGAAGTCTGGGAGTTGGCTGTATTATATCTCTGTGCTTAGGACAGCGCGGAAAGCCGTCGGTCCTGTACCTGACCTCTTTCCGGTCGTGTCGCTAGTCCTATCTGATCATGAGAGTGATGGAATAGGAACTTTACTCCAGCTCTCCAACGATTGAAAAGTCGTAAAAGTGAGATAAATTTGCTCCTCCTCTGTTTGTCTCGCCAAAGGAAAAATTACCTCCGGGATATAATTTGCCATGGCCTACCAGGAAGACTCTTAATAGACTACATACCCAGGTTGGTAGATCCAAGGAAAACATGTGCAAATGGGGTTACATTCCCACATCACAAAACATCTGCGAGTGCGGCGTGTCACCCCAAAGTATTGCACATTTATCTGATTGTCCTTCTTGTCCAGTCTCTTGTTCCCTTCAGGACTTATATGACGCTTCAGCAAAAGCGATCAGCGTTGCTCAATTTTGGGAAGATAAAATCAAATTTTTACCATCGACACGATAAGAAGATGGAATAGGAAATGCCCTTGTATTTGAGCAAACACTTGTGCTCTATAATATGTCCCGCGCAGATGGCCAGTGTCCATTGAAGCTGGCCGCCGTGGCTGAAATTCGGCTAGGAGGACGTTATTATTTCTATTTGGCGTCATAATTGGTTGGTATAAGAATTTTGACTGTATTATATATCTATGGCCCCAAGTATAATTTCTCGACTACCGAAGCGTTCGGGACGAAGAACCACTGATGACTCAAAACACAAGTTTTACCTGACGGTCACCGTAGCCTAGTTGGTAGTGCTTCCTGCCTACGAAGCTGGTGGTCCTGGGTTCGAATCCCGGTAAGTGCAAATATTTGTGTAATGAGCACGAATATTTGTTTCTGAGTCATGGATGTTTTCTATGTATATAAGTATTTATCTATCTATATAAGTATGTATATCGTCGCCTGGTACCCATAGTACAAGCTTTGCTTAGTTTGGGGCTAGCATGGTCTGTGTGACCTTGACTCTATTTAAAAAAAAAAAACTATTGAGAACTTTTGTTTTTGTATTAAGGGACTAACACTTTACCTTCCATATTGCAGTAACGCCCTGAAGCTGGTCAAAGTGGGTGGGACTGTGGTGTACTCGACGTGCTCTCTGAGCCCCGTACAGAATGACGGGGTGGTACACATGGCGCTGAAGCATGCCTTCGAAACGCACTCCTTAGTAGCTACTATCAAGTAAGTTTAAATACAATATAGTTGAGAGGCAGCCTCGTTGGTATAGCGGTAGCGTGTTCACCCGCAGAGAACGAGGTCCTGGGTTCAAATCCCCGATCGGGCCACGAAGTGATTTTGGGACTTTTCTGTAAAAAGAAAAATTTCTCAGCATCAGCCCGAAGTCTGGGAGTTGGCGGTATTATACCCCCGTGCCTCGGAGAGCACGTAAAGCCGTCGGTCCTGTACCTGACCTGTTTCCGGTCGTGTCGCCTAGGCGTCCCATCGGGTCATGAGAGTGATGGAATAGAAAGTGCTCCTGTGTTTGCGCACACACTTGAGCACTATAATATGTCCCGCGCAGATGGCTAATCTCTGTTGAGACTGGCCGCCGTGGCCGAAATCGGCTAGGAGGACATTATTATTAGTTGAGAGGTAGGGCACAGTGATTATTCGCTCAAAGAGCAACCCGACTGGGGAAGTACCTCCACCTTACAGAAGACATTCCTTAATAATTTTAATGTTGTGTTTCCGAGTGTGAGTAAGGTCGCCAGAGCTCATCGGGGTGGGGGGAAGGGCAAGGAACACTTGTTTGCTGACTTTTAAAGGCCGGCAACGCACCCGCGACTCCTCCGGTGTTGCAAGTGTCCATGGGCGGCGGTGATCACTAGCCATCAGGTGACCCACTTGCTCGTTTGTTGTCCTCTGCTATATATATAAAAAAAATTAGAAGCTACTGCTGTAGTTCTCTCGTGTTTTAGGGTCGAACCCCGCATAGGAAAACTATTTGTGTGACCCATATACAAAGTGTAACATATATAGTAAATAAATAAATATCGTGAGACATTATTCATACATGCTGTGTGGTGACGGCGGCGAATATCAGAATATCATGACCCCATCTCATCCCGTGGGGGGCGTAGAAATTGAACCGAGGGAATATCAACGTGTGAGTTGAATCAACATATCCTTTCGTTATATATATATCTATTGATCTCATATTCCTATTTTTTTTTCTTCTACCGTACCGTATCTTATATCGATCTCCTATATCTGTACCTAATGCACCTATCTAATTATCTCTGCACCACCTTAAGGTTGACTGGCATAAAATGCCTTAAGCATTAAGTCCGCCTTTGTACCTATATGTGCATAAAGTTTAAATAAATAAATATCTACCAGTGGACGGGCAGCAGCTTCCTTCTGAGTACTATGACCATCTTACTGCGATCGCCAACCCGTCTGCCAAGAGTGGCGATTATGGCATTTCCCCCAAGATATGATTCTTGGGAGAGGCTTGTCCAGCAGTGGACTTCTTTCAGCTGTAATGGTGATGATGATGATTATTATTCGCACACGGTCATCTGATCCCAAACTAAGCATAGATTTCACTATGGAAACCAGATAACTGATATACTACATATACTACTTTTCTTTTGTAAAAACATACTTATATAGATAACTAGCTGTGCCCCGCGGTTTTACTCGCGTTAAACTTTCACAGTTCCTCCCCCGTAGGTGATAGCGTGATAATATAGCCTATATGTTGACTCGACCTCTTACTAATGTTCATGCAAAATTTGAAGTAAATCCATGCAGTACTTTTTGAGTTTAGCCCGGACATACATATAGACAAAAATTCTAAAAACTATATTTTTGGCTTCGATATCGATTGTAGATCACGCTCCAAATATCCTTTCTTAAAAATATTCATTGTACAGTTTTGACTCTCCTACGATTTTATTATATGTATAGATTACACCCAGACTCGGGACAAACAGACAAGTTCATGCACACAAATATCTGTCCTGGGTGGGAATCGAACAATGACAAACGGCCCGTCTACCTATGAAACTGTAAAAAATAAAGAAAACTAGTCAATGAAATAAGAAATAATAAAGTTTAACTCCACATAAAAAATATCATCAGCTCATCGGTATTCTTGTATGGGATGCCAACCTTTCTTTTATGTATGTCGCACATTGTGTGGTACACGTTGTTAAGTTGTAGCTACGTCCACTATTTGTGTTCCACCTTGTACGCAGACTCCATTACTTTAATATTGAGTCTGGCAATTAATGTAAGATCTTGTTAAATAATGAGTACTTGCTTTCTTTTTCAGGGACATCAAAGCACCTCTATTAGGATTCAGCAGCACCTTAGTCCTGGGGTCAGGTAACGCGGCCCCGAAGTATGGACAGCTGGTGACACCATCCGTAGGAGCCAACTTCGGACCTTCGTATATAGCGAAGCTTGTGCGTGTCCGATAAATATAATATTTACGTAAACTAGTCTCTTTCAATATACAGACGCCAGCACATCCAGCTACCCCAATCTGTCAAATTTCTTTTGTAGATTTTCAACTTTATCACATGAGCATAAGGTTCACTTTCAATTGGGGAAAATTGACAGATTGGGATAGCGTGATGTGCTGGCGTCTGTACCCATCTAATCTTAATTTTGCTGTTCGTCTTCGGGAACTTTGGGACTTGGCACAAACACACTTCGCGGCGCGAAGTAAGGAGCAGACTTGAGAAGGAAGACCGGATCCGCGAACTGGTAGCGACCGAAGCACCTGTAACGAATATGAACAAACCGTCTACCTCATACTTTAGAAGTGGCAAAGTGGCATCTCTGGCAAAACGAGCGTGGTATTTTTTTAAATAGCTGACTTCTCTATTTGCAATTCTCTCGTTTTATGAGGCTTCTAGCCTCGTTATATCATTCTGTCTCCCGCTTTGCTCTGGAGGGAAGTGGAAGTTTTCACTTACCAACTCCTCCTTGTTTCTGATTAAACTCGTTGCGGAAACCAAGACAGTTAAAGCGTATCCCCAGGGTATGCCTAAGCCTCACCGCTCAGTATCATTGTGCATTGTGTGCCACAGTGGATCCTGGCTTACAGGAGTTGCAGTGGTGGGTAAGAGGGAGGGACGAAGACGGTCGAAGCAGCACTGGAAACTGAGGAAGTTGCGGCAGGGTAGGTAGGGAGTGCGTTATTTGTACGTGAAACCCAAGATGGGACTTTAAGAAAGAATCAGCTCCAGAACGGGATGAGTGGGAAAGATCACGTTATAATAATGTGTAGTCAAGAAACTGGACTTCTTCCGATAGCTCCACTTAACGACGCGGCGACGTGAACTCAATCCGGCAGTGGCAGTAACGCTACCCATAGAGAAATGTGTGCACCTGTGTTAGATACAGACTTATCCCTACTATGTCCCGCGCCCATGGGTAGTCTCCATTGAGACTGGCCGCTATATTCAACCAGGAGGACTAATAATGTCCTCCTGGTTGAATATGGTCCAAACAAGGATTAGGAGTAAATATAAAATTTCATGAGTGGTTTTTAATAAGATCCATTTTAATAAAATAAACTTTTAATAAATAATGTTACTTATCTGTACGTGCCCGGAACGATATTGGTTTAGTTATAATTTATGTTTTATAATCCTGTAAATATTGTAAAAATTGAAATAAAACTTTATAAAAATATCCAAACATTTATTTAATCTCTACGAAATGTCTTTGGTAAGTATGATTAAATTAAAAATTGACGTATAAAGTAACCTAGTATTAAATACTTTTATAAATAAATAAAAAATATCTAAGATTTTCAAAATGTTACAAAGTCTTCCAAAAGATTCAGTCATATTCAGTAAGTACTATGTATAAAAATGTTAGTGGATTTCACTAAGCCTATTTTATAAGATTCTCTTAAATAAATATGTCACTAACTTTGAATTATCTGAAAAAATACATTTTAAAATATGGGTTGGCTTCTTATCTAGCTTATTACTTGACAGAATTAAACCAGCGACTGCCAGCTGACCTCAAAAAACACATAACCAAGATGATTAGACCCAGATATCAGATTTTCTTCAACCCAGTACAATATGTATATTTTGTTAAGGGAAACTTTTTTGCGTCACCTTAAATTTTTCATCCATCTATCGCATCTCGCAATATGGCGGCGCCCATGGCTCACATCAGCAGACCGTGTAACTACCTACATTCTCACTCATTTGTGTTTTGATCAGTGTATTGACTTGATCGTGGTTGACAGCGATACATCTAGTGTGTCAAATAAACCGGTCAACTAAGGAAAAACCATGAATATATCGATATAATATTCGACAATGACGAATTTACACATTTGACAAAAAATAATTTTACGCCGTAAGAGATAAAGTGGCACTTGCATCATTGTTTCAAAATACCACACAATGCATTTTTTTATAATATATTTATATATAATATATTTTTTATAAATATTAATATATATAAATGCTCGTAAAAATAACTTAAGTACGTACCTAATTCTTAGTCTTAAAACTCTAATTCATAGACTAAAATAAACACACAAAATAAATATTGCGCGTGAGCATGCCGATATTGTTTAAAGTGAGATTACATTTTTACGCATTATATACGCTAGACACTTAAAGCTTATTCAAATATAGTATTACCTTAATAAGTTTAATGTAAACATTCTTGTCTTTCCGAGTTAAGTTCTCGTACGTTAGTAGATACATTTTGACCATGAAAACGGACCTTACCACATACACAATAAAGTGTATTCCTAATATGAGTGAATTTAGCAACAGTAAATAAATCGAGTTTCAAGGTTCCTGTACCCAAAACGGAGTCCTATTGGTATCACTATTGTCTATCCGTATAAAGTATACGAGTTGAGTATGCCGATCGATATATATTAAATAAATAAATAAACTAATAAATAACTTAACCGTTAGAAAAGACTCCAACTATAATTACATCATTTTCGAAAAGAGCTGATACTTTGGATTGATATTAACCGAACATTGCTAAGAACTACTACAAGGAAACTGGCTTTCGAATAAAAAAAACAACATCGAAATCGGTCCATCCCGTATGAAAGCTATGTCACAGACGGACAAATATTGACATCAAACTTATAACACCCCTCTTTTTGCGTCGTGGATTAATAAATTGTTTTTAATCTTTAATATTGTAATTACAATTGCTTTCGCGTCGCGTCTTTAAAGTTGAGTGTTTCAATCACATTATTCCCAAAAAATGTGACTTGATTATTTTGGGAGCTATTTCCTTGTTATTATAAGAACTTAAAACAACTAACGTAGTTGTTCCGCTTTATACTGAATCTTGATATCAGTTTTCTCATGTCGTTCGTTATAGATTTTCTGTTCATATAGTCTTATATAATTTCAGTTACATTCTTCATAAACTACACATTCTTAAACATCAGTTTTGTCACTTTTCATATTTTTTAACGGCTTGCTCTCTCCGTCATCTTGTTTTTCGTCTTCCACTTTGTTCCACGGTTGTTCCTCGCCGGAACCAAACAGCGTGTATACTATGATCTCAATTATATACAACCCGATGGTCACAAAGAAGATAACACGCCAGGCGGTTATCGTTTGCTGAAAAAACAAATATCGAATATTAATAATGAATAATATTATAATACTGAGCAAAGGCGGTTGTATGAAACAAATAGATGAATCACACTAATATTATAAAAGCTAAAAAAGTTTGTGAGTGTGATGTTTGTTACTTCTTCACGTCTAAACGGCTGGAGCGATTTTAATAAAAATGGAGTTAGCTGACACCCTGGACACAGGCTATAATTTATAAAGTTTAACGCGGGTAACACCGCGGGACACGAATAGTTAAAAATTGTTGAAATCTGTTTAAAAATAGAATTTTAAAACCAAATTATAACATTTAACGTTGGTGCCGATAAGAAAAGAAAAAAGTATTTAGCTTAGCTGAAATTATTCAAACTCATTTTGTTGATTTTGAAAATAGTGTTTATTTAAACAGTTATTTTATTTAACCCTGTTTATTGTAATCTATATATACTTATAAAATGACTATCCGATCATGACAGAATGTACTTATATGCGACCACTTCGCTAGCATACTGCTAGCGTGGCGAGAATTTTAGTTAAAATCAAACGTCGTAACTATGTGCCTAGTTTTACTTACAGGAAAATAACCTATTTGTATTGAGATTTGAGATCTTTTTTCATATATTAAGTCTGTGAAAAAGAACCAATGCACTTAAAAATAAACTTGGATCATCCACAGACACTTTCTCTAACGCATAGGAATATTTCAAAGCAATGGAAATGCATTGTGACGAAAAAATATACATTTTGTACTTACATTGCCCTTTGTCAAAACGCCTACAAAGAGCGGTACCACAATACCGGGGACCGTAGCAACTGTATTTGTCAGGGCCATCAGAGTACCTGTGAAACGAAATAGATTTAACTTTATATGTCACCATGTCCCTACCTTGAGGTAGCCTTTTTATCTAAATGAATTTTTTATCTTGAATATAAGTATGGTTTTTTATTAGAATACCAAACGAGAAATATCATTTGGTATTCTAATAAAGACTATGTATTTTAATCACGTTATACTCCGCTAATCTAAGTTTTTAATGGTTGATGAAGTCAAAAGCTTTAGTAAAACCTATTAACTCTAACATACTACAGATATCGTAATTAAACACTTACCAGCAAAGTTAGGAGCAATGTCAATATGGTTGGAAAGGAATCCGCAGAACATTCCTCCGATGCAGGTGACAGCAATAGCCATAAGAGCCACCGCCGCGCCGCGATTGCAACCAATGTAGCAGAGCGAGAGAAGACATACTGCTGGGACTACGGATGCTGTAAAAAAATGTTGTAATTAGAATCAGGATATAGAATATTTTAAGGTTCTAGATAGGTCATAAAGTCTTAAAGTTTCATAGCTAAGTACAACAGGTTCTTGAACAAACGACGAGATTGAGCTGGTCAATTTCCCAATTGGTTTCATTTCTAATGATTTCCGTGTTCCGGAGAGTAAATTTAGCTACAGAAGCCTACTGAGAGATTTGATTAACCAGAGTTAATCAAACTCTGGTTAATCAGAGTTTGGTTAACTCTGATTAACCAGACTGGTCTACCGTGTCTCAGAAGACACGGTAGACCATTACCACGACATGTTTTAATTAATAACCAAGCAAGAAGCGAGAAGGAGATTGTCAGTTAATGAATATGATATTGATTCTGTTATGGTTCTTCAACACTCCTCCCGCATTTGGGAAGCAACACTTTTCTCTTCTATTTAGCGGTTTCAGCATAACAAAAGTACCTACTTACCAAACAAAGTTCCAATCTTTCTAGCAGTGGTAGTAGTAATGATAGCTCTTCCGCGTAGCCAATCAAGGGTACGGCTCAAGCCCAGACTGAAGAGCCAAAGTGACAGGAATGGAAGGGAAGTGGCGACTGCATTCTATAACAAATTTATTGACACCTTAATAACTGTGGGAAAGAAAGCTGCTTCTATTAAATTTCATGAAAAACCTCTGTCCTGTGAAACTAGGAAGGCTTGCTTCATGTAGAAAGCAATAAATTAACTTTATAGTCTTTTGGAAATGCGAATGTGATTGGGAATACATTTTCTATCCTTTCTCTTCAACTAACTAGACTCTTACTTTTTATATTGCACGCGAATATCTGCTTGAATTTTCTAATGCACTTCCGAACACTCTATAGCAGTCCCGTTTGGAGCATACCCAAAAACGTGAAGGACACGTTATTCATTTACATAATATGGCAGCATAAGGATGGTTTCGGTGAGGTTAAACTTACCTCCGTCATTTTGAACTTAAGAACTTGCTTCATGTAGAAAGGTAACTCGATGAGCAACATGTACCAGCCCCAGTTGGAACACACGTGGGATATCAGTATCGCGAAGAACGCCGGAGATGTCAGCACAGCGCGCCAGGGTACGGGCAGTTTCTGTGGGTTTACAATATAGGAAATTTGAGATGGAAGATTAGAAGTTTTACTACTTCCTGTTCACCTACGTTAATACTCTGAGGTTCCGTTTTTGACAGTAAACTTGATAGGAAGGAAGACAGAATCTCAAGAATAAAACATTTTATAGATTTACCTAAAGCAATGTCTGCTGTAGAAAAGTAGGTATCTATCGAGTGCATTATTATGCCTAAAATCGTAATTAAGAACATTATGAATTTTACTTAGTTAATCAAAATTATTATTATTAAATTAAATATTCTGACAGTCGCCATTTTTCAAACTGTGGATTCACAATGGGAGCCATTATGAATCCACTACCATTACCAAAACATTACCAAACTGTGGTATGAATTTATTATGTATACTAACATAGCCTGTAAGATATATTGTTACTAACACTATGGATCTGCTGGTCTGAAAATAAATGTTTTTTTTTAAATTTATTTATTTATTATCGTTAATGATATTGTGAATACTGCTAATCATGCAGTTCATTCTGCTTGGTGGGGTTTTTATTGGATTTAGGTTAGTAGGTAATATATCATATGAGACTTGCATTTTGATGATGATGGTAGAGTTTATTAAACCTTCTTAAATTGAACTAATAATGATACCTTATGTCCATGGTCTCCAGCCTTGCCGCCTAACGAAGTGACGATCATATTCCTCTCTTCTGCACTAATGAGCGATTGTTCCTGTGGCGAATCTTGCACCAAGATGACCCATAACACACACCAAATGGCTGATAGACCTCCCATCACGTAGAAAACGCTCTCCCAACCTGTTGGAAGAACAAAAACTTATTGCAACAGTAATTGATTCACTAAATAGACAAGCGCCATCATAAAACTATGAATTGATTTTTTATTGACATGATGTCTACAATTATCCTAAGAAGGTTCAGTGCTTTACCGGACCATAAGAAAGGCAGCATCCGTATATTACTGAAGGGGCACGAGAAAGTGATGCGAGCACACTTTTCTTTCTCTCATAGCTTATTACGTTGGGTATATCCAAGTTTTACTTCAGTCGTGTGGTCTAAGGCACACTCGGTTTTTTATCTTTCTGTGATGAGCATGATTATTTGTTCTGTGTTTGGGTGTAATTTATCTATTTTTATTTTATTGCTTAAGAAAACTTACAGCTAGAATATAAATGCCACATAGAATAAAAGATGTAGGCCAATTCAAAGTTTTCACAGATATAATATGTATTTATTTATATTACATTAGGTTGTCTGCAAGAGATCGCTATTAGCGATAAGACCCCCTATGTAGACCGCCTATGTACCTGTACCTTTATTAATTATCAAATTATTCTTGTTAACCATGCTCAATAAAGTGTATCTTTTCTATATTTGAAGTATATAATTATATATGTTTATCAATTATCTGTTTGAAATAGTAAACGCCCTACCTAGTTTAAGATCAGATAGCAGTGTGTTAGTTGTTCCAAGATATTTATTTCAGCAACACAAGGCCTGTTTTCATTCTCAACTTCATTTCGACTCACCGAGATTAGCCGTAAGCACTCCAGCCATGAGCATAGAGATAACGGTGCCAAGAGAAGTCCCTGCGTACACCAGTGCGGCCATCACACTGCGTTCGGCCGGGGGCGCCCATTTTGATAGCAGCACATGCATAGCTGGGAATGTTACACCCTGCAACAACAAATGAGTAGTTAATTAGTCTATATGGCTATATGACTGACCAGAACCCATATAAAGATATTTTTCCGTATTATTATTAATGTCTTTCTGGTCAAATTGCGGCTATGGCATCGCCGCGAAATTCAATGGAAACTAGTCACCTGCGTGGGAAATATCTTAATGCACCAGTGTGTGTCCTGTCCTGTGTTTGCAACACAGAAGCATTCTACTCTACAACTATGCTACCACTCCCATGATCCGATGGGATAACTAGCGACACTACCGGAAACAGGTGAGGTAGGTACCAACTGTTTTACGTGGTCTCCGAGGTACGGGCTAATCTGTAACTCCCTGACTTAAACTTGATACTGTAATTTTATTAACAGTAAAATCCCACAATCATTTTTTGGCCCGACCCAGGATTGGAACCTTTGACCCATTATCTGCAAATTAACACACTGTCGCTAAACTAACCTTCGTAATATTTAAAACAACAAAAGGAGCCAGCCAACAGGCCAGAAAATAGCTATCATGTTTATAGGTTGTTTACTTAAAAGTCTTGTTATGTAATTAATTAGGTAGGTAATCTAATTCAAATCCATGGAACAATTTATTGATTTTTAATTTAAAAGTAAATCCAACTCCGCTATTTGTCAATCTAATCATCTAGCATGCAATGTGTTAAAAAATGGCAAATTATTGTATTCATAATAGTTTTATAGTAAAAGGTCTATACAGGGCTTTCTATCGGCAGTTATAGTACGTAATTACAATGATCAATTTTAATTCTTCTCCTTCATCCTTTACACACATACATAGTACGCGGACTTTGTGGATGTGAGCTAGTACATGAATAAATAGTTTTTATCAGTCTATGGAAACGAAATGATTTGTGAATCCAGCTTGCACTTGGTCGGTTTAAAATTGACAGTAGGTTTGAAATTGAATTAGATTGTTCGAGACGCATGTACAAAGTAGGTATCTAAAGTTTGGGCATTGAAATCTAAATAAGTATGAACTAAAGAACGGTTGGTTTCCCTCAAAATAAACTTACCGCAGCTGTTCAAACAAGCACTAAAATTTTAAACCCAATTGCTGCAATTGACGTCAGGAAGGCCATGATCCCAATTCTGTAAATGACCGCGAATGCAATGCCGATATTTCAAACATAAATTTCTAATAATAACTGTTCCAAGTTCTTACTCATTAATTTCTGTTGGCTACTTTAGTAGATTATTCACATACCTATTCTTAAGCATAGCCACGATTTTTTTTTTGTTAACCGACTTTAAAAGACAAACTCCTTGATTGCCAATTGGATTGTTTGTTGTGTTGTGTATGATATAATATATGTATACACAAAAAGTGTGTGTATACAATTAACACACAGCAGTAGCGAAACTTCAGAAAAGTGGGCTACAAAAGAATGAGACAACTATAGAGTATAGGTGTAAGAAAAATTAAAAGGTTTACCTAAGTAGTATTTTTTTTTATATGAGATTGTATTTTTCACATTGAAGAAATAATGAGGTATAAATAAAACAATATTGGTCAAATTAACACGAATGTGTTAAATAATAAACATACATTAATTAATTTAATTAATTGCTTTGCTGTTGCCGTTGCGTTGTTTAGGACATAACACATTTTCCGAAGGCTTCGTTGACCTCAGGCACAAATACTCCTGTTAGTATTATAATGTATCTCATTCTCTCGCAGGCTACATTCTATGTATGAATATGTTTGTCTCTTTTTATTTTCCTTATAGTTTCATCGAATTTTCAAATCACAACGGTTCTAAAGAAGTTTCAATACAAAACATACAGTTTGACGGTCACCGTAGCCTAGTTGGTAGTGCTCCTGCCTACGACGCTGGTGGTCCTGGGTTCGAATCCCGGTAAGTGCAAGTATTTGTGTGATGAGCAGGAATATTTGTTTGTGAGTCATGGATGTTTTCTATGTATATACGTATTTATCTATCTGTCTAAGTATGTATATCGTCGCCTGGTACCCATAGTACAAGCTTTGCTTAGTTTGAGGCTAGGATGATCTGTGTGACATTGTCCCTAGATATTATATTATTATTATATTACAGTTCAATTGATAACCTCATTATTATACCCCTATATTTAACTACATCTAATTGCTTAAAAATATCAAGACTTGACGAAAACGTAGCCTAAAGGGATTGTGCCACGTAACATTTCGCATGATACGTGTAAAGGTTATTCTGCATCCATAAGTTATCAATCAAATTATAATCAATAGTTTTGAGTAGAAATTTTGCGTAGGAACCGTATTCGCCATATTTAATTTTTCGTATAAAATTCGAGATTGTCTGGCGATTAAATGTTGGTGGTTTAATAATCAAAATACTTATGTTTAAATATTAGGATTGTATTAAAAATGTAACATTTAAACTATCAATGTTGTACACATACATTCAGTCTGCATTTTGAATTAAGCAGTGTAAAATCAACCTACCCCACCAATACCTTCTCCAATTCTCATGATCACAGCAGCAACATAATGCGCCTCCGCCATCACGGGGGTCAGCAGGGTGCACACCACGTTGATTGACACACTGAAGAACATCACCCATTTCGCTGAAAATAGCTCAGCCACTCGAGCACCTATAGGAAAAGCAATTGATTATTCTTATTTCCAATCAGCTTACGCCCTTAAAAGGCATTAAAAGCGTATTTGAACTATGTTGTCTAAATACACGTACTTATTAAGTATTATGTAAGCTAATGTGTAGCATCCTTTTTCAGGACGCTACATGTGATCAGTAGTTTATTGACAACGATGATGAGGAATTTTTGACACCGCACCGTTTAATTTAATATATATTTTAGTAAGTTTCATGTATTTATACATTTTTTGCTTTAACTATTTATATCTACGATAGTTTAAAATTTTTTTATTTTTAAATCAATATTTTATGTAAAAATATTAAATAAAGTACCTAATAAAATATTAGTCCAATATTCGTTGTTGTAGCATTTATAACCAGCGTGTTTATTTTTAAAATGCAATTGCTTTGGCGACAATAGTTGTTTTGTTTACCCATCTGTTATCGCATATCAATATAAATCCTAAATATAATTCTAAACTTTTGTCTACTAAATTCTGTCGTCATAAATATGGGAGTAACACAACTCCGATATCCTTGGAAAGTGTTCATAAACATGTCAACATTCGGGTTACATTACAAAAAAAATCTTCAACTTCACTATTTATTAATGACTTCTGTTTTTAATTGTTAGATACGTATTAATATTTGTGAAATTGCATAATTAATGTGGTGGTAAAGTGTTTATTGATAATCCTCCAATAAATAATTTTCAAAATTGGCATTTATCGCGGACTTATAAATTAAAAAAACCGGCCAAGTGCGAGTCGGAGTGCCTATGAAGGGTTCCGCAGCAGCAAGTATTTCAGTTGATTAAATGAAAGGTAAATAGCAGTTTACGATTTATGACGTATTAAAAAAAACTACTTACTAGATCTCGTTTAAACCAATTTTCGTTGTTAGTTTACATAGTGTTAGAAATGTAGTTAGTTTACATGTACATCATATTATTATATTTTTTTTAGTTTTATCGTTCTCTTATTTTAGAAGTTACAGGGGGGGGGGGGACACTCATTTGTCCACTTTGGAAGTGTCTCTCGCGCAAACTATTCAGTTTAGAAAGAAATGATATTAGGAACCTCAATATCATTTTCGAACACCTATCCATAGATAGGCCACATTTATAGGTACGATGAAAAAAAAATTGAGTTTCAGTTCTATGTATGGGGAACCCCCAAAATTATTATTCTTTTTCTAGTTTTATGTGAAAATCTTAATGCGGTTTACAGAATACGTCTACTTACCAAGTTTCAATATAACAGCTCTTATAGTTTCGGCAAAAAGTGGCTGTGACATACTGACGGACAGACAGACAGACAGACAGACAGACATGACGAATCTACAAGGGTTCCGTTTTTTGCCATTTGGCTACGGAACCCTAAAAAGAGATTTTCTAGCTATAGAAATACAGAAAAACTTTTTAGGGCGTCCGTGATTTGAACTCATTACCTGTTTGACAGGCTATCACTGCATACTGTGCAACGAGGCAGTTATGTCAAATAATAACAAAATACCTCTATATTGAATAACAAGGGAAAAGTTAATAGCTGTTTACTTGTGCCTGAGGAAAAAAAAGTAACACAATACCATAGACTATATATATATATATATATAGGTTATGGCGTCATTTGGTGATTAAGTATAGTATTTGTATAGTATGAAACAATAATCAATATAGTAATAATATGAACAAATTTGAAAGTAAGGAATTTTTTTTGATAAACCCTTAAAATAGGCATGATATTAAAAAAACAGTCACGTCATCCAAATGAAGTACCTAATGATTTTTAATGTACCGTTCTTTAGTTGCCGTAGGTTTAACAAAATCGACTCACCAGGTATTTGTGAAACGAAATAACCCCAGAAGTAACAGCTGAGAACAATTCCCTGTATATCTGACGTCCATGTGAACGGCCCATCTGCTTCCTGGAAACATAAAATTATATATAATACTAGCTGTGCCCCGCGGTGTTACCCGCGTTAAATTTTATAAATTTTCTTTGCTATAAACCTCACGGAGCCCGAGACCTTTTCAACGAATGCAAAACCATGGAAATCGGTTCGTGCGTTCTGGAGTTATAGCGTCAGGAAGGAAAACCCGACTTATTTTTATATAGTAGATATAATTGGGAACGAATAGTTAGAACACTACATACTAGTATAAAAGTTAAATAGATACGTGAATTGTCCTAAATTACACTGGAAATAAATTGTGAGTATGTCATCTACTTCGCTAATATTTACCTATACATATATATATATATGTCTCTCTCAAACATTCTCTCCGTTCATCCGTTTATTATTTTTTTGACCATTGAGTTAAACAAAATTTATCAATGTTTTTGACAGTTCGAAATTAGTGACACCCTCACACGTGACCGATTCATGTACCTCTGCATAGGCATCTGCATGGTCTTACTATGCTAGTTCCTGCTTTCCTATGAGATTCGAGGGCAGATGGTCCCTCGTATCATTGAATATCTAGCTGTAAGATTAGCCAGGAAGCGAATCCTAATGGTAATAAAAAACCGGCTAAGTGCGAGTCGGACTTGCGCACGAAGGGTTCCGTACCATCTATACATATAATAAAATCGTAGGAAAGTCAAAACTGTACATTGAATATTTTTATAAAAGGATACTTGGGGCGTGGTCTACAATCGATATCGAAGCCAAAAATATAGTTTTTAGAATTTTTGTCTGTTTGTCTGTAAGTATGTCCGGGCTAAACTCAAAAAGTACTGCATGGATTTACTTCAAATTGTGCATGAATATTACTTAGAGGTCGGGTCAACATATAGGCTACATATTATCACGCTATCACCTACGGGGGAGGAGCTGTGATAATTTATAACGTTAAACGCGGGTAAAACCGCGGGCCACAGCTAGTTATCTATAAAAACGAGCATCAACAAAATTCACGTTTGTTGTATGGACCCCTTGAATATATTTTTTTTGTATTTTTTGTTATAGCAGCAACAGAAATACATCATCTGTGAAAATTTCAACCGTCTAACTATCACGGTTCATGAGATAAAGCCTGGTGACAGACGGACAGACAGGCAGCAAAGTCTTAGTAATAGGGTTCTGTTTTACCCTTTGGGTACGGAACCCTATAAAGAGGAAAATTTAGTCCTCCCTTTCAAAAAGCTGCTCCCGTTAACAAAACGAAATATAGACTTGGTATATGTCAATAACACAACACAGATTGCATGTTACCGATGTCTACGAGTTCTATAATTGCATATTTAATAAAACCTTATAATTAAGCAAATGATCTAACCAGTTATACAGATAATGTTGGATAATTGCAGTAATATGCTACAAAGTAATCTCCTATATAAAAATAAGTCGGGTTTTCCTTCCTGACGCTATAACTCCAGAACGCTCGAACCGATTTCCACGGTTTTGCATTCGTTGGAAAGGTCTCGGGCTCCGTGAGGTTTATAGCAAAAAAAAAATATAAAATTTAACGCGGGTAACACCGCGGGGCACAGCTAGTTGAGTATATAAGTAAGAATGAGATACCTACGGAGCAATTGGAGAGCATAGACGGCACTCCACCTATTTTTAATCAAAGGGACAAACATATGACGGCACATAATAATAAACATCACAGATAAAACATAATTTTAAAATCGGAACAGAAACAAAGGAAAAATGGCACAATATCCAAATATGTCATATAGGTACAGTTCGGGTAATCGTAAACACATAACATTAACGTGGTATAGTCGAATTGATAAAGAGCATTTTTATAAAATAAAAAAATAAAATAAAATAAGCCTTTATTGCTGTTCCATAAAACAATAAATTTACATATTATTCTTCGATCGGTTTCACTGCACAGCTTGTCTTCCGACAAAGGCCTCCTCTAAAGCTTTCCATTTCTGTCTGTCTCTCGCTGTTCTCGTCCACTCTGAACCCGCTACCTTTTTGAGGTCATCTTCCCATCTTTTTGTTTGACGCCCTTTACTTCTCTTCCCATCCCTGGGATACCATTCTGTTATGGTTTTTGTCCATTTTCCATAGTCAGCATTTTTATAAGTCAGCCTAAATAAATAAGTATACAGTCTCCTTCTGAACTTCTTTTGAAGGCGGGTTATAAACTTAAACGTTACCAATGATATGAGGATGACGTCACGTTTGGTTTGAAGAAATGCTATTCATATTTTCCAATGTTTCTTCTGAGAATTCAATTCTATTAATAGTCTGCAGACTACGGCTCCAGTTTGTTGATGACCTAACTGCGGTAGGAAAAGATCTTTCACGCGTGAACGCAGACATGTAAACAATCTACCTTGTCCCTAAACTGAGGAAGAACGCGTGTTCTAAAAGTCAACAGAACGCAGTACGCTTAAGAAAGAAAAGAAAGAAACAAATTTTTATTTTCATAAAGTACGGAAAATACATTCGATTTTAAAAAACAAACATTCAATTTTATACATTATTAATTTTATTCGTACTGGTATGAAAAATGAAATGCTTAGTGGTAGGATCCCTGATTAACGGAAACTTGGTGAACACACAGAAAAACAGATACATCGATGACTGAGGGTTTGGTCGAATGCTGTAGAGATGAGTTTTCGTTGGTTATGCTGGTCGCTTATGGGGATATCTGAATATTTTAATTTTTTAAAGGTTATAACCTTCTAAAAATCAAATATAACCTATAGCAATTTGAACTGCCTTAAATAAAATGTTTGAGGGTCAACGATCTGGCGAATTGAAAAAAATAAAATAACATGGAACTTTTTTGACTGCACGTGTGGCGCAGCGGCTAAGACACTCGCAAGTCACCTTGCCTCTTCGTGTCCCGGGTTCGAATCCCGCGCAGGACAGCTATTTGTGTAACCCATAAATAGGTAGTTGTTCTGAGTCTGGATGTACTTTGTGTCTGCCAATAAGATGTTTGTAAAAAACCCCTACTAATTTAACCCCGCGATACAGGGATTAAATATCCTAGTGCGGGCGTTATAATTAAACAAATAATTGTCGGTGAACTAGAGCAAAATATTGAAACCAGTTCGTTTTTGGAGGAGGAAATAGAAGAATGCGAAACCTTGATTTTGTCGCGTTAGTACTGTTTTCTCTCACATATGCGTGGAGAGAGAGACAGTCTCGGCTGTAGGCATTCCTCCAGGTAATCAATATTTCTAATATGAGTAGGTAGTATCATCATTATTCATCATCATCCAATTCTGAACAAAGGCCTATCCAGAATAGCCAGTTTTACGCTATCCGCATCCAGTGGTTTCCAAAAAACCAGTAGGTAGTATATATTACTCATACTTGTATAAATATTTACACTTCTTAAGGAAAACTAGTACGTATTTACGTATGTCATACGTCATATGTAGGTACATGTTGGAATAACTTGTGTGTGTTTACTCACTACTAAATTGATTTAATTGCAAATTATTATTTTACTAGCTGTGCCCCGCGGTTTTACCCGCGTTAAACTCTATAAACTATCACAGCTCCTCCCACGTGATAGCGTGATAATATGTAGCCTATAGGTTGACCCGACCTCTTCGTAATATTTATGCAAAATTTGAAGTAAATCGATGCAGTTACTTTTGAGTTTAGCCCGGACATACATACAGAAAAACAGATAAACAGACGAAAATTCTAAAAACTATGTTATTGGCTTCGGTATCGAGTGTAGATCACGTCCCAGGTATACTTTAAAAAAAATATTCGAAGTACAGTTTTGACTTTCCTACGATTTTATTATATGTATGTATAGATTATCTACTTGTAACAGTTTTAAACTGTCCAATATTTAATTATTACTAGTTCTGTCCATCTCAAGGTTGTCTGGAAGAAATTGCTAGCAATAAGACCGCCCTAAGTAAGTAAAATATTACTAGCTATGCCCTAGTTTTACCCGCGTTAAACTGTTACTAAACACGAACTACATGTTAAACTTATTCGGATATTACGTTAGCTAAAAAGTTTCATCAAAATCCGTTCTGCAGCTTTTGCGTAAGAGTACCAAACATCCATACTCACAAACTTTCGCTAAAAATTAAGTTGGAATTTCTGGTATAGGTACAGTCAGCTCCAAAAGTCGATGAACAGAATGTATATTTAACAGTACAGTTACGGCGTCAAATCAGGGTAATCTAATGATAATATTTAATGGATAAAAAGTCTGTACAGACGCCAGCACATCCATTAAATATATCATTAGATTACCCTGATTTGACGCCGTAACTGTACTGTTAAATATACATTCTGTTCATCGACTTTTGGAGCTGACTGTACTATAAAGAGTTTGTATTTATTGTATTATTATTTTCCTTATTCTTGGAATTGTTTAATTACCCACTGACATCACGTTCGAATAGCCAACGCACGTCAGTGGACATTTGCACCATTAAAATGCACTCTTACTGCCTACGTAATAATGTCATCAATGCCAAAGTGCATCTACCGAGGCAGCTTCACAGAAATAATTTATTATTCTGTGCACAGTTTGTTTTATGAGGCCGTCCGATCTGGAGAGTCGTTTAATGAATTTTTGATAAGCAGGCGAGTTTTATTATTTTTAAATCATTGTTTACGATCGACCCAATTGCCTGAATTAAAAGTAACGCGTGTTTTATGCACGTCGGGAATCAGGACGAATCGTTACTCTTTCGTATTCATAATTGAAATGCAAAACAAAATACTAAATCCAGAAGTTTCGTTGCCACTTGACATTTCCTTGAAAATTAACACATTTTGACTAAAATAAATGCCATGATGGCATCCCGACACAATCTGAGATGAGTCAAACGCAGGACCGATGGCTTTATGCGCTATAGGACGGGGGTGTAAAACCGCCATTGTCTGAGTTGATACCTTCTTACCAGATAAATTAAAAAAGAACACCCTTCGGGCCGACCCAGGCATCGAACTGTTATCTCATTTTCTATCTCGAGTGTGCTCGTAGCGGCATATCGTTACGGAGAGCAAATGGTCTCACCGGTCCTTAAGTGATTGGCGAGGTCAAGCAACTAGGTTCGCGGTCAGTCCATAGATGGCTGACCGCCAAAGTGGTTTATTATCTGAGCGTCTCCGTGCTTCGTTAGCTGTCGGTCCCGGTTGTAGCCATGTCAGATTCCTACTGGGCGGCTTGAGCAACTCTGACACTAGGGTAACCACTGCCCACACGATAAGTAAGTTAGTATCTTGAATACGCTTCCGCTTGACTACGTAAGGAACCTTGTGTAATTTATCGGAGTAAATAAGAATGTAGCTGTATTTTCATAGCCATTTTATGGGGCAATGATAAATTTACCTCATAATGGGTGCGGCTTATCAAACTAATGCTTTTGTATGGTCGATAACGATTTATAAAGCCCTTAGAAGAATATCCCTGGGTACTTTATTTAGTGACCAAATAATTGACGAACATTAAGCAGTTATAGCTAGAAAGTACATTCCATTTCCCTCGCGTGTGTGTTCCCTCTTTTATCGCGGGTAGTGTTCCGAGGAATTGTTCGAACTTTACCTGCCACCACGTTCGCAACAGACTTCTCGACAGAAGTGAAAATTTACATCACTATGATGAATGGTTGTCTACCACCGTGCGTTTCCCAAGAAACTTTTTACCGAGCACTCTACTTTGTATAATCACTTAACTGCGGAGGTATTTCCGATCTGGTATGACATGGCTACCTTCAAAAAGCAAGTCTATTTCTTTCTTAAAGTGGTCTCTGGTGTTGAGTGTCATCTGATTTTATTTTATTATATTTTATTTTACATTTTTTGGGATAGTTTCAGCTAGCAGGTAACTTAAACATAACTTATAGAAATCTAAAAGCCATTTACTAGTTTCCACTGATAGATATTACATTAATAAATTAGGTTAAAGGTCGGTTAGCAAATGCGAAATTACGAGCAATAAACTTGCGTTAATGTATGTTTAAGCTTGGAAACACTGGTATTGAATAGGTCAAAATGATGATTCACTTGTTAGTTTTGTTTGCTATTATAAAGAAAACTCGTTGGTCTAGCGGTAGCGTGTTCAATCGCAGAAAATGAGGTCCTGGGTTCAAATCCCGGGTCGGGCCAAAAAGTGATTTTGGGATTTTTCCGTAAAACGAAATTTCTCAGTATCAGCCCGAAGTCTGGAAGTTGGCGGTATTACACCCCCGTACCTCGGAGAGCACGTAAAGCTGTCGGTCCTGTACCTGACCTATTTCCGATCGTGTCGCTAGTCGTCCCATCGGATCATGAGAGTGATGGAATAGAAAGTGTTTGCGCACAAACTTGTGCACTATAATATGTCCTGCGCAATTGGCTAATCTCCATTGAGAATGGCCGCCGTGGCCGAAATTCGGCCGGGAAGACATCATAAAGAAAATATAATTTTATAAAATCGTTTTGACGCTGATGATTATACGCCTTAGTATCTACCGATGTGAACCAAATTTAATTCAGACACTCTATCGAATAAAAGAAATCACGGAACATAGATAAAAAATTAAAAAGAAACAACTTCGCATTAATAACCGTATTGTTAGTTGAAAAAAATCAAGTTGGCAACTTTGCGATTACCAATTATATAAAGAAACTAGCTGTGCCCCGCGGTTTTACCTGCGTTAACCTTTATAAATAATCACTGCTCCTCCCCCATAGGTGATAGCGTGATAATATGTAGCCTATATGTTGACCCGACCTCTTAGTAATATTCATGCAAAATTTGAAGACAATCCATGCAGTACGTTTTGAGTTTAGCCCGGACATACATACAGACAAACAGACACACAGACAAAATTTCTAAAAATTATATTTTTGGCTTCGATAACGATTATAGTTCACGCCCCAAGTATCCTGTTTAAAAAATATGCAATTTACAGTTTCGACTTTCCTACGATTTTATTATATGTATAGATCATGCAAAATTTGAAGACAATCCATGCAGTACGTTTTGAGTTTAGCCCGGACATACATACAGACAAACAGACACACAGACAAAATTTCTAAAAACGATATTTTTGGCTTCGATATTGATTATAGTTCACGCCCCAAGTATCCTGTTTAAAAAATATGCAATGTACAGTTTTGACTTTCCTACGATTTTATTATATGTATAGATTGCCGGTTGCAGCGTTACTAACGCGAACTTCTTGCTTGCTTTTTCTCCCAGTGTAACCTGTTGGGAGCCAGTGATCAAGATAATGATGATGCTGTGTAACGTGGGACACATAAAAGTCACAATAGAACTCAAATCATCATCATATCAGTCGTCCATTTCAGGACAAAAGTTTCCCCCAAAGATCTCTATAATTGCTGAAAATATTTAACCAAGAATATAGAACTTAAATATCGCATTATTATTCAACCTACGATATTAGTAGTAACCGAACTATTTCTCGATGATAAGAATAACTAATCTAAGGTTATCATGACAAGTATTAACATACATGATATATCTCTATAAACACATACAAGTTATTGCTTAAGTTTAGAAACCAGGTTAGTATTAAGTAGTTTTGTATATATTTATTTATTTTGATTACATGTTCACAAGTACATTGTATAATCATCATCATCATCATCAAATCAGCCGAAAGACGTCCACTGCTGGGCAAAGGCCTCCACGGAAAGGAACTCCACAATGGCCGGTCTTATGCTGCTCGAATCCAGCGGCTTCCCGCGACCCTTGCAAGATCTTCGGCCACCTTGTAAGGGACCTTTTTTTTTAATAAGGCAGGGTGAATGCCTACCCATGTAACCCGCAAAAAGTGTCTGCGGGTGGGTATGTCGGACTCGCACCGAGGACCAACGGGAACGCGGGTATGCTGCTCCGGTGCCCCCCTTTTGCGCCATGTCCCAGATGGTCGGGACACGTACCCTGGGAGGTCTCTTGGTTGCCCTCCCCTATTGCTGACTCCTGCCAGTCCGGCACAGCGACTGCACCACAAAAAGATCGCTGTTGTAAGGGGCCTGCCCACACTGCGTCTTTCGGTTCTTGGTCGCCACTCGAGAACCTTCTGCCCCAGCGGCCGTCGGTTGTTTATTTATTATTATTATTTACAAGGAATATACATTATAATCACTATCTTAATAGCATCCAAAAAACCACTAAGGTTTAAACCGGTGCTATAATGAGTCTCATAAATCTAATTTACTCACTAACTACATAATATACACAAATAATACATGATAAAGTTCGCAAAAGATAAATTTAACAAAATAAAAGGCCTCCAAATAAATACTCGTAGTAGTCAAATAGCAGGGACCGGACAACCCCGCTTTTGAGTTAAGCCGTTTGATAGGGTAACCCGTTCATTGGGTAACTCGTATCGCAGTGTTACCCTTTGATTGACTTACAGCCTCGAAACCCAGTGAAAGGGTTAACACGTTTTTTTATGGTAACCCCGGGAAGGGGTTAACCCCTTCAATGACTTAAGCCCTTGAATAGCTTAACTTCTTGAAAGGGTTTTATACGTGTTAACCTGAATTACCCAATCAACTTAGCAGCGTGTAGATGGGAGTAGGTATACTCGCACCCGTGCGGTGCCTCATTGCCTAACTACTTTTAGGTAGGTACAACAAATTTGACGAACGAACGACTTTTTATATTTTAAATTTGAAAGTTTAGTGACGAGAAATAGTCGAGCTAATAATTAACGTGTTATTTAAAGAACTACTTTAATCTTAATATTGTGACAATCTGTATGTTGTGATTATATTTTGTTAAATAATTATTATAATATTTTGCTATGTGGTGATGGCATAGGATATCATCACCCCATTTTATCACGTAGGGGGCGCAGAAATCGACCGAGGGCATACCTACCAGAGAACCGGCAGCAGAGTTTATTTATGAACTATGACCATCAAACTTCCTTTCGCCAACCCGTCTGCCAAGCTATGGGGCTCTGGGGGTCTGCCAAGCTCCCATTCTTTGGGGAGGCTTTTGTCCAGCAGTGGACGTACTTTGGCTAACATGAGGACGATGAAATAATTGACGGGCGTGTTGGTATGGTTGGCAAATGCTTGCTTTTCACGCCGGAGCTCGTGGGTTCGATTCCATCTAGGACAGATATTGGTGTGCATGAACATGTCTGTTTGTCCTGAGTCTGGGTGTAATTATCTATATAAGTATGTATTCACAAAAGAAAAGTAGTATATGTAATATATCAGTTATCTGGTGTCCGTAGTACAATCTCTGCTTAGTTCGGGATCAGATGGCCGTGTGTAAAAAATGTCCCTGGATATTATTATTATTTAAATTATTGTATAAAATGAACTGATATATTATGGGTATTCTAAAACATCATTGACGTGACTAAAATATTCATTATCATAAGAATATTATCACTTTAAGAATTTTCCGAGTCAAGCAATCTTAGGTTATGTAACTGTCTATATATTTCATATATAGACAGCAATCTTGTTCTGATAAAAATACATTTAGGCGACCACCTAGGTACAAGTTTTGCAAGACTAATTCTGTATTCAATAAAGTTCTTTACCGTAATTTCATATTGGTTACTAATTTATTTGCAAATATAGTTGAAATAAAAATACGGCTTCTGTGGCCTCATTAATTGGCTTAAGGCAACTGCCTGTTTTTTTGTGCCAAGAAGTCGTATGAAAAAATGACAAACTGGCTATCTCATATATCTTTTACAGAAACCAATGGCCTTAGAATTTGACAAATGGATGACAATCTAGCAGGACAATCAATTATACGGCTTCCGTAGCCAAATAGCAAAAAACGGAACCCTTATAGATTTGTCATGTCTGTCTGTCGGTCCGTCCGTATGTCACAGCCACTTTTTTCCAAAACTATAAGAGCTGTACTGTTGAAACTTGGTAGATGTCTTCTGTGAACCGCATTAAGATTTTCTCACAAAAATAGAAAAAGAACAATAATTTTGGGGGTTCACCATACATAGAAAGGATGCTAATTTTTTTTCATCGTACCCGTAATTGTGGGGGATCTATGGATAGGTCTTCAAAAATGATATTGAGGTTTCTAATATCACATATTTTTCTTAACTGAATAGTTTGAGCAAGAGACACTTCCAAAGAGTAGTAAAATGTGTGCTCCCCCCCCCCCCCCTTGTAACTTCTAAAATAGGAGAATGATAAAACTGAAAAAAATATATGATGTACATCACCATGCAAACTTCCACTGAAAATTGGTTTGATCGAAATCTAGTAAGTAGATTTTTTTAAGACGTCATATATCGTAAACCGCAATTTACCTTTCATTTAATCAACTGAAATACTTGCTGCTATGGAACCCTTGATGGGTGAGTCCGACTCGCACTAGACCTGTTTTTTTTTAATATTGAGATGTTATAACGTTTTTCGAAAAAAAGAAGGTTACCGCCGCTCTTGCAAGTAAATTGCAAGCTATTAGCTTTAACAGCGTGTTCATTTCTGATTACATTAATAAAGATATGGACGTTTGTATTAATAGTTATAGCATTTACATATCTCTCAGTCACCAACATTTTAGTCGTCGATCATACCAATTCAATCAATCTATACAAATAAATAATTGGAGTGTCTGTTTGTAATATTGAAATAGCCGGTTTTTACTACATAAATATGAATATACATACGGTACATAAACCAAAATAACATTTTTTACATTTTTTGTCTGTCTGTCTGTTTGTTCCGGCTAATCTCTGAAATGGCTGGACCGATTTTGACGGGACTTTTATTGGCAGGTAGCTGATGTAATAAGGAGTAACTTAGGCTACTTTTATTTTAGAAAAAGTTTTTATTTTACTAAAAAAACGAAATAAACTAATTAACACGCGGACGAAGTCGCGGGTACAGCTAGTATCTTCTATTATTCTAGAGCAATGAGCTGCCAACAATCTTGTCATTTTTTTATAATAACTGCCATTGTCACTAGTGATTGAAAAATAATTCAACACCTCTCAAACTTAATCTTTTAGGAAAACGCCTGTTTGTTGTTTTAAAATTTTCCAAACAGCTAAATTTCTAACTGACGAACTTGGCCTTGTCTGAAATATTGTAACTTAATGCCTAAAGACCTTTTAAGATTAGATTAGCATGGTTCTTAAACAATTTAAGAACAATAAGGCTCCTGGTGATAACAGAGTTACAATAGAGCTTTTAAGGCGGATATATATATTATACCAATCCTACGAGCTTTTCAGAAGTTATTTAACTTCGTCATACTAAAAGGTCAAACGTCACAAGGATGGCACATATTGGTGTGGTAGTGCTTTCTTCAATAAGGGCGATAAAAACCTTTTGAAAAAAAAGCAGACCCATCACGTTACTGAGCCATGTTTACAAGTTGTTTTCGAGAGTCATTACGAATCGTCTAATGCACAGGTTTGACGTCAACCACCCTCCTGAACAAGCCGGTCGCCGAAAATGCTTTAGTACCATATACCACATACATACGCAGCGGCAAGTTATTCAGAAGACCCAGGATATATCCAGCCATTATGCTTAGCGTTTGATTGAGTCGAAACCTGGATGTACTGTGATCTTTCCAAAATTCCAAATTAACTACCGGTATGTCGAGGTGTTAAAGTGTTTGTATGAGAACTCGCAACCTATACGATTGCAGCGAGGCGTGAGACCCATCTCCAGAACTATTCACCGCTGCATTGGAAGATGTCTTTAAGCTCCTGGACTGAAAGGCTTTGGCATCAATCTCAATGGCGAATACATCCCTCACCTTCGTAATCATGGCTGAAACATTGAAATACCTCGGTACAATGCTCGACGACTTCAGCAGGGTCTCTCTACTAGTGGTTCTCAAAATGAACATGGATAAGACGGATATCATGTTGAACATTCAGGTTGCACCCATTCCAGTTAAGGTAAGGGACTCTGCACTCGAGGTTGTGGAGAGCTATGTCTATACCTAGGACAGACCACCCCACTAAGGAGGCGGTCCAACGCGGTGGTTTTCACCGAAATCTGCGTGCGCCAAGAGAACGGGAGGGCGCCAGAAGAAACGTTCATTGAATACCGACGGGATGACTACCGGCACGTATTAGGGCACTTGGCGCGCACGGCTAGAGTTACGCCTAAACGCGCGCCAGCGTGCCATCGGTTCCATCCTACCTCACCTCAAGGTCTGGGTGGAAAGGAGTCTGCCCAACACACTCTCGCTGAGTGCCCGGCCCGGGTGGCCAAAAGGCGACTCAAGATCTCAATCGGACGGGATCTGTCCCTGCCGGCAATCATAGGGGCAACATTGGTGGGTGACTTTTCTAAATGGCACGCTTTGGTCTCCTTTTATGAGGCAGTCAAGTTCTAAAAGGAGGCCGCCGAGCGCGAACGGGAGAGATCGCAGACGGAGGAGGCGTCGGGGTGGCGGCTGCAACCGGTAGCCCAACTCCCCCTCGGAGCCGCGGCGGCAGTAAGAGAAGTCAATGTTACCAGCTAAAAGAAGACAGCGATCTGTTTATGGCGCAGTCGCCAGTGCCGGACTGGCAGTAGTCGGCAAATAGCGAGGACAATCCAGAGCCCACTCAGGGTACGTGTGGGACCATCATACCATCTGGAACTTTACGCATAAGGGGTGCACCGGAGCAACATACCCGCGTTCCCGGGGCTCCCCCATCAGGCGCCAAGAGAAGCCCACGGCAGGTAGGTTTAGTCGGTGCGAGTCTGACGCATCCATCCGTAAACATTTTTGCGGGTGGCATACGTAGGCATTCGACCTGCCTTATCAAAAAAAAAGGTATGAGGGCCACTTCAAGTAGGATATCAATTGTAGAATCTAACTTGCCTGGGCAGCGTTCGGAAAGCTAAGCTTCTGGTCCCAAATACCAATCAAAAGTCTTCGATTAGTATGTGTTGCCTCTGATGAATTAGGGAACCAAGACGTAGCCTTTCACTACGGGGCTAGTAAAACGGCCCATGGTCACCCAAAGAGCAATGGAGTATGCCATGTTCGGAGTTTCCCTCCGAGATCAAATCACAAATCTCAAGATCCAACCAAGAGAGGCAAATCAAAAAAACCGACATAGCTTGAATAATTGCCAAGCAAACGTGGCGGTGGGCAGGGTAAATAGCTTGCAGAATCTACGGCCGCTGGGGCAGAAAGTTCCTCAAGTGGCGACCATGAACCGGAAAACGCAGCGTGGGGCCCCCAACAAGATGGACCGATGATCTTGCGAGGGTCGATGACAGCCGCTGGATGCGGGCAAGGCAGGATCTACAGTTGTGGAGTATCTTTGGGAAGCAATGGACTTTGCCCAGCAGTACCTTCGGCTGATATAATGATAATGGTGATGGTTATGATGATGATGCATCTATTCAATAACGGTGTACGCCACCACTCCTCCGCGGTTTAACTTTAACAGAATGAAAAAGTCTCAATGGAGACTGGCCATGTGAGCGGGACATACCACAAGTGTGTGTGCAAACACAGGAGCACTATCTATTCCATCACTCTCATTATCCGATGGGACGACTAGCGGAACGACCGGAAGGTCAGGTACAGGATCGACGGCTTTACGTGCTCTCCGAGGCATGAGGCTATAATACCGCCAACTCCCAGACTTCGAGCTGACACTAAGAAATTTTTCTTTTTACGCAAAAATCCCATAGACACTTTTGCCCCAACCCGGGATTTGAACCCAGGACCTCGTTATCTACGTTTGAAGACGCTAGCACTAGACCAACGAAGCGTAACACATACATTAAAAAAAGAACTGCTAAATTGCTTTTACTTAATTCTGTAGTACCTACCGAGTTCCAAATTAAAAGAAATTATGACAATAAACAAGAACAGACACGAAAAATTTAATATTACAGTGTTTAGCGACAAGCAAAATTGAACTTGAAAATAATAAATTCCAAATTATTACGACTAGATGTCACGTGCGGTGGTGTTTATGCAATTGCCAAACCAATGTCGATGCGAAAGAGTGCATATTACAATGTCTTGGCTGGAATGGCTTACCCTGTTACAGTGTTACAGGGTATGAAAGGGTAACCCTTTCGGAAGCGGTTCATTACACCCGTTCAAAGGTGTAACTCGTATCATAGGGTTTATTTTTTAAGCGCTTAAAAATACCCGTTCAAAAACCCGTTCAACGAGTATCCGGACGGTCCCTGTCAAATAGGCGGCTGATTTGATGATGATAAAATAAATAAATAAATGATGATGATTATTATACAATGTAATTTCCTAAATTTTTTGTACTACATTGTTTGTATTTTCTTTTCTTTTCGTGTGTAGGTAATAATACTACATACAGTCGACATAACGTCAGTGGATACACATGAGTTAACGAAAACAACTCCTACTAAAAACTCTTGTTAACAAACGAATACTGTTTAACGCAACCCTGATAATCATGCATCATCATCTACATATTATATTAAATATTATAAAAAATCCTCGTTGGTCTAGCGGTTGCGTGTTCAACCGCAGAGAACGAGGTCCTAGTTTCAAATCCCGGTTCGGGTCAAAAGTGATTTTGGGACTTTTCTCTAAAAATAAAAATCTCTCCAGATCAGCCCGAAGTCTGGGAGTTGGAGTTTTAAACCCCCGTGCCTCGGAGAGCACGTAAAGCCGTCGGTCCTGTACCTGACATCTTTCCGGTCGTGTCGCTAGGCGTCCCATGCGACCATGAGAGTGATGAAATAGCAAGTGCTCCTGTTTGCACACACTTGTGCAGATAATATGTCCCGCGCAGATGGCTAATCTCTATTGAGACTGGCCGCCGTGGCCGACATCTGGCTAGGATGACATTATTATGAAATAAGGCGTAGTGTCTCTATGTGTCCGTCTATGTTACCGCTTTTATAAACTAGAGTGTTGTGACGGGTGAGTTTTTTTATTTTTTTTTTTAAAAGACAACATCGCCCGCATTGGGCAATTTAATCCCTGTGTCGCGGGGTACTTTACAAACATATAATACACGAGCACAAATTACATCCAGACTCAGAACAACTATTTATGGGTCACACAAATAGTTGTCGGGCGCGGGACCCGAACCCGCGACACAAAGCGGCGAGGCGACTGTCTTAGGCGCTGCGCCACACGTGCAGTCAGAACCAGTGGAACCAAGTAGGTCCGTACCACGGGATTAAACGCGGCTTATTCAATACAGTCTACGGATAATAGGCTAGTAAAGGTAGCATATTAACTATAATAGTTTTCCTAATTACTACAAAAACACGCGTCATCAACAGTCACCACGTGAATAGGTAGCTATTTGTATTATTAAAACAAACATTTATTGGGTATTGCGAAGCTATTGCTAGCTATGAATCATTTTAAGGGTTTTGGGTAGGCTGAATGAATGCAAAACGCATATTTCTTTTCGTAGCATATCGGCAACATTAATTAAATACCGGCGCACGAAGGGTTCCGTACCATTATCTTTAAAAACGACAAAAATTCACGATTGTTGTATGGGAGCCCCCTTAAATATTTATTTTATTTTGTTTTTAGTATTTGTTGTTATAGCGGCAACAGAAATACATCATCTGGGGAAATTTCAACTGTCTAGCTATCACGGTTCATGAGATACAGCCTGGTGACAGACGAACAGACAGACAGACAGCGAAGTCTTAGTAATAGGGTCCCGTTTTACCCTTTGGATACGGAACCCTAAAAAGGAAACAATTTTGATAAGTTTAGACAAAAAGCACAATAGTATTGGGCTTCAATTTGATATAAATCAACCGACGAGGGATGTAAGTGTCTTCCTGGTCCTCCTCAATAGAGACAAGCAACCTGCGTCACAAAAGAATGCGCAACCGCAAGTTCACTTTCAATTAACGCACTCTCAAGATTCTACCAGAAACGACCAGAAAAATTCAAGTCAAGTACAATATTTTATTCATTATATTTTTGACATTCCAATTTATTAATTTTATAATCCACTTACTACTTAGCTTTACTTCTGTTAGCAATGTAATAATGTATTTTTATGTAATTTATACCTTCTAGTAATTGTAATCCTAAAGTTGACGATTGTAATAACCATTTAAATTAATATTGTTATATAATGTCTTTAATATAATAGAAATCCATTAATTTTGTAATTGAATATTTGATCGTTAGTTTATTGTTTAGTTTAGTTGTCTACTTATTTGTAAACATTTACATGCCATATATATGGCGAAGCATGTGAAACCTCAAAATGATTACAACACCTATAATTTGTAAACCATGTTTCATGTGAATAAATGATTTTTATCTTTTTTAATACCGTCGGCTTTACGTCTCTCCGAGACGTAACACCTCCAACTTCTAGACTCCGCGCTCCTCACTTGTTTTCTAATGCAGGACCACATTATCTGCAATTAAACACGCTACCACCACACCAACTAGCAGTCAAATAGGTATATTTTAATATCCTTGGACATTATTCACACACGACCATCTTATCTCAAACTCTGCTTAATTTGAGATAAGATGTTCGTATGTGAATAATGTCCAAGGAGAGAGAAGTCTCGGAGAGCTCGTAAAGCCGCCGGTATTGTACTTGAATTTTTCTGGTCGTTTGTACTATGGAAACCAGATAACTGATATACTACATATGCTACTTTTCTTTTGTAAATACATAATTACACACAGACTCACGACAAACAGACATGTTCACGCTCACAAATAGCTGTCCTGGGGCACTACCGGCTAAGTCGCCGAACATTGTTTTCGTGATTGGCGTTCAAATAAATAAAGGTTTGATCAAGTCATTTTTAACCTTTATTTATTCAAACGCCATTCACAAAAAACGATGTTTGGCGACTTAGCCGGTAGTGCCCCAGGACAGCTATCGTTAAATCGGCTTCAACGTTGACAATCGATTCCGGACCATTTATGACGTCACATGTGCTGATGGAAGCCGATTTAACGATTGATTAAGTCATTTTTAACCTTTATTTATTTGAACGCCATTTAAGAAATCGATGTTCAGCGTCTTAGCTGGTAGAGCCCCTGGGTAGGAATTGATACCAAGACCTCCGACGTGAAAAGCAAGCATTTGCCAACCATGCCAAACCGGTCTGTAAATATATACTTTAACTCACCATGACATTGTTAGTTTCCACAGATGCAGCACATTCCTCACTCTTCAATGTTATTTGTGTTACATTCTGATCAACGTGCTCGTCCAGCATCTTGATAGCCGAGTGGTTCAGCATCCCCACCATGGCTACAGACAGGTTCACTTTGAGGCCGTACACGATCGCCATGCCGATGGAACCGAGAACAGCCAGGATGTAGCGGGCTGGGACGAAACCTGGGGAAAATTAAATTGATTACGTATGACATCATATCAGCCGAAAGACGGCCATTGCTGGAGAAAAGCCTCTCCCTAAGATCTGCACAAATGCCGGTTTTGCGCTATTCGCATCCAGCGACTTCGACATCCTCACAAGATCATCGGTCCATCTTGTAGTCTTCCGGTTCGTAGTCGCCACTCGAGAACCTTTCTGCCCGTATAACATTGAGTTAAGTAGACCAATTAAGTGCTCTCTTGTTTTTTCCTGTAAATTCAATTATCTAGTGATGCTAATAAGGAAAACACAATATTTTAAAATATTCGATGATAGATACTAATAAATTGTGAAGTAGGTAAAATTGTTTTCTTGTAATCACAATATTGTAGCGAATTTATCAAACACATTAATAATACCATTATTTTCAGTCATAACGCACCTAGTATTTTTTTTATAAACAATGTTGTTTTCGTGATATTGTGAATTTTTAAACAGTCATCATGCGTTCATAAATATTAATATTATCCCGTTTAGATTGCACGTTGCACCTGGTCCTAAATTTTTGAGGTAAGCCTAAGCTAGCTCAACATCAGATTTGAACTATATGCCATTTAATATTTAAATTGAATCTACGACTATAATTTAAATTTAAGTATAAACTTATGTATGCATGTTAAGCCTTAATGTAATAATATCCTGGGACATTATCCACACACGGCCACTGTGGAAACCAGATAACTGATTTACTACATATACTACTTTTCTTTTATACTACTACTTTTACTTATATAGATAACTAGCTTTCGCCCGCGACTTCGTTCGCGTGGAATAGTGACTTCCAGAAGATTTTTGGTTTTACCCACATAGTTCCCGATCTCGCGGGATCTCTTCAAAAATGAAATGTTGAAGATATTCTATGGAACTCTTCAAAAATCAACATAATGAGCTCTGCGTTTGAATTGAAGATATGTATACTCACTTAGGGCATTAAAGCCGTTATTGCCGATCGAAAAAGGCGAAAATGTTATTTTTCCCTTATTTTCAAAATATTATTTTGATTTTCCATTTAAAAAAAAAATACTGTTTCTTGCTTGACAAATTTTCTATTATTTTAAGCTTTAAAGATTATTAAAGTTTCTTACACCAAGACATTTCTGTATACCACGTTTTTAGTTTTGCCATCCTTTGCAAAAATATATAGGTCTTGTGGTTTTGACACTCTTGAGCACGCATCGTAGAGTTGTCCATGGGAGAAACAGTCTTTTTCAATATGTACCCCCGCAACTTTAAGCGTTTGCCCTTGGGCTTTATTTATGGTAATTGCAAACGCAGTTTTCAGCGGAAACTGAACTCTTTTGAATTGGAATGGCAAATCAGTTGGAATGATGGGAATGCGGGGAATAATTACAGTTTCGCCTTTTGCCATTCCAGTCATAATAACGGCTTTAATGACATTCCGTCCTAAATAGATTACTTGTAACCGTGTGCCGTTACATAGCCTTGGTGGATCTAGGTTTCTCATAAGCATCACAGGAACTCCAACTTTCAGCCTCAACTTGTTAGAAGGCACTCCTGATAACTCTAAGGAGTTGAGAAACTCTGTTGGGTAAGATGTCACTTTCTCGGTATCCACGACGTTATCTACTGATAGATACTCGATGACATCTCTCTCTACGTCAGACATAATTTGGTCATTTATCCGGCCTACTATTTCATTTATTGGCGCCAATATCTCCCTTTCGCATAACCATTCCCGATTTTCGATATTAGCGCGTAAATCCACTACACTCTCAGACACTATTTTTTAAATTGTATGTGCTATCCACAATTTGCCATCCCAACGCCATCTATCGAGCATAGTGACAACTCGAATATTTTATCTATACTCCGTTCGGGCATTTTCTTTGTACTAAAAGTTTTATTATATTGATATTATTTTTTTCATACCTTTTTACTATTTATTTACTTTTTTCCGATGAATTAAAACAATAACATGAACCGAACTCGTGTAATGATCGACACCATTGCGCGATCACCAACTCGACATAATATAGTACTAATAGAATTATCTATACTCCGTTAGGGCATTTTCTTTGTACTAAAAGTTGTATTATATTATATTTTTATTATATTATTATTTTCATACCTTTTTACTATTTATTTACATTTTTCCGATGAATTTTCAGTACTGAATTGATGCCGCCTTTTGACCAATAGATGGCGCTGTATGTCCGGAATAAATTTTATATTTTATTTCATTTTTTGTAATAAAAACTATCCTATGTCCTTTCTCAAGTTCCAAGCTATGTCTGTACCAAATTTCATACAAATCGGTTTTGTAGTTTAGGCGTGAAGCAAAGACAGACAGACAGAAAGACAGACAGACAGAGTTACTTTCGCATTTATAATATTATAGTTTGGACTACACCCAGACTGTGAAATATTTAGGTTTAGGAACACACTGCAGACATATAAATGTACTACATGTTTCTAATAGGTTTTTATTTTTAAACGAGCGGTAACTCCTATTATAGTGATAAGTCAGCCCGACTTATCAAAGCGGAAAGTCACCGGGACGTGCCCATATCAGTTATCAGTCAACATACAACTCTCCGTACTGTCCCTACTGTAGACAGACCACGCAATCATCTACCCATTAGCGATTAGTCGACCATGTCTCTTGATCATCACCCACCTGATGTATCAATGTTTACTTTTTATAACTGACTGACGAGCCGACTGGCGTAGTTGATAGATACTTCGCAGCCCGTTGGTTCGATTCCCACCCAGGCGAAATATTTGTGTGCACGAACATGTCTGTTTGTCCTGAGTCTGGGTGTAATCTATACATACAATCTATAAATTTGGATGAATAACAAACATTTTATTAAGTACCGGGAAAAGATCAATAATATATCTATTCCCGGTACTTTCTTGACAGAGTAGTATAATAAAATCGCAGGAAAGTCCAAACTGTACATTGTATATTTTTTAAACATCGATTGTAGATCAGGCCCCAAGTATCCCTTTACTTGGGGCCTGATCTACAATCGATATCAAAGCAGAAAATATAGTTTTTAGAATTTTTGTCTGTTTATCTGTTGGTCTGTATGTATGTCCGGGCTAAACAAAAAAGTACTGCATGGATTTACTTAAAATTTCATGTACATTACTAAGAGGTTGGGTCAACATATTATCACGCTATCACCTACGAGCCTACGCAGCTACGGGGGAGTAGCTGTGATAACTTTATTTTAGTTTAACGCGGGTAAAACCGCGGAGCACAGCTAGTGATCTATATAAGTATATATTTATATATATATATATATATATATATATATATATATATATATATATATACTAGCTGTGCCCCGCGGTTTTACCCGCGACAAATTTTATAAATTATCACAGCTCCTCCCCCGGAGGTGATAGACTGATAATATGTAGCCTATATGTTGACTCGAACTCTTAGTAATATTCATGCAAAATTTTAAGTCATACATTTTTAAACCTATACAGTACTTTTTGCGTTTAGCCCGGACATACAAACAGACAAAAATTCTAAAAACTATATTTTTGCTTCGATATCGATTGTAGATCACGAACCAAGTATTCTCTTTAAAATATATTCAATGTACAGTTTTGACTTTCCTACGATTTTATTATATGTATAGATAAGTATGAGAATAGTAGTATAAAGAGTATATCAGCTATCTGGTTTCAATAGTACTCCGTTTAGTTTGGGATCAGATGGCCGTGTGTAAATTATGTACCAGGATATTATTATTATTTTATATATTTTATAACGGAGTTCAGTAACCCCTTATACCAAATAAATAATATGCTCTAGTAACCTTGTTTGTAGCCGTTGTCCAAGACGACGATACCTATTTAATTTTATGTTTATATTTTACTTATGTTACAATGAAGAGCTTTGAGACATTACCCGCTGAATTTGACAACGGAAGAAAAACATTACGAACACTTCTAAAAATATAGGACCTCATCCCGCAAAAATTAACAATTCAATTTTAAATATGAACAATCGACGTCGATGAGTAATTTATGTAAAAAGTGGCAACACTGACTATTTTATAAGATCTTTCTATTTTCATTAAAATATTAACATAATAATTCTTCTTATAAAAGACGAAGTCAAGTATTTGCTACGGTGATTTTCAATAATATTTAAAACAAACAAATCACGATATGTTTTATTTTTATTTTGGGCCTTTATATATAACTTATCATTCTTCTATTACTATATCACAAAATTCTTCATAGATTTTTAGATATTTGATGAACTATGAAATATCCCTAGATTCTGTTGTTGTGTACATTTCTATTTTTCTCTCTTCCTCATATTGTCTGCTCGGTAAAAATATCATCCAATATTATTTCCGAGTCTCATGTTAATCCGCTTGTTACTAAAGTGGTAATGGGAACAAGACAAGAAAAAGTATTTACGCTGGATGATAGGACAAATGAAATAATGAAATGCTCACAATGCAGTACATAAACATAGTCGAATACAGATTAAAAATTACAAAAAAAATAATTAGTCCGTCCGTGCCATCTGTTTTCTCAGATATATTCTTAAATCCTAAAATAAATAACAAGTTACTAATCTATTATTTTGACATTTAGTTGTACTATATTAAAATTAAGGAATTGAAGGCAATGAGCATTTGGCTAGCGCAGAAGGCTCTTAACCAGGAGCTTAAATTGAAAAAGACTAATACCTGAGGCCACCCTTTTTGGGTTCGGGCCGCAGCTCAGGGGGCCGCTGAAGCAAAAGGACAGAATTCTAAGGGAGGGTGTGATCAGTTGCACGGGATCACCTATGACGCGTTAAGGGGCCAAAGCGATCCTTTCCGCTGAGGAACCTACCCTAGCTAACCTGCGGTTTTCTCTAGCTACCTAGGTGGACGACCCGGAGAAGAAAGCCACAAAGAAACTCCGGGCTTGGTTTTTTCGTCTTCTTTTGCTTTTTGTTTTCGATTTTTTTTTATATCTTGTATTTTCTTACATTGTGATGTGCGTTATGTAAGCTAATGCACACACAAAACCGTTGTCATCTAATGAATCAAAAAAGTTGTGAGATAATAAACAATAACATTAAATTTCACTCAAGCAATTAGAATAACCTCTTGCTAGATGAGAAAACGGTGGGTAAATCCGCGTACATTTACAAATTTAACAAGTCACACTAAGTCTACCAGAGGCGACGACTGTATGAAAAAAAAACAATATTATGAGTACCCCAACAACAGCTACTAAAACTACAGCCCCAACTAAAGCAACAGCAAAAGATACTATTTGTACAATTTTGTACACTAATGACAATAAATAAATAATAATAGATATTTATAGTACGTACTAGTAGATACTAGTAGACCTACAGTCTTTACATGAATGGGGAAACATCCTGCATAATTGGGTATTTATTTAACTCGTTATAACTTTATGCGTATGCTTTGTGTTCGTGAATTGCATGTGACTACTTGGGTGTTCAATGCTACCAGGTCCATAGAGACATACGGCATTCGCAATAGATAGCTTTAGTAACACAACTCGTGATCTTTGGGTAGCATTAAATGGTATTAACAATTGAACGATAATAATAAATTAATTCTTAAATCTTGGACAACTAACACACTAACATTTGATTCCAAACTAGACAGAGCCTGTACAAAACCCAGACAACTGACAAACATCACACTAATATTATAAAGGCGAAAGTTTGTGAGTGTGTATGTTTGTTACTTCTTCACGACTAAACGAAGTGATTTTAATAAAATTTGATATGGAGTTAGCTGACACCCTAGATTAACACATATGCTTTAATTTATAAAGTTCAACGCGTGTAAAACCGCGGGGCACAGCTTTATAGCTAAAATACAGATACAACAAATATTCGTCCTCATCTCTCATAAATTTGTTCTGGGTGGGGATCGAACCCATGACCCCTAACTTAGCACTCAGGATCACTAACCGATAGACCACCAGGCCTGTCTAGAGCAAAGCGTTATTTGGCTATATGGGCAGTTTGGCTGGGGAAGTAGGTACGTTAGTCTACGTTACAGAATATGACGACGCAGCCCATTACTGTTCCACTGCAGGGAAAAAGCCTGATAGGGTAGCGTAAAATGATACCAACATTTGAATGAGGAAGAGCATAGCGTTATTTTGTTCTACGGGCAGCTCCGCTCGGGTAATAGGTACGTTAGTCTACGTTACAGAATATGATGACGCAGCCTATATCAGCCTAATTGAGAGTAACATTTGAATGGGGTAGAGCATAGCGTTCTTTTATTCTATGGGCAGCTGGGCTCGGGAAGTAGGTACGATAGTCTACGTTACAGAATATGACCACGCAGCCTATTTTGGTCCCACTGCAGGGCAAGGGCCTCCTTGAGTAAATAATAGCAACATTTGAATGAGGTAGAGCATAGCGTTCTTTTGTTCTATGGGTAGTTTGGCTGGGGAAGTAGGTACGTCAGTCTACGCTACAAAACATGATGACGCAGCCCATTACTGACCCGCTGCAGGGCAAGGGCCTCATTGGGTAGCGTTAAGTGATAGCAACATTTGAATGAAGAATAACGCTATGCTCTACATAGCGTTATTTTGTTCTATGGGCAGCTCGGCTGGGGAAGTAGGTACGTTAGTCTACGTTACAGAATATGATGACGCAATGCATTACTGTTCCACTGCAGGGCAAGAGCCTGATAGGGTAGCGTAAAATGATACCAACATTTGAATGAGGTAGAGCATAGTGTTCTTTTGTTCTATGGGCAGCTCCACTCGGGTAATAGGTACGTTAGTCTACGTTACAGAATATGCTGACGCAGCCTATATCAGCCTAATTGAGAGTAACATTTGAATGGGGCATAGCGTTGTTTTGTTCTATGGGCAGCTGGGCTCGGGAAGTAGGTACGTTAGTCTACGTTACAGAATATGATGACGCAGCCTATATCAGCCTAATTGATAGTAACATTTGAATGGGGTAGAGCATAGCGTTGTTTTATTCTATGGGCAGCTGGGCTCGGGAAGTAGGTACGTTAGTCTACGTTACAGAATATGATGACGCAGCCTATATCAGCCTAATTGAGAGTAACATTTGAATGGGGTAGAGCATAGCGTTGTTTTGTTCTATGGGCAGCTGGGCTCGGGAAGTAGGTACGTTAGTCTACGTTACAGAATATGATGACGCAGCCTATATCAGCCTAATTGATAGTAACATTTGAATGGGGTAGAGCATCGCGTTATTTTGTTCTATGGTCAGCTGGGCTCGGGAAGTAGGTACGTTAGTCTACGTTACGCAGCCTATTTTTGTCCCACTGCAGCGCAAGAGCCTCCTTGGGTAGCGTTGAGTGATAGCAACATTTGGATGAGGTAGCGCATAGAGTTGTTTTGTTGTATGGGCAGCTAGGCTGGCGGAGTAGATATGTTAGTCTACGTGACAGAGTATGATGACGCAGCCCATTACTGTCCCACTGCAAGGGCCTCCTTGAAGGACCTCCTCTCACAATGAGAGGGCATAGGGGAATCCACCACGCTGGCTTAGTGCGGGGCAGACTTCACATGTAATCAAGACTATTTTTGGAGAACTCCCAGACATGCAGGTTTCCTCACGATGTTGTATGAGATATTTCATGGAAGCTTTCACTGATCCCCGAAGAACACAGCGAGAGTTAAAGCCCTTTAACAAACGTGGCTCGAAGTCACCTCCGTTGGGATTTGAACTATGGCTCACGGCAGTTCTACTATGGCTACGGCAGACTACAGCATGGGGCCCTTCAAAAAGGGAGTTGTAAGTTTTCTAAAGGGTCGGCAACGCGCTAATGATGCCCCTGGTGTTGGAAGCGTTCATAGGCTACGGTGACCACTTACCATCAGGTGGGCCGTATGCTTGTTTGCCAACTAAGTTGTATAAAAATGAAAACAGGGAAATGCATGAGAGTCCCGTCTCTGGGACCTCTTGGTCACTTCCAGCTCTACTTTAATATGCGAAAAGACCGAACTTCTTACCGCCATTTTCTTTGCCGTCAATATTGTTTTAGTAATTGTATATAAATAAATAATCAATTCATTACTGGAATGCTAGTGGCACCATCTGTCGAAGGTTGGTCGTATCAACTCAGAAACCTTCGTGGGCTCATGCACACACTTTATTGAAGATCATGATCATATGCATAGTTTACGATTCTAGAAAGGACATACAGACAAACATTCCTTTTTAGGGTTCCGTAGCCAAATGGCAAAAAACGGAACCCTTGTAGATTCGTCATGTCTGTCTGTCTGCCTGTCTGTCCGTCCGTATGTCACAGCCACTTTTTCCGAAACTATAAGAGCTGTACTTCAACTTCTTATAGTTTCGGAAAAAGTGGCTGAAAAACTTAGTAAGTAGATGTATTCAGTGAACCGCATTAAGATTTTTACACAAAAATAGAAAAAGAACAATAATTTTGGGGGTCCCCATACATAGAACTGAAACTCATAATTTTTTTTTCATCGTACCCATACATGTGGTGTGTCTATGGATAGGTCTTCAAAAATGATATTGAGGTTTCTAATATTATTTTTTTCTAAACTGAATAGTTTGCGCGAGAGACACTTTCAAAGTGGTAAAATGAGTCCCTCCCCCCCAGGTAACTTCTAAAATAAGAGATTGATAAAACTTATAAAAATATACGATGTACATCACCATGCAAACTAACAACGAAAATTGGTTTGAACGAGATCTAGCAACTAGTTTTTTTAATACGTAATAAATCGTAAACCGCAATTTGCTTTCATTTAATCAACTGACATACTTGCTGCAATGGAACCCTTCATGGGCGAGTCCGACTCGCACTTGGCCGGTTTTTATATGTATAGATGACACGAGATATCTGCTAATAACTTTTCAAACGGAGCTAAATTTTGTGAATAATAAAGTCGCGGGCATTCGTATTTGTTTCTTATAAAAATCCTGAATTGATTATAAATTTATATGTTCAAAATAATATAAAATTACTTGAAATGTTTTTCACAAACTTAATTGGTAGTAAACGGTTTTACGCAATTACGCTGTCAAAGTATTGACTGTACTACACTTAAATAAGTTGCGTGGGTGCGTTTTTGTGCGTTCAATGCCCGTGGCTGATGCGCGGTGTGTCACGTCTACATTGCACGTATGCATCCCGCCCGACCTTGCACCGGCGTAGAGACTTTTCGTAAAATAAGCCGATGTTTAAAACAACGTGTGAATATGAAATAAAATCGGTTTACTCAATTATACAACATGTAACTTAATTAACGCACATCCTGAAAATACTTTGTTAAGTATAGTTTACTGAATCGATTTAGGGAGCGTTCAAGTATTACGTAACGCAATTTTTGAAGATTTTTGACCCCCCCTCCCCCCACTGTAACGCTCCGTAACGTTTTTCTGTACCCCTCCCCCCCCCTCTCTAAACGTTGCGTAACACTCAAGTGATCATTTTTACCCTGAAGTCGCAAAAAGTTATGTTTTTATTCTTGGTATAGTTTTAATTGCCTTATAATAAAACAAGAGATTAATTCGCAACACCTGCGTATTTTGTTAATATTTTTATAAATTTTTGGCCTTACACACAATTGTTTTTCTCCTCTTTCTCCTAAGTATTTTAGCTTTTTGTACTTATAAAGTCTTCAAATAAAATAACATTTATTTTAACCTTTGGCAATGCAATTATAAACCGAAACCCAACTGAAATTAAACATTTTACTCGAAATAAAATCGTATTCTTAACAAAATAAAAAAAATAATCAACTATTAAACTAAGTATTTAAGTAGGCCTATAAAAACAATTCGATTGAAATTACTGCTCCTCTGTCCACGGGTTTACTAGCCACTCAGATTCTTTCGTCACTGGTATCTGGAGTGCAGACGAAAACGGTCCTGGAATTGTTAAGCCACTTGCATCAACTTCGTCTTCGTCGAGCCAGTCAGCATCCTCAGACGATGTTTCATAATGACGCACAATGCAGAGAAGCTCGTTTGACCTTTTGGCAGCAAGGCGCTGTCGCCGTACTCTAGTTTCACAATGGTCTTGGACAGTCTTGCCATGCACGTAACGACAGTGCATTTGAATACTCCTGTGAGATGTGAAATAGATCCCACAGGTTAGACATACTTTTTTCTTTAGGTCGGATTGTACAGATGGACAAAAGAAATCGTAAGGCATCTGCTTAAATCCTTCTAGAGGAGGTGACAGATCAACGGACAACCTCACAAGAAGTGGCGAAAACTTGCATTTTCTTTTGTTTAGCAAACTGGGTACTGCGAGCTTGCTTGGGGTTTGAAGTATTGGGCAAGGTGGCGGCATGAAAGTATCCGTAAAAACAGATTTCAATGCACTTCTCGGTGGTGAACAGCAGGATTCATCCGCGCATTTTATAATTTGTAAGAAATATTGAGATTCACGGACGTGAACGCTATACCACGCGAGATTTGGTTCTGCTGGATCTTGCATGCTATCTCCGGGCTGTCTATACTCCGCCGAAACGTCGTAATCATAAATTTTCATTTCTCTCCACACTTCTGCAAGTGTTTCTCCAGCGTGCTGAAAATTGCGTTTTTCCAAATCATCATCCATAGTCATTCCTTTGTCGTCGAGATGAGAACCAAAATGTTCATGAGGCAGAATGACGCCTGCCAGTCCTTTTGCTGAGGGGAGTCATGCGACGCTCAACTAGGTTATATGCGCTCCGCTCAGGAGCATTAGTCGCTATAAACAGGGCGTCCAGGTTGTTTTAATAACACCGACTACCGCAATGGTCTTCTGCATTAACACTAACAAATACTGACAACAAAAACAACATTTAATGACGTCCAATACAATCTAAGGGATTCCTCGTGAAATATAAACGAAAAGGTTTGCGAACATGCGAGAACAAATTAAAAATGACGACTAGACTAATACAATCGAGGGATTCCCCGTAAAACGTAAACGAGAAGGGTTGCCAATTTGGGAGTTTTAATTCCCTAATTTTATATAAAACTAGCTGGTGCCCGCGACTTCGTCCGCGACAATTTTGAATGATTACCAATGTAACTACTTACTTCTAGCTGAATCTAAAAAAAATACTTTTAAAAGAAATAAGCAATATAAATTTAAGAAAACCTAACCTATAAATAACCTAGTTAAGAAATAAACTAAAGACTACTTTGCTACTGTTATTTAAAAAAAAGACCCGATATCATAAACCCAAAAATATCAAAGAATACATATCAATTGTCCTTAAGTAAAGTCAGTAAGTAAAATAAAGTAGTATGATAATCAACGATGCATTAATCACAAAGGTAACTCCCATTAGCTTAGGTTGCGACCACGGCATTGATAGGTCTAATATCACATTTTGTGAACGAAACCATAGCGCGATCTAAAACGATGATTACACCATCTACTAACAAAAATATAAACTTTTTAACTTAAAATTAAGATGTGGGCATATATTTTGGGTGAGATTTAGGCGATCATCTTTTGATTCAGTTTTGGACTACCTTTTACTTCAAGCATTTATTTATTTTAACCGATATGTCAAATGAGTTCTGCTATCTGAAACGATATTAACGCCATCTAGTTACAAAATTGTGAACTTGTAGATCAGTAAAATTAAGATGATATTTTTTGGGTGCGATTATCTCGACACGAACAATTTATACTACGCTAACTCGAATTTTGGGTAAATTACTTTTTTATCCCAATTTTATTAAATTGACGTTTTTTTTTAATATGTTATAAAAAATACCAACAAAAAAAGAAGTTACAAATCTTATAAAACGCTAAATATTTACTTAGACGACAACAAACACGACATTTTAAGCAATAAGAAACGAATTTCTCTATAATTTAAGTTAGCGTACATTTTTGGTGTTGACCTATTGAATCAGTTACGGATTACCTTTTTTTATCAACAAATTATTCCCTTGATTGCTTTATTTTTAACTGAAATATCAATTTACATGCTTTTAACTCAAAAAAAAAAAAACAGATTTTCATACAAACTTACATCCCCTATTTTAGTCGTCTTTAGGGGTAGAATTTCCAAAAGTCCTGATGATATAATTATAATGTTTAAATGAAAGGCGAAATACCAATTTTCATGAGTGTACCATAAAAAATGTCACATTTTTCATACAAACATCCCCTATTTGTCACCCTACGTGGTAGAATTCTCGGACATCCTGAAACATATACTTTTAATTTTCAACTGTAATGCTAAATACCAATTTTCATGCGTTTAACTTAAAACTTGTTGGCACTTTTTTCATATAAACTTACATCCCCAATTTTACGCCCTTGGGGGTGGAATATTCAAAAATCCTAAAATACATATTTTAATTTTTAACTGCAAGTCTATATACTAAATCCTTTAACATCAAAATTAAGGACTTTCATAAAATATTTCATCCCTTATTTTAGTCCCTTAGGGGTGGTATTTTCAAAAACCCTTCTTCAGTGGATGCCTACGACTACTGTCAAAATTCAAGCCCCTAACTCCAGCCGTTTAGACTGTGCGTTGATATGTCAGTCAGGCAGTATACAATTATATCCCCTATTTTCCGCCCTTGGCGGTGTAATTTCCAAAAATCCTGAAATAAATGCTATATATCCATGCGTTTAACTTCAAAAATATCGCATTTTTCATACAAACTTACATCCCCTATTTTATGACCTTCGGGGTGGAATTTTCAAAAATCCTGAAATATATTTTTTTTATTTTTAACTAAAAAGCCAAATGCTAATTTTCATGAGTTTAACTTAAAAATTGGGACTTTTTTAGTACAAACTTACATCCCCTATTTTATGCCCTTGGGGTGAAATTTCCAAAAATCCTGAAACACATATTTTTTATTTTTAACTGCAAGGCCAAATACCAACTTTCACGCCTCTAACTTCAAAAACGGCAAAGTTTCATACTAACTTGGCACCCCCATTTTACACCCTTAGGGGTTGAATTTCGAAAAATCCTTCCTTATTCATTGTCTACATTATAAAGAAAACATCTGTGCAAAATTTCAGTTTTCTAGGGTCAAGGGTTTGGGCTGGGCGTTGATGAGTCAGTCAGTCAGTCAGGACTTCTCTTTTTATTTATATAGAAAAAGAAATAATGTTACGTAACGTGTTGTAAGGAAGACCCCCTCCCGCCCCTGTAACGCATCGTAACGTTTTACGAGACCCCCCCGCCCCCCCAAATTGCGTTACGTAATACTTGAACGCTCCCTTATGTCATTTTTAGTATAGGTAATTATTTATTCCAAAATAATTAAAACTACGGAAATTATCGTTATTTTAACCCTGTACAGTCAAAACAAATTGAAATGAACCGTAAGTCAAAGTAATAAGACTTTTAAATCGCAGATTTATTTGTATGCATACAAATTCCATCATTCAACACAAAATAAGGAAAAATAAACTTCGTTCCAAGAAACTAATTTAGTAAATAACAATGCATATACATGTTAAATAAAAAATTTAGTGTATGTAGTATGATTACAACATAATATGCTAACTGGGGTGTCTGAGGGTGTGCGTTAATTACGTTACATGTTGTATATACGAGTATAATGAGGTATAATGACGAAATTATTTAAACTTAAAAGTCGATTTAAAGTCTGTGTTTTGAGCTTTGAAACTGTTTTTAACCCCCGATGCAAAAAGAAGGTTGTTATTAGTTTGAAGTCGATGTCCGTCTGTCTGTGTGTCTGTGTGTGTGTGTGTGTGTGTGTGTGACTGTGGCATCGTACCTCTCAAACGAATATACTGATTTGGATGTGGTATTTTTCATTTGAAAGCCAGTTTCCTTGCGATGGTTCTTAGCTATGTTTGCTTAATATCGGTCCAACAGTGTAAGAGTATCAGCTCTTTTTTGCGTACGGGGTTTTTTGAACTTTTTATTTAATTTATTAGTAACAGCACTTGTTGTCTTGCTGATATCTGTTTGTTAAATTGTATTGTTAATTGTAGAAATGTCTTGCCTAGTGGTCACACCACTGGGCAAGATTGATTATACCAATAAATATAAATATATAATCAAAAAATTAAATGTACAATGATCATTTATTCATAACACAACACAGGGTTTTTTCAAAGTATAGGAAAATCATGCATTATGTACGGGTCCGACTGGAATGTTTACACATGGATAATGAACCCCGACTCCGAAACTAGGTTAACTGTACTATAGGAATGTCTTATAGGAATAGTAGTACAATATAAATAAAAAAATTCTGTGTGTACTTATGTACACGCGTTAGAAGTTATACTTCTTTGGCGTATGGAAAAAAAATAACTAAAATGCAGTAGTGATTAACGATAAATATTAAAATTAATCAAAAAGATTTTATTTAAATAAAAATACTAGAATATACAACTTGAACATAGTTATCAATTTTCATACCACCTAGAACTAACTTCATGCTGTTAAATTTAGGTGTCAGTGTGCGCGCGCATCGTAAAAATTCACTCTCATCATTTTTCTCCATCGCGGCATCGCGCCAAAAGAAGTATAACTTCGAAAATTAAAATAAAATAAAAGCATAGAAAAGTCATGACAAAATTAAGCTTTTGCACCGCAAGTGCGTTCTTAAATATAATACTATTTATGTCAATAGTAGTTATACTTAGTATTTAAAAACATTTAAAAAAGTAAAGCCTTGAGGAATTCCGCTATGTAAACCCTTCGCCACTGTAACACTGAAACGTCTTTGCTACGAACATGGGCAACTCACAAACTTTCCATATAGGTACTCGTTTATTGACCCTAGTCGAGACGTATTGATAGTTCATAAACGCATAAGATAAAGATATTATATTTGTTTTCTGTATATAAGTGGATAAATATCACTCACTTATGGTCTGAGGGGACGCCATTTATACAGGTCGACGGTTCTAATTCGTACGAAATGTTTTTGGAATTAGATATTATTGAAAGTGAGTCTTTCAATAATACCTAATTCCTTAAAACGTCTTGGCAGGAAACAAGAAAATCGTCGCCGTGATGAGTTTGATTCTTATTTACAATTAACATGTTTGTTCTCGAGTTAGTTAACGGGTATTGTATAGGTTGAATGTGTGCACAACACATTTTACTTTTTGTACCAATATCAAAAACATTAATAAAAAATGTAAATACAATTGAAAATTTCTGCATTCAATTTGCACGTTACATGTTATATGTGTTACAGTCAAAACTCATAACCAGTCAAAACCACTTATAGCTGCAAATATTAGGCGCAAGTATTTTTGACAGATGCCCTTGGTTAATAACTTTTTCATCACCCCATCTCGGAAAGAGGATTTTTGGTCTTCGATATCTGAGTGGAAAAGTCGGTTTTATCCTCTAGAGTTTAAAGTAAATTTGAATTTAGAACATCGTGTGCACTAAGTTTGTGAATGAAAAATATCATTAAACCTATTTAATGTGCTACAAACTTATCTGGCCCGGTGGTCAAAAGTAGAACTAACGACGCCAGTTGGAAATGTCAATCGGCTGTTATTCCCTGACATCTCTGCCATTGATTATTTGTTGCGCGTATTTATTTTTCTTTTTGTGGTTTTTAATTGTGAAAAATGCCGAAAGCTTTAAAAAGTGATGCGAGGAACGTTATATTACAAGTATTGAATTATATGAATGAAGAAAAACACTTCCAGGCACCAATTATACCCTTCAATAAGTTGTATGAACGCGAAGCTGCTGCTTTAGGTTAGTGTTGTCAGCTTCTGAAAAAATACGAAATTCCCCCCTCGCACTTTGAATTTATTTATTTTAAAATATTAATTATTTTTTTAATTTTTGCAATTTCCATTGTAGGTGCCGGGGAGTGATTTGTAAGAAAACTTGTGAAAGAAAAAGAGCAAGCAGATGCAAATATTTATAGCAGATCAGAATATTGGTAGATCGAATTCTGAAATGCCTACATTGATTGCAGAAGCTTTTGATAAAATAACAGTCAATGAATGGCAAAAGCATTGCAGTCATGTAAAAAATATTGAAAATGAGTATCGAAAAAGGGATGGATACTTAGACGAGCCTTTCATCAATCAATTAGGTAGTGATAGTGAAAGTGAAAGCAGTGATTATGACGATGATGTAATGACTTCTGAATTAAACAATTGCGGTGACATAATAATACCTGGAGTATCCCCGTTAGAGGACACTCAGCATACATTTTATGTACCTAAATGATCATAATTATTGTATAAAAATATAAATATTTGTTATGTCAGTATTTGTTTGCTTTTTAGTGAAGTAATATTTACGTTACAATGTGCATATTATTTTTACCCACTTTATTGCAAAAAATAGTTACTAGCAACACTAAATGCGATAACAGCGACGCTGCCAGCGGGCCAGATAAGTTTGCGGCACTGTACTTCTACAGCTTCTAGCAAGGTGCTAAATATATCATACAATACAACTTTTTAATTTATTAAAAACTAAGACCTTCTTGGTGTACTTTTTTTTTGTTTGCGCAATATTACTGTTCTATTATACTCAAACTAGTAGCAACGTTACTTTAACTTTTTTTAATTATACATAAGTATTATTTGTTATAATTTGAAGATTGTCCTGTAATACTTACATATCATAATATAGTAATTAATAACTAAACTGAAATAGAAGAATTATAATAAGATTTTTTTTCGCATTCAGTCATTTCCTCGCTGAGGTGTGATGAAAAGTTACGTGTTGCACTCGAGTGCAAAGATTTTTCACCTTGTGCTCTTTCGATTTCCTCGCGAATGCTCAGGATTCTAATTTTTGAATCACGAGCGCAGCGAGATTCACTTTTAGAATCCTTCGCTTGCTCGGTTATCAAAATTGAGCACGCGGTTAAAAAGCATCTTTGCACTCTAGTATAACAAATAACTATTTTGACTGCGAAAATGTTTTTAACTAAGGGCAGCTGTCAAAAATACTTTTGCCTAATTTGTGCAGTCAAAAGTGGTTTTGACTGGTTATTAGTTTTAAATGGAACACGTAAGAAATTCCACAGCTTCGGCATAGCAATGAAAAGAGAGGAAGCGAAACACTTCTAAAAGTATTATTTTGTGTTCATACATCTCGCTATAAACGTAATTAATTAGATTTAATTATAAAATATGACGAAAAACCGACTCCAAAAATTACTCTGTAATCGGAAGAGTAGAGTAGAGTATGCAGTAGTCTTACTTACACCGATGTCTGATAAATTAATTAGTGTCAGCATTATATTTTTTGTCCGTTTATTAGCCAACTACACTTTTAATGTTATACTAAGGAAAACCTGTCATTGGCCTTCCCTTTATATTGTATCCTGTAATTTGTGTTACTATTTGTATAGCTGTTAGTTTTCTTAATAATTAAATAAACCATCAGAACTAAATTTTGATATGAAAATAAATCGGACCAATTTGAATATATGCTCTTTTAAACAAAAATAGTTTTTTTCAAATTGGATTATAGATAGACGACGGAGTTTTGAAATAACAAAAAATTTAAAAAAATACAGGCGAGTTGAGATCTCCTTCTCCTTGTTTTTGGAGTCGGTTAAAATAGAATCTTTTTTTAGGCATATTGTATTAGACAAGTATACAGTACTCGGATTCAACAGGTCTCTCCAGACCCGAACTCAATGACCTTCAGCCTTTCAAGGTTGACTGAAGGACTTCTGACAGCAGCAGCAAAGAGTATCTAAGTATTTAGGTATACAATTTAGATAATATGACCTCCTTCTATTAGGTTATATTAATAAGCTATGCTAAGAAGCAACCGAAAGTATCGATAATATTAATACTAATATGGGCTATGGACTCGAAATTTGAAATATTTTTAGTTGAATTTGAATTTCTCACGCTCTGTTTATTTGTCTTAATTTTCTTCACCCCTCAACTACATAAATAACCATCACTAAATGAATACAGATCTTAGATAAGAGTTTACATTTAATAGATTCGTGCTTTAAAATTACGGTTAATTTTAAGCTAATTGTACCTACTCTATTAAAAGTGTATCAGACAATAAATTGATAACCACCATTATCATAATTTAAATGTTACCATCATTAAAAAATAAGAATCACCACACTTTCACTTTTCATAAAAATAAAAAGATAACCAAACAAATACCTGTTTAGGTGCCAATGTTTTTCAATTATTTTCCTAAAAAGTTGACTTAAATGGTACAGGTGTGAAATTTTACGCTAACTGATTATGAAAATTAAGCGCTAAGAAGTTTCTTAATAACTCGGTGTCCATGTTTCGATTTATTTTAATTTAATATAATTTTTTAAATTTGTTTAACTTAAATTAAAGAAATTTAAACAATTCTATAAAAAACATACGAATAAAGTAGGTTGGTTGCTAAAAATTTAAGTCAAACACCATAGTTTTTAAAATTTCTTCCCGAGTTATACTATAAAATTGTTTTAACAAGTGCTTGTTATATTTTATCACTACCCAATATTTATTTGATTACTAACATAAACATGTGCCTAGTTTCGATTTGCCTTCTCTTTCTCCTTCTCTTCTTATAGACTTGTCAAAATGACGATACTTTTATTTATTTTTATTTATTTAGATTGGAAAATCAACAGCTATTGAACATAAAATTAAACATAAACTAAGCAACAGGTTTTCACGAATTGTACACACTGTTCATAGATTTTAATGAATTTCATTCAAATATGCCAGCAAATTATTAGAGTTTTGAGGAACACCGTCCTGAACATATTTTTGGTATTTATTATATATTTATTATCTGTGGATAACGTCAATATCGCAAATGCTCCACTAAAATAAAAGTAGCAAAGTTACAATCATTAATAAAAATAATTCTAGCTGATTTCCAAACTGAAGCACAAAATGAAAATGACAAGGGTTTCTTTAATAGCTATAATTCCTTGTAACAGACTTGAATCGGGTTTTGTTTTAAATATTGTTCAAACAAAAGCTTTTAAACAAAACCAAAACAAAAACACTTACGCCCCAAAACATTCCCTTTGGCTGGCACGTCCATCTCCAGTCTTTATCAAAAAAGTCTACAAAAACACTTAAATGTTCCTAACTTTACACAACCGCGTAAATAAATACGCGGGTAAACAGTTTCTCACAATAACAACACGCGTCCCTTTGCAGCGGGATATCACAACACACTGCTGGGTAAGTCGCAGACCGAATGAGCATTGTACGTAGCGCGGCAAAGATTCTCAAAGCGCTTTAAATCGTGATGAAATACGCTGAAATTATTTGACATGTTTATATATATAAAACATGCGACGTGCTTAAAGCCATGTAGGACGGAGTGCGATTCGGTTGCGCTTTCGCGGCATTTAAACTTTCAAGGTGACCTTCAGGACAAAATCGATGGAGGACACGGTAGTTCATATGCTGTAAGTCTGCGCAGAGTTGAAGCAAAGTAGTGAAATTATTGCTCAATTTCTCAGAAAGTTTACTAAAGTGAAATTCTTCCCAATTTCTCTTGTCTTCTCACTATTACTATAGGGATCTGTTAATACGTTACGGTTAAGTAACTTAATTAATTAAATGACTGTCATTGACATCTGACCTTGAAATGTCCTTCGTTTATTAAACCTCATGTATGTTGGGTTAAGTTAGCACTCTCTATTTCTTAACTCTCATTATTCGATGGGAAGCCGTAGCCGTCATGGCGTCATTACCGGAGTCAGTCACGTGTAGAACCGGTGGATTTACGTGCTCTCACCATCCACTTCATGTCTCCAGGTTTCTATTGAGAATCTTTCTTGATTGCACGTGTGGCGCAGCGGATAAGACAGTCGTTTCGCCACTTCATGTTCGATTCCCGCACAGGACAACTATCTGTGTGACCCATAAATAGTTGTCTTGAGTCTGGATGTACTTTGTGTCCATGCATTATAGGTATTTTTGTAAAGTACCCCGCGGCCCGCAACACAGGGATTAATTCCCCCACCTACGGCCATTATCTTTTAAAAAAAAATTTCTGTTTTAATTTTATAAATACCAACAACAGTTTTTGTTCCGATCTGGGCTTTGAACCCAGGAACTAATTATCTGCGTCTAATCCACTAGACCAACTGAGACCTACCCATACCTACCTTGTACAAAAATTAATAGTAATTCAGAAGCATGTATCAACCTAACCCATAACAAAACTAGACAAGCATGCTCGCTAAGCAAGGGGAATGACCCATCCAATTATGTGAAGGCGTTTATTATTTGGACGTTTCATAGGTCAAGTATTGGATTTCTAAAATTAAAACGTACGGGGTAAACTCGTCCCCCATGACCCCATCACCTTTATCACGCTTTCTTTTCGATGGAGGGTTCGACAGAGCTGTATAATATGCAATCTCGTTTCTCCGATATATGTGATTGGCAATTTATAATTTCTTCGGGGTTGGCTTCTATACTAACCTGTGGCGTGACTTACGGAACTCCAAGACAACCAGCTACTAAGACCAATGGTTAGATTATTTTATGATTCTAACAATCTGTTACGATTATCTTAGGTATTCTCCGGCATACTCTTGTGTACTAAATAAAAATTGACATTTATTCGACATACAAAAATAAACAGGGCATAACTTTTTGGCATGCTAAACAATAATACATCTTACTTACTAAATGATAATTATTCTCGGGGTGATAGTGTGTGAAAAGTCTTAATCGGCCGCCGAAACCTATTTTAACTATGCTGTTATTATTAAGACTGCATGTGTAGCGCAGAGATTAAGGTGTTTACTCCCTACTACTTCGACGCCTATGTGTTTCGAGTTCGATTCTCTCATAAGACAGCTATCTGTGTGACCCGCATATCTGTCTGAGATCTGGATGCTTTCTATGTCTGTGAAAATGTGAAAAGCGGGTTGTTCTACGAAGTCAAACCGCTTGCCAAGGGTAAGGAGGAAGGATGGAGGAATTAGAGTGATGGAATAGAAAATGCCCCTCTCTCTACAGTTGTGCACTATAATATGTACTACGCACTTGGCTAATATCTATTGAGACTGGCTGCTGGGGTCGAAATTCAGCCTGGAGGACATTATTACCCTTTGCCCTAGTCGCAGTGCGTTGACTGTACTAACTACTAAATAACCTAAGAATTATTTCTTACGAGCTTGTTTGGTTGAATTATTTTTGGCCTGCCCCTAGGCTTTTAAAATGCTAAGCTACGCAAAGTAGATCTGCTTACGACCTTTGTTCAGGCGTTTATACAACACTCTGTCTACTTAATAAATATACAACATGTAACGTAATTAACGCACACCCTCAAACACCCAAATTAGAATATTTTGTTGTAATCATAATACATACACTGATTTTTTTATTTAACATGTATATGCATTGTTATTTACTAAATTAGGTTTTTGGAATAAAGTTTATTTTTCTTTATTTTGTATTGAATAATGAATTTGTATGAATACAAATAAAACTGTGATTTAAAAGTCTTATTACTTTGAGTTACGGTCCATTTCAATTTGTTTTGACTGTACAAGGTTAATATGACAATAATTTCCGTAGTTTTAATTATTTTGGACTAAAAAATTACCAATATTAAAAATAATATAAATCGATTCAATAAACGATTCTGAACAAACTACTTTCAGGATGTGCGTTAATTAAGTTAAATGTTGTACATACTTAATAAAAATCTTCATAAATTTGTTTTGTAAATTTCAGTGTGAGTGGGAATCGAACCCACGAAACACGGTTACCCTCCGCCACTGCACCGTGGTATTCAGACTCGAACTTGTACAGACGTCAGCATATCAAACTACCCCAATCTGTCAAATTTCTCCAATTGAAAGTGAACCTTATGCTGTTGTGATAAAGTTGAATACGTAGAAAAGAAATTTGACAGATTGGGGTAGCTGGATGTGCTGACGTCTGTACATACAATTCATTCTACATTATCTTAACGCGATTACGACGCTTTGAACGCCATTAATCTTTCAGTCTACTTACCATGTTAAAAATACTATTTAAAAGTAAAAAAATAAATCATATTTCATTATAAAAACAAACTTAAAAAGTATTCAAAAATCGATATTCTATTTGGTGTGAAAATGACGTGCCTGTGGCGTGGTTGGTGAATGCTTGCTTTTCACGCCGCAGGTCGTGGGTTCGATTCCCAACCAGGACACATATTTCGTCGTATCCTACGAATATGGGCGTAACTGCGTAATAGCTACTTTTCAGTAGCTATTAGTAGCTATTAGTATTAGTAGCTATATTAAATATGTACAAACATGTATTTGTGGTTTCATATAATGTGTATTGGTATCTTAATTACCGGTTAGCATTATTTTCAATAAATTATCTTTGTATTTTGTAAGCATTTTGTCCCTTAAATCCTTATTCTCTGTTGTGTTAAGGCAAAGTAGGGCTTGACACACATACATTATGCCTTTTATCTGCGGAAATGTCGAGGCCACAATCGCCTTAACGCCATTTATATATTATTCTGATGTGGGTATTCATTTTTATGTGAGTGGAATTTGTGTATAATAACTACTTTACCATTACTGGGAACATGTGTACGTAATAAAAAAATAATTATAATATTTAATTCAAAACAAAATCTGAATTTCATTTACAAATTTGCTTCTATATACATTTAAGCATGCCAAGTGAATCGACATTAACAAGAAAAATTGTATTCATACACAAAAAAATATCTATAGGATTAGTAGATAAATTTTTTATTCGTGTATGATAAAACTTCTAAAACAACAAAATAAAAGAATAGTTCTTATTATTCTACAAACCAAACATTTTTATTTTCTTAAATGATTTAGTTATTTAAATTTGCATATTATAAGTGGCGGTTATCACACTGAGGTCTCCTTCAGTTTCGGTTTCATCAGCCGCCTTTATAGTTCTCGCCAAGTTTTTACGTTGCATGTGCAGATCTTGCTCATACTTTTGAGTTTCAGTTGGCTCTCTGGTAAAATGCATGGCATTTGTCACATTGATGTTTTTTGGGAGTATAAAAGGCAATATTAAAATTAGTGTTGACAATATCTTGATATTGGCGCAATGTAGCTATTTGAGTGCTATAAGTTTGTGGATCAACCAACTCAGTATATAAATCATGAAGTCGCTTCTAAGAAAGTTGTCCATCAAGGTATTTTTTCGTACTACTTTTTCTACAGTAATGCGATTCTACAGGTGCAAGAGAAAGAAAATGATTTTTCACACCGTCTACAATGATTTCTGTTATCTTCTTTGGTCGATAAAATAAGCTCCGTGTATCCAGTTTTTTAAATGAACTTCTAATAATTTTTTCGCTGATTGATAACGTATTTAAAAACATACTACGGCGCTTCCATTATTGATTGCTAAACTATGGATTCTTGTCTGTGATCTATTAGGACCTTCGGCTTTAAGTCTCTTCGGTTTGTGGCTTTATACGAATTTTAAAATAAATAGGAAGTCACGAAAAACAGTGGGGTTTTTCGTGACTTCCTATCTCCCAGAAACAATCAAAAATATGTTTCCTATAATTTTCTTCCAACTTTTTAAAACACTTATTGGGACAACTGCATGGTGATTTAATATTCTTGTCGGGAACAGTTTCTCTCTTCTTCGAGTGGGGATCGTAAAATCGAAGGCATAATATCTAAGACGATATCAGCCATTGAAACGGATAGATTTTCAGATTTGTCACTTACAATTTGGAATTCGGACAGAGGTTCTAGATGGTCGCTATTGGTAATTTCCGAATTTTGTTGATCCTGTGTTTTGGACAAGATTACAATCTCACTTGCACTATACTAACTTAATATAATAACTTAATACAAGCTAGCTAAATAACACTACTATTAAAAAACAATAGTATAAATGTTTTAACATTCCGTGTACCTAAATATCTGTAATAAGTAACTAGAAATAATAAGTGTACTACTACAAACATGTGCTGACTATTTACAAACGCTTTTTAAAAGTCTACGTGATTAAAAACCTTTTTATTTTATTATTATTTATTTTATTTTACTATCATTTTTGTTAGGCTTGTTCATGATGTTATCAACATCCTGAAAAAAAATAGAATAAAATTATTGTTATCAAAGAAAACTGCCGGAATTCCGTAAGCACCTATAATTATATCAAACAAATTTGCATGTACTGATAAACAAATATAAAACAGAATACTTCTAAAACTTTAGAGAAAAGTTAAAATAATGAAATAAGCGTAATTGTAATTTTCGTTCGGAATGCTAATAATGCGGCCACAAATGCTTTTATATCAATTTTCAAGCAATAGAAAAAAAACCTAAGTGCTTTTAAGCCCAAACCAGAAAACGCATGAAATTGTGTATTCAATGTTTAAATTTGTCCAAAAGGGTTAAAATCATATGACCGTAAAATATTGTACTTATATAATAACAATGTGGACATTTCAAATACATCAAAGACATAATAAAAGATAAAAACATAATTTGAACGTAGAAGAAAGATACAAACGTAATTAGGGTTTCGTATCTTCTATACATACGCAATTTAGCCATTCCATAGAACAGGGCCACAACCACCATGAGGGTTTTGTTCTATGTAAACAGTATTGAAAATTGAATAAGTAATTAAAATGACTTAATTAAGTACAAACTCGTTGAAATCATGTTAAATAAAACAGGAAAATTTAACAAAATATGATTTCAATCCTAAAATCCTTTGAGCTATAAAATATTTTGATTTACTTACTTGCTATAATCTTCATCTGTTATCTTTCATTTACACAATGTATCAAGGACTAACCAATTCCACCAACTTTCGTCCTCGGCGTTTAATTATTTATGTCAAATATTGCGATAAATTTGATAATTATGACAAAACTTCAGTGGTATAAGAAAAAGTGTTATTTGTTTAGAAATCAGATTTCGCTCGCCATAACTAACAATCTCCGCGTTCCGCCGACTAGTGTCCTAACGGCGCTAGCACGCTCTCTCCACGCCCGCGCACCCCCATTACACGCGAAGAAAAAGGGCGTAGCGGTGATTGTGGCTTTATTCTTCGTTGAAAACGTAATGCTTAAAATTGTGGCTTTTTAGAAAACCTTATTATTTTATAACCTGTACCGTTTTATATTGTTTTGTTGAACTGGTTATATGTGGTATGATGAGCAGAATTGAATTATGCAATATAAAAAGAAAGCCCCAATGTTCGTTAGGGCACTATTCGTAGGATACGACGATTTGTGTGCATGAACATGTCTGTTTGTCCTGATTCTGGGTGTAATTAATATAAGTTTGTATTTACAAAAGAAAAGTAGTATATGTAGTGTATTAGTTATCTGGTTTCCACAGTGCAAGCTCTGCTTAGTTTGGGATCAGATGACCGTGTGTGAATAATGTCCCAGGATATTAATTTAATTTTGATTTCAAATATATAAATAAAACTTTACAAAAAATCATCTATGAATTTATTTCTATGGTCTTCTTCTTTCCTTAGTCAATCTCTTTCAGAGGTCTATTTTCCTGATTCTTTTCCTCCTGTTCATTGACTCTATTCCACGGCTGTTCTTCTCCTGTTCCTAATAACGTGTATACTATGATCTCGATTATATACATCCCGATGGTTACGAAGAAGACCACACGCCAGGCTGTTATAGTTTGCTGAAAACAGAAGAAATACGAATATTCTTATTAGGTATTAGTTGCCCGCCGTGATTTTATCCGGGTGAAACAATTATGTATATCTACGCATGTGTTTGTGTATGTGTGTGTGTTTCATTCCATAGGGGTGAAATATCTAAAAATCCTTTCTTAGTGGATATTTACCTACAACATAAAAGTCCTCCACTGACCAAATATCTAGTTAGCCACGGAGGTTTAAGTTTTAAGCAATCAGCCATTAAGGATATGTAGAGGTCTTAAGGGCATTTTTCCTTTTGGTAATCCAATAATCTTGATCAATTCCTGTCTATCAAAATATTGCAAGAAAATAAAGGTGTCTAATTATAATATTACAAAGTTTTATAATTGATACAATTATTTTTAATTATGACGGTCACCGTAGCCTAGTTGGTAGTGCTCCTGCCTACGAAGCTGGTGGTCCTGGGTTCGAATCCCGGTAAATGCAAATATTTGTGTGATGAGCACGAATATTTGTTTCTGAGTCATGGATGTTTTCTATGTATATAAGTATTTATCTATCCATATAAGTATGTATATCGTCGCCTGGTACCCATAGTACAAGCTTTGCTTAGTTTGGGGCTAGATGATCTGTGTGATATTGTCCCTAGATATTTTATTATTATTATTATTAATTAATATAGAAAAACTAGCTTTTTGGGCCGGCAAACTGGCAAACGTTTTCTCATGTACGAGTATATTATTTCTCGTGAATTTTTTAGAAGTCAAATAAAAATGAACTAACATATTCTAAGGGTGTGGACCATAGATATCTAGTATTTAATGCTCTGAGGTGTGGACTTAAGTTTTATTTGCCTATGAATCTGGACAACGTGCAGTGCAGAACATCAGCATGCAAAATACACAAACTAAAAATATTAACTCTCAATACAAACTCAATAGCTGATGCATGCTGTATAGGAAGGTAATTTTATTTCCATTTTTAGAAATTTGTTTTGATAATTGTGTGCAGTTTCATAGATAGATAGCACTCCTTAGATTACTTCCACTATTTATGTTGAACCTATTTGATAAATAAAGGGTATGCATTTTAGAAATGTAAAATGGTCATAGAGCCAAGTGCCGAATGTCTCGTCAGTGTAACGGTAGCTAGTTCAATGGATAATAAGGTCCTAAATTCAATCTCTTTGTTATTTACAAATTGATTAAACTCTATGTAGCAGGCTGAAATAATTAGTATAATGGAACAAATCAAATCAAATCTTTATTTGCTCAAATATGGTACATAAGGTCTTAATGAAAAGGTTATAATCCAACATATTCTGACCTGAGGTCGTGCAAATATACGAGTACATATATGTACCTAGTTTAGAAACTTAATCTAATTATAAATTAATCTATTAAATTAGATTATTATTTCGACTTATATTCTAGATATTCTTTAGTTCTATGAAAACATTTCTCTTTGAGGAAATTAAATAAACTCTTCCTAAATTGAGGTAATGACATTTTCTTTATATGTCATCTATACATATAATAAAATCGTAGTAAAGTCAAAACTGTACATTGAATATTTTTTTAAAAGGATACTTGGGGCGTGATCTACAATCGATAACGAAGCCAAAAATATCGTTTTTAGAATTTTTGTCTGTGTGTCTGTTTGTCTGTATGTATGTCCGGGCTAAACTCAAAAAGTACTGCATGGATTTACTTCAGATTTTGCATGAATATTACTAAGAGGTCGGGTCAACATATAGGCTACATATTATCACGCTATCACCTATTGGGGAGGAGCTGTTAATTTATAAAGTTTAACGTGGGTTAAACCGCGGGGCACAGCTATCTATACATATAATAAAATCGTAGTAAAGTCAAAACTGTACATTGAATATTTTTTTAAAAGGATACTTGGGGGTTGACCTACAATCGATATCGAAGCCAATAATATAGTTTTTAGAATTTTTGTCCGTTTGTCTGTTTGTCTGTATGTATATCCGGGATAATCTCAAAAAGTACTGCATGGATTTACTTCAAATTTTGCATGAATATTACTGAGAGGTCGGGTCAACATATAGGCTACATCATCACGCTATCACCTACGGGGGAGGAACTGTGATAATTTAGCACGGGTAAAACCGTGGAGCTCAGCTAGTAATTAGTATAATGGAACATCTATCTTCTATACATATTATTATAATAAAATCGTAGTAAAGTCAAAACTGTACATTGAATATATTTTTAAAAGGATACTTGGGGCTTGAGCTACAATCGATATCGAAGCCGAAAATATAGTTTTTAGAATTTTTGTCTGTGTGTCTGTTTGTCTCTATGTATGTCCGGGCTAAACTCAAAAAGTTCTACATGGATTTACTTAAAATTTTGCATGAATATTACTAAGAGGTCGGGTCAACATAATAGGCAACATATTATCACCCTATCACCTACGGGGGAGGAGCTGTGATAATTTATAAAATTTAACGCGGGTAAAACCGCGGGGCACAGTTAGTAATGGAATAAATCCTTTTATAGCCCCGTGTCTCGGACAACACCATAAGCCGCTGGTCTGCGACCCTGATTAAAGCGACTCTTCATGATTTAAGCACTGAATAAAGCACTATATTTGCTCATACACTATAATTGCCCTGCGTAAGAAGCCTCTGATAAGTTTGTTCATCAACATATTTTGAGGCGCTAATAGATGCCAAAGTAACCGACATAGCCGTAAGAATTGCCTAGCTGAAGTGGCAGTGGGCAGGGCACATAGCTCGTAGAGCCGACGGCCGCTGGGGCAGAAAGGTTCTAGAGTGGCGACCACGAACCGGAAGACGCAGCGTGGTCAGGTCCCCTACAAGATGGACCGATGATCTTGTGCGGGTCGTTGGAAATCGCTGGATGCGGATAGCGCAAGACCGGCAATTGGGGAGATCTGTGGGCCTTTGTCCAGCAGTGGACGTCTATCGGCTGATATGATGATAGATGCTATTACCGGTCTGTAAGTGATCGGTGAGGTTAAGCAACTAGGCTCGCAGTCAATCCACAAATGGGTTATAACCAAAGTGGTTTTTATTTCTGAGCGTGATTGATCTGTTTAAATAATTAGAATCTTATGTCATTAGTTTAGTTCGTTACTTTTATGAATAACAGATGGCGTTGTACCGTGACGTCATATTTTTCTGAATGGCGCTATTGAGATTTTCCTACGAAACATGACCTCCGAGGCTTTGTGCAATAAATTGTCTCGGCCACTCACCATCCAAACCATTTGGTGGTAAAGGCGGTCAAGTACACCCCATTCAAGGGCTTCTCACGTAAGCACCGTCGTCCCAGGTCCGTCTTGGACGAACCGGACGACGAGATTACTACTTACCTAGCTCAGATCAAAACCATTAGAAACTCCTTTGACACTCCACAGTCCACACAGACCGATAATTCGTACTCGTCGGACGAGAGTACGACCGCGATCGCGTCGCGACCTCCAACGCCCTCCATGACCCTTAGTTTGCATATCGTACCGATAAAAAGCCCCCCTCAAGCCGGACGGGGGGCCGCGTCATGTCATTAACGTAGAGCGAAAGTTGCACAAAACTCCCTAAAATGATGATCTCTGCCCTCTCCCCGCCAGTAATCGCCCAGAGTCGAGGTTCGAACCCCACAGGGGGTGCCCTCCGGCGCGGGTTACTTAATTTCTAGACGGCTCGAGCCCTCTGCTCGCCTCTATAGTCCGGTGAAGCAGTGAAAGCCTCCTAGGCTAACTGTAGCGTCAGGTTAAAAAAAAAAAAAAAACAATAAATTGTCTTGCTCTGGACACATGTGTTTTATTCTATTTCGAGATATTTTGGGGACGTTGTACAGTACCTATATCGTGATAATCATTTGCCTAAGTAAATAGTTAAAATAACTAGTGATTAAAATCAAATAGGTTCTTACATTGCCCTTAGTCATATAACCAACGAAGACAGGTACCAAGGCTCCGGGGATCGTAGAAACTGTGTTAGTCAAGGCCATCAAAGTACCTGGAAAAAACAAATTATTAGCTTATAAAAAGGGATTGAAGAACTCGGTTTCAATACAAAGCACCAGTAAAGAATCTTGACGTTAAAAATTTATGCATTCTGAATTTCACGCATAGATATGAATTTAAAACCGGGCAAAGATATATATTTCACGGGCTGGTTGGCGAGGTTAGCAAATGCTTGCTTTCACGCCGAAGGTCGTGGTTTCGATTCCAGGACAGATATTTGTGTGCATGAAAATGTCTGTTTGTCCTGAGTCTGGGTGTAATTATCTATATATAAGTATGTATTTACAAAAGAAAAGTAGTAGACATATGAATTATATCAGTTATCTGGTTTCAATAGTACAAGTTCTATTTAGTTGGGGATCAGATGGCCGTGTGTGAATAATGTCCCATAGATATTAGATACCTAATTATTATAATTATAAAACTACCGGCATAATTAGGCGCGATATCGATATGGTTGGAGAGGAATCCGCAGAAGATGGCGCCGCAGCTAGTGAGGGCAACTGCCATAATAGCGACCGCCGCGGTACGGTTACAACCAATGTAACAGAGGGTGAGAAGGCATGTTGCTGGCACCATAGATGCCGTAAAAGAGAGGAAGGCATATTTAGTCAAAGACTTTGCTAATATTGTATCCAATGTGGATGACGGTAAAGAATACCAATTTAAATTAAGGTGATGATAGCAAGCCAACTGCTCGTTGTCTTCAATTTTTAAATTTTAACATAATAGTACTGAATTTAAAAAGAATAGCTTAGTATCTTGTTATTTGTTATGTACTAAAGGATTTCGAAAATATATGTCATAAGACAGACCGCACGGACGGACAAATACATTTTTTTTTGTTACGTTATACTGTATTTGCCTATGATTATGCAGTGCAGCTGTGAGCTGGACAAGTACAAGTGAATGTTATTTCCCAAGCTGAATAAATTTCATTATTTATTTATTTACCACCATCCCACTACGTAGAACATTACTTGGCTCAAACTCACCTCTCTGCCGAATGACAAAATTATGTAACGAATGCAGTGACAGGGTTGATATCCACCACGTCTCATTAGGATTATTTCGGAAAACTATCAATAGCTCTTAGGGTTTTAGTTACAAATAGAAAAAAATTGTAAAAGTAGCTGATTAAATTTTGAATGTAGTGTTTACCTACAAGTAACTAGACATTTAGATTTTAAATATTGTACTATTTTTAAAGATTCATGTTAATGTTTAAGTTGTTGGTAGACCAAATAAATAAATAAATCGCTTCTCATCCCGTGGGGGGCGCAATAGTCGTCCCAAGGGAATATCTCCTCGTAACAGGGCAGCAGCATCTCTCTGTGTACTATTACCATCTCACTGCGATTGCCAACCCGTCTGCCAAGCGTGGCGATTATGTCATATAGCTCCAAATAATGGACACAACTCCATTGTGAAATCTTTTGGGGTGGCCTTTGATCAGGAGTGGCCGACATTCAGCCGACATGATGATGATGATATATATCGTTCCGAATTCCGAAAATACAAGATATACCTATCATGATCATCTTCATATCAGCCGAAAGACGTCCACTGCTGGACAAAGGCCTCCCCCAAGGATCTCCACAATAGCCGGTTGTGCGCTGCCCGCATCCAGCGGCTTCCCGCGACCCGCACAAGATCGTCGGTCCACCGTGTAGGAGGCCTGCCCACGCTGCGTCTTCCGGTTAGTGGTCGCCACTCGAGAACCTTTCTGCCCCATCGGCCGTCAGGTCTACGAGCTATGTGCCCTGCCCACTGCCACTTCAGTTTGGCAATTATTTGGGCTATGTCGGCTACTGTGGTTCGCCTGCGGATCTCAGCATTTCTGATTCAATCTCGCAGGGAAACTCCAAGCATAGCCCTTTCCATTGCTCTTTGGGTGACCTTGAGCTGCCTGATAAGATACCTATGTTATTCTATTTTTATTTGGCTAGCTTGCATGATGAACAAAGATGGGTACAGCCACATATATTTACAAAATTAACAAAGCACATGTATCAATCAGAGGTGACAACTATGTAACAAAAGGATTATTTAAGTAAGCCCCCGACAACAAGTCATCTAGTTACTGCATGCAGCAACTATTCACGAGTATGACTTGTGGGCTCAATGAAGAAGAAGTACACTTTATTGCATAAATAATATACAAAGTACAGTATGCATAGAACAATATTTTTGCAATTGGCGGCCTTATCACTAAAAGCGAGCTCTTCCAGGCAACCTATTTGCGTTGGATGGACAACAAGACAACAAATTAACAAACAAGGTCGATTAATTTACACACTAATTAAAATATTACAATGATTGCAATTAAAATAAAGAAAGCAAAATGGAGGCGAACATAATCTTAATTCTACGTTCGTATAGTGGTAATACAACCACCCGAATAGCGTATTGTCTAGGTAATATAGCTATAGCATCGGGTATCGCGTCAGCAATTCCGCGTATGCAATATGCAGTGCAAGACTGTACCAAGTAGACCAACAGTTCTGTTGGGAGCAGAGCTCTTTATCGAGTCTAATCCGAAGATAGACTGCCGGTACAAGCCAGGGCGAGCTCTTATATGGGGGTAGGCCATGCCTCCTACTCCCTCCAAACAGCTCTGTTCAATGGCGTACGGAAATACGTCACGCGTTTACTCGATACAATTTACAAAAAGGATTTAAATCCAAATAGTTTAACTATTAAAATTCATCAAATAATCTAACAGGAATTATCGTGAAGTTATTTTAACAACTATAATCTAATTACAATATCAAAATATACTCTCAACAATGTTTTGTACAGTACCAACTAAATGTCTAACTTGGTTGGCGAATTTAATTTTTAACTATCTCCGACACGGCCAGAACTGACGATTCACACGTCCTCGTGTGGTTCCGTAACAAAGCACAATCGGGTAAATACCGATTACCGATCGGCCTTTCTGACCAACAATAAAGAACAGAAACTTTAAAGAAAAAATCCTGAATTCATCATAAATCATAAAAAGTAGTTATAATAATTAAAACTGTCACAGACAAACATAACTCAGTCGAAATCACACCATGGGATTCGACCAATTGGAGTTGAATAGACATCCCGCATAGGAGTCAAGATAGACATCCCGCATAGGAGTCAAGATCAACATCCAAAACTTGGAGTCAAGATAGACATCCTTAGGCGTCAAGTCAAGATAGACAACCCACATTGGCGTCAAGTCAAGATAGACAACCCACATTGGCGTCAAGATAGACAACCCACATTGGCGTCAAGATAGACAACCCACATTGGCGTCAAGATGGACAACCCACATTGGCGTCAAGTCAAGATAGACCACCACATTGGCGTCAAGTGAATATAGAAAACCACATTGGCGTCAAGTCAAGATAGACAACCCACATTGGCGTCAAGTCAAGATAGACAACCCACATTGGCGTCAAGATAGACAACCCACATTGGCGTCAAGATAGACAACCCACATTGGCGACAAGATAGACAACCCACATTGGCGTCAAGTCAAGATAGACAACCACATCGGCGTCAAGTGAAGATAGAAAACGACATTGGCGTCAAGTCAAGATAGACAACCCACATTGGCGTCAAGTCAAGATAGACAACCACATTGGCGTCAAGTCAAGATAGACAACCACATTGGCGTCAAGTCAAGATAGACAACCCACTTTGGCGTCAAGTCAAGATAGACAACCACATTGGCGTCAAGTCAAGATAGACAACCACATTGGCGTCAAGTCAAGATAGACAACCCACATTGGCGTAAAGTCAAGATAGACAACCTTACACATTTTGTAAATTGTAGCTATGATGTGTCAGTAACAGAACAATCATTATCATCACCGTCAAAATTGACGTCCTCAATAACGCTAACTGGACATTCAGGCATTTTTCTTACTCGGTCATGAGCATATTTGTAAACTCTATTATTATTTAAAGATTTCGACAAATATCGATCACCATCCAATAATTCAATGATTTTATAAGGACCTTTAAATTTTGTGTCTAATCTATCACCAACTTTAAATTTGTTTAAAATGGCTTTAGACCTATCAAATCTTTCTTTATCATATTGAGAACTTTTGTTTATACCTAGAGCTGCTTGTTCTCTAACATAAGATAAATTAACTTCAATTTCTCACTCATTAAATTAAGAGGTCTAGCTACCCGTCCTATCAATAATTCTAAAGGACTAGCCTTAGTAACACGATTGACTCTGCAATTAAGGGCTAATTGGACATCACCAACCACGTCTTGCCATGATCGCTCACTGGTTTCGACGGCGGTAAGCATACCCTTTAACGTCCTCATTACACGTGATATAATAAGACATACTTTGGAAAAGAATCAATAAGAACTATGATGTATTCTTTGAGATCACTTTTTCCACTAAGTTTTCCAGTAAAGTCAATGTGTACAGTATGCCAAGGAATACTAACTTTAGGTATTGGATGTAATTCGGAAACAGAAATAACTCTGTATGTGCCTACTAAGTTAGATGTTACCTTTTTTTTTATCACAAGCTTAAATTGCAAATATCTCGAAAACCATTAGTCTAATCGAAAAAGTAACGAAAGTTTTGCTCCCCTTGCATCCCCACCGACGCGAGCCTGTATCTCATACTGACCTTAAAACCTACCCTCGAAAACAAATATCATATACTCGCATATCTTTAGAACATCGTGTAAAAAGATTAAAGAACAAAAAGTTGCATTCATGATTTCAAACGTTTACATGACGGTACGGATTTCTCCCCCTTCTTACGACAGTTTGTAGATTTGGGCCCAGATATGCCACAGAAGTGGCAAACCACTGAAGCGGGTCTGATCCGCTTAATTTCAATTCTTCTTACTTTCAATCAAGGCAGAATTCTCTGAGGAATCAGTTTTCCATTTGGAAGTAAGTGTAGTAACTAAACGACCAGCATAAACAGCTATAGACTCACCATCTTTTGGATGGCCATTTTGGAGGTTAATAAGAGTAGCAGCTATAGTTTCGGTTACATCAAAACGAGAAATAAAGAGACTCTTAAAGTCTAACCAGGTCATACCTGCGTATGATATTTGAGAAAGCCATGTGGCAGCACTGCCTTTTAAGGCTTTGCTTAAAGCAATAATAAGAGCTCCGCCCTGAAGTGGTTTCTCGGTCAGACAAACATCTACGGTATTACTCCAAGCCAAAGCATTAGAATCGGGCAAATCAGGATTTAATTCGGGCAAGCGTATCACAGGCGCAGGGGTGGAAGGCGTCCTAATAGCATCGATTAATTGGGCCATGTTACGGCTTTGAAGCTCTAACATTGCACGCCATGGATCCTCAGCCTGCGACACTTGCGCTTGTCCTGATCCCACTTCCAATGTAGGATTCGGGGGGGCCAAAAGCGGTATGTCAGAGTTTGGAGTTCCCATGTTGCTGGGATTAAGTAGCCACAATTAACTAACAAGGTCGATTAATTTACACACTAATTACAATATTACAATAAAAATAAAGAAAGCAAAATGGAGGCGAATAGAATCTTAATTCTACGTTCGTATAGTGGTAATACAACCACCCGAATAGCGTATTGTCTAGGTAATATAGCTATAGCATCGGGTATCGCGTCAGCAATTCCGCGTATGCAATATGCAGTGCAAGACTGTACCAAGTAGACCAACAGTTCTGTTGGGAGCAGAGCTCTTTATCGAGTCTAATCCGAAGATAGACTGCCGGTACAAGCCAGGGCGAGCTCTTATATGGGGGTAGGCCATGCCTCCTACTCCCTCCAAACAGCTCTGTTCAATGGCGTACGGAAATACGTCACGCGTTTACTCGATACATTTTAGAAAAAGGATCTAAATCCAAATAGTGTAACTATTAAAATTCATCAAATAATCTAACAGGAATTATCGTGAAGTTATAACAGCTTTTCTTTAACAACTATAATCTAATTGCAATATCAAAATATACTCTCAACAATGTTTTGTACAGTGAAACTAAATGTCTAACTTGGTTGGCGAATTTAATTTTTAAAAAAAAAATTGTACAGGCAATCTATCTTCGGATTAGACTCGATAAAGAGCTCTGCTCCCAACAGAACTGTTGGTCTACTTGGTACAGTCTTGCACTGTATATTGCATACGCGGAATTGCTGACGCGATACCCGATGCTATAGCTATATTACCTAGATAATACGCTATTCGGGTGGTTGTATTACCACTATACGAATGTAGAATTAGGATTATGTTCGCTTTCTTTATTTTAATTGCAATCATTGTAATATTTTAATTAGTGTGTAAATTAATCGACCTTGTTTGTTAATTGTGGCTACTTAATCCCAGCAACATGGGAACTCCAAACCCTGACATACCGCTCTTGGCCCCCTAATCCTACATCAGAAGTGGGATCAGGACAAGCGCAGGTGTCGCAGGCTGAGGATCCATGGCGTGCTATGTTAGAGCTTCAAAGCTGTATCATGGCCCAATTAATCGACGGTATTAGGACGCCTTTCACCCCTGCGCCTGTGATGCGCTTGCCCGAATTTAATCCTGATTTGCCCGATTCTAATGCTTTGGCTTGGAGTTATACCGTAGATGTTTGTCTGACTGCGAAACCACTTCAGGGCGGAGCTCTTATTATTGCTTTAAGCAAAGCCTTAAAAGGCAGTGCTGCCACATGGCTTTCTCAAATATCATACGCAGGTATGACCTGGTTAGACTTTAAGAGTCTCTTTATTTCTCGTTTTGATGTAACCGAAACTATAGCTGCTACTCTTATTAACCTCCAAAATGGCCATCCAAAAGATGGTGAGTCTATAGCTGTTTATGCTGGTCGTTTAGTTACCACACTTACTTCCAAATGGAAAACTGATTCCTCAGAGAATTCTGACTCAATTGAAAGAAAGCGGATCAGACCCGCTTCGGGGGTTTGCCACCTCTGTGGCATATCTGGGCACAAATCTACCCTGTCACTGGTGTACTTAAGCAGTCTGGTGAGACGCTTTCATTTTATTATGACTCTGGAGCTGAATGTTGTCTTATTAGTGAATCTTTTTGTAATAAATTGTCTGGCAAACGTATTTTCTCCGTAGTACCGTCATTTAAACATTTGAAATCATAAATGCAACTCTTTGTTCTTACACGATGTTCTAAATATATGCGGGTATATGATATTTGCTTTCGAGGGTAGATTTTAAGGTCAGTATGAGATACAGGATCACCTCGGTGGGGATGCAAGGGGAGCAAAACTTTCGTTACTTTTTCGATTAAACTAGCGGTTTTCGAGATATTTGCAATTTAAGCTTGTGATAAAAAAAGGGACCATCTAACTTAGTAGGCACATACATAGTTATTTCTGTTTTAGAATTACATCCAATACCCAAAGTTAGTATTCCTTTGCATACTGTACACATTGATGTTACTGGGAAAACTTGGTGGAAAAGTGATCTCAAAGAATACATCATAGTTCTTATTGATTCTTTTACAAAGTATGGAGAAATTGAAGTGAATTTATCTTATGTTAGAGAACAAGGAGCTCTAGGTATAAACAAAAGTGCTCAATATGATAAAGAAAGATTTGATAAGTCTAAAGCTATTTTAAACAAATTTAAAGTTGGTGATTTTGTCCTTATTGAGAATGAAGAGAGAAACCAAACTAAATTAGACCCAAAATTTAAAGGTCCTTATAAAATGATTGAATTATTGGATGGTGATCGATATTTGTTGAAATCTTTAAATAGTAATGTGTAAGAAAAATGCCTGAATTTCCAGTTAGTGTTATTGAGGACGTCAATGTTGACGGTGATGATAATGATTGTTCTGTTACTGACATATCATAGCTACAATTTACAAAATGTGGGTTGTCTATCTTGACTTGACGCCAATGTGGTTGTCTATTTTGACTTGACGCCAAAGTGGGTTGTCTATCTTGACTTGACGCCAATTTGGTTGTCTATCTTGACTTGACGCCAATGTGGGTTGTCTATCTTGACTTGACGACAATGTGGTTGTCTATCTTGACTTGACGCCAATGTGGGTTGTCTATCTTGACGCCAATGTGGGTTGTCTATCTTGACTTGAAGCCAATGTGGTTGTCTATCTTGACTTGACGCCAATGTGGGTTGTCTATCTTGACGCCAATGTGGGTTGTCTATCTTGACGCCAATGTGGGTTGTCTATCTTGACTTGACGCCTAAGGATGTCTATCTTGACTCCAAGTTTTGGATGTTGATCTTGACTCCTATGCGGGATGTCTATCTTGACTCCTATGCGGGATGTCTATTCAACTCCAATTGGTCAAATCCCATGGTGTGATTTCGACTGAGTTATGTTTGTCTGTGACAGCTTTAATAATTATAACTACTTTTTATGATTTATGATGGATTCAGGATTTTTCTTTAAAGTTTCTGTTCTTTATTGTTGGTCAGAAAGGCCGATCGGTATTTACCCGATTGTGCTTTGTTACAGAACCACACGAGGACGTGTGAATGGTCAGTTCTGGCCGTGTCGGAGATAGTTAAAAATTAAATTCGCCAACCAAGTTAGACATTTAGTTGGTACTGTACAAAACATTGTTGAGAGTATATTTTGATATTGCAATTAGATTATAGTTGTTAAAGAAAAGCTGTTATAACTTCACGATAATTCCTGTTAGATTATTTGATGAATTTTAATAGTTACACTATTTGGATTTTGATCCTTTTTGTAAAATGTATCGAGTAAACGCGTGACGTATTTCCGTACGCCATTGAACAGAGCTGTTTGGAGGGAGTGGGAGGCGTGACCTACCCCTATATAAGAGCTCGCACTGGCTTGTACAGGCATGCTAGGCCGGTTAGAGCCCACGCTCACCCCTACTGCCCGGTGAAGCAGTAAAAGCCGTAAGGCTAACTGCACGCGTCACGTTAAAAAAAAAAAAAAATTGTACAGGCAGGAAGTCTCGATCTGACAGCCGACGCGCACGGACACGTTCGTGCGCTTCTGCCATTTCCCGACTATTTCCGACCATACGTGCTCGTGTACGTTCGTCAGTCGAGATAAATCGATCGTTAGATTGGTTGAATCTCGGCAAACCTTCACACTATTAATTGGTATAGTGGCGTCTTTCTCAAGACAGCGCTACCCCAATATAGTGTGTGTTTCTCAGTACTTTCTTGCCCCTTCAGGGAAAATCCACTTTTCTAGTGGTACTTGGTGGAAACGTAACCGTGCCAACTAAGCCAAGTTAGTGTCGACCCAAGCACTAGGCTTTGCTCCTTCAGAGCAACGCCAATTATTGGAAGCGGTTTGGAATCATTGGCCTTGGGGGCTACCCTAGTCAACTCCAAATCGGAATCCCACCTCCTTACCCTACCTTCCCATTCTCTCTTGTTGTTTGGGTGCTGACGGCTTCGGCCCATATCGC